>OZ010589.1:96153544-96251044 GCA_963932145.1 Acanthosepion lycidas | reverse complement strand
GTTCAGAGATAGGCAAATATTAGTTTTTTAATAAGAGTTCATAAGTATTTACTCCGTTTTCGGATAGGAAAAACATGTTCTTACTTTTTTTTGTTGAAATTTACAAGCATTTACTTGATACCTGGGAAGATAAATACGAAAAATTAATAATAGAGTTTATAAGAATTAGTTCGGGAATAGGCAATTATTGGTCGTGTAAATTTGAATCAATAGCAATTCATTAGACTATGGCTAAATATTGTTAATTTATATTACTTACCTATACACGTTTTCCTGGTTCGAGTATAGGTATATGTGTGTCGATTATATATGTATCTGTCAAGATTGAAATTCAAGTGAAATGATTGACCAATAGTTATCACGAAATAGAAGACAACACGGTTTGACTTGAGAGTTTTTCTTCTCCTAGTCTGGCTGTCATCCATGGCATGAAGGTCTATTCTCCCCTCGTATTTACCCTGTAACCTGAGAACAAAGGATTCATGCCTTTACCAAAGGCATAAATACGAATTGAATGGAATAGACACTGACAGGCTTTTTGTATGAAACTTTTGTGCCAGCCGCACATCCACAATTTGTACTTTAGTTGCATTTAAAGAGTCGAGATGGTCACTAACGTTTTTTGGAAACAGAAATTTTAAAGATATTTAGACATGTCTCGTTTTAATCCGTGAATATTTCGCGGTTTTCCTATTTTAATATTCCGTTATATCTTAATGTGACGTCGTCCCCTGGTCGCAGCGCCAACCGTGACGTTCTATCCTAGTCTACCACGGCACCAACTGTGACGTCCCTAAACAGCACCAATTGTGACGTCCTCGCCGCGGCGCCAGCCGTTCGCTCCTCGCTGCTCCGTTCGGGTGTCGCTGCTCCAAATGTGACGTTCTAACCTTTTGGTGATTCGGGTAGGAATCTGGTTAGATTTGATATCAGCCTCGTCGTTCCCAACTCGCTTCCAACGCCTGGTTACCGAAGTAACTACTTTGATTCCCAGTCTGTCTACCCACGTTGTGAATTGATCTAGGCAGAGGAAATCAATCAGTCGTATGAGCCGTACTGCAAACCGAGTTCAACGGGGGTGATACCACACAAATATGCATAAAAGACAATAAAATGAAAACTCAAAAGTTCAAAGTATCAAAGAAAAAGGTAACAAACTTTATGTCTAGTTGTTTGATACATAGGACTGCATCTATCTCCCGACCCGTTCTATGGATTGTGGCACGTCGTTTTCCGCTAGGCAAGTTTTAACACTTCAAGTTGTCTGCTCTCTAAGAAATTGGTGTTTCGGTGGGTCTTTGGACGAAAGTCAAAAAGAAAAACTTATTTCGGTGATCTGGATCTAAGTCGCTCTTCAAAATAATTGTTCTTGGGTTGAAGAGGGGTCCGGAACGTGCGTGAATCTTGGTCAGCTATTTGCGAGGCTTGCTTCAACTGAAGACTGGTTCTGGGAACTGCTGGAACTCAACTCAACTCTGCTCGTTGTGGCTTCGTTTATATGGGCGCCGACCAAAACCGGGGTCAGTTTGTCGGCGCCGGGGGGGGGGTTCCTCGATAATTCTAAATACATATCCACCTCTCTGGTTAGGAATTTCCACCTTTTTCCATTTTTGGGAACCTTTCCTCACTCCCACCTTCTCATCATACTTCAGAGGGGCGTGAACTGCCCTCCGCACATCTTCGTGGCAACCTCTCTTACCCATCCTCCAGATGGGCTGCAACAGCCTCCCTCGTGCATCACGTGATCACCACTCGACCAATGATGTCTTAGTCGGGCGTGTACGAATCCGCGGCTTTGTTTCAGGAAGAGAAAAAAAAATATCTTGCTTAACTAAAAAAAAATTATCTCTTCTCTTTCCGTTATCATTTCTCTGGCCGCGAACGGGACAATATGACAATGGCGGTCATAACTCTTGTTCTACACGTGGTTTACGTCAGGTATTTTATCTCTAATTATCAGAATGGGTGGTCTTCTTAACACAGTCTCGAAAAGAAACATCTCCAAAGTTCCAGTCAGTCTGTCGCTTCGAAGAAGAAAAAAAAACATTTCTAGGCTACCATTCATTTTCCTTCGGTACATATTTCTGATAACATAATTTTATTATCGCAGGCCAAGGATGTTCCGTCGAAGGAAAATCGGTCAACGGACACTAGTAGGTGGTCCTTAATTTTTCATATCTGTCCAAAGTCCCTTTAGTTGCCTGTTTTTCGTCACTTATCGAAATAACATTTTCATTTGAATTTTTTTTCTTTGGCCAGCCGGTCTGTAGTTGATAATAAGATGTCTTCCCGTACCAATAGTTTGTTTTCATATCCTTAGATAACACAGCCGATGCCAAAACATATCTGATTCTTTCTTTCTTTCCCTCTCTTTCCACTCAGAATTTCCCTGTCATTGTAATGACACTCTTTCGCCATTTTTTACTTATCAAAATATCCTTTTATCCATTGTCTCTTAGCCGTGTGTGTGTTCTTGCTTATCACTCACGATTCGGTCCTTAGCCTCTCCTCTTTCCTCTTTTCTTACTTTTCCCTTTCTGCCTCGTTAAATGGTGTCACATTAATTCTTAGTGATTGAATCAACTCATGGCGCGTTCAAGTACAATAAAATATCTGTAGAAATTCCCCTATCACATCGTTAAATATGTGAGCTTAATAATTTTAACAATATATTGGAATAAGAAACAGAAATATGAATGCTTGTGGTTATTTTAAGAAGTGAGTAGATATGAAAAGATTTGAAAAATTGACGACTTTTTTCCATTTCACTGAAATAGCGGTTAAACATATCTATTTCCTCCTCTTTCTTTCTTTCTTTCTTTCGTTTTCTCACTGAAACCAAGAAGCGACTTTTCCCTTCTTTCCACGAGATCAAAACGAATAGTGTTATGGGATCTTATCCATAATAACATAATGGACTATTCCATACGTAATAAATACTGCGCCTCAAAAGGAAGAAGGCAGTTCAGACCAAAGTCGGGCGACCGGCTGATCGGCTGATTGGTTGAACTCTCTGCCTACGGGCGGGGAGGAACCCGAAGGAAGCTACGCCGAAGGGCGGAGTCTCTTTCGGGGAGGTAGACCGACCCTGAACCCGTTTATACGGGTTCAAAGGGCATATTTTTGCCCGAGTCCATGGACTCGGAAACCCCACGTTAAACCGGCCTTGTGCCACATGATGTCCTCGTGGGGGGGGTGACTAAATACCGTTCAGCCCGAATCCGGGCGACCGGCTGATCGGTTGAACTGACTTCGGGGGGTGGGGAGGAACCCGAACGAGGCTACGCCGAAGGGCGGAGTCTCGGGGAGATAAACCGACCCTGAATCCGTTTATACGGGTTCAAAAGCTATATTTTTGGCCGAGGCCACGGTATAAACCGGCCTTGTGCCACATGACGCCCTCGTGGGTGGGTAACTAAATACCGTTCAGCCTGAAGTCTAGAGTGAAGTCCGTCAGGAGTCTGTGAGTCAGTCAGAGCGAACGAATCACTCCGTCGAGTCAGAAGCAGTCGCGTTCAGACAACTGCTGCTAAACCTGATTGTTCGTACTAACACATTCTACCTCTCTGTAGATATTCCTTTTTGTAATATATCTGTATTATTCCATATCCGTTTTCGAGTTCTTCTTTATTGGTTCTACCTTGGACAATCACCGTGGTACAAGGAACCGGACCATAACAAATAGTCTATCATTTACGAGGTTTGGGCAGGGCATAACGGTCGTGCGAAATGATACTGTGATAGGAAATGTAATGGATGCAAGTATTTTAGTAGGTATCTACGGATTTTAAAACAGAGTAAATTTACGTCTACCATTTTGTGCAATCCAGACACTTAAGAATGAATCACTGTCCTTCGGTAGACTTTATTGAAACTCGCAGGCCGTTAGACGTGAATTTACATTGTTTAAAATCGAAATGATGCCTAGGCAAACGTGATTATGTTCATTACATACGCCGTTTATAAAACGTCAGTAAGAATGTCGGACTAAAAATAATCATTACTCCTTAAAAAATAGAGAATCACTCGGAATTGTTAGTCGGAGAGCCGAGTTCCAATTTCAGTTGGGTTCGCACATACCAGTAAAACATTATTATATCTAAAAAATTCTTACAATCTAAAAATATTTTTTGACTTTAAATAACCTGCAAAGGGTGGATAAGCTGTAGAAAATGAATCAACCAATACTTTTATTCATTTTCTTTTAATTATCTACTCGACTGTTTATGACATACATGAAAGCGTAAAAGTGCAGCTCAGATCACTAAGTGGTCCTGTTAGAAATATTACATATTAATAATAATAATAATATATTAAGAAAACATTATATATTTAAAAGAAAAGAAAAATATTACGCCAAATATAACCTCGCGTCCTGGGTATGACTATAAACTACATCCACGTCCTGGGTATGACGATAAACTACATCCACGTCCTAGATAGGACGATAAACTGCTTCCGCGTCCTGGGTATGACGATGAACTACATCCACGTCATCGGTATGACGATAAACTACATCCACGTCCTGGGTATGACGATAAACTACATCCACGTCCTGCGTATGACGATAAACTACCTCCGCGTCCTGGCTATGCCGCTAAACTACCTCCGGGTCCTGGGTATGCCGATAAACTACCTACGGGTCCTTGGTAAGACGGTAAATACATCCACGTCCTGGGTAAGACGATAAACTACGTCCAACAGCAAGGCCCCTGATAATACATTTTTGAAAAAATAATGTTGCCTGTTGTACGTTTTTTGAAAAAATAATTTTAGCAGCTATACGTTTTTTTTTTAAGAATAGTGTTGCCGGCTACACGTTTTTGGAATATATTAACAGAAATACATTTTGGAAAAAACAAAATATTAATAGGACAAAAAGGTGTCGGCATTAAATAACCCACTGAGGTTGATATGCTGTAAAACAACAGAAACCAAACCTCTTATAATCTCATGTCCCAAATCAAACATAATCAGTATTAGACATTATGCCCTAAAAACATCCAAAATACGTTTGAAAGCTAGAGGTTTATTCGCACATCTTTTACAAACAATAAGCAGATATCACCTTTTCACGAACATAATCAATATTTAACATTTATTTCTTTTCCGTATGTGTTTATCGACTTTCCTTCATTCATTTTATTCAAGGAGAGCATTTTTAGCGCCGCTATCTTCAGCACTCCCACACCATCTGGCAATTGTGCGTCATGGTTCTACAGAAAAATGCGTAGAATACCATGGACAGAATATGCAGAGGACAAATTTGGACAGAGATGATTGTTTCAGTCGTTTTCTACAGCTTATCAAGCTTTTGCAGTTTAGAATAAAAAGAGTTTTATTTTTGAGATAATAAAGATTTAGTGATATAAATCTTACTAATTAACCCATAGTTGGGGGACGAGATGGATTCATAGCACATATGTGAATGAAATGAACTTGACCGGAATTCGAACTCGGCTCTCCGATTCCACAAACCGAGCCGCTTACTATTAATCTACTGCGCCTCCTATCGACTTTATTCTTCTTTTTCTTAAAAAAAAGTAAAGTAGAATTACTTTTCATTCAATTATATATAGTCACCATTATTTACAATGACTTCTTGCCAACAATCAGACAGCTCTTCGGTTATTTTTTGGTAAAATTCCATAAGATTTGATGCGAAAAAGGATTTTCGACGAACTCTTCAGCCCAGTTTATAAGAGAGAATTTTCCCCCATTTAGGCGTTTTGCGGAAATCGAAAAATATAATAATCTATTAATACGAGTACAGGCAAATATTGCGGGTCGGATAGAACAGAAAAAAAAAACAAAAACAAAAAAAAAACAAAGTTCGACATCAACATTCTTTTCCGACGTTATCCTTGCTACGTGCAGCTTTCCGTTGTCATGGAGGTAAAGAGCATTTTTTTCTATTGGCGAGCGTAGGAAGCTTTTCAACCAAACATTTATTGATACATTGTTTCCACTTGACGTTCAAATGTGTATTCGGCGCTTCATTGCTTTTAAAGAAGACAAACAAGTAATAGCTAGAGGATCCTACAATATACACAATCTTTTGGTATCCATTTTGGGTATTTAGCCTTATCAATCAACGGCTTGTTTCACATTAACGTATGGAATCTATTTATCATCACCTGGAACGGGTTATTTCTCTGTTGAATAAACGATCCGCGTTGTTCTATTCGCTAAAAGCATGTGGAATCAAAACCACTGAGATTACTGATTTTTCCTATCTTTTCTATTTTGTCGGCATATGATAGATTGCAATGGGTCTAACATCATTGCTCCATTCTCTAGTGATTTGCGGTGAATTGCTTTTAGAATTTCGTCATCAAAATCCAAATGAACGCCATGGCCTAAGTTCAGTATCTCCTATATCCTATCCTCACTCTGCTTCATATTACTGATTTACCAAGAACATTTGTCACATCTACAGTAAATATAGAGGTTGTGATGGATAACTTAACGTCTAAAAGACGCCAAAAATGAAAAATAATACTAACATCTTTAACAGATATATTTACCAAAATTGTACAAAAATATCTTGAAATACTGAGTCTAATAAAATCATCATTGGATTGAACCACGGCATCCAGACGACTTGGGAATTCCCTGCAACTTTTCTTGACCCCCTCCTTGTTTAATTTGGTGAATGCTGCTATAGTCCTTACCTTCAGTTCATCTTTGGTGTTACAAGGCGTTTTGTCGTTCTCTCCCTCATCTGCGCCTCACACAATAATCAAGGGGGTTGAAGTCTGGTGAGTTAGGTGGTTAGATGTATTCTGCTTTATTACTTTTGCTTTACAAACACCATCTAATGGACATATATTTTTATTTCTGCAGTTGCATACATTATTTCGTTCTTCTTGTTATATGCCATGTCCTTTCAGGACGATCATGGTTGGCCACCTCCCACTACCCCTTGCAGCTCTCACAAGTTTTTTCCCTCTGCTTCCTCCCCTAGGCCACGTTCTGTCATGCACTTGCTTAAGTCCGCCAGATATGTCACGCGTTGTTTTCCCATGTATCTCTTTCCCTCTACACATGTGCCAGATTCTCCAGGTCCCCTTCCTCATTATGTTCCCAGAAATTTCAGCTATCTCTTCCTTATATAAATTATAAGACTCCTCATTATTTGGCATCCTCTCTAAAACCTCATCGTTTCTCACACTTTCGGTCCATGATATGCTTAGCATCCTTCTGTAGAATCACAATTCCGTCGCCTCGAGTCTCTTCTTCATCTTTTGAGGAAATCGTCTAACATTCTCTGCCGTAAAGAGGATAGATGTCCCGTAACAGCTCAGTATTCTTTTCTTTGTTACCAAAGGAATCCGCAGTACTTTGCTCAGCTTTTGGAATGTGTCCTTGGCCATCCGAATACGTATACAGATTTCAGGGTCGCACTTACCGTCCTCTGTCAAGACGCTTCCCAGAAATCTAAACTTCTGCGTCGACTTGATTCTAGTGTTCCCGAGCTGTAAACTGCATTTCGGTCTCTTCCTCTTACTGGTGACTATGCATTCTGTCTTCTCGTAGTTTACGCTTAGTCCTTTCTTCTCCCTCTCTTTTGCTAACTTCTGTAGGAGATTTTGTAATTTCTTTTCCGTATCAGGACGGTGTCATCTGCGTACCTTATGTTCTTAAGGCTGTTGCCGCCAATGCTAAATCCCGGTAGGGTTTCCAATTCTATCAGAATTGCTTAGCTGAATAGGTTGAACAGATCAGGTGAGAAGGCGCATCCTTACGCATCTTTCTATCTTTGTATATTTCATGAACTCGTTCCCTATACGTATGCATGCTGTTTGTTGCCATTATAGGTTCTTGATTATTCTGATATACCTCTTATCTCTCGTCGCTATTCATTAGAATACGGATTATTAGTTTTGCCATGTGGGTCATCAGGCTTATTTTTCAGTGGAGTTCACACTGATTTGCGCTTGGTTTCTTAGGCATGGCTATGAAGATAGATCTGCTGAGGTCTTCCGGTATACCCCCGGTGTTTTGTTTATTTATTATTGTTTCTATATTACTATAATAATGGATGTAATAGATATTAATGATCAGAATAAAACTATATACTTAAGGTACTTTCAAACGAACAATGTGCAATCATAGTTGTCATTCAACCTAGTAAATTTTAGGAACTCTATCAAACTTGCGTGGAATTTAAAAGAAAATAATACAGCAGGGAACCGATTGTAAGCTAGTAAATTTAAAAAAAACTGTATTCTTACAACAACCAAAATAACATTTGTAACCTCTGCCAACAGGAAAAATATGCAATAATAAATTTTCAGGATCCAAAAGACATTTTGTACCAGAAATTCAAAATCATCAGCCGTTCTATACATATAAAAAATTGCTCTTAAACTCATATGAGGGTGGATAACAATATGTATGTACATTACAATTACCCCCCCCCACACACACACACCGATAATACGCGTGATTTTTCTCTCCGGCTCCTGCTTCTCCTCCTTCGAATTTTCCTCTTCTCTTTCTATCACACCAAACGTCTTGCGTGTGTTTATTTATTTTTAAATAATAATATAGCCTTCATTATTCATTTATTTATTTATTTAAATAAAGCGTTGGGAGGTCAATTGCTCGTCGATACTATAAGGTTGTAGTCAAGGTATCAGGATAAAGTGATCCCTTAATTTTTGAAGTTAAAAGGACTGCATGCAATTTTTATTCTTATTTTATTCACACGTGTATTGAGCACTTTTTAATACTACAGTTTTCTGGCCTAATTCAACTTTGACCATTAACCTTTTGTAGATACCTCCACTAGGTCGCGTAAAAAAGCAGCATAGCATGATGAAAAAAGGCCCATAACGCAAAGTTTTGTCTCCAAAATATTTATGTTATTATTAAGAGGAAAGACCAAAGTACTTTTTTTTTATTTTTCGAAACTTTTTACTCCTTTCTAGCACGTTGAAAATTTTGTTTAAAAATCTTGTTTTTTTTACGAAAGCGTTCAGAAAGAGAAAAAAAGGTCTGTTTTATTTTGCGCTTTTCTCGAGGAAAACTCACGTTGATTTGGAAATACTTGCAAAATTCAAATAATTGTCGGATTTTAATAAAACTTTCAGAAAACATTTAGAAATGAATGAAATTACTAGTTAAAAACCAAAAATTCGTTCGCTTACATTTCGTAAAATTATATAAATTTTGGTCATCACCTGGTAACTTCTCAATAACGTGAATAAAGCCACGAAAAAATTCAGACACATCGTTAAGAAATATTTGGATACAAATATTTATGCTATAAGTAAGTAATGTTTGTTTCAAATCAGATTAATTTAACTTTAATTTTTTTAAATTTTACTAAAATAACGTGTCAAAAATATATAATTCATTTTAGGAAGAAGTTTAAAATTGAAAAGTTTTTTATTTACAAATTTTTTAAAATTTAAGAAAATGGCCGCTTTTAAGAAATTTAAAAAAATCGAGCATATATTTGACATTCCAATCTATATAATTTCTATCTGAAATACAACAGAATATTTTACTTATTGGAAATAATAAATTCAATCTTTTAGCTTTCAATTAAATCTAAAATAAAATCTTTAAGAATGATTTTTCATTTTTTAAAATTCATTTTGTACCTTAGGTATCGAAAAATTGACTGGAGGTACCTACTTTTATGTATTATAATCTTCGCTGATATACAGTTGTGTACGTTCTTTTTAATGTATTTTTTTTACACTTTCATGAACCATACTAACAGGCATACTCTAACATACTTTATGCTTTATGTGTATTAATTCACTATGTTATAAAATAAAATAAGTCATATCTCGGCTGATTTACAGACAAATACTCAAGAGCGAGAACCGGATGTGAACGGGACAAAACCCCGTCACAAAATGACCATTGTTTTCGTTTACAAATGTTCCTGACACTCGAGTTCCGGTCGAAAAATAAAATAATATTTAAAGTGTTCTATTTTTCGTCCAGTAAAAGTGCTTCCCTCCTAATTATACTCGCTTCGTTTTTCGAGCCTGTTAAGCCATAAAAAACGCTATAAAAGGGGTCACACGGAAGTTCAACGAACAGTAAACAGATGGCCAGTGTAGAGATCTGTCACGGTCAAACCGAGCGACACCAACTATCAGCAGGGAGTGCCAGCGTCAACATGTGTGAACTACTATGAGAGATCGACCTAGATCCGAAGCCAGCTTATGAACTTTACCACAAGGGAGCTGTCCGTAACCCTCACGTTCCTGTTGAAATGAACCACGTAAATCTATTTCTGCTGTTGTCGTATTTCTTTCTTGCAACCATACGCTTATCTATAACAACTATTTTACGGTTTTTACAAACACACAGCTATTGTTTATTCAAGAGCACGACGATTGTTTACATTATTTACGGAGAATATCACAATGCAAGATTTCAAAATAACGAACTTGCAGAAAAAATTCCTATTCCAAACTATGAAGATTACAAGCGAATTTTATTACAAGAAATTGAAGAATTCCTTATCAGAATAAAATGGATGACAGTATTTTTATTGTATAAATATTTAAAGAATAAAGAACGGACAAAATCAAATTAAAAATAACAACTTTTGTTGAACGAGTTAACTTCGAGAAAGATATTCTTGGCATTATTGACAACATAAAATTTACAATGGTTATTAGCAATTTCCCAAAAGTGTTACCTGCTGAATTAAAAAAAAAAAAAAAAAAAAGAATACCTTGAACCCGTTAAATAATAAACGATGAAGTCAATAAAATTTACAAAAAAACACCAGATTCATACATTTAAAGTACAAACGATGACACTATTTACATTATTCGGGCAGAAGCTCAGAAGCAAAACGGTTGGCTCGTTGATTGTAGACACGTTACATAAATAAAGACAAATAAATTAAAGAAAAGATATATTCATGTATACGGATAAAACTAACTATCCACCAGATATTGAAGAAATAGCTAACATTGAAAAGGATATTCTTAACATTATTGACAATATCAAATTCACTAAATTTAACAGGAATTTCCAAAAACTATTAAGTGTTAAAGTAAAAAAAAAAACAAAAAGAAAAGAAAAAGTACTAAATATATTCTAATTAAAGGCGACAAATCAAAGAATATTTACAGCATGAACCCGGAGGTTTATCGGAAAAAAATACACGAAGGAGACGCTAAACTTTACAAAAAAAGCACCACACTTGTAAAATAAAAATATAAACGAGAAGGTGAAAAATATCAAAGCCAAACTAGGAATAAATGATAGGGTTCATACATTATGCCGCAAGCAAGCATTTCTAACCATAAGCGACCATTAAAATGAATTCCCAAATAACCGAATAAGTACATGCCTTTTTTTATTTTTATTTTATTCACATGTCTATTCAGTACTTTTTAATACTACAGTTTCCTGGTCTAATTCAACTCTGACCATTAAACTTTTATGTATTATAATCTTCGCTCCTGTAGAGTTGAGCACTTTCTTTTTTTTTAGTGGATTTTGTTGATATTTTCATGAACCATCTTAACCGGCACACTCTAATATATTTGTAATGAAAACAGTACAAGAGATTCTGTCTAGTAATCTTTTATTCGATTAAGAATCTTACTACTTGTCGGTATTTATCAATCCACCCACGAGGATCGAATGTAGCACAAGGCCGTTTTAATGTGAGTATCCCCGAGCCCGTAGGCTCGGCCAAAAATATGGCCTTTCTGAACCCGCTTAGACGGGTTCAGGCTCTGTCAACCTCCCCGGACGAAACCTTGCCCTTGGAAGATTCCGCCGATATCCCATGGAAACGTTAATTTTAGGGCTCTATACAGGGATTGGTGAACTAAAACGGGGACCCTACCCGCACAAAATTGCTTGAGATGTTCCAGCTGTTTGTTTTGGACAATGGCTATGGGTAAGACCATCTTGAACGCCATGATGGCCTCACCCACCATTGCCCAGATCTGTTTAGCGCCCAGACCAGTTCTTATGACCGTTAGGACCCTTTGGGCTTGTGTAAAATTTTGCGGGTCATACTTTTTTTGCTGCTCCTGAAAGTTTTGGAGAGCGGCCGGGGCATCACCCTTAACGTTGCCTGAGGGAGTGGGGCTGTGCGTGTCGTTGGTCCTCGGGTCTTCAGGGGACTGAGGTCCCGCTGTCCGGTGCTTCCCTCTGGCCCTACCAGCCAATCCCCCTCCCCCTTCTCCACAACTGCACTAGCAGCGGGCGAAGGCTCTTTGGGGATAGGCCTTTGATGTTGAACCAACCGGAGGATTAACCGACCCGGTCCCGGAAGCTGGTACGCCCATTACAGGCGAGGCGGAAGGTACAGACGCGGTCAGAGGGGGATCTTGGTCTACTGGAGCTTGACTACGAGAGGGCTTCTTCTCTGGGCAGGAGGAGGAGAGATGACCAGTCACTCCACACCTCCAGCATACCGGTCTTCGGCCCGTTACAATGACCGGTAACTTCAAGCTACCAACATCCAGACAGTTGGGGATGGAGCGGAAGGCTTTCTCGTCCAACATTATATCAAAGCTCCACCCTCCCCGCTCAGGCTATCACAGGAGGCGCCCAGAATTTCGCCGTACTGGGACAAAAAAGCAATAACCTGATAACCTGAGGTGGGACCTCGTATACTGTTACGTGGTCCTTCTGCGGTCTTCGTACTCCGTTCTTAGGATAAGCTCTTTCGTTATTAGCTCGCAGTTAGCCGCGGCAACGCAGTCTTCTGGCGTGGGTAACAGTACGTCCCACATGGAAAATTTGGCACCCTTAACTACTCGGGGCGGGGGGCTTAAACCCCAAGGACTCCAGTGTTTTCAACACTGTGTTTTTGGTCGAGCGACAAATTTTGCGTGTACGCTTGTCGACGACGAAAACTGACACAATTCGTTTCTCAATTTTATTCAATTCTTGGGGGTCTTCTAAGAGTCCACCTTGTACGACAGGGTGAGCGTAACTCTTAGCACGCTCCAAGAACTCCGCTAAATTGATAACACATTTTGGTGGGGACGACCAACAAGAGGGCGATTCCCCGGCCTTAGTTTTTTCTTGTGAGCCATTCTTGGCATCCATTTCATTATTGAGATTATGGCCATTATTGGCCTCCTTATTTGTTTCTTTAGATTTACTGCCATTATTGGCCTCCTTATTTTTTTTCTTGGGAGTTATTGCTATTATTGGCCTCCATACTCTGAGTGATTCTATTCAGATTTTCTTTCTTCCCGGCACTTTCATCCTCACTAGAAGAATTGGGACAAGGGCTGGGTATTCCTTTAAACAGTCTCTATCAGGGGCATCTTTTTTTGGGGGGTTAAACAAATGTTTTCTAATAGACTTTCTATAGTCTTCCAGATTCGTTTTTTTTTAATTATTAAGGAAGGCGCTTTCTTTTCTTTCGTTTCCATTTTTAAGGGGGAAGGAAGGTGTAAAAAGGGGGTGGGGGAAAAGGGGTGGGAAATAATAAATTCCGCCTTAAAGGCGAAAACAAAAATTAAGGAAATATTAACGCCCCCCACCAAAAAAAATTTCACAAATATTAAAAATACAAAGCGAGACAAACAAATAAAAGCACAGAAAGGAAAAAAATAAAAAAATAAAACGTACAATAAAAAGATTTAAATGTTCGCTCAAAGGCGAAAAAACTATAAATTTAAAAAAGGAAAACTTGAAAAGAAAAAACGAAAAAGCTAGACAAAAAAGAAAAACAAAGAAAATACGAAAAACGCACAAAGCACAAATACAAGATGGCTGACGCCAAAACAAATAAACGATAAAAATTAAACAATACAAACGTTATAACCAAATAAAAGGACAAATAAATTGGCAAATAGACGGAAAAAAAAGTTTAGAAAAATTACATACAATAAAAACAAAAAACACGAAAACTTAAGATATTAAAATGGGGCGAGAATTAAAGAATTAACGGTAAAAAAAAAAAAACGAAAAACAGGTAAGGGTTATAAATAAAAGAAAAACGAAGATATAATTAAAAGAGGAATTAAAGAAACTGGAAATGAAAAAGGGTAAAACTAAAAAAAAGAACAAATAGAATTATAAGGAGGTAAATATTTTAAAAAAGAGTGGGGTAAAAAAAGGAAAAGAAAAAATCAAAAATCTTTTCTTTTTTTTTTCAAAAACAGTCGTAATTAAGAAAAACAGTATTAAAAGAGAAAACTTAACAAAAACTGAAAAAAGTTCAAAAGGTCGGGCGGCAAAACACAACAAAAATGTAAACGACGTAAAGGTCAAGGAAGTTCGACGACAACGTGTGTTCGAATCTTGGTACTCGACTTCTTGACAAGCTGAAATGTACAGCTTTTATAGCTTGGATTATCAAAGAGGAGATAATCCATATTCACAACAATACTTTATGCTTTATGTGTATTAATTCAATATTACACATTTTTTCAAACACGCAGCTATTTTTTTTGGCGAGCGCATGACGATTGTTTACATTATTAACAGAGAATATCACAATGCAAGATTCCAAAATACGGCATCGCAGAAAAAATATTCTTATTCCAAAAAAGGAAGAATACAAGCCAATTTTATTACAAGAAATTGATGAATTCAATATCACAATAAGATGGATGACAGTATCTTTATTGTATGAATATTTAAAGAATAAAGAAAACACAGAAAAAATCAAATTAAAAAAATAACAACTATTGTTGAACTAGTTAACTTCGAGAAAGATATTCTTGGCATTGACAACATCAGGTTCACAAAGGTTAAAGCAATTTCCAAAATTGTTACCTGCTGAATTAAAAAAAAAAACATAAAAAAGTAATAAGATTTTCTAATTAAAAGTGACAAAACAAAGAATACCATGAACCCGGTAAATAATAAACGATGAAGTCAATAAAATTTACAAAAAAACAAAAAAAAAAACTAAAAAAAAAAACAAAAAAAAAAACCCACCAGACTTACATTTAAAGTACAAACGATGACACTATTTACATTATTGGGGTTATTGTTCTCATCTTTGTCGCCATAATTCTTACAACGTTTCGGCCGTTGTACGCTCCGGCCTTCTTCAGGTGGTTGGAATGTCGAACTGAACTCTTTATTTTGCTTACTGGAGTAGACTGCTCTATTTCCATATGCCATGTTTAATGGATGTCATTTGTCAGTTATCACTTGTTAATTCCCCTCTTCAAGCTCTCCACTGCCTTAACTGGGTATTGAACTAACATTCTTTGGATCCTGTCACAGTGGATAAAGGTGTTAGTTAGATCCAGTGACAGGATCCAAAGAGTGACCAAGTATGAATAATGTAAATAGTGCACATAATACCTTATCTCAGAAACATAGACACATACAACGATGAGGCGAAAAATATCAGAGCCAAACTAGGAATATGCGACGGGGTCTGTATACTATTAGGTTGGTGCAAAAAATATCTCAAGCAAGCATTTCTAACCATACAAGACCATAAAGATGAATTCCTCAGTAACCTTTGTCTTCGAATAATATACCCAACCGAAACTGCACTGGGTAAAATAAACCAAGAAATATTGAAAAAAATCAGCAACTCATTAAGGATTGCCTCACAAGCCAATCAACGGAAGGACATAAGTAAGTGTATTTCTTAGTTGCACAAAATATAAATAAAATATAAATAAATACAGATATATATTTATAAAATACGACATTAAAAAATTCTATCCATTTATATCTGAAAAATGTCTGCTGGAGGCTTTGTACTTTGCCAAAGGCTTCGTTAAATATAACACCTGATTAAAATAATTTTAAATTGCCGCAAAACCAATTTTATTCCACTATGAAGTAAACTAAATGAAGAAATAAAAACAAAAGATGGCTTCGATGTATCCCAACGTTTGTTTGATGACGCTGAGATATCTGAGTTAAGCTTGCACATCGTATATGAAAGTAACAAAATTTACACATCAACAACAACGGTCTGTATACGGATGACGGTCTGATGGTAGCACCAAACAACAGAACAATATAAGAAAAGCTCTTTTCAAACTCTTCAAAAGACTGGGCTTTGAAATAGAAGTCGAAATGAATAAAAAAAGTTGTCAAGTATCTGGATGGAGAATGAAATCGTCAAGCTGGCAGTGTCTCCCCATACAGGAAACTCAACGCAAAATCAAAATAGTTGAATATTAGATCTAACCAGCTTGCGAATACAATAAAGAACACCTAAAGGAATATAGTCTAGGTCATCCAGAAACTCTTCCCATAAAATCATTTTTGAGGATAAAAAGAAAGAATATAAAAATAGCTTAAAGGCAGAGGGTCACAAAACGAAACTAGAATTTAAACCACAAATTAAAACACATATAAATAACACTTCGAGGAAAAAAGAAAAAAATAGAGGTAAAATCTAAAATAGCGAAGTTATTTTTCTATTTACTTACAAAACATTTCCTCAAAAAATTCAATATTACATAAGATATTTAATAAAAACACAGTTAAATTAAGCTACAGCTGCACTAGAAATTTAGAAACAATAATAGTGATTTTTCAAGCGTAGCTTAGATGTGGCACAAGGCGGAAAGTATGGGGCACCCAGTGAAGATCGAACTCACTACTCAGTCGTAATTGTTCTAGCGAGACAGGCTTGCTAACCATTACACCGCCTCGAGGCGCCTAGTGATTTTGTAAGCCCGGCTTAGATATGGCACAAGGTCGAAAGTATGGTGCACCCAGTAATGATCGAACTCACTACTCAGCTGTAATTGTTCTAGCGAGACAAGCTTGCTAACCATTACACCACCCCGAGGTGCCTTAAGTGATTTCCAAGCGTCTTGGATGTGGCACACGGCCGAATGTAAGGGGCACCCAGTGAGGATCGAACTCACTACTCATTCGTAAGTGTTCTAGCGAGGCAAGCTTGCTAACCATTACACCAACTCGAGGTGCCCTAGAAACAATAATAAAGAGACAAAATGCTTGGCATTTCAAAACTAACGCGCAGCAAAATATAGTTAACACTAATGATTTAAACAACGGTAGAAATAAAAAATAGATGTCCATTAGATGGAGCCTGTAAAACCGAAGCAGTTATCTATAAAGTAAAAGTAATATATATTAATGATTAGAATAAAGCGTATATAGGATGTACCGAAGATTCATTCAAACGAAGATGGTACAATCATGGGTCGTCATTCAACCTAGTAAGTCTTAGGAGCCCAATCAAGCTAGATAACCATGCGTGGAATTTAAAAGAAAAAAACCCAGCAGGGATCCGATTGTAAATGGGAAGATTTTAAAAAACGAATACCATACAACAATCACAATAATATTTGCAACCTGTGTGAACAGAAAATAAAATAACAATAATGACATTTCCGGATCCCCAAAACCATTTGAGCCAGACCCGAAATAATGATCCGTTGCTTAAATACAAAAAAAAATCCTCTCCGGCTCATATTAGGCTAGATAAATATATATAAGTATATACATTTCAATTAACCCCTAACCGATGCATTTAAAAAGCCCTTGCTTTCCCCGCTCATCCTCTTCCTTCTTCTTCTTTGCATCCTCCTAATTTTCCTCCTTTTCACACCCAACGTCGCGTGTCTGTATATTTATTTTTAAAAGGTAATATAGCGTTCATTACTTTTTTTAAAAAAAATAAAGCGTTGGGAAGTCAATTGATAAAAAAATGGCCTGAGGATACCGTAAGGTTTAAACCAAGGTAGCGGATTCAACTGATCTCCTACTTTTTTAAGTACATATATATATATATATATATATATATATATATATATATATATATATATATATGAAGAAATATAGTTATAAGGTGTGCTATATTTATGGGATAAAGTGCTCAATATCAGAGATAGAGCGTATGTAAATATAAATATAAAAGTGAACATTGAAGTCAACACTCAGAGGCGACAGGCTGTTTCATGCTGGACGCAATCGTCAGCTGGATTTTTCCTCGGCTAATTATATATGTGGGTCAGTGGTGCATTGTGGGTAATCTGTTCTAGCGGTTATTTTTGAGGGAGTGGCTGGTTTGTTTATTCATTTATTTGTTTGGGTTAATTTATTTTACTTGTTTTCATTTTCATTTTGTATTTTATTTTTTTCTTGTTTTGATGTTTTTTAACGTAGTAAAAACTTGGTTGGTGGTTTTGCTTAGGTCGTGTATTTAATAGTTTGTTTTGGTCTGGGAAGATAATTAAATCTATTTATTCGTCCAGTATTTAGATTGCTTGCCGTAGTCTATTCTATTATTTTGGCGGGTGGACAGTTTTTAATTTATTTATTTGTATTGATTATTTTTCCTTGTTTTTGCTTATTTATGCCTATGGTTAATTTGTTCATTTATTTATTTATTTGAATTAATTTTTATTAATTATTTTATTTATTTACTTATTTTTTATTTTGTATATTTTTATTTATTTTATTTCGTTTCAACGTAATAAACCAAGCCGCCGTAAAACCACCAGATAATGAAGAAAAAGAATACATAAGAGTAACTGAAAGATCCTGGAAACAAAGAAACTTTACACATAAAACATCTTTAACAAATAGTTTAAATTTAAATATACCTGGAAAATTAAAAACACAACACAAATGACATCAAAAACGTCATGGAAAAAAGGAAAAGATCATCAGCCTACAACAACCAATCAAAAACCTGCAAACTTTGCTTGGAGGAAAAAATAGCTATTATTACCTTCCCAGACCAAAATAAATTACTAAATAAACGATCTGAGCTCATCTCAAATTTCAGACATGAAAACAAATTTTTACTACGTTACTTAAAACTGAAATTAATGAATACAAATAACAAAACAATAGAGAACACAATTAAAATAAATTATCCAAACATATAATATGCAAATTAAGAAACCCCTACTGTTAGAATAGAGGAAATAGAATAAATAAAAATAAAACATAAAATACATAAAAACAATCAGCCCAAATAAGTAAATAAAGTAAATAATAATAAACAAATTAACAAACCAATCCCACCAAAATAACCGTGAGAAGAGGCTACAGCAACCAATCAAAAATTGGACGTAAAAATAGCTATAACTGCTATATATCGATAAAAAATCACTAGGTTACTCAAAAATCTAAAACAAAATAGAATAAATAAAAATATACAAAATAATAAATAAGTAAATACATAAAAAAACTAATAAAAATTAATTCAAATAAATAAATGAACAAATTAAGAAATCGTCCCCGCTAAAATAACCGTTAGAACTAATAGAAATAAGCAGAAATAAGCAAAAACTAATAAAAATTATCAATACAAATAAATACGTTAAAAATTGTTCGCCCGCCAAAATAACAGAATAGCAATAACTCTAAACATTGGATGAATAAATAGCTTTAATTATCTTCCCAGACCAAAACTATTAAATACGCGACTTAAGCATATCCGCCACCGATTTTTTTATTACGTTAATAAAACACCAAAAAATGAAAAGAATGTAATACAAAATGAAAATGAAAAACAAGTAAAATAAATTAACTCAAACAAATAAATAAATAAACAAACAAGCCACTCCCGTAAATAACCCCAGAATAGATTACTTACAATGTACCACTGATACTTATTAAAATAGTAGAGGAAAAATCCAGCATTCGTAGCATGACGATTGCGTCCGGCATGAAACAGTCTGTCGCCTCTGAGTGTTGACTTCAATGTTCACTTTTACGCACACACAAACACACACATACACACACATACACAGACACAGATATAGCTATATAGCGAGACTCTTCGCAAGCCGAATTGAGTCACTGTCGGTCACTGGGCGTGTTTCCTAAAATAAATATGCCATAAATCCACCTTCATCCCAACCGTGCGCCGACAGCTTAGTGGTAGAATATCCGCCTGATACCAATTCAGTCGGGTTTCGATCCTAGCTAGAGGCAACCGGATGTCTAGCCGCACTGATGAGCTGTGATACAGCGAAACAGTCTGTCTGTGGATGACATTATATATATATATATAAAATACAAATATAAAAATTATTACTTGGCAGATTGATATTAGCTTCAGTATCTCAACTATAGAGTTTCATAGATGTGCTCGCTAATGGATCCGTCAACTCCTCAGGAGATATCAGCAATCACCATAGCTACGTCTTTCTTTGATAGGATTCATTCGTATACCTATTACAGTTATCTTTGAGACAAGGCTAAAAGGATGAAATGCTAACGAAGAATGTAACGTCCATTGCAGTAAAAACTTTCAGTCATTTTTACATTAACAAATTCATCGATGGTGTAATACTCTGAGGTACGATATCTATTTTGGATCCCTGAGAATAGCGTAGAGTTTATCGACACGGGAAGTCGGATGAGGCGAGTTCATTCCAAATATTGGCCGGGGTCGATAGGTTCCCTTACGCACAAACACCTTTTGTTGAGAGTATGAAGACATTTCTTTTGATCGCCACAAAATTAGGGGTTAGTGCATGGGGCTATTTAAATTGCAATATAGCACCTGGAATTGTGGATCTGTGCTTCACAGAAAGTGCACATGTTAAAGAAAAAGAAGAGGCTGATAATGAAGGGCAAATTGTAGACGATGAAAAAGGAAATGCAAAAGAAAAAAAAAATACAAAAAGTATAATACGAAGAGAAAGACAGAATTAGTCGAAGAAGAATACGAAGAACTCGAAGAAATCGAAGACGACGACGTCGAAGTAGAAAAAGAAGAAAAAAGAGTGGGAGGAAGAAGAGGAGGGGGACGAAGAGGAGGAGGAGTATACAATGAAGGAGAGGAAGAACGAAGAAGAAGAAAGAAGAAGAAAAAGAAGAATGCTGCGATGAATAATAATAAGAAGAACGAAATGAATAATAATAATAATAATAATAATAATAATAATAATAATAATAAACTACACAATTCACACTGACAGAACAATCAAGGCCAACCGCCCAGATATTGTTATTAAAGACCACAAACAAAAACGGTGCCTCCTTATTGATATGGCAGTCCCTGCTGACTGCAATGTATCTTTGAAGATTTTCAAAAAGCTGTCAAAATACAAGGACCTTGAAATAGAGGTCTCGAAAATGTGGCATATGAGAACATCAACAATCCCTGTTGTAGTTGGAGCCCTAGGACTGGTTGGAAAAGATTGCAGTAGGCTAATTGCAGGGATTTCTGGAAGCCCATGCCTCAAGGAGATACAAAAAATTGTTCTGACAAGTACAGGCCACACTTTACGAAGGGCTCTATCTATGTAATTTTTTTTTTTTTTGTCAGTGAAAAGTGTCATGATGCCATTTCTAACCTTAGGTCCCTGGGTGGGACCCGGAAAGAAATGTGTAAACACCAGAAAGCAAAGAAAATAATAATAATTATAATAATAGGAAAAATAAAACCACGGTAAATATCAATAATAATAATAAGAAGAAGAAGGGTACGACGAAGAAAAAGAAGTAGAAAATGAAGAAGAATACAACGAAGGAGAGGAAGAATGAAGAAGGAAAGAAAAAGAAAAAGAAGAATGCCACGATGAATAATAATAAGAACGATATGAACAACAACAACAACAACAACAGCAATAATAATAATAATAATAATAATAATAATAATAATAATAATTTAATAATAATTTTTTTATAATAATTTTTTTATAATAATTTTTTTTTTAATAATAATTTTTCTAATAATTTTTTTTTTTTTTTTTTTTTTTTAACTTGTATTTCAAGTTTTAATCCACACCCCAGACCTTAAGCGGACACCCGTGTCCATTTTTTTTTTTTTTTTTTAACCTAGTCATCCCATATCTCTGTCGGTGCGTGTATATGTACATGTTTGCTAATCCCTCTCTCTCTCTCTCTATATATATATATATATATATATCTATATATATATATATATACATTGAATGTACATGTAGATATGTCCACACTGACAGGGATCATACTGTATTATATCTGTTTTTTTGTTTTTTTTTTCATGGCTACAGGTGTAATTTTCCTACAATGCTCTGCCCTTTGTCTATCATCTCTTTGAGTGAATATTCTAAAACATATCTTTCAGCGGCTAGTAGGTTGAGAGATGACCGGCAAAGTATAACTTTTATTCCCTTGCTCCTACCCCTCTGTTTAATGAATTCTTCGATATTCCCCCTACCAATCTGTAGTATAAGTCCAGCCTACCCCATAAAATTTGATAAGTATCTGTCGTTGGCGACGGTAAAATTGAACATTTGTGGAGAGTCACTTGTGCCATGCTCCGAAGTTGTAAGAAATGGTAAATGTAGCATCTTTGAATGATACTTTTCCTTTAGTTTGATATGATTGTAAATCCTAATGTCTCAAGTTAATTCCTTGCTTTTCAGCCCCCTTTTCTCTCCTCTAATAATTTTTTTTTTAACTTGTATTTCAAGTTTTAATCCACACCCCAGACCTTAAGCGGACACCCGTGTCCATTTTGTTTTTATTTTTTATTTATGTCTATATACAGAAATCTAATTATCCCACTTGGAGGTGTCTCTCGGACTTATACTAAGTTAAAACTTAGTATTATCTACCCAACTGAATACCATACACTGTTATGAACTTTTAACTTCGATATATTAATAAACCCACTATCTCAAATCTGGTCTTGCTCTTGGACCTTCTTCAAGTCTCGTCCTAAAGCTGGTAATCTGAACAAAATTACCCCTTGGCGGTCAAGGTTAAAACGCATCTCTACCAATTTCAATGAATACGAAAAATATCTCATACCGGATCGGCCGTCAACCGGGACAACAAGGGCCGCGTCCCTCAGAGAGGAACCAGTCTGAGGTCGAAAAGTCTGTCACTGGAACAAACTCTTCCACACACAAAGAGACACTAGGTCACCAAACCCGGATTATCGCCAACCTTGGACCAAGTGTCTCAATGCCAAATCGACTAGTAAAAATGAAACGAACGAAATGGAGCCGCGAAGAGTATCGACAAGTTATGACATCCTTCTTCACTGCACTCGAAAACCCAGCAAAGAACACCACCAATCAAACATACCAAATATGGAGAAATATGGTGGGAAATGATATAAGACCTAACCTCAATCCAAACATGCTTGCCAATGTCCGCAGAGATATCATGCGAAACAACAGACTCTCAAAGGCAGAAATAGACAAGATAAAATTAGATATAAGGCAAAATACTATGACCCATCACTCAAACTCTGCTGAGACGAATGTTGAAATAAAGAATGCGACAGAGGATGAGGTGGACGCTAAAGCGAATGAAATACGAAATCATCTCCCAGGAAATGAAACCGAAGATTCTGCCTTAGACACAACCTCTAGTTCTCCAGAAATTGTCACTGAAGATGACTCCAGGTACATTAATTTAGAATTCCTTGAAAACCACGAATCTGAAATCACCGAAGCGAAAAATGACGTCATCCAAGTACTCAGCAGAGTAACTTTCATACAATTGTCAGAGAGAGACCAGCTCCCGAAAATCCATATGACAAATCCCAACAAGCACATCGTGAAAATATACAATGCTGCACTGGAAACACTGTTAACAGATAAACCACCGGGAAACATAACAGAAGTTAACAACGTCATATACGCAACAGCTCTAGCAGCGACTCGGAAGCTTGGTGTCAAGACAATAAATAGAATTAACAGACACAGAGAACCAGCTTGGAAAACCAAACTGATACGAGAAATAAAACAAATCAGATGTGAGCTGTCTATATTAGATGAGCTCACCAGAAGCCCTAATATTTCCACACGTAAATCCAAAAAGATCAAACGGAAATATAGCATTAAATCCCTAATTGATATTCCATCGATCAAGGAAATGCTAAAACAGAAACTTCAGCTAAAAGCACAGAGAACAAGAAGATACGAGAAACGTTGTAGATTCTATCGCCAAAATAAAACATTCCGAACAGATCTTAAAAAATTTTACAGGGAAATTGGAAAAACGCCTATACATGTCGAAACGCCACCATCGATTGATAATGTACAGACATTTTGGGAAAATATTTGGAGCAACCCAAAGGAATGTAACCCAAATGCAGAATGGATACGGCGTGAAGAAGAACGACTGCTGGATACACCTCTGCAAGAATGGGTAAATATATCCACAGATGATGTTAGGCAAGCACTAACGAAATCCCAAAAATGGAAATCCCCAGGAAATGACAAGGTGCCCAATTTCTGGCTGTATCATCTCTCATCTACCCATGACATACTTGCAAAAACATTATCAACGCTTGTAAATAATCCCAATAAAATCCCGGTATGGGTTACTGAAGGTATTACATACCTCATACCAAAAACAACTGAAACAGACGACCCGAAAAATTATAGACCGATAACATGTCTTTCCACAACGTATAAGTTGATCACGTCTGTACTGACGAACCGTACTTACTCCTTCTTCGAAACAAACAGCATTCTCCCGCTGGAACAGAAGGGATGCAGTAGAGGTTCATATGGCTGCAAAGATCAACTTCTGATAAATAAAATGATCCTGGAAAATTGCAGGAGACGACGCAGAAATCTCAGTGCAGCGTGGATTGATTATCGTAAAGCCTTTGATAGTGTTCCACATTCTTGGATCCTTAAGGCTTTGGAAATGTACAAAGTCTCCCCTGTGGTATTAAACTTTCTTAAGCACAGCATGGGGATGTGGAACACAAAACTATACCTTAGGCACACCGGGGGCACTGCTATATCCAACCGTCTGAATATCCGACGTGGAATTTTTCAAGGGGACTCTGTCACCCCTTCTGTTTTGTTTATCCTTAACCCCTCTTACACATGAACTGAACAACAGTAGCTATGGTTACAAAATAAATAAGAAAATTTTCAATCACCTACTATACATGGATGATCTCAAACTCTATGCCAAAGACGACAATGAGTTGAAAGGCCTCCTCAATATTGTAAAATACTTTAGTGACGACATAGGTATGGACTTCGGATTAGATAAATGTGCAAAAGTAACATTCAAGAAAGGTAGAATTACAGAAACACCCTCAATAGATTTAGATTTTGTCACAAAGATTAGGGAATTGGAGCATGAAGAAGCTTATAAGTACCTAGGAATTAGCGAAGGAGATGGCATACAACACCCCCAAATGAAAGGAAAAATAAGAAAAGAGTACTACAGGCCTGTACGTCTGATACTAAATACTGAACTAAACTCAAAAAATAGAATATCAGCTATAAACACATTGGCTGTCCCAGTGGTGCATTACAGCTTTAATGTCCTTAACTGGACCATAGCTGAAATTAAGCGAATGGACGCCAAAACGAGAAAGCTTCTCACTTGCTATCGCATGCATCATCCCAAAGCTGATGTTGATCGTCTGTATGTGCCCAGATCCGAAGGAGGCAGAGGATTAGTTCAACTAGAACTGTCCTACAAAACTACAACAATTGGCCTCCAAAAATACTTGGAAACTACAGAAGACTGGATGATGGTATGCGTCAAGGAACATGAAAGTAGTAAGCGTCTTTACTCCGTAATGAAAGAAGCCAACAAATTCAAACTGGAGCTTCAAATGGGCGTAGAGATGCAACTACAGCACAATACACCGGCTGAAACTGCAAAATACTTGAAAAAGACAGCAAAGACGAATGCAACCGACCAGATACAGAAGCGATGGCAAGATAAACCGCTTCATGGTCAATACTCTGCCCGTATCAACCAAGCTGATGTAGACAAAACCCGTACCCATCAGTGGCTACGCAGTGCAGGGTTGAAAGCGGAAACTGAAGGTTTTATCCTTGCTGCGCAGGACCAATGCTTGCTAACTAGGAATTATCAAGCACATATACTAAAAAATTGTGTCAGCCCAAAATGCAGATTCTGTGATAAATATCCAGAAACGATTGATCATCTTGTATCAGGTTGCACGATGTTGGCACCCACTGAATATAAAACCCGACATGACAGAGTGGGCCAATATCTGCACTGGAAAATCTGCAACTTCTACGGGAAGGAAACTGAAAGAAACTGGTACCAACACCACCCAGACCCAGTTACGGAGATAGGACCTGTTACAATTCTATGGGACTACACAATTCACACTGACAGAACAATCAAGGCCAACCGACCAGATATTGTTATTAAAGACCACAAACAAAAACGGTGCCTCCTTATTGATATGGCAGTCCCTGCTGACTGCAATGTATCTTTGAAGATATTCAAAAAGCTGTCAAAATACAAGGACCTTGAAATAGAGGTCTCGAAAATGTGGCATATGGGAACATCAACAATCCCTGTTGTAGTTGGAGCCCTAGGACTGATTGGAAAAGATTGCAGTAGACTAATTGCAGGGATTCCTGGAAGCCCATGCCTCAAGGAGATACAAAAAAATGTTCTGACAAGTACAGCCCACACTTTACGAAGGGCTTTATCTATGTAATTTTTTTTTTTTTTTTTTTTTTTTTGTCAGTGAAAAGTGTCATGATGCCATTTCTAACCTTAGGTCCCTGGGCGGGACCCGGAAAGAAATGTGTAAACGCCAGAAACAAAGAAAATAAAAATAATAATAATAATGATAATAATAACAGATTCTGTGATAAATATCCGGAAACCATTGATCATCTTGTATCAGGTTGCACGATATTGGCACCCACTGAATATAGAGTGAACCAATATTTGCACTGGAAAATATGCAACTTCTACGGGAAGGAAACTGAAAGAAACTGGTATGAACACCACCCAGACCTGGTTACAGAAATAGGACCTGTTACAATTCTATGGGACTACACAATACACACTGACAGAACAATCAAAGCCAACCGCCCAGATATTGTTATTAAAGACCACAAACAAAAAAAGTGCCTCGTTATTGATATGGCAGTCTCTACTGACTGCAATGTATCTTTGAAGATATTCAAAAAGCTGTCAAAATACAAGGACCTTGAAATAGAAATCTCAAAAATGTGGCACATGAGAACATTAACAATCCATGCTGTAGTTGGAGCCCTAGGATTGGTTGGAAAAGATTCAAGTAGACTAATTGAAGGGATTCCTGGAAGTCCATGCCTCAAAAAATACAAAAAAATTGTTCAACAATTACAGCCCAAACTTTACGAAGAGCTTTGTCTATGTAATTTTTTTTTTGTCAGTGAAAAGTGTCATGATGCCATTTCTAACCTTAGGTCCCTGGGCGGGACCCGGAAAGAAATATTTAAACGCCAGAAATCAAAGAGAATAATAATAATAATAATAATAATAATAATAATAATAATAATAATAATAATAATAATAATAATGAAAGGAAAAATAAAAACACGATAAAGATCAATAATAATAAGAAGAAGCAGGATACGACGACGACGACGAAGAAGAAGAAGAGGAGGAGAAGAAGAAGTAGAAGAAGAAGAGGAAGAATACGATGAATAATATAAAGGCGACTTATACGACATAGAAGAGGGGGAAGAAAAAAATAAAAGAACAAGAAAAATTGTACGGTTGGAAATGGAAAGATTTTTAAGAAGTTTTTAACCGTTTTCCTAGAATTAGGCAATAACGCATAGTGTGGTAAAATTCAGTATAATGATAATACAAGTGGCATGCCACAGAGGCGAATATGTGTTCTTTGTGTTAAATTAGAGTCGACTGAGAAGGATCAGAACGTGTACTTTGGGGAGACTAGACAGCTACTTCAGAGAATTGCTGTGCATATTGAATTGGTAGATATAGGTGGCGCTTTGGAGTTAGAAAATCTGGTCAAATGACCATTCCGTTATTTGTCGATCCGTTTCTAGACGGAGTACACTTATTTGCCAAAATTTACGGATCGTATAAGCAGTTTTTGCAAGAACAATGGCGAAAATCATAAAAGAAAATGTGATCGTCGAAATTAAATGAATTGCACCATTATTCGTGCAACTTCTTCTTCCTCTTCTTCTTCTTCCATTTCTTCTTCCTTCTTCTTCTTCTTCCTCATCTTCTTCCTTCTTCTTCCTTCTTCTTCTTCGTCCTCTTCTTCTTCCTTCTCCTTCTCCCTTCTTCGTTCTTCTTCTCCCTTATTCCTCCTTCTTCTTCCTCCTTCTTCTTCCTTCTTCTTCTTCTTCCTTTTTCTTCTTCCTCTTCTTCTTTTTCCTCCTTCTCCATCTTCTTCTTCCTTCTTCTTCCTCTTCTTCTTCTTTTAAAGTATAATTAATACTTTAAAACAACTATTATTTACTTTAAGTTTACTGTTTATTTAAGACGTTCGCGAGTTGACAGTTTGTTGACAGATTTATATTTATCTAATGGTATATTTATGGGGCCTTTAGACGTTAAAATAGTAATTGAATTAACGTTAGCGACTTCTATTTATAATTTTTAAGTACTCCATAATCTTAAAGATTTAAGAAAATATTCTCCGTAATCTATTGTTTTGCTGAATTTTAAATATATTTGGCTGTAAATTTACCATAGTTATCGCTCTTATTTTCTGTTTATATATATATATATATATATATATATATATATATATATATATATATATATATTATAATAATATTTTTTGTTTAAAAATATGATTCCTTCGCTACATAAGAGTTCTCATGTTTCAAAAACGAGAGCCGAAATCATCCAAATAATTATTAAAATTAAGTTGGATTGTGGTGTTTAGTCCCGTTTCATTTACAAGCGAAATTTTAGGAATAAGCTATCTCTCGGTTTACGTGTATTTTTAGGCACGGCCCGTTACAGAATTTGTTATTGTGGGTGTGGCTAGACTATTTTCGTTCGTAAAGTGGTCAGGGAGTTAATTCTTATCAATAGATTCATCATCCTCTGAGAGGTTTTGCTAAGGTTGGGTAGGGTATCTATTTCAAGACTAATGTTTGCGGTCATCTCGTTTTTGAAACATGAGAACTCTTATGTAGCGAAGGAATCATATTTTTAAACAAAAAATATTATTATAATATAAGCTCTACTTCTGTATGGAGCACTGTCTTCTTAAAAATAAAAACAAAAATACTAAGGAACCCCGGATTATGCACCCAACGTGTTCTTTTCTATTTTCTGCATACCTGCACAATGATATATATATATATATATATATATATATATATATATATATATATATATATATATATATATACATATATATATATATATATATATATGTATGTATATATATATATGTATATATATATATACATATATATATATATATATATATATGTATGTATATATATATATGTATGTATGCATGTATGTATGTATGCATGTATGTATATATTTAATAGAAAACAAGACTGCGTATACATATAAGAAACAACTTTTGCATACTTTTGTCCTTACATTGTACTAACCTTTGCAATTTAGGATTAGTAAGTGTAGTTTTACTTAATGAGAGGAAGGCCCTGAAACGGTGCACATTCTCTCCTGATGACCCCAGTTTAAAATTCGAGAGGAACACATTAAATTCAGTGAAGTCATATGCCGTAGTGAAGCTCGGTGGAAGTGTCATTAGCATGAGGAGCATTACACATTCAGCTCGCTTCAGGTGAGTTTCAATTACTTTCCAGTAATTTCCTTCTTTATAGTTTTACTTAATGACAATATCACCAATGAAACATGTTCAAAGATTTAAGAATCCATGCAGAAATTTAAAAGATTTAAAACTATAAATTATTGTAATTAAAAAGAAAAAAAAAACAATTCTTGTAAAAATTCAATATTCATCAAAAAAAAAAAAAAAATTCCTTAAGACAGTTGTGTCCATAACATTTCTTATTCATACAAACAATTAAAAGCTTTTCTAATTAATTAATATCTTAGTTTGATTGCATTTTTCATTTTGCGATTCAGAGCAGATTTTCGGCAAGTGAATCGCCTTCTGAAAAAGAAAAGATTATTTCCATTCTCCAATGAGTCTTGTTTTAACTTATGTAAATATGAAGCGAAATTTCATTAAGTAGGGGGGTGGGGGGTAAAAGATAAAAATAAAATAGATTTCTATCAAGATTTCCATAAAAAAAACCTGAAATATTTTAATTAATTTCTGAATAAGTCCTGAAAGTTTTATTAAATTCTGAGAATTATTTGATTTTTGCAAGAATTTCTAACAATATTTTTTTACCGACTAAAAAAGCGCAAAAAATCCCATATTAAACATTGGCCCACAACTGATGCAGACAAACCCCCCCCACCGAAAAAAAAACAAGATTTTTAACCCAAATTTCGAACGTGCTAGTAAGGGTTAAAAAAAATGATAAAATAATCAAGCGTCAGCCCTGTGTCTTGCAGTCGGAAGGTGATTGTTTTTTGTTTTTTTTATCATACCTACTTAATAGTTCATTTCATAATTTTACCCACATTCAAAGTTATGATCACCTAACAACAATTACTTTGAGATATGTAAATATTTCAATTGAGGTAGTAACATTTAAAATTTTCAAATATGTATTGAAATGTTTAAATTTCAAGAGGGTTTACATTTGTTAACGAATTTATTTGACTATACGCAACCCTTAAAATGAACTCTTTATAAGACCGTTGCTGAAGGTATATTTAGATAGCTGGATAATCTTCAAATTTATGACCAGATAAGATTATATTCCATGAAATGAAATATAGAAAATGGTTACGTTAGGCAAAACACAAATTCTTTTTTTCTTTTCTTCTAAAGTAATGTTTAAATAAGCCTGTGGCTAACTATAATCTTTCGCTGGCAGTGTTTGTCTAAGTTTCAGCTATTTGTAATAAATAACTCGGGGTCTATCCCCTCGCTTACGGTTAGATGATCAAATTTAAAATCTGTTTTGGCGACCCACTTAAGATACGATGTTTATTAGAAAATATATTCAGTTGAAATACAGAATACGTACATTATTATGAATATAAATGACCCAGCTTATATTCTTTTACTGTTATCGTCAAACTAGCAATATAACCAGTCTTTGACCGGGTCTTTCATTACTGGGAATTTTACCGTTCAATTGGAGCAGTAAGTTTAAAGACATCCCCCCGAAAATCAATATTAGTAACAACAATTAGAGGTTACAAATTGAATCGGGGGTGGGGTAACAATTTGAATTGGAGTTGGCCCTGAAAAGGGTCGTTTTGCGTACTCAATCTTGTTTCAGCCTCACGCACAGCAGCAATTCAAGAGGCGTTTCTCCTCAGTCGTTGAGTCCTTTGGTCATCATTTTCAGCCTCGCGCGCGGAACCGTTTAACTACGCTCTTCTGGAAAGCCGATGGTTACATTGATCTTCGGACTCAGCAGCTCTGATTGAAGCATTCCGAGAGGCATTTTGAGACAGACGAACTGAACGTTCTAAAGACGATTCGTTATCTCTTATTCGCATGGCGGACCTAGCGGCAGCGGTTTTGTGACCTAGGCAAGTTCTTTTCTTTGGTAGCATGTCTTAGGCAAGTATGAATTGTCAAATAGAATGCGTTGGCAAATACCAGAAGAGAACGCTGAAAAGCTACAGGAATCCTTAAGCTCGAATAACTTTAGAAAAGTTTGGAAAAATAAATGTTGAATAATAAAAAAAGCAAGCTTACTTTTTACTACGGTGAATGCAATGCAAAAACTGGCAGGACAATAAAAAAAATTAAATTGCGAACGGCTATAAGCGACAATGAAAGCAACGCCTTAAAACTGTAGTAGTAGGCTTTATACAACGGAAAAGGTAATCTCACTTGAGAGAGATTTTGTTGCTTGGCCAAGAGGAGGGGAATGTGTAATTTGGACTCAAAACCGACACTAAAAAATTATCTATCAAACAAAATAAAAATTTATCAAAATTGGATGAAAACTGAGGAAACGCATAAGCAACATCCGACCACACGCACGCACACACACACACACACACATTTTGAGAATTATAGATATAATAAAAATATCGAAGTGGAAAGGAGCCCACGTGACACCTATGTCCGTTTCAGTTTTATTCAGATTTTGTTTGCGCTTGCGCAGGTATATTTTAGTTCAATGACCACCTTAAATTTACAATATGTTTTATTTCAAACTCACTCATATTGTGTATGACCTGTGTACATTAGAGCTTGCTTGCCAAAAATTTAAGGTGAATGAAATAAAAGCTTTTAATAATTATTATGGAACCAAGCTGACGACATTTATCTTACGAGATGTACATATGAAGAGTTCCACAAGGGGAGATAATCAGAACGGTGTTTATTATTATATTTACTTCACTGTTTGATTTTTTAAAAATCGTTTCAACATTTTTCCTTTACTTATTCTCATTTTAGAAACTCTACTCAAATACGTTGTTGAATCTAACAATGCTAAATGTATATATTTTTCTTTCTTTTTATTAGGCTCGTGGCCGAGTGGTTAGAAAGTTCTTATTCTGACCATGAGACCCGGGTTCGAATCACACCATAGTCAATTTGTCGGATAGGAGGTTTCCTGATGTTATTGGACTGGAGGGGGCCATCCTAGCATGTGGCACCTTTGGAAAGTGCCTGAAAATCATACAACTGTTTGACTCAAGCCTTGTTAGTGAAAATGGGTCGATGGAACCCTTGGGTGCCGTCGATAATTGTTCTAGCACGTAGTCACAAGTCATCGTGGCCGAGTGCTTGAGTGTGGTGGCCTTGTTCAAATTGTTGATCACGCTAAATAACAGGCTCTTTCTGAGAAACTGTAACTAAGGTCCGCTCAGCATAATTGCAGTATAACCCACAGGTGGGGTCTGTGGGTGTTGAATAAACACAAATGCGCCTGAGCATGCGTCTGCAATAGGGACAAGCTAACCGCTCTATTAGACAGGTATACTCGAATATGAATGGCCAGCTATATATACATACACATTGGTCTTAAGATTTGGGCCATCAGTGTCTACATGCATGCGCGTGACAGAGAATTCATATTTGCTTTATAATATGGATTCCTTATTATCATCAAAGAAAGATTTTCTCACAATAAATTCACTTTATCGTTTTACTGAATTTAGTTATCCTTCTTCTTCTAGGTGCGTTGTACCTTCATGACTTTGGTGATCAGGACTCTCCTCAGCCTCCTACCTTTTGTAGCTATTAACAAATGCTGCCTCTTTGGTATATCATGTAAACCTTGTTCCACCATCCATTTACTCAAGCAATCTAGGCAGATTATGCGCCGCTTTCCTCTGTCCTCCTTGCCTTAAATATGCCTTTTCAGTATCAAATTTCCACAAATTTCAATTAATTCTTCCTGGTGTTAAGTATAAGTGCCTTTTTTGTTTTCATTTTCTGTAAAACTTCCTCGTTGCTCACATGTTCGGTGAATGTTATTCTCAGTGTAATGAAAAAAGTACGCAGGTGCAGGCTTTAAGAAAGCTTTATTCAACTGAGAATACATGGTTCGCATAAAGTGTCCTTTTATAGTCCCAGTAAACAGAAATAGCGCTCTCAAAGAGGAGAGTAACACAACAATGGGATACCACTCTTGATTATTGATAACACTCAGTAACATTCCGTAGAACGGCATTTATGTTACTTCGTCTCTTCATATTTGAGTAAATTGTCCAGAATTTCTTAATTTGAGATTAGATTGTTATTCAGTTTGCATCATCGCTGAATCTGTTTGTTTCTTCATCTTTCTATCCCTCACAGACATACTCTCTCTCTCACTCTGTATGTGTGACTAGATTGGAGAAAATATACATAGTTTAATTTTTTTCCGAAAGCTTTCATGTTTACACACGAATGTCAAATAAACGTCCAAGCCGGTTGTTAATTTTGGATGTTTTCCCAAACTCCTTCCTTATTATGACACAACGGTCGCTTATTAGGGAGTGATCGAGGAGGAAGAAAAGAGTCAACGAGATAAATAAACATTATGGAAATAATTTCGATTTCATGAAGGAATTTTGGGAATTTGCTAGTTATTAATTCTTTTTTCATTGGCCATTGATAAACATCTATCAATATTGTAACGTCGACAAATCATCGATTTGTTTAAATCATTCTACTTAAGGGTATTGATGGACGGTTATTTTTAGTTTTATTTCATCTAGGTCTTTATCTATTTTGATTTTAATCCTTCCTCAAACGCCAATTTATTTACATATTCTCCTATTTTTAAAAAAAACGATCTGTAATGATTGAAATAATCATTGTGTAGGAAGTTTTATACAACTTGATCATCAGTGCAAATATGGAACCAAGCTGACGACATTTATCTTACGAGATGTACATATGAAGAGTTCCACAAGGGGAGATAATCAGAACGGTGTTTATTATTATATTTACTTCACTGTTTGATTTTTTAAAAATCGTTTCATCCCATGCAAGGCAGTAAAGCCACTATGACACAAGGGGGTTACTGAGTGTGAAAGGATAAGAAAAAAAAAAAGCGAAACATTATTAAGGAGCGAGAATGATAGAAGAAGAGTAATCAAGATAACAGAAAATAACGATTGATATTCCATTTACAGTTTTGCAGATCAAAGTTGGCTGGAGGTTGAAGAGAGTTCCATATGCGAGAAGTGCGAGAAAATAAGCTGCAAGCATAGAACTTACGTTTGCATTTAACCAATTAAACTGCAAAATGATGAGAACTTACTTTCAATCTAGAACTGTTCTTAAATTCATAAATTAGAGATATCATAGAGAAAGGTTCATAAGAACAATTCCGATGAAAATATTCATGGAAAAGGCGTAGGAAAACCACGTTATGGCGGTGGAGAAGTGACTGAAGCCGAGATGCTCAGCTAGGACAAATAACATTGCAAATTCTACTTCGGATTTTAGCAAGAATTTCTAAATATATATCAGGAACACAAGACCATATGTGTTAGGAATATTCAAAGCAAGGACGAATGGTAGACTTATTAGTATGTAAGAATCTCTAAATATGTAGCAGGAACATCAAGAATCTCTAAATATATAGCAGGAACACCAAATCTGTCTACCTACACCCCACCACCCCGTAAATCAAATTAAAAGTTCGAGACTAATGTTGTTATACAGTATAAACAGACAAAAAATAATAAAAATCGATTCATTCTGGCGGAAAGAATATAAAACGAGAACAATCTACACCCCTCTCGATTTAGCTTGAATAAAGATTTCCCTGAATGTGATTCAGATCCATAAACACCCGAAGAAGGCCTGATACCACAACGGCCGCACCGTTCTGATAATAAGAACAAAGATGAAGATATTTATTCGATAATACTCATAGTGTAAATAAGCCTAGTTTCTTGTTAAGACAAAATGGAAAAAAAAAGTGTTGTAGAAAGATTGTGTGTTCCCCAGTCATCAAGTTTGTTTTTAATATTTCCTTTGTAAATAATTAATTCTTAGCGTGATGTGAACACAAACCACTGAAGCCGATGGGAAATACTCAAACTTCGTAACCACCAAGTCAATAACCAGCGACGTTGCTTTGAAGCGAAGGTGATCAAGTTGAACAAATATATTTGAAAGTCTCGATAACAGTTCTCAGTATTAGGTTGGGTATTCAGTCAGGATCACACTGGTTCCCTCTCAAAAGAGACGACTTTTCCTTTAGCCAGATTTCATTTTGTGCATTCCCCTTTTTGATTCCAGTCGCTGCACGTTCTTTAGTCTCCAACATATTTCCTATCGCATCAGAATGTCGACAGATGTCGTAATTCGTGATGCTGAATGTGGAGTCTTTTATTTTTAATCTACTCGCACAGGAGCCATTTGTCAATTGCTTAGTACGGCATTCCATCGTAGTCAACGGAGATAAAACGCCTCTGAAGGTAAAAATATCGATTCGTAATGCAGATTTTTTTCCGTTTTTGATTGGTTTACCGAGTTTTACTTCAATTTACCCGTTCACAAAGGCCGATCCAATTGGCAAATAATTTTGAGTCCTTTCTCTCTCGAGACAAAAATCTCGAATGACTAAGAGAAGATGAACAGAAAGATAACACTTGAACTATTAGCTTTTTGTTTGATTAGAACCGAGAGAAAGATTCACAGAGCTGAAACTTGAGTGGTTTTCGCCCAGAGCTTAAAACTTCAGAGGCCAAAGAAATAAAAATTTAATAGTACTCAGTAGTTGGGAAATAGAAATAAAAATCTTCAGAGATCACGAATTGTTTGTTCAATTATAGGAGTTGATATCAGGCTTCTGAAGTCGCTGTTATTTCTGTCTGAATTTCTGGGATGAAGTGTTAGCACTATTTAAATTATTTATATACGGGCTATTGTTCACATCTTCATCGTTGGTGTTATCAAACCGTCTCGGCCGTTATGCTCTCCGGGCTTCATCGGGTAACCTACAGGGAATTCTCACAGAGAGACTTTCTCCCAACGGCTCCTACATTGTCAAACAGACTCCCACGTGAATACTTCCCTGAAAGATACAACTATAACAACTTCAAATCAAGAGTCAATCGTTAAGTATTCTCCTGATTCTTATATTTGCTTCTTGCCCTGCACCTCATTCATCATAAAGTTATTAACCTTAAACTTCTACCCTGAGTAGTACTCAAACTTTGTCTCTGTTTGAATTTTATTATTAGAAAAAATTACACCACCATTTGTTTATTACTTTTGCGAATTTATGGGTTACAGGTAAAAAAATAACTATAATTAACGCCGAGGTTTTAGGCACCAATGTCTTATTTTATTGGATGTTTTTAATCGTATATTAAATATTTGAATTCTTTCATCATCATCATCATCATCATCATCATCATCATCATCATCATCATCATCATCATCAGTCCCATGACTGAATGTGGTCGTATTGTTGCTGTGCAAAGGAGCACCTCGACAGCTCCCTCCTGAAGTCCTCGGCCGAGTGGAAATGTCGTTCTCTGGGAACGATCTTCCAGTTTACTCTCTGCCTCCGTCCTCGGTATGATGATAAACTACATACGCTTCCTGGGTATGGCGATAAACTACGTCCAACAGCATGGCCTCTGATCAGGAGCTATAGAGGTGCGTGTAACCACCTCTTAATTGCTGGTGTTCCCAAATCCACCCTGACCCGGGGTGGCAGCACTTGTTAAGGTCCCAGCTATGGGTAAATAGTTAACCCCGAAACTGAGCTAAAAATCATTATAAAAGTGTAGAAAATAGTTTTTAATACCAGAAATACTTTGTAAAAAAAATATTATCAGAAATAAATTTTAGAAGAAAAAAAAAACTATTATCAGCAATATATTTTTGAAAAAAAATATTACCAGCAATACATTTTTCAAATAATATTACCAGCTATACATTTTTAAGGAAAAAATATTACCAGAAATAGATTTTTGACAAAAAGAATATTATCATGAAAAAAAAAATCGGCATTAAGTAACTCATTGAGGTTGATATGCCGTAAACCAAACCAAACCAAACCAAACCAAACCAAACCAAACCAAGTGAGTAATTTAAAAAGAACTTTTTACGAAAATAAATCTATTCAAGATTGTATATTTCCTAAAAGAAGTTGGATTGTACTAAAAAATATGAGTAATTTAAAAATCGTTCAAATATATATGTATACATACACACCTTTTACCAAACTGTCGCTATAAATCAATTTCAAAATTTTGTTGGCATTAAATGACCCGCTGAGGTTTTGATATGCCATAAAACAAAACAACTAACCAACCAACCAACCAACCAACCAAACAACTAAGCACCTACTCTCTGCCTCTTCATCTTTCGTATAAGTTTGAACATAATAGGATGTCAATGGACAGACCGTTGGACGCCATGGCGTGTCCATAACATTTCAAACTTTCTCATCTGGATGCTGGTTATGACGTCATACAATCGGACTGTTTCTAGTCCGAAGATCACTGGTGATTTTTAGCAACCTACAGTTAATGACGGATTTCTATTTTAATTTTTACAATTAATAGCATATTTTACGGCGGGCATTAACAATTAAACATTGAAACACAAGGCAAAGATACCTTTCTCATTCCGTAGCGAGGAATAACAGACGAGTGCAGATCGAAATTTTTCGCCCACTTAAATGCTAAATAAATTCAAAAGAATACCGAAAAGAGTCCACACATGGAACAGATATTTTCTACGTCGATATAGTAGGTCAGTGTTTAAGACAAATAAATAAATGTCTATTGTAAGTAAAACTATGACCGTTCAAAACCATACATTCGTTAGATAAAAAAATAATTACAGTCAGCCTCCCGTATTCGCGGCGGTTAGGGGCCAGAACCGACCACGAATAATTAGAAACCACAAATACTTGTAACCCTCCCAAAATAAAAGTGCTTATAAGTACCTATTTTGATTGTTAGAACCCTATATGCCTTAAACTTTCACCCTAAACACTTTAGAGATATTTCAGACCCTTTTAAAAACATTTTTGAAAAATAATATTGGTGACCCTAAATTTTCATACGTACAATAACCGTTTTTAATTACACATAAATCGATACAACCATTGAAAATATTGTATAAAATATGTGTAATAAGACATAGAATATAAAGTTTAAAACATTTTCTAAAACCAGAACTGTGATGATGACCCCCAGACTTAGCATAAGCCTCTTTTAAGACCCCAGCTGCAACCCCTAACAAAGAACAAAATTCAAGCACTACACGATTTTGCGTTTGATTTTTTTTACAATGAATATGAAGAATTCTACCAATTTTTACCATAAAAATGGACTGTTATATGTTTTAAGTCACTTAAATAAAAGGAAAATAATACAAGAATATTTTAAATATGTTCTATGGAAAAAAAAATACGCGAATCGAGGGGGTCTCAGCGAGTAATTTGTACAGATGTTCTTCAGAAAAACACGCAAATATTGGGGTTTTCCGCGTATACCAAGTACACGTTCTAAAGAAAAATCCGCGAATGTGTGAAGCCGCGAATGCAGAAGCGCGAATAGGCGGAGGTTAACTGTATTTCGTCATATTGTATGTATATACGGGCTTAAAGAACAGGCTGAATGAAAGAGAAACACAAGAAGACAAATCATGACCTACCTAGTGAGTAATGGATGGTGGAGCAAGGTTTATGAGAGATAACAAAAAGACAAACATATATTAAGGGCTACAAAAGAAATTGTGGAGAACCATGAACATCAACATCCCGAAAGAAAGTCGATACATAGAATACGAATGAAAATTCGGCTTCGCGTGTAAATGATTGTATTCGTTTGATTTTGACCGTCCAAGTTACTCATCATTATACAGCGTCGTCTCTTTTGCTGACAAGGAAACATTCTGCTTACAGTTAATTGTGCGTCTTTGTATTTTTGCTTCTCTTTAGAACCTTGTACAGAAAATAAGAGCTTTTTTGTTCTTTTATAGGCTGTGTCCCTTCTGGCAATGGGTGACGGCGGCTCTTCAAACCCTACTATACTTGTTCTCCCTGAGCAATATTTTTTCTCCTTACCATCTCTCGCTACCTGTTTGCAAGAGCTCGTTAGATGGGCTCCTCGTTGTTTTCATCTGTCCCTCTTGTATACAAGATACCTTGTGTGTGTCAAATTTTCCAAGCCTTCTTTCGTCATTATGTACACTAGAAATTTTAACTATCTTTCTGATTCTAAGTATATGTGCCGTATTTTTTTTTAGAATCAATTTTCTGTTACCTCAGGTGTTTTGGTATCGTGTCCCTTCTGGACATGGGTGATCGTGGTTCTTATCTTTTCAGCCCTTCTTCATCTTTCTTTTTTCGAAGTGTTGATTTCATTTCACGCTAAAAGAATTTTTTCTTTATCTTGTAGCCTAATTTGTAAAATATTAGAAGTCCAAATCTTTTTTCTTATTGCTTAACGCTAAGAAAAAATACTTGACACCTGAATATTGTCTATGCGTCCATGACAGTGGGGTTTGATGATATGAATACTTACAAAATTAGTTTTCTTTAACAGCTTACCCAACCAGACGTTTTTCATAAAAAAATATTGTCACTTTTTCAAACACCTTCTTCTATCAGGTAATTATCTTTTTTCTTTTTAATCTTTAGTAATTTAAACATGGTGGATTTTAGCATTTCTTGTCTTAGACACGGTGTAGTAAGGGATAAATTCGGTTTGGGAGATCGAAGAGCCGATTTCGAATTCCTTACGTGCTAATAACACTGGGGAAGGTATAAATCCTCTTCTACCCGGCCCAGCTATGGGTAAATAGCAGGGCAGAATGTGTTCTATAGCCTCGGATGGTGACTGGTCTACCGCAGAAAAAAATGGCAACCTAGTGCAGGAAAAATCTGCCTCATCAGTCATGTATCGAAAGATACATGATCGCCTAAGTGTGTATCATGCATGGTACATAACTGACTGTCTCCTTACTACTACACCCTGTCTCTGTTCTGGCATCCATTTAGACAAGCTCCTTAGATGGATTAATCATCTTTAAGTCTTCAGTCTCCCTTTTCTTCAGCACGTCAAGTGTGTGTAAAAATTCTCCAGGCCATTATTCCTCGCTATGCATCCCAGAGGTTTCAACACTTTCTCAGTCGAGGTATAAGTGGTGTTTTGTTTCCATTTTCCTTCCTAGTTGTTCACATGTTCCGACCATGCCATTCTCAGCACCCTTCTGTAGAACTACATCTCTGTTGCATCAATAATCTTCTTCATCTGTACAGGAATTGTCCAATGTTCGCTGCCTTTTAGGGGTATTTATATTACAGATGCTTTTAGCACCCTTTTCTTTGTTTCTGGCGAGATCTTCATATGTATTTTAATATAATATCCTTTACCACATTAGCGATAATGACACATATCACCAGCTTTATGCAAATGAAACTCATGGATCTTGATTAAAAAAAACTTCGAATCATTCAATATGACGCCACAGAATCGCAAATAATATTCCAGTACACGTTTAGGAACCCTAAAAGTGAAGGTGGGGTATTCCTAATATTCCATGGTTACCTTCCTGTTCTTCTCTCGTCTGTAACCCCTCTCTAGAGCTTTCATTTTCCTCTGACATTCGTCCCCCACTCTCATACATACATTCTCACTAAATTTCATTTTTTATTCCCGGAGTTATTTTTTCTGATTTCTTATTGAATTTGTAGGTCTGATGAATTGGACCGTATTTACAACTCCAATGTAATAAATTATGACCATGGAGTACATACGTTTAAGCCTTTTCCTTATATATATATATATATATATATATATATATAAGTCAACACTTAGAGACGACAGTCTGTTTTATACTAGATGCAATCGTCAGGCCACGAATGCTGTTATTTTCCTCGGTAATATATATATATATATATATATATATATATATATATATATATATATATATATATATATATATCTTTTATTTAATAATTTATTTTAGTATGGGAAAGTAATGATAGCTATTTTTAACTCCAAGCAAAGTTTGCAAGTTTTTGATTGATTGTTGTAGGTATGTTTTCCTTATTTTCTAAGATATTTTTGGTGTGATGTACGTCTTGTTTTCAAATATCCCAGCTATACTTAGAAAGCATTGTACTGTTCGCATATCTACTATTTGTGAAATATGTTTTGTGTGTATAATTTCTTTGTTTCCATGGTCCTTCAGTTATGCTGTTTTGTAAACAATTACCGTTTAAGGGACATTCGTTCTTTATTCTGCAGTTGCATGTGGGTTTAATTTGTTCGTGTGGTTTGCTGATAATTTTCCTGTTGTGCTTTTTTATTATTTGTGCCATGTTATCGGTGCAACTAAAGCTGATTTTTACTGTGTTTTTGTTGAATATTTTGTGTAGGGTGCTTGATCCCGGCAAGTGTTTGTGTAAGTGTTTGAAGAATATTTTTCCTGCGTTTGTTTTTAAGTTTTTGCTGTACGGTGGGTTTAACCATATAATATTTCTTTTCCTGTTGGCCTTTTTTTGTTCTGCGGTGAGTATGTGAATGTTGCTGGGAATCTGCTATCTTTTAGGGTTGTTTTATAGTCTTTCTTAGCTTTGTTAAATATGGGTTCATTGGAGGAATTGTCGGAAAAACTGCAGTTAATCGATTTGGGTATCTGTTTGATTATAGAAGGCGGGTGGTTGGAAAATGTGTATATAGAGTGGTTTATCATTGGGTTTTTATATGGTTTATATGTGCTTTTCTTAGGTTGAAGGTAACATCTAGAAAATCTACTTCGTTTAGGTTAGTTTTTATATCTATGTCGAATGCGTTATTTTTTAAAATCTTTATTATTGCTTTTCTAGTTTTGTCTGTGTTTTTTTTTGTTACAGTTTCTTAAGATTATGAGACCGTCATCCCTGTAGAGTCCTGTGTCATTTCTATCTATTATTTTGCTTAGTTCGTGCAGTAAGTAAATGCCTATGATTTCGCATATATGCACCATCAAAGCTTCCCATTGTAGTGTCAAATATCCCATTTTTCTTTATCCATGCTTCTTCATTGTAGAATAATAATGATTTACGGGAGTGCTTAATGATGATGATTTCGCTTGGTTTTATTATTATTTGTTCCTGAGCTAAATTGATGGCCTTATCTAACATGCGTTCTGTTATGGATGGGTAAAATTCTTTTATGTTTAATTGTAGGAATTGGCAATTTTGTTTGGTATTTAGGCTGTGGAACCAGTCAATAGTTGCTTTTGTGTTTTTCCAATGGTTTACTTCTTCCTAAAGAATTACTTCTGAACAAATTAAAAACTGCGCCCGCCAAAATAATAGAATAAACTACAACAATCAACCCCAAACTCGAATAAATAGCTTTAATTATCTTCCCAAATCAAAACAAAACTATGAAATAAGCGATATAAACAAATTTTTATTACGTTAATAAAAACAGCGATTAAAAAATAAAAAATAAATAAATAAATATATAAGATAAGAAATAAAAGTAAAAAATAAAAATAAAAAATAAATAAAAAACAAGCAAAATAATCTAACCCAAAATAAAGAAACAAATAAACGACTTCCAGTAAAATAACCGCCAATATAGATTACCCACAATGCACCACTGACCCGTATATGTATAACTAGCCGAGAAAAATAACAGCACGCGTGGCCTGACGATTGCATCTAGCATAAAACAGACTGTCGCCTCTAAGTCTTCTATGTTCACTTTTATATTTACACACGCTCTATCTCTGATATTGAGCACTTTATCCCATAAATATAGCACAACATAAGACTATATTTTTTCATATATACACACACACACACACACACACATATATATATATATATATATATATATATATATATATATATATATATATATATATATAAAACTAGGTAAGATGAAAATGAATAGAGAGATAAGATTCGTTGATAAGCATCGAAACACGACTATAATTTTGACATACTTTCGGTGTAATATCCTAAAATAAAGGGTATATATATATATATATATATATATATATATATATATATATATATATATAATACCTAAACAGTTATTGTTTAGATTTAAATCAGACCAGTTTCATGCAGGGCGCAATTGTCAGGTGTTTACAATCAGCTCTTTTCTTATACATCGAGCACTATATTATTAGGTTGGTGCAAAAATAATATCGTTTTTTGACGTATAAATACATATATATATATGTATATATATATATATACATATATATATGTATATAAATAAATAAATATGTGTGTGTGTGTGTGTGTGTGTATTTCATTCCAAAAGAGACAAAACGAAGAAGAAAAAACGATTGGATGACTGATGAGATTCTGGAAAGGAGACAGAAAACACTGCCAAGATACGGGACGGAGTACAGAAAATAAAGACCAAATGCGGGCAAGCTAAAGAAGAATGGCCAAACGAAAAAAGCACAGAAGTAAGATTGAGTACTACCAACAAGAGAAATATGCACAAACAAATAAGACAACTAAAAGAAAAAAGACATACTCCTCAGCAGTCTGCCTAAAATCAAAGGAAGGAACACTGATATTAGAGAAGGAATAAATTCTTCAACGCTGGAGAGAATATATTGGAGATCTCTTTCAGGACGAAAGGGATCAAGTAGCAATACACAGAACTAGTGACGGACCTGGAATTCAGAGAACAGAAGTAAAAGCCGCATTAGCCAAACTGAACAGAAACAAAGCAGCTGGGCCAGACAGAATTGTAGCGGAAATGCTGACAACCTTAGATGACTTTGGCCTGGACAGGATCACCAAAATAACAAATAAAATCTACAACACCTGGAGTATACCGGAAGACCTCAGCAGATCTATCTTCATAGCTATGCCTAAAAAACAGGCGCAAACGAATGCGAATTCCACAGAACAATAAGCCTAATGAGCCACGTGACAAAAATCATTCGTATTCTATTGAATAGAGCGCGCAGCAGAATCAGGCCAGAGATAGGATAAGAACAGTGCGGGTTCGTTAAAGACACTGGAACAAGAAAGGCGATATTCATGCTCAGAATGTTATCAGAAAGAGCGATACAGATACAGAAGGTTATGTGCCTATGTTTTATAGACTACGCAAAGGCCTTCGACAAAGTATGCCACAAGGATCTGATCGAACAGCTCAGCAACCTTGATATATTCGGGAGGTATATCAGAATAATCAAGAACCTGTTTTGGCGGCAAACAGCATGCATACGTATAGGGAACAAGTTCATTGAATATACAAAGATAGAAAGAGGCGTAAGGATGCACCTTCTCACCTGATCTGTTCAACCTATTCAGCGAAGCAATTCTGATAGAAATGGAAACCCTACCGGGATTTAGCATTGGCGGCAACAACCTTAAGAACATAAGGTACGCAGATGACACTGATATTGGATACGGAAAAGAAATTACAAAATCTCCTACAGAAGTTAGCGAAAGGGAAGGAGAAGAAAGGACTAAGCATAAACTACAAGAAAACAGAATGCATAGTCATCAGTAAGAGGAAGAGCCCGAAAAGCAATTTGCAGGTCGAGAACACTAGAATCAAGTAGATGCAGAAATTTAAATATCTGGGAAGCGACTTGACAAAAGACGTTAAGTTCGATGCTGAGATCCGTAGATATACTGGGATGGTCAAGGACACATTCCATAGGCTGAGCAGAGTATTGCGAGACAGGAGGATTTCTTTGGTAAAAAAGAAAAGAATACTGCGCTGTTACGTGACATCTGTCTTTCTTTATTGCCACGAATGTTGGGCGATTTCCTCAAAGATGAAGAAGAGACTCGAAGCGACGGAGATGTAGTTCCAGAGAAGGATGCTAAGAATATCATGGACCGAGCATCTGAGCAACGATGAAGTCTTAGAGAGATTGCAAACAAGGAGAAGGCTTATACTTAACATCAGATAGAGGCTGCTGAAGTTTCTGGGACATATAATGAGGAAGGAAGGCCTGGAGAATCTGATACTCACGTGTCAAAATAAGGGAAAGAGCGACAAAGGCAAGTAGCGCGTTGCATACATGATGAGCTTGAGCAGGTGGATGATAGAACGTGGCCTGGGGGAGGAAGTAGAGGGAAGGAAATTGTTGAGAGCTGCAAGGGATAGACGGGGGTAGAGCGCCATGATCGCTAACGTCCTGAAAGGACATGGCACATAAAAATAAAAGATTTTCATTCAAACAGGTGGGGTCAAATAATTTAGACAAATTATGTCAAAGTTCTCGTTGTGATCCTTTCAAGTTTGAGGCCTAGTTTCTTATTAGCCTTAGAAAATTGATTACAACTAATCGACATAAGTTATTTAACCAAACTTGTTAGAATATATACTTTAATAAACATCGCATTTAGCTCAATGTAACCCAAACAATCATGTGTACCATAGTAAGTATTGCTAATTTGTTGTGTTGGCATTTTAAGTGGCGTTATCGAACATTCGTTTGTCGCCATCCTGTTCTTATATTTCAAATAATATCTTAATTATAGACGATTACAATGGGATTTGTAAATTGTTAGAACACGTTCCTGTCTTTAGTTGAAATTATCATCATTTAAGTGGTTATTTTCAGTTGAACAGCTTTATTTGTAAAATCGTTGCGGGGTTTGTGTTGGCCAGTGAATCAATCATCTATGTAAACCTTTATTCACACATTCTGACCTAAACCCTACTAGAATTGGAGGACCTGCGAATTAAGTCCCATGATTAGACACAACACAACTCGAGTCGACCAGTAATAACGTCAATATTGATTATTACTTTTTCTTCTTTTTAGCACTTCTCTTCACTTTCGGGAAGCGACAATAGGGACCGTCTACTAATAAACAGAGATTTACTATCTTCTAGAGAGCTGATCGATATGCGAATTTTCAGATCGATACCGAGCCAAGATTCATGATGTTAATTAACTGGTAAAACATTTGTTTACCGCTTTCTATAAAAGTATTCTGAATATATGCCAAATAGCAGATTTATAACACTGACTCTTTCGCCCACCAAATTTTAAATACACAAAGGACAAATAAAATCTGTGCAAAACGTTTTTTTTCAAGAGATGGGCGATCATGGCTCTCCATAACTTCGTGAAAGATGCTTTTAGTTCTTATATTCTACTGTATGACGTGTTCTTTCAAGAGATGGGCGATTATGGCTCTCCACAACTATGTGAAAGATGCTTTTATAATATACCGTGTCGTGTTCTTTCAAGAGATGGGCGATCATGGCTCTCCACAACTTCCTATCCTTTGATTGCCTCCTGAAAATATAGCATATAGATGTTTTACACTCTTTCACCCATCAAATTGTAAACAGATAAATGAAAAAAAGAATCTGTGAAGGATGCTTTCAGTTCTATATATATATTCTATCTGCCGTGTTCTTTCAAGAGATGGGGGATCATGGCTCTCCACAACTTCCTCTTATTTGATTGCTGTATAGTTTATTACTTCTTTGTTTCAGCCTCAAAAATGTAAAAAGTCTAAAGGCAAAAATATCTGTATAAGACACTTTTATTTTTGTATTATATGCCGTTTCCATTCAGGTTTTTGGCAATTATGACTCTCCACAACCTCCTATAATTTATAGCTGTTAGTCATGTTTGTATTTTCGCTATCTTTTTCAGTCACTGTCCTGCCATCCATTTACAAAATTTCGTTAGGCAGTTAAAGGTTGCATACATAGTCCCACTTGCTTTCAATATATCTTGTGAGTGTTAAATTTTCCAAGCCTTGTTTTCTCTCTATGCTTCTTAGGCTTTTCAACTGATTCTTTCTGGCTGTCATTATAAGTGTTCTCTTGGTTTCCATTTTACTTTAAAATTATTTCGTTTCTCGCATGTTCAGTCAATGGTATTCTCAGCAATCCTCTGTAGAACTATGTTTCTGTTTCTTCAAGTTTCTTTTTCCGTGATTGGTAACAGTTTAGTAGTGTTTTCTCTGCTTCTAACGAATCTCTCCTGTTTCCTAATATTTTGTTTAGCTTTTGGAAGGCTTCTTTTTTTATGTCAGTGCACTTTCTAACGAAGACATTTTGAGCAGTGGGGAAAGAGGAAACAAGGGGACTTTTTCTACAGTGACATAAAATAGGGAAGACAGGAAGTCAGTTTCAGTGGTGACTAAAGAGGAGAAAAGGAAACAGTTTCAGCGAAGAGTTAAAAGGACTCCCAGTTATTTTTGAACATGACTAGAAGTTTATATATTTTTTCCTGTTTAGGATCGGGTTTCCTTTTCCTTCAAAGTCTACTTCAACTCCCCGTCCGAACTCTGACATTTTATTTAATAACTAACCGAAGTTCCCGGCTGTACATGGCTGCAATTGTACAACCGCATCTCCCTATATATCCGCAGCGCCTGTCTAGAAATGTTTTCCCACGTCCCCGCTTGCATGCATCATCCGTTGGTATACTAAGCTACTCCCCAACCTTCATCTTTTTTTCGGTATGTTCTTTGCAAGTGTTTGGTTGTTTTTAAGAAAGGAATTCCGTCGATAAAACCTTCTTGTGTGGTCGTAGCTCGAAGTTAATTATTTCAATGTTTTAGATATTCAGTAAATTTTCAATAGCCGTAATACCTTTAAAATAGTATGACATTGTTCACAAATCTAATAATGAAACAAAAACAGGGATGAATCGTCAGATGTTGATTCAAATGCTAGTGCAAACGCATGAACACCCTACTTCTTCTTCGCACGTTTACTGTAAAGTTGGGTTTAATAAGAGCTTATTCGTGAATTTCCCCTCTTAACGGTTCAATAATCATTCTGAAAAAAAATTGCATCAAATTTAGGATGGAAACTATCGGCTAAATGGCAAAATCCGATTTTAAACCTAGTTTGTCGCAGATTTCGTCCATTCAACTGAAATAATCTAAATAAAACATCCATGCAAGAAAATTTGTGCGTCATATGTACTTTATATGACAAATTTGGAAAGCACCGGATGAAAAACCAGGGAGTTATGGCCGAAAAACGGGCTTTTTGAACAGTTCGTTGTAATTTTTCGTTATATGCAGGGAAGCGAGCAGGACTAAAACCACAGTATCTTATTTCTTGCAAGCACTCTACGTAAACCCCGTAATATGTTTTGTATTAAGTGGAAAGAACATCATCTCATCCAGTAAAAAATTGTTCACGTATAACTTTCCCTTGGTTTTTGAAAAAGTCGTACCTTCAGTTTTATCGATTTTGCTGCCAAATTCGGGGTTTGGGACCCTTTAGATTGAAAAACTGATCTTTATCCTCCACCTAAGTAAATTTGCAATATATGTGTAGAATTTCATCGAAATCGATGGAGAAATGTAGACGTGCATAAATAGCATAGGCATATAGGTAGACACACACACAGTCATCTTCTGCTTTATAGATATAGATTTTACTTGTTTATTGTTCGGTTAACACACTTTCCTGTTTTGTTTTGTTTTTTTTTGTTGTTGTTTTTACAATAAATGTAGAGGTTTATCTCTTGTTTTCGGTTTAGGATTGGGTTTCCAGTTCATTCTAAAACCTTTTTATAACCGTAACTGGAAGTAGTCCCATCCCTTGCATCTTAGTGCCATTATCGCCTTGCTTGGCTGGAATTGGTTGAAAAAATGAAATTAAGCGAGGAAGACAATGCTAACTGAGATTAATAGACTAATGGCGAAAAGAAGATAAATGAAATAAGGAAAAAGGAAAGAAAATTATTCTTCGTATCGTCATCGATAGACAGGTTGAAGAGTAGAGAAAAAAATGAAATGAAAAGACCGCTTCGTGAATTCTATTAATTCGCAAGTGAAAGAAACATGTAATATACAATAGGCACATTTTACACTCTATGACCTTTAGTATGATAAGCGCTGATGTTCAAACCCAGTCATTACACGCTTTCAGATTCCGCCATTAAATGCGACGCTTTTCTTCACCTGTTACATATCCACAACTTCTTATCCTTTGTACATTTAAACAGTGGCGGTCGCTTCTCATTCGATTGTTCGGCCTTACATCTATTCAGTGCTATTTTCCAATGTGACTCTAAACATTAATATCTTTTTAGAATCTGAAATTCTCCAAGAACCTTTTCTCATTTCTTGCCTGCAAAAAAATAATTTTTAACCTGATTTTGTAAAAGCAATTCGATTTTAAGTAACTGTACTCAACTTTGATGAACTCTTGAGTAAATACACAACTGACGTCAGTATCGCTTAAGCTACCCTAAAAAAAAAATTTAAATCAGTAAAAAACTAAAATGAAATAAACCGTTTTTAAATACGTTATTTATGTTATACGATTTTCAAGAAGTCTACGAAAGTCATATTGAAAATAAATAAATATATATAGCATGGTTAGCAAGGTTAGATATTTCTATATAACCAGAATGCTCCAACTAACCACGTATATAAACAGTCGAGCTAATACCAACAGAGATAGTCTTAAGATTTCATTCACACACAAACTGTTGCCACTCAGTGCTAACCTCATTGTGCATATTTACACTGTCTCTATTCCTGATATTAAGGACATTTACCTATAAAGATAGCATACCTTATATACATATATATATATATATATATATATATATATATATATATATATATATATATATATGTATGTATATATATATATATATAGATAGATAGATAGATAGATAGATAGATAGATAGATAGATATACTCGTTTCGAAAAACCGTCGAATTTTTGATTTGACAATAATCAAATCAATCCCGAGGGAAAAAAAAAGTTTTAAAAAAAGAAAGAGCTAGAAACATGAAAGTCTGTCGAAAAAAATCGCACATATACAAGTTCAAAGTCCAAATAAAAATACCCGACACGAGTAAACAACTAACAAAAAACCTAGATAAACCTAGTGAGCCAGACAAACTCACCCAGGTTTCCAGGTTTGTCTCGCTCACATATATATATATATATATATATATATATATATATATATATATATATATATATATATATATATATAGTAAAAATCGCAAATTAGCTCATATGGGTATAGTCTATTTCAAACCTACAAAAACTTATGCCAGTCTTATTCAGCACTAGACAGACTGAGTGTTTCGGAATCAGAGGTGTTGAACTTAATTTAAATATCAGTCGGGGAGAAGGTACAGACCTACTCCAAGGGACGCCTCTTTAGATAAGTAGCCTGGGTTGGTGACAAATGCAGGTCCTAAACGCAATGTTTACACTGACGCAGCGGTGGAACTTTTATGCCAGTGTCCTTGAGGATCCAACAGCTTCTACACGTCGTCGCTCTGCTCAGCTAGGCAACACCTGAACATAGCTTTAGAAGATTCTGAAATTGGATTTAAAAATTTCTGCATAATCTTCAAATAGTCCAAAATTTACTACCACAAGATATCCTTGTGTTTATAAAAGCCATTTTTGTTTTATATCATTCAGTCTTTTAGTGGCAACCCTGTAGAAAAGAAAAAGGAAGCTAATTTTTGATGATAGGAAAGTGTCTGAAGCCGAGATGCCAAGTCAGGGCCGATAAATTTGCAAATTATTTTTTGAATCTCATCAAAAATTTCTAAATTCATAACAGAAACAAATCTTTGAACCGATAAAAAAATCAGATAATATATAAAGAAAAATTAACATGAAAATTTTTATATTGTCTGCTCATTCAAAAACTGAACGGTTTTAAAAAGTCTTAACTTGATTGTTTTCAATCTTTTTATTTTCTTTTCTTTTTGCAGGTTTGATAGCATCCCTTGGAGAGTAAAATGGATACGTTTGATGTCCAGTAACAAGTAAAATTCATTGAGTTTTTCTATTCCTTGTGTTAACATGATTCGGAACCTAATCGTCCGGTTTGAAGGAACTGGATCAGTCAGCGATCTTCCGGGAAGAGGTCCTAAGTGGGTACTGTACGCACTGACGCAGGGATGGACGCTGTACGGCAGATTGTCTTTAAGATGCCAACCGATTTGAACCGATAAAAAAAAAAACTGATAACATATAAACAACTGTTCCCTTTTTCCCGATTAAGTTACGTGCCGTTTCATTTATCTTCGTCCATCATATTTACTTTATTGCGATCAATGATGAAATGCCGACGTATGCACTTCATAAAATGTGACCAACTCTACTCAAGGAAAAGAAAGATATTTGTGTCTTCACAGATTTTTGGTTTCTTTTCCTAAAATAATTCGTTTACTCGCGAACAATTTTTCGAATGGTGTAACACTTTATTTTGGGTCTCCCATAAATCATCGGAGGAAAAATTTAAAGCCAAAAAAAAAACACAAACACGTTATACATGACAGATTTTTAAGGTGGATAACACAAACTATATTTGGACGTGAACCTTATACCAAAAGAGAAATACAATAAAAAAAAAAAAAACAAATAATTTACTAAACTAAAAAAAAAGTGTCATGTTTTCCAAGAGGAAAAAATAGACGTCAGTAAATGAAAATGAAGAAAAAAATAGAAAAAGAATGTTCAGCATTTAGATAGGAAATTTCTTTTTGTCTGCAAACTGTGATGTTTTTATTTATTTTGTATTTGTAGTAGTACTAGTAGCAGAAAGTGAATTAGTGAATGAATGAAAAAGCTGTACGCTAAAAGATTTGCTGTGCTTCCTCAGGAAATAGACGATAATGCCAACTTCCCACAACTTCCTGTCCGTTGAAGATCTTAATAAATATTGTCATTTTTCTATTTCTACCCTCCATTTACGCAAGTATGTTAAGCGCTGTTTTCCTTTGTCGCTCTTTCCATTAATCTGTCCAGTGAGTATAAGATTTACGAAGCCATCTTTCCTAATTACGTCCCCCAGTTAATTCAACTGTCACATTCTGATGTAAAGTATGAGTCATTTCTTCATCTTTGGGGTCCTGGGTATGATGATAAACTACAACCGGAAGCAAGGCTTATGATCGGGCGGATTTGAGTAGCGTAGAACCACGTCTTAATTTGCTGTTTTTTCCGAGTCTATCCTGATCCGGGGTGGTGACACCTGTTAGGATCCCAGCTATGGGCAAATAGTTATCCCTCAAACTGGGGTCAAACCACTATGAAAGTATAAAAATATATGTTTATAGTAAAGAGACCAGAAATATATTCAAAAAAGAAATTACCAGGAATACATAAGAAAAAAATATTACCACCATAAAATTTTTGAAAAAGTAGATATTACCAACAATGCATTTGACTCTCGACAAAAACCCTCTTTACAAAACTACGTCAATGAAACCTGATCTACAAACTGTTTCCAAAAAAGAATATATATTTTATTCATACGAACCTATTCTTAAAATCTTGTCGGCATTAAATAGCACATTGAGTTTGATAAGCTGTAAAACAAAAATTCAAATTCAATTTATCTTTGGGGAGATTGTCCAGCATTCACTGCCATATAGGAAGGTATATATCATTTAACTCTGCTTGGCTTTTGGAATATATCTTTGGCTATCCCAATGCACCTTAGGATTTCAGTGTTGCACTTTCGTCCTCTGTTAGAACAATTTTAACTCGTTGTACTTCCTTCATTTTGTTATCTTCAATTTTTAATTTACATTCTGGGCCAATACGTTCGCTAACAACCATAAATTCTGCTTTCTTTTAGTTTATGTTTAATCATTTCCTTTCTCTTTCCTTCGCTATCATCTGTAAGAGATTTTGTAGTTTTCTTTTCCGCATCTGCTATCAACACTGTGTCATCTGCATATATTATGTTGTTAACATTGTGGTCGTCATTAATAATTGCTGATAGGAAATCTAATTCACTCAGAAACCCTTCGTTGAATAGTGAGAAGACACATCTTACAGCTCTTTCTATGTCTGTGTATCTGCTGGACTCATTTATTTTAATATCCTTCTCAAATATGTCATGGTTGCTGAGCAGCTCCAAAAGATCTTTGTGGCGTATTTTATCGAATGTTGTATATTCATTTCCTTTCCGGCCCCAACCAGAATCCTAAAGTTAGAAATGTCGTCATGACATTTTCCACTGGAAATTTTTTTTTTTTTTCTTTTTAAAGTCATCTTATTTCCTTACACTTGTTAAATCGATAAAGCTGTTCTTAATGTGTAAGTTTTTGTTGTGAGTACAATTTTTTGTGTATTTCTTTAAGGTTTGGATGACTAGGAATCCTTTCAATGAGAGTATCGGAATTTTTCCCAGTCAAACTGAGGGTTCCAAATTGAAATGCCCTTATTGATATCCTCATGTGCCACAATTTTTAGATTTCCACTTTGAGATTCAAAAATGGCATCATAACATTTTCCCCTGAAAAAAGAAGTAAAAGGCCACTTAAGTCCTTACGCTCGTTAAATACATAAAACCGTTCGTAATGTGTAAGTTGCAGTTGTGAGTACAAGTTTTTGTCAATTTCTTGAAAGCTTGGGCTATCAGGAATACCTTCAATGGGTCTATCGGAACTTTTTCCAATCAAACTGAAGATTCTAAATAGAAATGCAATTATTGATATCATCATGTTACACATTTTATAGATTTCCATTTCGAGATCCTTGTTTTTATATAGTTTTTTTTTAAAGCTCTTTAAGTTTTTTAAAGTTCTTTTAAAGATACAGTTCATTCTGCAGGAACTGCTTTGTAAATAAGAATACACATTTTATTTTTGGGGTCTGGGCGATTCGCTTTGATTGTTTTCTCTGTGTGTATTGTAAAGTCCCATAAAATTATTACAAATTCTATGCCTGTAACAATTTTATGTGACTTTACAATTATTTATTGGCTTATTTATTTATTATTATTATTATTATTATTATTATTATTATTTTATTTTCTTTGATTTCTGGCGTTTACACATTTCTTTCCGGGTCCCGCCCAGGGACCTAAGGTTAGAAATGGCATCATGACACATTCCACTGACAAAAAAAAAAAAAGAAAAAAAAAAGAAATTACATACATAAAGCCCTTTGTAAAGTGTGGTCTGTACTTGTCAGATCAATTTTTGGATCTCCTTGAGGCATGGAAAGTGTGGGCTGTACTTGTGAGAGCAATTTTTTGTATTTCTTTGAGACATGGACTTCCAGAAATCCCTTCAATTAGTCTACTGCAATCTTTTCCAACCTGTCCTCGGGCTCCAACTACAACAGGGATTGTTGATGTTCCCATATGCCACATTTTCGAGATTTCTATTTCAAGGTCCTTGTATTTTGACAGCTTTTTGAATATCTTCAAAGATTGCAGTCAGCAGGGACTGCCATATCAATAAAGAGGAACCGTTTTTGTTTGTGGTCTTTAATAACAACATCTGGGCGGTTGGCCTTGATTGTTCTGTCAGTGTGTATTGTGTAGTCCCATAGAATTGTAATAGGTCCAATCTCGGGTCTGGGTGGTGTTCATACCAGTTTCTTTCAGTTTCCTTCCCGTAGAAGTTGCAGATTTTCCAGTGCAGATATTGGCCCACTCTGTCAAGTCGGGTTTTATATTCAGTGTGTGCCAACATCGTGCAACCTGATACAAGATGATCATTCGTTTCTGGATATTTATCACAGAATCTGCATTTGGGACTGACACAATATTTTAGTATATGTGCTTGATAATTTCTAGTTAGCAAGCATTGGTCCTGCGCAGCAAGGATAAAACCTTCAGTTTCCGCTTTCAACCCTGCACTGCGTAGCCACTGATGGGTACGGGTTTTGTCTGCATCAGCTTGTTTGGTACGGGGAGAATATTGGCCATGAAGTGGTTTATCTTGCCATCGCTTCTGTATCTGGTCGGTTGCCTTCGTCTTTGCTGTCTTTTTTAAGTATTTTGCAGTTTCAGCTGGTGTATTGTGCTGTAGTTGCATCTCTACGCCCATTTGAAACTCCATTTTGAATTTGTTGGCTTCTTTCATTACTGAGTAAAGACGCTTACTACTTTCATGTTCCTTGACGCATACCATCATCCAGTCATCTGTAGTTTTGTAGGACAGTTCTAGTTGAACTAATCCTCTGCCTCATTCGGATCTGGGCACATACAGACGATCAACATCAGCTTTGGGATGATGCATGCTATAGCAAGTGAGAAGCTTTCTCGTTTTGTCGTCCATTCGCTTAATTTCAGCTATGGTCCAGTTAAGGACATTAAAGCTGTATTGCACCACTGGGACAGCCAATGTGTTTATAGCTGATATTCTATTTTTTGAGTTTAGTTCAGTATTTAGTACCAGACGTAAACGCATGTAGTACTCTTTTCTTATTTTTTCCTTCATTTGGGGGTGTTGTATGCCATCTCCTTCCTAGGTACTTATAAGCTTCATCATGCTCCAAAATCTAAATCTATTGAGGGTGTTTCTGTAATTCTACCTTTCTTGAATGTTACATTTGCACATTTATCTAATCCGAAGTCCATACCTATGTCGTCACTGAAGTATTTTACAATATTGAGGAGACCTTTCAACTCATTGTCGTCTTTGGCAAAGAGTTTGAGATCATCCATGTAGAGTAGGTGATTGAATATTTTCTTATTTATTTTGTAATCATAGCTACTGTTGTTCAGTTCATGTGTAAGAGGGATTAAGGATAAACAAAACAGAAGGGGTGACAGAGAGTCTCCTTGAAAGATTCCACGTCGGATATTCAGACGGTTGGATATGGCAGTGCCCCCGGTGTGACTAAGGTATAGTTTGGTGTTCCACATTCCCATGCTGTGCTTAAGGAAATTTATTACCACAGGGGAGACTTTATGCATTTCCAAAGTCTTAAGGATCAAAGAATGTGGAACACTATCAAAGGCTTTACGATAATCAATCCACGCTGCACTGAGATTTCTGCGTCGTCTCCTGCAATTTTCCAGGATCGTTTTATTTATTAGAAGTTGATCTTTGCAGCCATATGAACCACTTTTGCATCCCTTCTGTTCCAGCGGGAGAATGCTGTTTGTTTCGAAAAAGGAATAAGTACGGTTCGTCAGTACAGACGTGATCAACTTATACGTTGTGGAAAGACATGTTATCGGTCTATAATTTTTCAGGTCGTCTGTTTCAGTTGTTTTTGGTATGAGGTATGTAATACCTTCAGTAACCCATTCCAGGATTTTATTGGGATTATTTACAAGCCTTGATAATGTTTTTGCAAGAATGTCATGGGTAGATGAGAGATGATACAGCCAGAAATTGGGCAACTTGTCATTTCCTGATGATTTCCATTTTTGGGATTTCGCTAGAGCTTGCCTAACATCATCTGTGGATATATTTTCCCATTCTTGCAGAGATGTATCCAGCATTCTTTCTTCTTCACGTCGTATACATTCTGCATTTGGGTTATATTCCTTTGGGCTGCTCCAAATATTTTCCCAAAATATCTGTACATTATCAATCGATGGTGGCCTTACGACATGTATAGGTGTTTTTTCCAATTTCCCTGTAAAATTTCTTAAGATATGTTCGGAATATTTTATTTTGGCGATAGAACCTACAACATTTTTCGTATCGTCTTGCTCTCTGTGCTTTTAGCTGAAGTTTCTGTTTTAGCATTTCCTTGATTGATAGAATATCAATTAGGGATTTAATGCTATATTTCCGCTTGATCATTCTGGATTTACGTGTGGAAATATTAGGGTTTCTGGTGAGCTCATCTAATATAGAAAGCTCACATCTGATTTGTTTTATTTCTCGTATCAGTTCGGTTTTCCAAGCTGGTTCTCTGTGTCAGTTAATTTTATTTATTGTCTTGACCCCAAGCTTCCGAGTCGCTGCTAGAGCTGTTGCGTATATGACGTTGTTAACTTCTGTGATGTTTCCCGGTGGTTTATCTGTTAACAGTGTTTCAAGGGCAGCATTGTATATTTTCACGATGTGCTTGTTGGAATTCGTCATATGGATTTTCGGGAGCTGGTCTCTGTCAGACAATTGTATGAAAGTTACTCTGCTGAGTACTTGGATGACGTCATTTTTCCCTTCGGTGATTTCAGCTTCGTGGTTTTCAAGGAATTCTAACTTAATGTATCTGGAGTCATCTTCAGTGACAATTTCTGGAGAACTGCATGTTGTGTCTAAGGTAGAGTCTTGGGTTTCATTTCCTGGGAGATTCTTTCGTATTTCATTCGCTTTAGCGTCCACCTCATCCTCTGTCGCATTCCTTATTTCTACATTCATCCCAATAGACTTTGAGTGATGGGTCATAGTATTTTGTCTTATATCTAATTTTATCTTATCTATTTCTGCATTTGAGAGTCTGTTGTTTCGCATGATATCCCTACGGACATTGGCAAGCATGTTTGGATTGAGGTTAGGCCTTATATCATTTCCCACCATACTTCTCCATATTTGGTATGTTTGATCGGTGGTGTTCTTTGCTGGGTTTTCGAGTGCAGTGAAGAAGGATATCATGACTTCTCGATAATCTTCGCGGGTCCATTTCGTTCGTTTACTTTTTACTAGTCGATTTGGTATTGAGACACTTGGTCCAAGGTTGGCGATAATCCAGGTTTGGTGACCTAGTGTCTCTTCGTGTGTGGAAGAGTTTGTTCCAGTGACAGACTTTTCGTCATCAGACTGGTTCCTCTCTGAGGGACGCGGCCCTTGTTGTCCCGGTTGACGGCGGATCAGGTATGAAATATTATTCGTATTCATTGAAATTGGTAGAGATGCGTTTTAACCTTGACCGCCAAGGGGTAATTATGTTCAGGTTACCATCTTTAGGACGAGTCTCGAATAAGGCCCAATAGCACGCCAAAACAATGAGATACCTCTCCAAGGGGGAATATCAGATTTTAGTATATAGACATAAAAAAAGAAAGAAGGTGAATAGCATGTGACAGGAAATGATGTCAAGGATTAGCATTGTTTATATAAAAGTTGTCTTATTTATACTTTCATAGTAATTTATCATTTATAACTTATCACTTATTTATTTATAGACAAATGTGATAAATTAGTTAAACAAAAGCTGCAAATTCTTTTAAAAGTATAATGAATGTTTTTGAGAAAACTCAAATCGCTTCTTATCAAGTCTCAGAAGTAACAGCACAAAATATGTATGTTCATGCCTTAGGTGAGTCATTTATTTTGCCTGAATGCAAAAAACTTGTCATGATGATGCTGGGTGGGGAGAAATGAAGCCGCAATGAAAATAAGCAACATTCTTCCAGCCAACAATAATATTCGTTTAAGGTCTTTGAAATCTAATAAAAAAAAAACAAAAAACATTATTTCCATAATTCGTATATATTGAAATAGGTAATGAAAAATATCTAACATATGCTAAAATCAAAGATATTGAATAAGGGAATGTCGACATTGGAGATGATTATTCGACGAGATCATCGAACGATAAGGAAGCATATTGAAAATTGATATAAGGGATATATTTGAAAGAAGTAGCTAAGTGGTTTTGGCTACTATAACCAACTGGTACGCGTTGTAGTCGCAGGTTAGAAGTGTAAATCAATGGCGTAATCCAGTGAGCGTCTTTATAAACTTAGCTCTCAGACTAAGGCTCTTTGACTCTCCTACACGTCCGTCTTTATTTATGACGGACACCAGTCAATCATATTCCAGTGAGGGGGAACACAGGTGCATGCATATTCCATTATATCAAAAATATATCTAAAAAGAGAACTAGAAGCAAAGCAAGAAATTTAAGCAGTTATTTCTCTTGAAGGGAACGTAAACTATAGCCAGTTATAGCGAATTGACAAAATGAAACTGTTTCAGAGAAAAATACAGATTTGATAAAGAAAAGCTGTTGAAGGTAATTTGGAAATGTTTCCATTGGTAAGTAACACTTGCATAAATGAAATACTTCCAATAATTGTTGAAAATTTAACAGGTTTTGAAGAAACACTGAGTTCTTATTTTCCATCACTTAACACTGATTGGATTTGAAAGCCATTCATGGAAAATTCAAGTGATTTTGGTTTAAAATTAACTGAAGAAGAACTGGCAGCTATAACCACTGATCGTCGGTTGACAATTGAATATGATGAATTGTCTCTTGAGGCTTTTTGGATTTCTATAAAAGAAAAATATGTGTCAATATTTGAAAAAAAGCTCTAACAATTTTACTACAGTTTACAAAATCATATTTATGTGAATTAAGCTTTACTGCACTGACCACAATTAAGTGCAAAAAGAGAGGAACTCTTCAATGTATTGACAAGGAAATGAGACTTTGCCTAAAAAAATATACGCCCAAACATTGAAGAGTCATCAGGCTCATGTTTCTCATAAACACAAGAATGAACATTAAGATATGTTTCATTTTATTTTTTTTTTCATTATTTCTTTACTGCAATATTTGACTTCATTATAGCATATTTTTCCGAAATTTGTATATAGTGCGCCTACAATTGTTTTTAAGATTTCAAGTGGGCCCCGATTGTAAAAACTTTGAGAACATCTGATACTTTTTTGCACCTGATTTGCATGCGCACAAAGCGATTAATTTGTTAGCGACATAAATTGCGACACACTAGTTAATGTTTCCTGGTTTTTCTTTTTCTTTCACTGCCAGCTGCTCTAGAAAATAATCCCCAATCCGCTGCTAACTGGGGCAAGAATGGAATTTAACGCCACCAAAACAAAACTCTTATACGTTAATTATCATAGAGAAACATTTTTGCCTTTCCTTCGGCATGGCTGATGCTAGCCTCCAGGAGAGAAACTCACTACGCCATCTCGATTCTATAAAAAAAAAAATGAATATTTCTTTAATTTATTTGTATGTTACCGAATTTATCTTAGTATAGTTGCTCGTTAGTTGCCTGACCTTAACCAGGTTGACGTAATACGAATTTGCTCTCGAGCATTCATTTTAAAGAACCTTTTTTAGCTTCCATAAGTACGGCTGATTTAAATTCCAGGAGAACAACCGAGTGCGCTTTATTGGTCTCAGGTTTTCTACTGGCAGAAAGAGGAACGTCTATACCGAAACAATTTCTACTTTTACGTCTAGGAAATTTGTTTCACTGTGTCGTGCCAGAAATCTTTTCTCGTCAGAATCTATCAGTTGTTGGGTCGAAAATTGGTTCACTCTGTCGCGCTAGGATAATCGTAACTCTCTACTTTAAGCGGCTCCTTTACTTCGAGAATTTTAGTATAAAAAATATTAGAGAAGATAAAAGTGTGTGAAAATAATCACACCAGAGGAAAAAAAAATTCCGGAAGTCGACCATTTTTAATCATTTCTCCCTAAGCAATGTTGTAAAGTCAGTAAGTCACTGAATATTAGAAAAAAAAAAAAAACGTCTATTAAAGAGAGTGACTGAGAAGCAAGAAGCAGAAAGAGAATTCCACAAACCAGAAGTGCGAGAGAAGAAACTATTAGCATAGAACTTACGGTTACATCTAGCTATATCAATCGAAAAATAATGATAAGTTGCCGCCAATCACATGGAGAAATATCTTAATAGCTATTTCCTTATTAAAAAAAAAAAAACGACGGCGCGTTACGAATTTCTAAAGCAAGTGAATCACTTGAAGCAATCAGTAGAGACTTAGAAAACCAATCGAGCAAAATATGAATATTTAAAAACAAAGAATAGAAAATATAATGCGAGCATGTCATTTTATGAATATGCCGAAAAATGTAGTTTCCTTTCGATACACAGATTCTGTCGAGACGTCAATTGTTCTGAAAAATGTGTTTTAATAAAAAGAATTTATCAATTTCTTTCCGATAGTAAAGTTACCTCATTATTCCATTTATTTTTCTCAGTTAGTAAACTGTTTTTAATATTACATAATTGTATATTCGTTCTTACTCTCTTGTATGAGGAAAAAAAATCCAACGTTTCCAAATGTTATGTCATATCAGTCGATATGTCTGAGATGAGGTATTATGATTATTTGCATTATTTACATTATTCGGACTGTTATCCTCATCTTCATTGCCATTTTCAAAACGTTTCGGTCTCTATATCTCTGATATGAGGTATAATGACTAATATAATTATTTAAATCATTCGGACTGTTATCCTCATCGTCATTGCCATTTTCACAAGGTTTTGGCCTCTATATCTCTGAGATGAGGTATTATGGTTATTTGCATTATTTACATTATTCGGACTGTTATCCACATCTTCATTGCCATATTTACAAAATTTCGGTCTTTATATCTCTAAGATGAGGTATTATGTTTATTTGCATTATTTACATTATTCGGAATGTTATCTTCATCTTCATTGCCATATTCACAACGTTTTGGCCTCTATATCTCTGAGATGAGCTATTATGATTACTTGCATTATTTAAATTATTCGCACTGTTATTTTATTCTTCATTACAATTATGGACAATGTTTCGGTCGTTGTACGCTCCGATCTTCTTCAGGTTATTGCAATTTCGAACTGAACCCTTTATTCTATCCACCGGTATATATTTTCTAGTTCTACGTGCCATGCCTCTTCCGGATGTCTGAGTTAATTTAAATTTTTTATTTTTTTTATTGAGGTCAGTTTCGTTATACTGATAACCAGTCCGTTTCGTGTGTTCTTTCTTAATATTTTTCTTTTGTGTTTATATGATTTATTTGTTGTAACCTATCCTAGATTAGAGTGCTGTTCGATGAAAGTGACTCACCTGATTTTATTACTAAATTTTCTCTTCTCCGATGAAACGAAAGATGAGCTAAATTCAATGGATAAGCGATCTAAAATCCGAAGAAGCTTTGAAAGCTCTTTGAATTTAGCAGTAAGTACTGTCAAGCATCCGTTCAGTATAATGTTCTGGGGATACTTTTCTTTTCATTGAACTGGTTTCTTAAAACCTATTGAAAAGACCTTCAGGAACTGAGCAGTACAAGAGAATTTAGAGTCTTGTCTGCTCCCTTCTGCTGAAAGGGTGCAAATCGACCCCATGAAGTTCATTTTTATGCAGGATAATGCTCAATCAAAATTGATGAAGGAATACTTTGATGAGAAGCAGGTGAGTATTACGATATTTGCCGCCCCAATCTCCTGACCTCAACCACATAGAAAACTTATGGAGCATTATAAAGTACAGGCTCTCGAGAAAGCAGTTGAGCAACAAAGAGGATTTCATTGTGAATTTCATATCCGAATAGAATTCAATGCTTGGAGATGAGATTTGCCAGAACCTAATCAATTCAATGCCAAAAAGGGTTGAAAAGGTTATTCAAAATAAAGGAGGACCCATAGATTATTAAATATTTTGAACTATATTACCTATTCTAAATAAATTATACCTCTATTATTCTTTATTTAAAGTTGTTTGGTTATGTTTCTATTGATTACTAGTTACAAGAAATAAGTGAGTCACTTTTTTTTTGCACAGAGTTTTTCCCTAAATCTCATTTATATCCAAAATTATAATTATCAATAGAGTACCTTAGGGTGAGTAAACTTTTTTACTAGGTGGTCAGGAAGGTGTCTTTATATTAGTAAGATTATAAATTAGGTTGACCGCAAAAACAATAAGCGAAAAGCATTTTAAGTAAAAAAAAAATCAGATGAGTCACTTTTATCGAACAGCACTGTATATGAACGAAAATACTGAGGACAAGAACAACACATATAAGATTCGCCACCGGTGTGTAGAAGAAGTAATCAACTGCTAGAAGTCAGTCAATTGAATTCCACAATGAATCTCCAAATGTAGACTATCTGCCAGCCGACCCACGCTGTCAGATGTAGCACCAGGCCTAATTTAATGTGGGGTATCCAAGCCCACAGGCTCCGCCAAAAATTCCCTGTATACCCGTATAAAACGGGGTCGGGTAAGCGCTTCCCGAGACGAGACTCTGCTCTTCGACATAGCCTCGTTTCTCTTCCCGGAGGCAGGAAGTTTAACTAGCTCAGCTGGAGACGAATCTTCAACTGCAGGATATCTACCAACCGCCGCACGAGGTCAGATGATTGAAACAGACTGTCGACACTTGGTGCTGACCTCAGTGTCTAATTATTTTACGTGCATATATATATATATATATATATATATATATATATATATATATATATATATATATATATATATATATATATATAAAAGGAAGAGGTTATAGTAGTTCCAACGAGAGAAAAGTGTGTATATTAAAAAGAAGAGAGAAGCCCCAAACATTTTTGGTTGAAATGTGGATTTAAAAAAAAATAATGTTTTATTTTCCATAATATATATACATATATATATATATATATATATAGATGAAACAGAAAAATTGTCTAAATAGTGTTACAGCAAAATTGTCTTTTTGTTAAATTAAGGTTTGAATCGTTAATCCATAATATATATATATATATATATATATATATATATATATATATATATATATAGAGAGAGAGAGAGATAGATAGATAGATAGATAGATAGATAGATATCTTCGATGTATCTTCGAAACGATTAACGATATCTTACTGAAATTCTCCGAAATTTTTATAAGACTATTGGATTCTACTTTGAAGAAGAAGAATGTATAATTACTCTCCAAGCTTATCAATAGAATCGTGATGAAATCGATCAGAAACGAAAATGAAGTTTTCAACATTAATTAATTGTAGCTAAAGGTAAAAAAACTCTTGAAAGATTGAAATTAAATTCAAATATATATATAGTATTCTAAGATCATTTTCCGACTTATTCAAGATGATAATCGCCCTCTCTAACCTTGTAACTTTCTGTCCTGGAGTAACAAGCTGCCTCAAACATTTCATGTACGATCTCATTTTCATTTCTTTTTTCACTGCTTTTTGGACTGTCATAGCTGAAACTACTCTTTCACGTGGCAAACGCCTTATTGATTAAGCTGGGTCTATTCTAATTGAGCTATGTAGGTCTAACTTGAAGTGATGATCCCTCTTCCTGTTTTACTTTCTACTGTTCCCTCTTTTTAAATTTATTCACTTTTCTCTGGATGGTTCTTGAATGGAAGCCTGAGTATGAATGGTGGTAGCATTACTTAAGACCTGAATTATTTTTACCTCTCATCATTGCTCAGTTGTGAAGGCATAGTGTGCCTGACGCAAAACGATTTGGATCTGTTCTCTTTCTAGCTGAATAAATCAGAGGAATTCCAGATTTCTTTCAAATTTTACCGCCACAATCACACAAAAATAAAGGTTTTCAACAATCCAAAAACAATGTTTTTGTCCTTGCATAGTCTATGAAAAAAAGGGTGCACGATAATTTGACATTCTATTCTGCAATTCGTATTGCTGAACTTGATCCAATTAGGATCATGAATATTGCATTTCCTGTTCCGGTGTCTTTAACGACGTCACATAATTACATGTCCTTTTGCCAGTTTATAAGTTCAATTTATCAAAATTCGTGTGCTAATCTTGGTTATATAGCTGATTAAGCTGAGGATTTCGTATTCATTTGCACGTGGCTTCTTAGACAAGAGAACTAAGTTGTATCTAAATAAATGAAAATTAATTTTAACCCTCCAGCGTCACTCGTTCCTAAGTATGTGTAGTCACAACAACGTAAACAAAGCCATTTCGATGAAGTTCTAATGGACGAAACGCGTAAAAAAAAACAACACAAAACGCTTTTACAATTTTTCGTGTATATGAATATATATATATATATATACACACACACACATATATATATATATATACACACACACACATATATATATACATATATATATATATATACACACACATATATATATATACACACATATATATATATATATACACACGCACACACACACACATATATATATATATACACACACACACACATATATATATATATATATACACACACACACATATATATATATATATATATATATATATATATATATATATATATATATATATATATATATATATATGCTAGCTGTATAACTCGTCTTTGACCATGTATTTCATTACTGAGAATTTTTGCTGTTCAATTGGGTTAGTTTAACTTTAAAGTCCGCCCGCCCGAAAATTAATATCAGTAACAACAATTGAGTGCAACAGAGGCACATCCCCAAATGGTGCTGGTGGGGGGGGGTTAACAATTTGAATAGAGGGCTGAAAAGGGCCGTTTTTGCGTTCTCAATCCTGCAAGGAAGGTACCTCTTTCATGGACCGTCATAATAATAATATACGATAATTTTTTTTTATGATATAATTTTTTATAATTCTAATGATATTTTGCCTTAGATTTCAACTCTTGAAATTGATTGTACGTTGTTTACGGACATTAAATTCTGTCTGATTTTTTGAGCAATGTGCGAAAAATCTGTTTTTTCGATTTTTCACCTTCAAGGTTTTAATTTTTCCACCCAATTTGGACTCAAACCCAGCATTTAAGGATAAGCATAAACATAATCCGATCCACCCACACACATACATACACACATTGTCAGAATTATATATATATATATATATATATATATATATATATATATATATATATATATATATATACACTAGACTCACCTGTCGAATTCGACGTATGAGTGTCAAGCAGATCGGTCCCTAGGAAACCGACAGATCGACAAAAGCACATGAGATTTGATTATAGTGGTGAAGGTCAGGTGCAGAAGCATCCACACTTTTTGAAGGGGCAAATACAGAGACCTAGTGCACAAGGTCTCCAAACGACCCTCAGCAGGTTTTGAATTCAGAATTGTCTGTCTCATAGACCAGTTGCCATCCAAGGCTATAGAACCAAATCTGTCTTGCTATTTTACCCATAGCTGGAGGGAGAAGAAGAGGATTCACACCTTTCCCAACGGTATTAGCACGTAATTGAAAGTAATGGATTCGACTGGAATTAGAACTCGGCTCTCCGATTCCTCAGTCCAAGCTATCCATTACGCCACCGTGCATCTATCTATCTATCTATCTATCTATCTATCTATCTATCTATCTATCTATCTATCTATCTATCATTATAAAGAGTGAAGTCATTTATAAAAGGAAATTAACGCCGAGATCATTATTATTATTTTTTGCGATGAGCCATTGTGAATTTGATGTAATGATTCTACGTCATTACTGTTAAGAAATCAGTTAAGGTCACGAATTGATAATAAATAAAAGAGAGTATGTATTATCATTTTATTTCTATAATTATGAATACTTTATTATAATAACTTGTGTATTCGTTCTCACTAACACTTAGTTGAGGCTCCTTAAGTAACGATCAATATTAAGAGATATTTTCTGCAGTGTGCGATAAAGCATCTGAATCATTAGAGTGGAATTCTTCAGAATCGATTCCTTCCGTTTAGAAAAAAGCAATTACCTAATAATACCAAAACTCTTTGACTTGTTCGGTTGAATTCTTCGCTATGGTACTTAGCCTCTATGAACTTAAGCAAGATACTAGATCAGCAACAAAATTCTATCGGTTTACAGTGGATCAGGCTTGATGTAACCGTAAGTTCTATGCAAACATTTTCTTCTCTCGCACTTTTCGCTTATGTAACTCCCTTTCGCCCTCCATGCTTTCCAGCAAAATTTAATGTGCAAAAGATTAAATACAATGTTCAATTGCTATCTACTGTGTTCCTGATTACTCATTTTGTTCTCGCTCATTAGTAATGGCTCTGTTTATAATTCCCCCACATTCAGTAAACCATTTTGTTTTTGGGGCGTTACTGCCTGACTTGGGGTGAACTTGATTAAAAAGCATAAATCAATCAATTTCTCTCTCTTTCATGATTACTCCCTGCATTATTCTTTCATCTTCTTCTTCCTTCTTATAGATTTTACTTTCTTTCGATATTTCTTTTTGGCTTTACTTTGGTTTTGTCATACTTTTTTTTGTCGGGTCATTTTATTTTCTTCTCTCCATTTTCCCACACATCTTACCTAATTTTACTATTATCTCTCGTTATTTATCATTTTTTTTTACCAGGAAAACTAGAAACGCATTGAAAACACATAAAAAAAAATATCTCTGGCACATCGAGTGTGTTCTTCATCAAAAGAAAATTATAGAACATTCACTGCCCTAAAGCAGGATAAATATGAAATAACAGTTAAAAATATTTTCCTAAAGCAGTATTCCTCAGGTAAGAAGAATATTTCTCGAAAGAGATGGTAATTATTTTAGCGAATCCTTCTTCCCCAAACGCTAAATTTCGGACATGCGACACTCGTATTAAAAAAGATTTATCCATGATTATGCGTCACTGCGATTTCCTTCTGTCTTTTCTGTGTTTGGGCAATTTTGGATCTTCTATAATTGGTAGATCTTAATATATTTTTTTAAAGTACCCTATTCTGCCATACCTTCCTAAAAACTTACGAGGTTGGTTAGTTTTAGTTTCTTTTTGTCATTCTTGACTCCAATATATTCTGTGAATGTTAGATTGACCAATTTCTCTTTTTATGTCACCCAAAATCTCTTTTCACGATTTTTTTTTTTTGCATTAGCAACTCTGTTTTAAGGAGGAAATTTTGGACATGATAAATAAATATTTCGTCATTTGAAATTATTTTAAGTTACAAAAGAAACTCATATCTTAATTTGATTTTAAAAAACACATAAATGAATAAATAATAATATTAATTATAATACAGAAACATACTCAAGAGATCTAGATTTTGTCACAAAGATTAGGGAAATGGAACAAGAAGAAACCTATAAATACTTAGGAGTTAGCGAAGAAGATGGAATGCAGCCTACCCAAATGAAGGAGACATTAAGAAAAGCATACTGCAGGTTTGTGCGTCTTGTGTTAAATAACGACTTGAATGCACAAAACAGAATATCAGCTGTAAATACTTCGGTGGTCCCTCTGTTTCAATAACGTTTCAACACCCTTTAGTTGACATTATGCAAACGGATGTCAAATCGAGAAAGTTTCTCACTTGCCACCGCAAGCATCATTCTACAGCTGATGTTGATCGTATGTATGTGCCTAGATCCGAATGAGGTAGAGGATCAGTTCAACTAGAACTGCCTATAAAAAAAAATCGGTTTTTATAAATGTCTGGAAACTACAGATTCCAGTTGGTAACACCACTGACCTCTCCCTCAGATCTGGACTAGAAATCGCTTGGTTGCACTCAATGTACTTATGCTAAATACATAAGAGCGAAAATTCACAGAGACGCAAAGTCATTTTCGTTTCTCAGTTTAAGGAATTTTTAAAGCAAATTCATACATGTTGGTGCAATGACGACTTTGACAAAATAAAATAACATTTATTTCGATAGGCAGGTTCTAATAGTTAATTTGTAAGGCATATACAAATGGAACTCTCTCTCTCCCTCTCTCTCTTTTCTTTAATGCCTGTAGCATTTTTGTTAAAAAATCAGAATCTACACGTGAATAGTTGTCGATACATTTTATTTAAATAGAAACCTTTGTATTTTCAGTAAGAAAAGTTTTTAAAACATTTAAATTCGAGGTTGAAAGGTTACATGTAATAAATTAAAGAGAAGACATAGAGTTGTGAAAAGTAAAAAGCCGATTTTCTCTTGTATTTTTCTTTTAATATTTTAATGGGATAAATTATAAATATACCACCAGTGATTTGTTGTATTACATGCTACATTCAGTCAACAAGAGACTTCAATATATCAAAACTCACGATGCAATATTAGTAGAGACCTTTTTATCACCCGAGCAAGGCAATAAAGCCACCAAGACGCAAGTGGTTCTTAAGTGTGAATCGGATCCATTACATTCACTTACATGCTAATACCTTTGGGAAAGCTATGAAATATATATATATATATATATATATATATATATATATATATATATATATATATATATATATATATAGAGAGAGAGAGAGAGAGAGAGAGAGATAGAAATATATATATATATATAAAACAAAAATAAAATGTGCATTATAATGATAGAAAATTAAAAAAATGATATATATATATATATATATATATATATATATATATATATTATGCAAACTTTATAATAAAAAAGATTATGAATATAAAAATAATAAAAGTGTTTATATCGAAGGATCTATTTACGACGGCCCTAGAGTTTGCTGCTGTGTATTCTAACCCGACAAAGTAAGAAATAGATATAATTCTCAGTGCAAAAAAATATGTCCTCATTCATAATGGGGACCAATGGATTTAAAACAATAATGACCTTTTTGACATCACTATGGGATCTTTAGACTCTGCAGCGTCTTCTGATCTTGTTGGTCTTTTAATACTGTACAACTTGACCGTGCACTGTGAAATAGATATTAAGGACATCGGACTGTATAGAGATGACGGGCTCATGGTAGTGAGGAGTTCTACTTAATTTAAAATAGAGAAAATTAGAAAAACCACCCTCCATCCATAATTAAACATATACCCTTATCAATAGAAAATAGAATCAGCATTAACTCCACTAACAAAGAAATATTCCAACAACACAGTAGCTTTTATAACGCTGCCCTAAAAAATAGTGGATACAAGAATGCAAACATTAATTATAGAAACAATTGTACTAACCAGAGGAAAAAAAAAAGGAAAAGAAAAATCATTTGGTATACCCCTGCGTTCAACCAAATGGTTAGTATTAAACTAGGACATAAATTATTAGATTTAATTGAAAAACACTTCCCTACCAATAGTAGACTTAGTAATATATTTAATAAGAACACCCTAAAATTGAGTTACAGCTGCACTGAAAATCTAGAAAGTATAATAAAAAAACACAATAATAAAATCCTGAACAACCCCCCATGCCTGAATAGTATTAATAAAAACCCTACACTTTAATTAGACAAAAACAGTGAACATTATGTGATTGTAGAAACCCAGAAGACTGCCCATTGGAAAATAAATGCTGCGTCAAATCTGTGGTATACCAATATAGTATCTCATCCATTGAGAGTCCTAATACGAATATGATATACATTGGGTCTACGAAGAATGAATTTAAATCCAGATGGAGGCAGCATAAATGCTCTTTCAACAATATAAATAAAAGAAATCAGACATCCCTATCTAAATATTTTTGGCATTTGAAGGAAATGAATAAAACAGCAAAAGTAAAATGGAAAATTATAAACAAAACTAGAACTTGTAAAGCTTGGGATGACCAATGCCCTTTATGCCTACATGAAAAAACTACACATTATTAAGTTTCTAAATAATAAAAATTTTTAAACAATAGACATGAGTTAACGGTTTTTTCCCGACAACATCAAATTTTTGCATTGAATAATTAGCATAAAAACAAAGAATAAAATAATTTTTTAAAAATCCATAGTCCTAATAAATAGTTTAAATACACTAAAAAAAAAGATAACCCTTTATGAAGTCGTCAAAATACAAATGTTACGGCAGTTTTTTTTGTTACTGTTTTCTGTGTATAGTATGTAACTAGGCGATTTATTCGTAATAAGTTACAAATTGTGGCACAAGGGCGAAGAAGGGGTGGGGTAGTGGCTGGTCAACACTAACTATCTTCTACCTAGCTAATCTGATTCACGTCCCATTCATACATTACAATTTACTCATTCACCACAAGAACTCATCCATCACCGTTCAATCCTCCATCCACCATAATACCACATCCTCTCCAGGGAAACATACCAAAACGCGCCCCAATCCATAAAAATTTGCTGATGAATAAAGGATATACATAAAATTCTAATAATGATAGAATGAGAGGGGATGGAGATGAACCCAATAATAACTAAAAATAACACAAAATACAAACTAGATATAATTGATATTAGTAGGGACCATCCAACCCTCAAAATAGAGAGGCCACTGTATTCTGCCCAGGGGACAGAATCAAGGGGCAACTCTCGCTAAGTGAGTGGGAAAAGGATAACATATTATGTGGGAATGGGAAAATATAAAGCTGACCCAGCCAGTCGAGATAAAAGGAGGCCAAAACAAACTGGGGAGGTTGGGAATCTCGACTTGGATCATAACCAAAGAGCGGCCGGGATACAGGCCAGGAACAACACTTATTCATATTAACTAGGTACACTGAAGCTTGTCTAACCTAACCAAGGGGAGGGTTCCACATGAAGCCACCCCGATGTGCAATAAGTTGACCTAGAAGAGAAAATCAAGGCTAGCCCCGGTCACAAGAACCAAGTCCGCCTCTTTTACCCACCTTTCGCTAAAGACTGTCGACTGCAATCGTTTTCTATCAGATTTAATCTTCATCTTGAGCTGATGCTCAAAGAATTGGATTAGATGCTGATAAGAAAGACGGTTGCCTCGCAAGACTTCCTCCTTTCGCGTCGTCCAAATCACCATTCGAGCCCTGGCCAACAGCGTCAGAAACAACATCCGTTTCACCCCGGAATACGGGGGAGACACATTGTCACTCGCGTATGCGCGATCAATGGACACAAGCTGTTCGGGAGCGAGACGAGCCGTCAGCTCGCCGACACGGTCCCATAAGGGTCAGACCCAGGGGCAATGGTAGAAGGCGTTCGAAGCCGTTTCTTCTAAACCAAGACCACACCGTTCACAGTCTGGCAAATCCGCCAAGCCCCATATGAAAGCCTTGTCATTGAGAGGCAGCCGATTCCGAGCCAATCGCCAGGTACGCGAAAACACAGGGTTACTGAGGTAATCCGCTGCAGGCGCACAAGACCAGTAGGAGCGATACTCCTCCTTCGACAAGCCGAGCGTATCTCGTAGGGAATCCTACGCGGGCCCCTCCACTAATCCACGATAGAAGACCTTCCTAGGCCGTGAAAGGTCACTGCCTTCATGGCCAACCGACACTCGCGAAGGAAAACCGATTGCTCCCGTGCTTTACGACGACGCTCAACCCTCGAGATGGGGGGACTGATAATAAGGCTAGGGAACGCGTCCCTAACAATCCCCTCCAGAATCGGATCTTTTCCAGTCAATGCACGGCGTAGGAAAGCCAACCTAGAGGCACGGATGTAACTAAACAGGTGCGGCATTCCCAGCCCCCCATGACACGGACGTTTAGTGCAGACTCGTCTGTCGACCCTGTTCACGCGTCCCCTCCATAAAATAGAGGATAGCGATTACTCGAGCGCCTTCCAGTGGGTCTCACAGAGAGGAAGTACTGACAATCGATAAAGAATCAGGGGGAAAATGTATGTAGCACACACCTCCGCCCTGCCCTTCAAGGACAACCTACGTCGATTCCAAGTCTGACTGGCAGAATCGACCTTTGCTCGTACTTCAGACCAATTCTTCTCCAGCTGGAGGTCGGGCCCAAACCAAACTCCAAGAATGCAGACAGGACAGTCCGTCCAACCGAAGCGGCCCGGAAGAGCGACCCCCTTCCAGACACCTAACCGCAAGCCGGACGACTTGTCGAGGTTTATCTTGGCCCTTGTCACCTTCTCGTACCGATCAAGCTCCTTCTGTACCGCCTCAATGTCGCTGCGGGATGACACGATTAGATACGTCATCGGCTGAAACCCTAGCTCAAGACCCTCCAGGAACGGCGATTCCACGTAGGGCCGAACTGCCGGTCTCGTCCTTCAGCCGGCGAAGGAGAGGCTCCAACGCCAAAGCATAAAGTAGAGGCGACAGCGGACAGCCCTGACGAACCGACCTAGATAGCACAAAAGCGTCCAACAGCCTTCAGTTTACCTGTACCACCGCACTGGGGGAGCGATACAGGAGTCTAATCCAGCGGCAGAAGTTGGTGTGAATCCAGCGGCCTGCAGGACAGTAGAAAGGTAACCATGGTCGACCCAATCAAATGCCTTGGACTGATCCAAATTGATCAGCGCGGCTTCTTCGTCGTCTTTTACACCCTGTTTCCGAAAGTCCCGCCTGTTCAGTAAAGACAGATTAACTTCCAGTACCCAGCCATTCTAGTCTATTATTGTCTAACGCCACCCGGGCACAAACGAGTTTGTGATCCGAATAGCCTACCCAGTGGAACATAGGGCAATCTAGTAGATCCATGTCGGCTTTTCTCACTAACATTCTGTCAAGGTAGCTAACTACATTAAGGGTCCACATCCACATTTTCCGGCCGGGATGATCGACCCGGTATCTATCGACGAGACCATAATCGTCGATCAGATCAACCAGGCTGCGATCGTCCCGTCTCCCACTAGCACCGGCCCCCTAACTTGGGGTCCAGGATGGCATTCCAGTCCCCCATTAAAACTAGGCGCGTTGAATCCACTGTGAACGGTCCCAAATGCCGAAAAAACGAGACCTGCTCCTCCCGGTCATTGGACGCATAAACCGCAACGACTCGAAACGAACCACTTTCCAGGCTCCCGGGCCAGCCTTTTCCTTTGTTGGGGCCATCTCTGCCGCAGCTGCTGATTCTGCTGCTACTGCTGGAGTCTCTTTTGTTGTTGGCTGAGCCTTTTTCCCGGTGCACGCTTTCGCAATGTGCCCCACCGCACCACACGCCCAACAACACGGTGTCCTACCCTCCACCACCATCAGCATTCTCTTCTCCCGACGTCAGTACATTGGGCACGTCCCGGAAGTTGTCCCTATTCAGGACCACTTGTAGCACCATGTCTCCAGTCGCTATTCCCGACCTACTTCTGACGGCATTTACCTCCTTGGCCGAACTTTGCGAAGAAAGCCCCCATCCTGTCCAGGGGAATGTCGGCCGGAACACCGTGGACTGTAATGCGCGTCTTTCTTGTGCCCATGTATTCAGTTTGGAGGCGTATGTTCGTTGTGGACAGAATGTTTCCGGCCAGCTGCTTTGCCTCCTGCCCCGAGCCCAGCAAAATGTCCCACATGGCGTTGCTCCTGCGGGCCAACATTTTGGGGAAAATCTTTAGGGTCTTGAGCGCTTCTTCCACATTTTCTCTGCTCACTCCAATCAGTCTATGAGTTTTGACATCCGTTGTAAGCAGCGAAATAACTTTCACTTTTATCGCGTCCAAGGCCTCCTGAATAGTTATGAAATCATTCCCATTCAGAAACTGTTCATACTTGGTTCTCTGCTCTTCGTAATATGCAGAGTCTTTTTTCTTCGGTCGACTTTCGGACCAGGCCTGCGTTTTCGCTGGTGAAAAATTTTCGGTTTGCACCGGCGGTGATCCCTTTGGAGTAGACATGTGTACGTTTGTGCAAAACAGTATAAAACAGAAAATAATACGAAAGAAAAATGTTGGCAACCAAAGATAATTCAAACAAAATAAATATTAAACAAAAGTAATGCAAACAAAAACAATGGGGAGGGTAAAAATGGCAAGAAAGAAAAAAAATGAAGTAAACCAAAATGAAAAGAAACAGAAACAGAAAATAAAGAATTCAAAATGTTTAGAAACTCAAAACAAAAACTTAACTGTTGGTCACTGAATGCAAAAACTTGTCCAATTCACAGCAAAGAAAACAATAATCCATACAACGCGGTGTATAGTATGTAACTAGGTTATGTATTTTTGCAAAGTTACTCTACTAATTCACGATAGAAGACCTTCCTAGGCCGTGAAAGGTCACTGGACCGGGGAATGGTCTTCAAGGCCAACCGACAATCGCGAAGGAAAACAAATTGATCCCGGGGTTTACGACGGCGCTCAACCCTCGAGATGGGGGGACTAATAGTAAGGCTAGGGAACGCGTCCATAACAATCCTCTTCAGAATCGGATCTCCTCCAGTCAATGAACGTCGTAGGAAAGCCAACCTAGAGGCACGGATGTGACTCAACGGGTGCGACATTCCCAGCCCCCCTATGACACGGACATTTAGTGCAAACTCGTCTGTTGACCCTGTTCACGCGTCTCCTCCATAAAATGGAGCGATTGCTCGAGCGCCTTCCAGTGGGTCTTACAGAGAGGATGTAGGGACAATCGATAAAGAATCAGGGGGAAAATGTATGTAGCACACACCTCCGCCCTGCCCTTCACGGACAACCTCCGTCGAATCCAAGTCTGACCGGGAGAATCGACCTTTGCTCGTACATCAGACCAATTCTTCTCCAGCTGGAGGTCGGGCCCAAAACACACCCCAAGAATGCAGACAGGACACTCCGCCCAACCGAAGCGGCCCGGAAGAGCGACCCCCTTCCAGGCACCTAACACCAAGCCGGACGACTTGTCGCGGTTTACCTTGGCACCTGTCACCTTCTCGTACTGATCAAGCGCCTTCTGTACTGCCTCTATGTCGCTGCGGGACGACACGAAAGCAGATACGTCATCGGCATACGCGGAAACCCTGGCTCGAGACCCTCCAGGAACGGTAATTCCACGTAGGGCCGGACTGCCGGTCTCGTACATCAGCCCACGAAGGAGAGGCTCCAACGCCAAAGCATAAAGGAGAGGCGACAGCGGACAGCCCTGACGAACCGACTTAGACAGCACAAAAGCGTCCGATAAACTTCCGTTCACCTGTACCACAGCACTGGGGGAGCGATACAGGAGTCTAATCCAGCGGCAGAAGTTGGGTGCGAATCCAGCGGCCTGCAGGACAGTAGAAAGGTACGATGGTCGACCCTATCAAATGCCTTGGACTGATCCAAATTGATGAGCGCGGCTTCTTCGTTGTCTTTTACACCCTCTATGATCGTGCGGATCAGATGCAGGTTGCTCTGAATTGTTCGGCCCCTCACAGAACAAGTCTGCTCAGGTCCCAACAGAGACTCGGCAAATGACTGCAAACGCTCCTGCAGGATCTTGGCCATAATCTTTAACTCTGTGTTTAGCAGAGTTATGGGCCTGTAGTCATCTAGTTTCCCCCCACCACCTTTGCCCTTTTTCAACAGAGTGATCACGCCCCTGGTGATCCGATTGGGGATGGACCCCGACCGAAACCAGTTGTTGAACCCTGCAGTCAAAATCGGAACAAAGATGTGCGACAGCCTCAAGTACAATTCATAGGGCAAACCATCCAGACCGGGCGACTTGCCTCTGCCGACCTTCTTCAAAACCGCGTAGACTTCGCCGTCCGTGATCTCTCCCTCGCAGCTAGCCGCTTCAGTCGGCGAAAGCCGAGGAAAGTCAGCCAAATAGCTACGAAACTCCTCCTCACGGAGACCAGGCTCCTTGGTAAACCGGCTCTCGAAATGGCGCCGAAACGCCCCGCACATGTCGTCAGTGGCCCGAAGAGTACGCCCCTCCGGGGATTCGACTTCACGAATGTAACGATCGCCACCTCGACGGACCTCTTCCCTGCGCAGATCTGCGACCAAGTTCACAGCTTCGGAAGACATCTTGCTTAACTTATGTCTAATTACCTGGCCCATGTACCGCTCGCTATTCGAACGATCCAGGGTCTCCTTAGCTAAGGCTATCTCTAGGGGATCCCCCCAGCCACCGCCCGGGAATAACTAGCTTTAAGCGTCTTCACCTTATCAGCTCTATCTAGAGCGAGCCGTTTGCTGAAATTAGTGGTGAAGGACCTAATCCTACATTTAAGGCGTTCCCACCACTTATTCCCTATAACCGCCCCCACTAGCTCCCGCTGCACTAGTCTAATTAGCTGTTCCCGAAAGTCCTCCCTGTCCAGTAAGGACAGATTGAACTTCCAGTACCCAGCCATTCTAGGCCTACAGTCTAACGCCACCCGGGCACAAACGAGTTTGTGGTCCGAGTAGCCTACCCAGTGGAACGTAGGGCAATCTAACAGATCTATGTCGGCTCTTCTAACTAACATTCTGTCAAGGTAGCTAACTACCTTGTCAAAAGGCCAATTAAGAGCCCACGTCCACATTTCCCCCCCGGGATGATCGACCCGGTATCTATCGACGAGACCATAATCGTCGATCAGATCAACCAGGCTACGATCGCCCCTTCTCCCGCTAGCTCCCCGCCCCCTGTCTAACTTGGGGTCCAGGATGGCATTCCAGTCCCCCATTAAAACTAGGCGCGTCGAATCCACTGTGAACGGCCCCAAATGCCGAAAAAACAAGACCCGCTCCTCCCGGTCATTGGTCGCATAAACCGCAACCACTCGGAACAAACCACTTTTCACGGCAATATCGGCCACGATTAACCGGCCCTCGGCATCGGTATGCATAAGGTCCACCTTCGCATCAAGAGTACGTCTGACAATCAAAGAAACTCCTCTGGCAAACCAGTCCCCATATGCTGAATAGATGACAAATTCATCCTCCAGCACACACGCATCGGAACTGCAAACAAATTGGGTTTCTTCGATCGCGGCAACCTCCACATCAAGGAACAGACGTTCATGGAGCAGGCGGGCCGCCTTACCCCGATCCCTTAAGCCCCTCACATTCAACGTAGCTATGTTCATTTCCTTCGTCCAGGCCTGCAAAAAAAAGAAGAAGGGCAAAAACCTTATTCACATACGGGGCGGAAATCTGCGTTAAGCAGGACCCCGACGGATTGTCCCAGACTACCAGTACCCAATTCCGTCGTCATACGACCGTCCGAGACAATGCCGCCAACGTCCGTCGGGTACATTAGTTTAATCGCCTATATAAGGAGGGTTGGATTAAGACAGTGACCCTCCCAGAGCAAAAGTTGCGAAGTTTCTTCAAGTTGGGGTTGTCCAACTCGCAAATCCTAATATCAGGAAAGGCCTCCTTGGTCTCAAATATGTGGCTCCACACTTTTAGGTAATGACACGTGGAGCCTTTGGGAAATTACGGGGGTCCTCGGCACTTTTGCCGTCAACCTCCGTCATTTTATAAAGTACCCCTAACAGGTCCTTCCTTTGCTTGGACAGGCCCCTTCTGTACTCTTCTTTGTCAATTTTACAAATTGACTCAGTGCCCTCAAACATCTTTTTTTTTCTTTTTCTCTCTTGCAGGATGGACAGGGGAGGAGGTGGACGTATGTGGTGGTGTGTCCAAAGTTTTTAGGGATGAGGTGGATGGAGAGGGGGAAGTAGCACGGGAAGGGGAAGAAGGGAAGCTCCTAATGCCGGGCGAGCAGGACGATCTAATTGGTGAAGCAGGGAAGGAGAAACCCCTGGTTTTGTCCATGCTGCGCTCTGCCCTGCTACGAACAGAATAACTTTCTTGGTTTTCTTCTTCTTCTTCCTCCTCCTCCCTGCATCTCTTCAAGGACGCAGCAAGTTGGAGGCATGTTCTCCACTTCCATGGGCATCACCTCTTGTTCCTTTTGTTTCTGCTGCTGCTGTTGTTGTTTCTACTGCTGCTGCTGCTTTTGTTGGAGTTTCTCCTGTACGTGCCGTTTTCTCTCTTCCTGTTTCTCTTGCTGCTGCTGCGGCACTTGTTGGAGTTTCTCCTCCTCCTTGTGCGGTTTCTGCAGCTTTTGTTGTTGTTGTTGCTAATGCTGGCGCTTTTGATGGCCTTCATTGGGTTGCGGTTTTTACGGAGCTTTCTCCTTCTGGCGGGGGTGGGGGGAGACTTCCAGCCAGATCTTTAGCCTCCTGTTCAGTTTGCATGAGAATGTCCCACAAGGCGTTTGTCCTCCTTGCCAGGACCTTTGGGCATATCCTCAGGGTCCTTAAACTTTCTTCCATTGTGTCCCTGCTGACATCAATGAGCTTCCGAGTCTTAATATCGGAAGTCAGCAGAGATATCGTTCTCGTCTTGACTGCATCGAAGACATCGTCAATTGTGAGAAACTCATTACCGTCAAACGAGCTCTCGAATTTCTCTTTTTGGCTCACATAACTCGCATCTTTCAATGTCGGCCTATTGTTGGCCCAGGCATTTTTCTCCACTGACACCGTCGGTGATACGTCAGGTGAAGTCATATTTATGTTTGTGTCGTCGGCCATTTTGACCGCGACCAAACGAATAAAGCTGTATTGTCTTTTAGGTTATTTAAATTTGTCCGACAAACATAAACAGAAAATAAAACGGAAGAACAAAACAAGGAGAACCAAAGATAATTCAAACAAATAAATACAACTCAAAATAATACAAACAAAAACAGTGGGGAGGGTCAAAAATACCAGAGAGGAAAGAAATAAAATCAAACAAAATACACAAATCAACCAAAACTTAAAAATTGAAAAAAGGTTTTAGAAAATAAAATCAAAAACTTAACCGTTCGTCAAACTTATTTTTTCCACAAAGCTAGTCCAAAAAAACAACAATCCTCCATAAAGGGGGTGTATGTAACTAGGATATTTATTTGTAATTTACAAATTTTGGCACATGGCCGATGAAGGGGAGGGGTAAAGGCTGGTCCAAACTAACTATCCTATACCTAGCTAATCAGATTCACGACCCATTCATACATTACAATTTACCCATTCACCACAAGAACTCGTCCATCACCAAACAATCCTTCAATCACCATAATACCGCATTCTTACCAGGGGGTCCTACAAAAAACGCGCCCACACCATAAAAATTTGATGATAATACATAAAATACATAAAATTTTAATAATGATAGAATGAGAGGGGAGGGAGATGAACCCAATAATCAAATAAATATAAACACAAAATACAAACTAAACATAACAGATGTTAGTAGGGGACCGTCCAACCCTCAAAATAGAGAGGCCGCTGTATTCTGCCCAAAGTGACAAAATCAAGAGGCAACTCTCGCTAAGGGAGTGGGAAAAAGGATAAAATATTATTCGGGAATGGGAAAATATAAAGCTGACCCAGTCGAGATAAAAGGAGGCCAAAACAAACTGGGGAGGTTGGGAATCTCGACTTGGATCATAACCAAAGAGTAGCCGGGTTACAGGCCAGGAACAACGCTTACTCACATTAACTAGGTACACTGAAGCTTGTCTAACCTAACCAAGGGGAGGGTTCCACAGGAAGCCACCCCGATGTGCAATAGGTTGACCTAGAAGAGAAAATCAAGGCTAGCCCCGGTCACACGAACCAAGCTCGCCTCTTTTACCCACCTTTCGCCAAAGACTGTCGAATGCAATCGTTTTCTATCAGATCTAATCTTCATCTTGAGCTGATGCTCAAAGAATTGGATTAGATGCTGATGAGAAAGACGGTTGCCCCGCAAGACTTCCTCCTTTCGCGACGCCCAAATCACCATTCGAGCCACCAGCATTTGGCCACCAGCAGCGTCAGAAACACCATTCGTTTCACCCCGGAATACGGGGGTGACACATTGTCACACGCATATGCGCGATCAATGGACACAAGCTGTTCGGGAGCGAGACGAGCCGTCAGCTCGCCGACATGGTCCCATAAGGGGCGGACCCGGGGGCAATGGTAGAAGGCGTGCGGAGCCGTTTCTTCTAAGCCAAGACCACACCGTTCACAGTCTGGCAAATACGCCAAACCCCATATGAAAGCCTTGTCGTTGAGAGGCAGCCGATTCCGAGCCAATCGCCAGGTAAGCGAAAACTCAGGGTTACTGAGGTAATCCGCCGCTGGCGCCCAAGACCAGTAGGAGCGATACTCCTCCTCCGACAAGCCGAGTGTATCACGTAGGGAATCCTTCGCGGGCCCCTCCACTAATCCATGATAGAAGATCTTCCTAGGCCGTGAAAGGTCACTGGACCGGGGAATGGCCTTCAAGGCCGACCGACACTCGCGGATTAAATCCGACTCGTCCCGGGGTTTACGACGGCGCTCAACCCTCGAGATGGGGGACTGATGGTAAGGCTAGGGAAGGCGTCCCTAACAATCCTCTCCAGAATCGGATCTCTCCCAGTCAATGCGCGGCGTAGGAAAGCCAACCTAGAGGCACGGATGTGACTCAAGAGGTGCGGCATTCCCAGCCCCCCATGACACGGACGTTTAGTGCAGACTCGTCTGTCGACCCTGTTCACGCGTCCCCTCCATAAAATGGAGGATAGCGATCGCTCGGGCGCCTTCCAATGGGTCTCACAGAGAGGAAGTACAGACAATCGATAAAGAATCAGGGGGAAAATGTATGTAGCACACACCTCCGCCCTGCCCTTCACGGACAACCGCCGTCGATTCCAAGTCTTGCCGGCAGAATCGACGTTTGCAAGTACTTCAGACCAATTCTTCTCCAGCTGGAGATCCGGTCCAAACCACACTCCAAGAATGCGGACAGGTCCATCCGTCCAACCGAAGCGGCCCGGAAGAGCGACCCCCTTCCAGGCACCTAACCGCAAGCCGGAAGACTTGTCGCGGTTTATCTTGGCCCCTGTCACCTTCTCGTACCGATCAAGCGCCTTCTGCACCGCCTCGATGTCGTCCCGGGACGACACGAAAGCAGATACGTCATCGGCGTACGCGGAAACCCTGGCTCGAGGGGGGGTGGTGTAACTACGAGATTTATTCGTAAAATTTACAAATTTTGGCACGTGGCCGATGAAGGGGAGGGGTAAAGGCTGGTCCAAACTAACTATCCTATACCTAGCTAATCAGATTCACGACCCATTCATACATTACAATTTACCCATTCACCACAAGAACTCGTCCGTCACCAAACAATCCTCCAACCACCATAATACCGCATCCTCTCAAGGGGAACCTAGCAAAAACGCGCCCCACACCATAAAAATTTGATGATAATACATAAAATACATAAAATTTTAATAATGATAGAATGAGAGGGGAGGGAGATGAACCCAATAATCAAATAAATATAAACACAAAATACAAACTAAACATAACAGATGTTAGTAGGGGACCGTCCAACCCTCAAAATAGAGAGGCCGCTGTATTCTGCCCAGGGGACAAAATCAAGAGGCAACTCTCGCTAAGGGAGTGGGAAGAAGGCTAAAATATTATGCGGGAATGGGAAAAATATAAAGCTGACCCAGTCGAGATAAAAGGGGGGCCGAAACAAACTGGGGAGGTTGGGAATCTCGACTTGGATCATAACCAAAGAGTAGCCGGGTTACAGACCAGGAACAACACTTACTCACATTAACTAGGTACACTGAAGCTTGTCTAATCCTAACCAAGGGGAGGGTTCCACAGGAAGCCACCCCGATGTGCAATAGGTTGACCTAGAAGAGAAAATCAAGGCTAGCCCCGGTCACACGAACCAAGCTCGCCTCTTTTACCCACCTTTCGCTAAAGACTGTCGAATGCAATCGTTTTCTATCAGATCTAATCTTCATCTTGAGCTGATGCTCAAAGAATTGGATTAGATGCTGATGAGAAAGACGGTTGCCCCGCAAGACTTCCTCCTTTCGCGACGTCCAAATCACCATTCGAGCCGTGGCCAGCAGCGTCAGAAACACCATTCGTTTCACCCCGGAATACGGGGGCGACACATTGTCACACGCGTATGCGCGATCAATGGACACAAGCTGTTCGGGAGCGAGACGAGCCGTCAGCTCGCCGACATGGTCCCATAAGGGGCGGACCCGGGGGCAATGGTAGAAGGCGTGCGGATCCGTTTCTTCTAAGCCAAGACCACACCGTTCACAGTCTGGCAAATCCGCCAAACCCCATATGAAAGCCTTGTCGTTGAGAGGCAGCCGATTCCGAGCCAATCGCCAGGTAAGCGAAAACTCAGGGTTACTGAGGTAATCCGCCGCTGGCGCCCAAGACCAGTAGGAGCGATACTCCTCCTCCGACAAGCCGAGCGTATCACGTAGGGAATCCTTCGCGGGCCCCTCCACTAATCCACGATAGAAGACCTTCCTAGGCCGTGACAGGTCACTGGACCGGGGAATGGCCTTCAAGGCCGACCGACACTCGCGGATGAAATCCGACTCGTCCCGGGGTTTACGACGGCGCTCAACCCTCGAGATGGGGGGACTGATGGTAAGGCTAGGGAAGGCGTCCCTAACAATCCCCTCCAGAATCGGATCTCTCCCAGTCAATGCGCGGCGCAGGAAAGCCAACCTAGAGGCACGGACGTGACTCAAGAGGTGCGGCATTCCCAGCCCCCCATGACACGGACGTTTAGTGCAGACTCGTCTGTCGACCCTGTTCACGCGTCCCCTCCATAAAATGGAGGATAGCGATCGCTCGAGCGCCTTCCAATGGGTCTCACAGAGAGGAAGTACAGACAATCGATAAAGAATCAGGGGGAAAATGTATGTAGCACACACCTACGCCCTGCCCTTCACGGACAACCGCCGTCGATTCCAAGTCTTGCCGGCAGAATCGACCTTTGCAAGTACTTCAGACCAATTCTTCTCCAGCTGGAGATCCGGTCCAAACCACACTCCAAGAATGCGGACAGGTCCATCCGTCCAACCGAAGCGGCCCGGAAGAGCGACCCCCTTCCAGGCACCTAACCGCAAGCCGGAAGACTTGTCGCGGTTTATCTTGGCCCCTGTCACCTTCTCGTACCGATCAAGCGCCTTCTGCACCGCCTCGATGTCGTCCCGGGACGACACGAAAGCAGATACGTCATCGGCGTACGCGGAAACCCTGGCTCGAGGGGGGGGTGTAACTAGTGGGCCAGTTCGAATGACACAACTCACTTTATAGTCCTCGAATAGAAGGTTAACCAATCAGAAGCCGCAGAACATTGTATCCGTCGTGCATAAAGGCGGCCATTTTTGTTTACCCTACCAGAATGACCAGTACTACACTCTGCTACTTTGCTGTGATATCCACTGCTAACCTGAACTACGCTTTCCTACTGTCTTCCAAATATTCACTGCTAATCTCTGGCTTCTATACTCGAAGACGACCGTCATGATGAACAAAATGTCTAACATTTTTTTCTATATACACAAAACCCTTTCAGAAAAAAATAAAATAAAAAAATAAATACATCTCCATAGACACGTAAACCAGACTAGACAAAAATTTTAAATTTAGTCACCCCCAACCTTACCCTGGCTTGACATCTATGAATGTAACTCTATACTGATACAAATTATTAACACCCTACACCCCTTTTTATTTAAACAATCGCTCTAGCCGTTACCATGGAAATTTTGATTTCAATAATGAATCTGCTATTAAAACACGTAAATTTCAGAAATAAGTTATTCCAACAAAAAAAAAAATTCGCTTGAAGATGGAACAGAGCTTACTTTAATTCAATTTAATTCAAATAATTATACTGAGGTTTTCGGCTCTTGTTTTGAAACATGAGAACTCTTATGCAGCGTGTTGGAATCATATTTTTAAATAAATAATTATATTTCTGTTCTACTTTTGTATCGAGCACTATTTTTTTAAAATAATAACAAAAATACTAAAGAACTTTGGATTATTTACCTAACCAGTTCTTTCCTATTTTCTACATATTTTCACACACACACACACACACACACACACACACACACACACACACACACATATATATATATATATATATATATATATATATATATATATATATATATATATTTACATATAAATATATATAGATACAGATACACATACACACCCGCACGCATACATGCACAGACAGGCACGCGCGCACACACACACATATATATATATATATATATATATATATATATATATATATATATATATATGTGCGTGTGTCTGTGGTGGGGATTACTTCGGTGATGTCTGGTGTGTATGGAAAAGTGTGTGCGTATTTCTTTTCAAGATTCCATTTGCCACCCTCCCTACATACCCCAATCTGATCTAGGGTAGAAAGTGCGCGTTGGCACTCATGTACTTATGTTAAATACATAAGAGCGGAAATTCACACAGACACAAATTCATTTTCGCTTTTTAGTTCAAGGAATTTCTAAAGGAAATTCGCATATGTTCCTGCAATGACGACTTTGACAAGATAAAATAACATTCCTTTTGATAGACGGGTTCCAATAGCCAATTTATAAGGCATATACAAATGGAATTCTCTCTCTCTCTTTCTCTCTCTTTCTCTCTCTTTTCTTTAATGAAATATCAGTCATTGAAAAAGATGAAAGAAATTTTATTCAGTAATAAAGGAAGCTATAAAATTCAAAAGGGAATTTCAGTTAGAAGAAGAAATGCAAGTGAACCTTAATTCACCTACTGTAGCGAAAAAGAATCTGTAAATGAAACCAAAAGCAAATGCAATGTACTAAATGCAGAAATGATAGCAAGATAAGCCTCTTCATGGTCAATATTTCTCCTAGTACCAAACAAGCTGATGTAGACAAACCCCTACATCCATCAGTGGTTGCTTAATGCAGGGTTAAAAGCTTAAAGCGAAAGTTTTATTCTTTAGGACCAATGCTTGATAAGTAGAAATTGTCAAGCATACATACTGGATTATTTTGTTAGCCCAAATGCAGATTATATGGTAAATGTCCAGAAAAGGATTGACCATTCTTGTAGCAGGTTGCACACTACTGGCACCCACTGAATATAAAACCCAGCATGACAGAGTGGGCTAATATCTTCATTGGAAAATATGCAACTTCGTAGAAAAGGAAATGCCAAGAAATTGGTATGGACACCACTTAAACGCGGTTACACACGTAGGATCTGTGAATATTTCATGGGACTTAACGCACATAGAGAGAACAATCAAGGCTAATGGCCCAGACATTGTGATCAGAGACCACAAATAGAGAAGATGTTTTTTTATTGTCATGGCAGTCCATGCAGACTGTAATGTATCTTAAAAAAAAAAACAAAAAAAAACTATCAATTTACAAGGTCATTGAAATCGAAGTCTCAAAAATGTGGCACGCTAGGACATTTAACAATTTCAGTTATAACTGGAGCATTCGATTTGATTAGAAAAGTTTCCGATAGATTGAAGGGATCCCTGGTAGCCCAAGTGTTAAGAAAATACAAAAAATTATAATGGCAGTTACAGTTCACACCTTACGAAGGGATTTATCTATGCAAAATGTGTGTGTTCTTAATTTTCTTTTTTTCCCAAACATCTCATTGGAAAATGTCATGATGCCATTTCTCACCTTAGGTTCCTGGTTGGGGCCCTGTAAGAAATGAGTATGCACCTAATGAAAGGAAATAATAATAATAATAATAATAATAATAATAATAATAATATATCAAGTTGAACAGTAGTGGCACCAAATGAATATAATACTCGGTATGACAGAGTGGGCTAATATCTGCAGTTAAAAATCGGAAATAAAACTGCAAGAAATTTGTAGGCACACCACCACATAGACCTGGTTACAATCATAGGATCTGTAACAATTTTATCAGATTTTACAATATACACAGACAGAACAATCAAGGCTAATGGGCAAAAGACAAAAAATCAGAATGTACATTCTTTTTGACATGGCAGTTTCTGCAGACTGTAAATATTTCTTTGAAAATCTTCAAAAAAACTATCAAAGTACAAGTATTTTGAAGTAAACGTGTTTTGATCTTCAAAAAAACTATCAAAGTACAAGTATTTTGAAGTATAAGTATTTGATCTGCAAAAAAATCTATCAAAGTACAAGTATTTTGAAGTACAAGTATTTTGATCTTCAAAAACTATCACAGTACAAATATTTTGAAGTACAAATATTTTGATCTTGACAAAACTATCAAAGTACAAGTATTTTGAAGTACAAGTGTTTTGATCTTCAAAAACTATCAAAGTACAAGTATTTTGAAGAAAAAAATCTAAATAATTAATACTTCTAATTTTGAATTAAAAATCTAAAATATGGCATATAAGAATGTTGATAATTCCAGTGGTAGTTGGAGCGCTCGGATTGAATGGGAAAACATTCCAAATAGAGATCCCTTATAGCCCAAGCCTTGAAAGAATACAAAAATATGTACTGCCTAGCGCAGCTCACACGTTACGAAGGGCTTTATTTACGTAAAATGTGTGTGATTTTAGTTTTTTCTTTATTATAAAATATGATCTGGAATAAATGTTGTGAAGCCATTACTGGCTTTAGGTCTCTGGACTGATCTGTGGATCTGGAAGGAAATGCGTATACAACATAATTGAAAGGAAATAAAACATTAATAATAACTAAGAATGTATTTTAGTTCAAAAAATAAGCATGTTTGAGACCCGACATCTCTAAGCGTAAAATGGGAACTGATAACTTTTTTTTAACTCACCGTTCGTACTACGAGTCATTGTCAGGATATAGTCTTAGATTTTTCAAACACCCCATTTAAAGATATATTGTTTTTAATATAAGGTCGTAGGTGATCATGACTGGCCACAGATTCCTTTTATTAATTATCTGGGAATTACCGTACGTTCTTGGGAAATATAGTGGAGTGGTTTTCCGCTGCTTTTTCAACGGTATAGAAAACCAGATTTTTCATTCTCTTAGACTGTTTGCCCCCGGGATCAAGATAGTTTAATTTAACCGGTTATTTAAACTATAGCCGTTAGAGGAGAAATGACGGTTCATGATTTTTTTAAAGAACATTGTGCTAAAGTGAAATCAGCAGTTTAGGCCAGAATCTGATCCTAACTCGCAGTTCTCACTTTCCGCGATGATATTCGTTATACTCTCCACACTACCTTATTATTTCATTATTATTCATTTCACCTAGGGTAAGGAGACAAAAGCCGCTAAGATGCAAGGGATTACTGAGTGTGAAAGAACCTGCAGAAAAAAAAATTAAAGAGGGAGAAAAATAAAAGAACAGGAATTAAGAAGACAGGAAATAATGAAATTTCATTAAAATTTCTGAGGATTAAAATTGATTGTTAATAAAATAACCTAGAAAAGAGTTCCATAAGTGAGAGGAGAATCTGTTAGCGTAGAACTTATGGTTACATCTAGCAATTTCAGCTGTAAAATGATGACACCCAGCTGCCAATCTATTACTGCGCTTAAATTCGTAAATTAAAAGCACCAAAGATGAAAGTTCACCAGAAGAATTACTATAAACGTCTGTATATATATAAAAAAAAAAAACAGAGAAGTAACATTACGGCGATGGGAGAGCAACTGGAGCGGAGATGCCAGGACAGGACCAATAAAATTACATATTCTTGTTAAGAATCTTTAAATACATTGCAGAAGAACCAGATTTGACAACATTATGTTCGGTCCGACTGTCAGAAGTGACAACTGTAAACCTCTCAATATTTAATTGTAAAAAAATACAAAATGTGGCACAAGGCCAAAAATGGGGGATGGGGAATAAGGAAAGGCTTCATGTGTCTTAATTTTAAACTTGGCTAGCCACAAACACTGACCCAAATAGGCAACAATATTCCTTACACCAAAACAACGTATTCATACTTACCTTTCTTACTACAGCCACCATAATACCACATTGTCTCTATGAAAATCCTAACTAGACCTCCATATATACTAATACTTGTCTGTGGAGAAAGGGGTATAAAACAATAAATTTAAAACTTGCTCCAAAAGATTATTTACAAAGATGTACAAAACTATTTACAAAAAATTAAACAAAATAATGCCGGAAACTTTCCTCTCCAAAAGGTAGTACCTGCTCCTATTTGTAGCTGGGAATGTTCATACGTGCGTGGTTGAATTACCATAATAATGGATCCACCGCTTAATTGCTGCTTTCCCAGGTCCACTCTGACCAGTGGGGTGTAGCACCTGTTAGGGACTTAGCTATGGGCAAATAGTAAACCCCCCAAACACTATGGAAGTATGAAAATATATTTTTATAGTAAACATAACAATGCATTTTTTATTTTAAAAAAATTACCAGCAATACATATAGTAAAATTACCAACAATACATTTCTAAAGCAGAAAAAAGAACAATAAATTTTATAGTAAGATGTCCAAAAATACATTTCATCTGCAGTTGAAGGCATACATTTGCATTCGAAATATTTAGTTTTCGGCATTAAATAACCCATATGTAGTTTGATATGCCGCTAAAAACATCAACCAACCAGACCACAGCATAACTGTGAATACCCTACAAATTTCGATAGAAGCTTATCACCCGGCAAGGGACATAAAATAAGAAGTTTTAGGATGGTATTATCCGAATGACTGCTACTACTACAATCAAACTGTTTTCCAAAATATAGCTTCAACAAAACTATGGCATAAAACACGCATATCACCGCCAATAGTAATTATGTCTACGCAAGCATGTACAGGATATCCCAAAATAATCTATACGCTCTTTGAATCATTATAACTTATTTAATTTATGTATTTTGACTTTTAAATAAGATTAATACAAGAGAAAGAATACACATTTAAAGAATTTGAGAGTAGAATATACAAAAACATAGAAAATTAACTTTAATAAGATAAAAGCTACTTGGGGCAATGACAGGATGTTCATATAATGATGAGTTCACATCAATTGCTCAAACTGGTTGCCGTTCTATTCAATACACTTTTCATATCTTGAAGAAATAGACCTACAAACGTCCAGTACCATTTCCTCTGTTATTTGAGCACTTTCTTCTTCAATTGCTACTCTCATTTCAGCAATTGTTTCAGGTTTCCTGCTGTAAACTTTGTCTTTTAGAAACCCCCACAAAAAGAAATCCAAGTATGTCAAATCTGGTGATCTAGGTGGGTATTCAACTGTCCCTCTTCTTCCAATCCATCTGTTTTGTATATTTTCATCCATATAAAAAAATGTATTATTAAATATTAATATTTAAAGAGTGTATACATTATTTTGGCACACCCTGTATATGAAGAAATTCTGGGTATCATCTACCATGATTTCAATTGTGAAAGCAGAACAACATATATCATATTTTTGTTACTTCAAAGATCAGAAGAAAATTAAATTTTGGTATTAAATGAACCATAAGGAGATTCAACTTAACAAATAAACGCTCAAAACAAACCACCGTACTAGGGGTGGGTTAATCGGACTGGAGTTTATTGCTACATGTGTCAATATCTAAAGCTCAGATAAAATATCGTACGAAGGTTACTATGTCCTAAAATTGCTGAAGGGATTGTAAATTTTATCCGCATATCTAATTTGCAAACCGGGTTTTTCGATATGTGGCGCAATGGTTAGCAAGCTTTCCTCGCTAGATCAATTGTGACTGAATCACTGGATGACCCATACATTTCGGCCTTGTGCCACACGTTAATATACGCTTAGGAAACCACTAACTAAACTGAAACCAGCTAACGTCGCGGATACTCCAGCCAAGTCCCAATTGACAATGTTCTTCAGTGAGTTGCACGTACTGCATTTGCTCGATAAAGATATTGACAAATCTTTTCCGATTGGCTGCTTTCCAGCTGCCATTGTTACTTACTCGGCCATCATAGATTTTTACTTTTGATGAAATAAACATTCTATTGTTTTGTTTTTTTTTTTTTTCTTTTTTTTTTTAGAAAGAAGTCATCCTATCTGCACATATCGTTTCGGTCCTTCGTGTTTCAGGTTTCATTCTTTTTTCATAGAATTCCCACGCTTGTTATGTCTTGTCTACGGGTTAAAAGAAAGAAGCTTAGCTTATGTACGGTTAATGCAAACAAAATACAGTAGAGGTTCTTAAGTTGCTGTTTCTGATGAAAAGCGGCGTTCATTGTGCACAGATGGCTGCCTTTCAAAATCACAATGACGAAAGTATAACCTTGAGAATGCACAGGAGGGCCTTTATGAATGTCCCTAGAAAATTCTTCTAACTTCCGTTAAATGAAAAAAGAATACAAGAAACTATGATAAACATAACTTACGCTACAGGCAAAAACTTTTAGGTGCACCTTACATTTATTAAAAAAAAAAAATAGGAAGACATTTTTTGCTATTTTTTTAAAAATAAAATTGATAAAATATTAATTACTCCACTGTATTTATTTTTAAATTCAATGTCAATCGTTATCTTCTGTCTTTTTAATTCCTGACCTTTCACTCTTCTCTCTACACAATAATTTTTTTCCTTTTACACTCATAGTCATAGTGGCTTTATTGCCCTGTTTATAGCAAAATGAAAATAGAACAAAAACCCAAACACATTTCAATGATGTTATTGTCTAGAGAAAAAAGCATACAATTTTTTTTTCGAATTTTGCCAAGTATGATATAATCTAACATGAGAAATTCCTTATTTTTCGAATGCAAGGGAGAGAGAACAAAGCTCGAAGGTGCAAGCAATAATACAACTTTCACACACAAAAAAATTAGAGAACAGGGAAAGTAAAAATGTAGGTAGACACATAAAGGCATAAGATCAAATTACTGTAAAAAAAAGCAAACAGATATATTTCAAATGGCATCAATTTATCAATAATTATCAAAGGAAAAAATCCTTTTAAAGTTTTCTATTTGTTAGGTTACTATTGATTTCCATCAATATTTTTACATATATAATACAGGCAAAAAGTCTGTGGCTACCATGAATTTCATGAAAAAAGACTTTAAAATGAGATCTTTTTGTATTATTTTTTAGATAAAATTATTCTAACTACAGTGTATTTGCGTTCATTTTGCAGTCTTTCTCCAGGCTCATCTTACTATCAAAAGAGGTTAAAAATCGCGTCAGCTGCTAAATTATGAATATTTTGTAAGCCAAACATATTTTATTTTCAATATTAACCCTCAGTAGATTTTTCAGATTATCAAAAGTAGGGAAACCATGAAAAAAGTAACAATATCATCCGATTTTGCAAAACCATGCCTATCCATCGGGTTTACGCATAATTGGAAAAAAACATCAACTTTCAACAAGGACACAAAATTCTTCATAATTATGTCAAAACTACTCCAAAAAGCATTTTGGAAATTATGACTTGACCGCCTCAAACTCCTGACCACATAAGATTAATATGCGGTATATTGGATAGGAGAGTTCAAAGAGAATATACAAAGAGTAAGAGTGAGCTTTTTCAGTGCTTAAAGAATGAGTGTAAATTATTAAAAAAAAACTTGATTTCCTAATTGCTATACTGTTCAACTATTCAAATGCAAGGTCAATCGACATCTCCAGATGCCCTGATCTATTCAACGTCTATCTTTTCATCCTTTCCACTTTCACGCCTCTTTACTCTTGGTCCCACTCTCTGTAACCCCTTACGCGCTACACACACACACACACACATACACACACACGCACACACACACACATACACACACACACGCACACATATATATATATATATATATATATATATATATATATATATATATATATATATAAAAGTAAACATATAATCAAAACTTAGAGGTGACAGTCCACTTCATGCCAGATGCAATAGTCAGGCCACCTATATATATATATATATATATATATATATATATATATATATATATATATATATGTGTGTGTGTGTGTGTGTGTGTGTGTGTTTAAAATGGTTTAATTCTCAAGAAGCCATGTTTAGAATAGTAGTATATACAAATGTTTCTAAACATCGTTTGAGAATGAAACTGGGCTCCAAATTTTAAGTTTAATATTGAAATTATTATAGAAGTCAAAACTGAGAGGTGACAGGCTGTTTCATACAAGACGCAATAATCAGGCCGCGCCTGACGATTGCGTCGAGCATGAAATATATATACATATATATACATATAGATATATAAATTATAAATATGTATGTATGCATATATATATATATAATATAAATATGTATGTATGCATATATATATATATATATATATATATATATATATATATATATATATATGAAATATATATATGTGTGTGTGTGTGCCTCTGTGTGTGTGTTTGTATAGGATATATAACATTATAGATTCTTTGGCGCCAAAAAAAGGAAAGGAGACATCTATGTTTATGCTAAATGTTTCGGCTGCCACCCCGAGTTCATTAAGATCAGCTCGTTTGTTAATTTCATTTAGATTAAATGATTTTCAGATTCCGCCTTGTATTAAGACCCATCAGTTTATCGCATATTGAGAAATGAATTCCGATTTCAATTATGAGGGCCATTCCACTGTTATTGAATTTCGCGATTAATATATATATAAGATATTTATGATTTGTTTACATGAATAAACGTTCTCACACACTTACAAAAGAAATTTGCTATTGAGGAAACATCGTTAAATATTAAAGCCTACACTTATATATGTTAATTTCAGCTGATAAACTTTTTTGTAATGTGACACAAATTCCACTATTTAATCGATAACCGGGGGGGGGGAATTTCGCGTGAGTGAATATAATGAACTCGATTGGAATTCGAAATGAGCTGTCCAGTTTTTCATTCCAATCTTGCTGCTATCTATTAAACCACCGCACGTCCGACGATCGTGAAAATATCAGTAAGAACGTGGAGTAATATTTTGAACAAGTACTGTAGGAGACACGGGGGAGTAATGAATAGCGGCTCGGATTGGAAAATCGAAATCAATTAAATCCATTACTTGGGAAAGGGTATGAATCCTCTTCTCCCACCCCCAGCCATGGACATACCATCGTCTACCACAGAAAGAAATGGCAACCTACTGCGTGAAAAAAAATCTATCGAAAAATACCTGATCACCTAAGCGTGTATCCCGCATGGCATATAACTGACTGACTGTAGATTCAATGCTTGTGATTGATTCAAGATATACGAAGGGAATTGTTATAATTGCTTGGGCTACGTGAATTTTCATGTGGGAATGGTCTCAATCAGACATCTTATGCTAAAGTTTATATTCATGAAGGACATAGCTCCTTGGCATTCTCTGAAGATAAAACTTACGAGATAATATGGTATCTTCGAAGTTTCTCTTGACTTCAAAGATAGCACATTAATGAAACAGCGCCAAGCCCTCTCCAGATATTAATCCCATACAAAAAGTTTTCAACCATCCTTAAAGAGGGAAATATGAGAATAAAGAACAGTATGTGAGTGACTTTGTAATAGGAGTATATAATAAGAAGTATTTAAGAGGAGCATATAATAGGAAGTTTATAGAAGAAGCATATGACAGGAATACACACACACACACACACACACACACACACACACATATATATATATATATATATACTGAATATCCATATATATATATATATATATATATATATAATAGGGAGTATATAATAAGAATATATATATATATAATAGCAGCATGTAAAAGAAAGTATATAATATGAATATATATATATATATATATATTATAGAAGTATATAATAGGAAACATATAATAGGAATTGTTTAATAGGAAGTACATAATAGGAGTATATAATTGGAAGTATATGATAGGAAATATATATTAGGAATTATTTAATAGGAGTATATAATGGTATATAATAGGAAGTATAGATATAAGGTATATAAAAAGATTATACAATAAGTATATAAAAGGAGGTATATAATAAGAAATATATAATAGGAATGTATAATACTAGTATATAACAGGAGTATATGATAGGAATATGTGTATAATAGGAAGTATATAATAGGAAGTGTATATGTGAAGTATATAGTCGTATGAATAAGAGTATGAATAGAAAGTATAAATATAATGAGTATATAATAATATAATAGGAGTGTATAATAGCAGTATATATTAGGGAATATTAAGGATGTCTGGATGTAATGTTAAATCCGAAATACTAGGAAATTCAGCGGAATCATTCGACGAATGTTTGTTGGGATAATAAGTTTTAAACCAATGATATCTATAGCCACGATGGAGTAATGGATAGCAGATAGCATTAAGGAAGCGGAAATACGAATTCGAATTGATTGCATTCACTTGGGTAAATAACGTGACAGGCTAGACCATATACTTTTGGTTGGTATCTAGTCTAAGAGAAGGAAAACTCTGAAATCAAACCACCTACGACCTTGACGGTCAAGCCTCATCAGACAAAGAGTTGAAGTAGGTAACCTAAAAAAATAAATCCACTACACACATTCGTCCCGGAGAAAAATATTGCCATCCCCCACCTCGTGCTTAGTACAATGGTTCAAAGAAAATGAAGCCTGAGACCCGGCACCGTGGAGCTCTCTGATTTCGGGCCACACGTCCATTGTTGTATCACCCTTTAGACGGCGATATTTATATAATAATATAATAATGTACTCTCTTAACGGTTTCGAAGTATGGCAGTCCAGCAGCCTCTAGGTTAGTCGATATGACACTTTAATCCCGAAGAAAAGATGACGTTGATTTTGCCTTACGAGACACGTCTGCTGGTTTTTAATGCTGATTGTATAGTCTTTGCTCTTGGCTCCCTTTCTTGTTGATGGTGTCTAATTTTAAATGATTTAATGCCATTGTGGCACAATTTTCGAGTTAAGTAAATCTACTCTAAAGTCACGTGTGTTACTGCGACTGATTAAAAATTGCTTTTCAACTTGTCTTTCTACCTGGACCATGGGTTGCCCACGTTTTATTTGCCACTGTGTTGCTGGCTTGACATGAGGATTCTTGGTATTCGATTATCTCCCATTTTGATGATGTGAAGTTTTGCATACACCACCGATTAAATAAATAGTTATTTGCTCACTTGTATGTGTAAGATATTTCGTGCTAAACGGAATCGTCAGGGCGTGAATGTTGGATTTTTTCTCGACTATTTGTATATATGGGTCAGTGGTGCATTTTGGGTAAACTATTCTGGCGGTTATTTTTGCGGGAGTGGCTTGTTTTTTATTTATTTATTTGTTTGGGTCAATTTATTTTACTTGTTTTACAGATATTTATTTGTCCAATGTTTAGATTACTCGCCGTACTCTATTCTGTTATTTTGGCACGGGGGGGGGGCATTTTTTAATTAATTTATTTATTTGGATTGATTATTTTTACTCGTTTATTTATACTTAGTTTTATTAGTTCTAACGATTATTCTAGCGGGGACCAATTGTTAATTTGTTCATTTATTCATTCAGTTTAATTTAATTTTTATTTGTTTTTATTTATTTACTTATTTTTTATTTTGTATATTTTTATTTACTCTATTTGGTTTTCGATTTTGTAGCAACGTAGTAATATTTTTTTATCGTTATATAACAGTTATAGCCTAAATAATATAACTATAGAATAAATAGGTTTAATTATCTTCCCAAACCAAAACAAACTATTAAATAAGCGGTCTAAGCATATCAGCCTCCAATTCTTTTACTACGCTAATAAAATATCAAAAACCGAAAAGAATAAAAGATATAAAATACATAAACGAGCCACATCCACTCTATCTCTGATATTGAGCACTTTATCCCATAAATATAGTACACCTTAAAATTATATATAGATATTGCCCCATCTTGCTTTCAATTATTTGTATATATATATATATATATATATATATATATATATATATATATATATATATATATATGCTATAAAGAACTAGAACTTGTAAATCGTTATGTGATCTATGTTCCCTGTGTTTACAAGTATAATTGCATATTATAATTTTTCCTATCAATAAAAATCTATTAAACCAAAGAAATGAATTAACGGTGTTATGCCGGTATTGTCTACCTTTTACGTTAAAATACACTTAAATTTTTTTCATAAATAATTACATATTACAATTGTATAGATATTATTTTATTAGTATATAATGGTCCACCCAATATTTTTTTGATTTATTCAACTTTAATATTGCCATGTTTTAACGTTGAATAGTATAATTATCAACGTTTTATAGATGTTCTATTTTTTTTAGTTTTAACTATTTAAGAAGAATCCTGAATATATTAAAAAATAAAAAAAAAACTTCTTTCTTATAATTTTTTGTCTACTTCAACAAATCTACATATCATACATGGCTATATCTATAATACATATGTCACTACTATGTTTTCTAGTATGGATTGATGACATCTGTAAGCATCAGTTTTTTTTACGTAAAAATAATCCGCTCACCCCCACCTACTGACCTTATTTTTATTTTATCGTAGATCTGACGTTTAATTGGTTAATCTTGACATCAGTTTATTTTTAATTCTGGCCTTATGTTTCCTCTTTAATTTCCGAATAGAGGTAATAATTTGTTTTTTTAAATTTCCCCTAATAAATCTTTCTTATACAAGTTATCTACTTGAAGAAGTACAATCATAGTATTGAAATATGAAACTTTTGTCTCGCGATGTAAAATGCTTTTATTGTAATCTATAATAATAATAATAATAATAATAATAATAATAATAATAATAATAATAATAATAAATATCGCTGTCACATTTGGTAAAATAGAAAGAAGAGTTTACAATGTTATTGGCATTTAGGCTTCACTCACGTTCCAACCACCGTAACGTAGTTACGCCGTGCTTTTTCTATAAATATTTTCTATAAATATTTCCATGGTTTGAAACTTTCCTCTATGGCCTCTAGACTTTATGAATTTAAGCGTACTAATCTATTGGCGGCAATGTCTCATCATTTTACATTTGAATTGCTAGATATATTCATTTTTAACAATGCAAACAGTTTCTTATCCCACACTTCTTACTTGTGGAACTCTCTTCCGGCTTCTTGTTTCACAGCCATTTTTGATCTTCAAAACTTAAACGCAATGTAAATCGTTATCTTCTTAATTACTGGCCTGTTTTCTTTTTCCCATAAAATCACTCTGTAATCGCTTGCTTCATAACGTCTTTATTGTCTTGCTTGGTGTGAAATGAGAACAAAATAATATATAGGTGTATATATGTGTGTGTTTGTGTGTACCTGCTTGTGATGGCTATAATTAACACGATTTCAAGTTATCCTGAGTTACTTTTTCGCCTTCTTTTTCGTATTATTATTATTATTATTATTAAATTTTTCACCTTGAGAGAAACAAGGTAGCGTTCAATACAGAAAGTTTAAATATCACATAAATCAAGAAAGAAATGCAAAATTCCATTTCATAATAAATTTTATAAATCTGATTTGTAGCATCAAAATGTGGCTTAAGATGGGCCTGGTTTCAATAAATATAAACCTATTTTTATTATGGCAATAAATATACCCTATTTTTTTTATTATAACAGGGATACTGCTACCTTTCAAGAGCATGCTGAAGAAATCTGCGGTTATAATTGCATTCGGCGAAAAGTTTGTAATCTTTTATATGTATTTTGTTGGCA
>OZ010589.1:96063544-96148544 GCA_963932145.1 Acanthosepion lycidas | reverse complement strand
ATGCGAACCACGAGGCCTTCAACAAACTTACACAACGGAGCTACCAACTTGCAATGAAAGAAGACGTGACCTAGTGTCTCGACTTCCCCACTACAACGTCGGCAGTTTGGATATTTCTCCAAGTCCGCTGCGCAAAGCTTTTTGGCGATCCAGATGGCCTCACGCATCACCAGACAGGTGAGGGATGCCTCATCGTTATTGAGACATTTCAACCCGGGAGCTCAAGGCCAGATCCAGCGATCCTCCCGGTTCGTAAGGCTGAGATCGTCAATCAGATCATCATGAGCGGCCCTCCTAACTAACAATTGATATAATGCCCTACCAGACAACGTCTGGACGTTGGAGAGGCCGTCCGACGCCCGTAATAGGCGTTTCAGAGCAAGACGACATTCACGATAGAAGGAGCACTCGGCTCGGGGTAAACGGCGGGCCTCCTCCTCGCACGAGTGCACACTTCTCAAAGATGGGAAATTTCGACGGGCGTCTTCCTTCCAAAAGGCGCCCTCCTCATCGGGTCCGCGACACAAACGATCTAGGAACCCGATGCGAAGCATATAGAGACGGATCTCGATGCTAGGCATACCTAGACTGCCTTCAGATGGATGAAGGCAACAGATCTCCCGAGAGACTCTGGCGGCCTGGCCTCCCAACAAAAAGGAGAACAAGAGCTTCACTAACGCCAGCAAAGTGTCAGACGGAAGTGGAAGTACAGAGAGTCGGTAAAGGACAATCGGGTAGATATGTGAAACACATACCTCCGCCCTCTCCTTTAAGGAAAGATTCCTCCGAGACCACAAATTAATTGCAATCTCGGCCTTCCCTTGTACCTCCGACCAATTAATTCCCAACTGGATATCTGGACCGAACCAGACGCCGATTATCTTGACCGGTCCATCCGTCCAGTGGAAAGGTCCGAGAAGAGAAACTCACTTCCACGCACCCAACCGCAAACCAACAGACTTATCGCGGTTGATCTTGGCCCCTGTCACCATCTTATAACCACTGATTTCTTTACTGACTTCGTTAATCTCGGCTCTGCTCGACACAAGAACCGAAACTTCGTCAGCACAGGCAGAATACCTGGCCGAGGTGATAGCACCAGGTAGGGAAATTCCGCGCAGGACCGGATTCGCCTTTAACTTGCGAAGGAAAGGTTCCAACGCAAGAAGGTAAAGCATAGGGGAAAGCAGACAACCCTGACGAATAGATCGAGACAATACGAAAGGTTCCGATCTTACCCCGTTCACTTCCACCAGCGCACCGGGAGTCGCATACAGAAGACGGATCCAGGAGCGAAAGTACGGCCCGAAACCGGCAGCCGAAAGAACAGCCTCCAGAAATCGATGGTCAACCCTATCAAAGGACATGGACTGATCCAAATTGATCAGCGTGGCTTCACTCTCGACTTTCACGATGATCAAGCGGACCATATGAAGGATGGCCTGAGTAGTCCTGCCCTTCACAGCACAAGTCTGTTCGGAGCCAATCAGACGAGACAAGACAAGCTGCAAACGGTTAGCTAAAATATTTGCCAAAATCTTTAACTCTGTATTTAACATAGTTAAAGGGCGAAAATTACCTATCCCATCCCAACCGTTTTTGTCCTTACGCAGCAACTTGATCACACCCCTGGTGAAGCGTTGAGGTATAGACCCCTGCTTCATCCAGTTGTTGAAAATCAGTTACAGCAAAGGAACAAAAACGGGCGACTGCCTTAAGTAAACTTCGTAGGGAAGACCATCTAATCCCGGAGATTTATCCAGGCCAACCTGCTTCAGCGCTTCCCAGATTTCCGACTCTGTGATGGGACACTCCCACCTAGCTACTTCAGCTGCCTCAAGGCAGGGAAAGTCGGCTAAATAGGCGTCGAACTGAGCAGGGCTCAAGCCGGACTCCCTGGTAAAAATATCCCGACAATAATCCCGAAAAGCCTCACATATCCCCGAGTTTGTAGTCACGGTCCGCTTATCCGGCAATGTGACGCACGCGATATGCCGCCGTGATGCATTCCTACTCTCCTCTACACGCAATTCTGCTGCCATGTTCGTCGCCTCAGGGGACATTCTTTTTAACCTAGCCCTAACTACCAGAGCTTGATCCTTCTTGATAAGTGTTGTAGAGTAGTTTTCACAGTGGAGGCTTGTATTTTAATAAGTCGTCCTAAATTAGGTTCGACGTACAAAACGTTAGGAACTTTGAAATAAGAGTTAATGACGCAGCAAATCTAGTTGTGATGGTTGGTTCTTCAATGTCTGACTCGCTCAACAGCACTGAGCCGAACTTGCCACTGCTACTTATTATCTGTCAGAGAGTCCATTACAATAGAATAGGTGCCATAACAATAAGCAATGAGGCCAACTCTGCCTTGGCTAAGGCTACTTCCCCACTATCACGGGATTTAACTGCCCGATCCACACTTTGTTCTAAAGCCGTTTGCGCCTCTAATCTATCTAGATTGAGTCGACGGCTAAAATCGGCAGCAAACGTTCGAGTTTTAGATTTTAATTTGTCCCACCAGGCATTTCCCACCACAGACCCCGTCAGTTCCATTTGTAACGTTAGTAGCAGCTGGTCCCGGAATTCTTGCTCGCCAAATAACGAGCAGTTGAATTTCCAGTAACCAGCCATCCTAACCTTAGGCTTATCTAAGTTTACACGCACCCGGACCCGGACAAGTCTATGATCCGAATAAACTATATAATGGAAACTTGGACACCCTAAGAGCCCTACACCGACTCTCTTAACTAAAAAGCTGCCACTATTAGTCCAAGTCCAAACTACCCGCTGAGGGTGCTCATTCCGGTATTTGTCGACGAGATCGAACCCGTCGACAAAGTCGCGAAATGGTTTCACGCCCCAGATGTTAGTACTCGAATATGAATTTGACCCTATACGATCTATGTCGGGGTCAAGGATGGCATTCCAATCGCCCGCTAAAACTACCCGACGTCATGTCGTCATAAACGTACCGATCTGCCGAAACAAAGCAGGCCGCTCAGTCTGGATATTGGGCCCATAAACCCCAACGAGACGCAAAGCCTTATCCTTTATGGTAACATCCAGCACGCAAAGTCTGCCCGCCGGATCTGCGAAGACAAGATCACACGCAGCCTTCAAAGACTTGCTCACCAACCAAGAGACACCCCTCGAGCGTCCATCAAAACATGCTGAATAAAGAGTAAACCCCTTAGACAGAATGCCTTCATAATCGCGAGAAGAAAAACGGGTCTCTTGCACACAGCATATATTCACCCCTAAGCGCTGAAGGTCGCGAGCGAGCCTCACCCTTCGAGACTCGGATCTCAGGCCTCGGGCATTCACACTAGCAAACCAAAGAGATATTGTCAAATCGATTAGTATTGTCCTTCAGGATAGAACATGGCTGGGGTGAGGGCACCGACAGCTCGTCCCACAGAACCGGACGCCATCTCAATTTCAATGGTATCATCTTGAGACAAGCCGCCGATGTCCGAAGGATATGTTAATTTAAGAGCCCTATAAAGGGATGGGTGAACAAAAACGGGGACCCTCCCTTTGAACTCTTGGTTTGATTCATTCATTTCCGGGTCAAGTAAGTAGGCAGTTGGGGGCACCATTTTTAGAGACGACTGGGCCTCCTCTATCATGCCCCAAATCTCCCGCGTACCCGGGCCAGTTCTTGCAACGGACAGTTCTCTTTTTGCTGATGGGAAATTTCCGGGCACTTCGACGTCCAATCCGTTTATCTTTTGAAAATTCCATAAAACTTTTAAAGCTTTCGGGTTCCCTGTCTGCCCGAAAACCCTCTCCGCCTGTACCCGGGATACGCGGCAGACGTCTTCCCCTGGGAGATATTGTGGCTTAATTTTTTGTTTTTGCCTGTGAATTGGGGCTTCTATTTCATTTCTTTTGAGGAGATTGACTATGTGTTTGAATAGGTGTATCTCTGGGAGTGGTAGAGGGTCTCATGCCGGAAGGAGTCTTAACAGGGGAAGGTTCTGTTGATGGATAAGATTTAGACGGTGAGTTTGTCAATGATTTGAGCGGAGATGGTTTGGTGAAAGTTTTTTTGGTTGATGAAGGGGAAAACGGGGCAGAAGATAAGGGGTCCGGTGCCCCCAGCGAGTTCCGATTTTTCGCCCGCTTTCCGTCCAGTTTTTCCTTGAGCTTTTTTTTGCCAGCTAGGCTCGTTCAATATTTGGGTGTTTGTGGCATTTTCTTCATACGACGCCGAAGCGTCGCCCTCAGAGCTGCTAGATGGAATGGGGCTTTAGGTGTTTTTATCGCCGGGATCATGATGGGACAGAGGCCCCGCAGTCCGGATCTTCCCTTTGCTCGTAACTACGAGACACCATTCCCCCTCTTCCTTCTCCCTATCCACACTTGTGGCAGGTGTTGTTTTTGGGGGTAATGTGGGTAAAACCCAACCGAGGGATTTTCCCCACCGGTCCGCTTCGTAGTTAGGCCCAGTACAAGGGCCGCGGATTTGACAGTCTCGGCCAAAGGGGGATTTTGGTCGCCAGCGGCCGGAACTCCAGGGGCCTTCTTCCCTGGGCAGGAGGAGGAAAAGTGACCAGTCTCTCCACACCTCCAGCAAGTAGGTTCCCTACCGGTCACAATGACCGGCATTTTCTGGCCGCCTAAATCCAGACAGTTGGGGATGGACTTAAAGGACTTTTGATCTAACATGATATCGAAAGTCCATCCCCCGTTCAAGTTGTCGGAGAGAGCCCCTAAAATCTGGCCGAGCTGCATAAAAACTGCAGCCAGGTGCTCTCCCGTTACCTGAGGCGGGACATCAAATACAGTTTCTCTGGTCCTTCGCGGGCCCTCATACTCTGTCCTTAGAATTAGGTCTTTCGTAATTAGTTCTTTTTTGCCATTGCTAGGCAATCTTCAGGTGTGGGCAGCAGTACATCTCAAATGAAAAACCCAGCACCTTTAATAACTCTTTGGAGTTTTATCCCCAGGGACAAAAGTGATTTAATCACTATGTCTTTCGTGGAGCGACAAATTTTGCGCGTACGCTTGTCCACCACGAAGACCGACGCCATTCTCTTTGCGAACACCTTGAGCTCTTGGACGTCTTCAAGGAGCCTATCTTTATTTACAAGATGAGCGTATCTCTTAGCCTTTTCCAAGAAATCCGCTATGTTCACTATACAACTTGGGAGGGACTTCCAGCAAGAGGGCGATTCTTCGGCTGTCTTCTTATCTTGTGCCTCCTTCGGCACCTCGTCAATTAAGCTTTGGCTTGTGACCTGCCTGGTTTCTCCCTTCTTAGTGCTACTAGCATCCTTCGCACTATCTTGGTCTTTCACATTAGGGGCAGTATTTGCCCGTTTCGAAGATTTCGGTTTATTCGGAGGATCGGCCTTAGCAGCCACCCCCTAAAGGTCTTTTTTTAACTCTTTCGTCGGCCATATTTAAAATAACTGAAAACTTCCACTAGCGGGTCTTATCTATTTTTATGTCCAACAATGGGGAAAGGAGTTGGGATAATGGAAAAATAAAATTAGAAGTTAAACAAATAAAGAAAAGCCTGGATAAAAAATAAAGGTTTGCGGCCGAAGTCGCTAAAAAATAAATTAAATGAAAAAGAAATACAAAAGTATTAAACTAGTCAAACCAAAAAATAAAAGATTAAAATATTGCGACTGAAGTTGCTAATTAAATAAAACGAGGGAGGGTATAAAAATAAAAGGAAATAAAAACAAAACTTTCTTTCTTTTTCTCTTTTCTTAAACGGTACTTATTTTTTAAAACGTGAACTGAAAAGAAATAAACAGGAATAAAAGGCAGTAGTCCGGTAAGACTTTGTCAAACCGGACTAAAATAAAAAATAAAAATGTGGGCCGAAGCCGAGAAAAGAAATAAATCAAACAAAAGAAATGAAAGAAAGAAAAATAAAACTTAAGAAATAACTTTACAGAAAAAACTTGGTGGGCCGAAGAAAGATCGTCGAATTAAGCAAAAAACAAATTCGTCAATCTGCAAAAGATAAACAAAATTACAGTGTCGACGCTTCTGGTCAAAAAAAGGTGAGACATGAAATTTTTTTTGGAATCACTTATTTCTGAAATTTACAAGTTTTAATAGCATATTCATTATTGAAATCAAAATTTCCATAGTAACGGCTAGAGCAATTGTTTAAATAAAAACGGGTGTAGGGTGTTAATAATTTGTATCAGTATAGAGTTACATTCAAAGATGTCAAGTATGGGTAAGGTTGGGGTGTCTAATTTTAAAACGGAAGATGATTTCGCCTGGTCTGGTTTATGTGTCTATGGAGATTTATTTATTTTTTATTTTAATTTTTTCTGAAAGGGTTTTGTGTATATAAAACAACTGCCGAAAGATTTGTTTTTTCACGACTTCATAAAGGGTTATCTTTTTTGTAGGGTATTTAAACTATTTATTAGGACTATGGATTTTAAAAATTATTATATTGTTTGTTTGTTTTTATGCTAATTATTCAATGCAAACATTTGATGATGTCGGTAATCCGTTAACTCATGTCTATTGTTTAATAGATTTTTATTATTTAGAAACTTAATAATGTGTAGTTTTTCATGTAGGCATAAAGGGCATGGGTCATCCCAAGTTTTACAGGTTCTAGTTTTGTTTATAATTTTCCATTTTACTTTTGGTGTTTTATTCATTTACTTCAAATGCCATATATATATATATATATATATATATATATATATATATGGCGCGATGGGTAAATTGTGGCTATTTTATATTTCTAATTTCGCGCATGCGTGTTGTTTTTGATTTTGTCGACTGCACTGTATATTTGGGTCATTCGTGCACCATCTGCGAAAAAAATTGCAAAATGACGTAATTCGATCAAACAGAAATTTATATATATATATATATATATATATATATATATATATATATATATATATATATATATAGTAGTAAACCATAAAGTTCCAGATTACTTCATGTGGAGTATAGACTTATTTCAACCAAGGGAAACATTGCCGAACTTCTTCAACACTGGCATATAGACAGAGTTCGCGTAAGACATAGAAATTTTATTTCCGACACGGACTCAGACTATATGCCGGGATTGAATAAGATGGGTTTTCGACGATTGAAATAGGTCTATACACCATGTGAGCTATTTTGGGGAATTTATTGTTTAATACTATTTATTTGCTCTGCATAACAAAAACATTGAGCTCCTTTTTGGATTAGTGTTAATATTTTTTATTTATAGGATCCACTTAGATTATATACTAACGAATCTATTAGCTTTACTATACATACATACATACATACATACATATATATATATATATATATATATATATATATATATATATATATATATAGTTAGATAGAGAAATAGATAGATAGATATGTTATAGAAATTAATGTTTTTATCGCGTACAAGTTTTGAATTTAAATATAAATTATAAAAAAATATATGTTATAGATAGTTTATTTGCATTAAAATATTATTTTCAAACACTATATTTAAAAGATGTTGACGATACCATGGATCGAACATGTTTGAAACGACGAGATTTTAGAGAAAATGAAAACAAAAAGGAAACATGCTTAACATCAGGAAGAGGCAGTTGAAATTTCTGGGGCACGAAATGTGTGCCCCAGTGGGGAAAATCTGATGCTCATAGGACACTATCAAGGAGACGGGGACTGGAAGAGGAAAACAATGAGTAAAACTTACTTGATCGACTTGAGTAAATGGGTAGCAGAAATTAGTTTGGGAGTAATAACAAAAAAAAATATTAAGAGCTACAACGGACAGAAAGATGTGGAGGGACATGATCCGATACATTTTGAAGAGGAAGTGACACGGTATATAAAACCTTCGTTATTTTAATGTCTCTTCGGATTTTGCTGACGCTTTTTCATGCTGTGTTAAAACACTTCCTAGATAATTAAAACTTCTGGTCTTGGTTGAGTTTGACATATCCAATTTGTAGATCGCGTCTTGGTGCTTTTCTCTTGCTGACAGCCATACATTCTGTTTTCTTATAATTAATGGTTAGTTCTTTCTTCTCGCTTTTCTTTACTACTATGTATAGGAAAATGGAGCACTGTTGCCATATTTGGGTGCGAGCTATCCAGCACTCACATTCCAGTCTGAATAGAGTTCAAAATCGTCTCGGGCCATTATTGGAGAAGAATCATTTCCCACCCTCCAACCGCTCTCTCTCTCTCTCTCTTTCTCTCTCTCTGTCACAGACGGGGTCTCAAACAACTCTATCGCGTCTACCGTGTAAAGTTCTGGGACGAATTATATTCCTTAATCTGACCTTCATTACTAGGAGCCACCATGCCATTTACATAGCAGCAAACCACCCATATTCCTGTCGTATTCCATCGGTGAGAAGTAAGCTCCACGAAAAACAGCTTCTTCCTGCGAAGCACTGCCTGTAGAAGAACAATGATTCATAGATGTATCTAAAATAAGAAGAATTTTGTGGTAAAAAATTTTGAAACGGCCACCTTCCTGAAATTTCTAAAATAGACAAGGAGAAACGCCGCTAAGAGCAGATGACATCGTAAACCAAATGTTAATATATGAATTTTTGTCTATCTTAATATATTTGATAGAAATTATTAGGAGGATTTGTGATAATCGTAATTAAGTAATTCATCGAGTCTAGAAGAAACTTCAACAGAATGCAGAAAGCACTGGACGTCCGTTTCATCCGATATTTGTGACTCATCAGTTGTACGCATCCACTACCGAGAATTGAAACCCGGACAGTTACGATATCAGGCAAACGTCATACCGGGCTTCGGTTACGAAGAGTTAACGAATTGGACTCGATATAACGCCGCTCCATAACATATTCCGTGGTGGAACTAATCCGAGTTTCCCTTACCGATAGGACTGTGCTCCTACGAGCCACGACTACTAACCCCAAACTATAATATATTTCTGTATATATCAATATATCCACAAAAACCGATCTTGTTGGACACACAATAGATTTCGCTTTTGAATCCGAATCTAAAAAATCTTCACCTTCCCTAGATATCAAGCTGCATAGAACTAATAACGACCTTTAGTTGGAGATTTACAGGAAATCTGCCAACAAAGAATCAGATCATCAATTTTTATTTTCACAAGTGCAACAGGATGCACTGTGGAATAATTATTGGATTCTATTTAAAAGAACGAAGAATCTGTAGACTCCAACAGTAGCTGAAGAAGAAACATACTATTGTGACATCCGTGTTTTCATCAAAATTTCATCACGCTATTTTTTCTACAGTTGATTAGTTGTCCTACGGCCAATGTCTGCGATGGACGTTACCCCAAGGGAGCGTACCAAAATTGTAACGCTGCACGAAAACACTGAAAAGCTTTACCAGTGACCAAATCATAGTACTATAGACTGGCCCGAAAACTCTCTTGATTTAAATCCAATCCAGAATCTGTGGTCAATCTGCAAGCAACAACTTCATGCAATGGACATACGAAGTACTAACATGTGCACTGGGTCATGTTTCATTGGAAAAATACGAAAAAAGTGAATAATAACGAAATTATTCGTCTTGTTTCAATCAATTTGCACAAGGGTGTATATATACTGTTGTGCTAAATTAAGTAAAACCTCTAAGATAATATTTTTAAAAAAAAGTCTTTTATTTTCAGGTGCTCAACAAATCTTAATTAAACTATATATTCCTTAATAAAAATCTTGATGAAATCAATTACAACCACTTTGAAATTTTTTTATCAAGCTGGAATAAAAATATTAATTAAAAATTAAGATGTGCAAAAATAAGTGAACCCTTACAAGTACACTCAGTATTTTAAAAATGTTGGGGGTAGATTATGAGGAAAGAAGGCTTGGAAAATTGAATACTCACAGGACAGATTGACGATCAGACGGATAGAGAAAAACAACGCAAAGCCTACCAGGCAAGCTTGAGTATATGGATGAGGGAACAAGTTTTAGGTGTGATAACAAAAAGATAATATTTACTAATAGCGACAGAGGTCATAAAATTGTAGAGAACCATGATTGCCAACATTTTGAAGGGACACTGAACATAGAAGAAGAATATCTTTATATATGATTCGCATGTGTGTTTAAAAAATTACAACCTCTTTCTCTCCTCATTCCGTCGTGTTTTTGATGTTTGGTTACTTTTTAAAATAATATAAATAAAAAAATAGAAATATTCTTTCACGTTTTATAATTTTTGTCTTTTCTTTCTTTTTCTCTTTCTTTTATTAGGTTGGTGCAAAAATAACGTCGGTTTCTCACATAGTAACATATGTGAGAAAACGACATTATTTTTGCACGAACCTATGTTATTTTATTTTCATTTTCCGATTCTCTTTTTACACCTCCTCCTTTCTTCGTTCCAATTTCGAGTTTCCTTCCATATGTTCTTTCTATCTTTCTCCTTCTTTAACTATTCTTCATATACAGTTTTCCTCTCTATTATTTTTCTTAAAGTATTTTCCCCTCTTCACCCTCCTCTTGGTCGTGCCAGTCTTTATTTTCTAGATTTTCGTATTTTATCAATTCAAGCTTATCTCATGCGTTTTCTTTTTCGGCCTTTTATTTTTCAATATTATCAAACTATGCCTCAATCCTCAACGACACGATCTATTCGGATCCAATCCTCTTTTTATGTCAACGTACTTCGTTAAAGTCATTTCAAACCAGACATATGTTCATGAAGATGCCCGGATCTCTAACCCGTATATTTACTTTCATGTGAAGCATCTTTTAATAGAAATGAGTAGAATATAAGCAGCGGGCATAGATTTCGTTTCTTTAGTTAATTTCGCAACGTCAACTTCGGCTCTAAATAGCTAAAATGTCACTGTTGAACATAGGTAAAACACACACACACGTGTATATATAGAAACACATACAAACATACATATAAAAACGCGTATATATATGTGTGTTAGTGTGTGTTTGTGTGTGTGCGGGTGTGTAAATTATTTCTAGAGAGAATATTTTTGAAAAGGAACAAAATGAATAAGAAAAGACACGAGTAAAAATTATTCTTAGCCGAAGCGTTTATAAAGTCCCTCAGAGGACGAAGCACGTCATGTATGAATAGTTTTTCCCCTTGTCTCTTCATATATATATATATATATATATATATATATATATATATATATATATATATATATATATATATATATATATATATGTATCGTGGAATGTATGGCAAATTGGAAAAACCTTTTTGTGGGACGTGTTACGTCCTTTAGGACATAATCGGAATAAATTTACGTCAGTGTGACAACATATGCGCACGAGTGATTGAGAATTATAAACAAATTATATTAATTTATTATATGGACACAAAAACATTTCACAAATCAGGTGAATTATTTTCTCACCGTGAATAGACTGGTCACAGTCTTGACAGAACAAGGCTAATCTGATCAAAAAAGAAAATAATTCACTAAAACGGAAATGTTAAGATAGTGACTTGATCGCAAGGTCATAGACAGCAAATTTGCACCCTGGTTATTACAACATTTAACAATTCCTGGGAGATCTATTATCACAGTGTGGGATTTCTTATGACATAATTAATGGAAATAAAAGAAAAAAAAGCAAACATTTAAATCAAATCGTTAGAATATATATATATATATATATATGGTTGGATTGATGTGAGTTTGTGACCCTGGGTTTAACGCGTTTGCGATCGTCAGACAAACTGATTAATTTTTTTAAAATATTGGCCGCTTTCTAATAAGTACCGCGCATATAATATATAAATAATTATATATATATATATATGTATATATATATTTATTTATATTTATATACACACACTTTTCACACACACACACACACACACAGACACACACACACACACACACACACACACACACACACACATATATATATATATATATATATATATATATATATATATATATAAAAAAGTGAACATAGAAGTCAACACTTAGAGGCGACAGTCTGTTTCATGCTATATGCAATCGTCAGGCCACGATTGCATATTGCATCAAACAGACTGTCGCCTCTAAGTGTTGACTTCTATGTTCACTTTTATATTTACACACGCTCTATCTCTGATATTGAACACTTTATATCATAAATATAGCACACCTTAAGACTATATATATATATATATATATAATTCCCGGCATCCCCCGTTCGTGCTAATACGTACTCCCGCTCACATAAAAAAATTAGTCCTAAAAGACGAAAAAAAATGTGCCTTGGTCTTGTATTTTCCCCATATATATATATATATATATATATATATATATATATATATATATATATATATATATATATATATATATATATATGTGTGTGTGTGTGTGTGTTTATTTTATTTTCCCCATATATATATATATATATATATATATATATATATATATATATATATATATATATATATATATATATATATATATATACAGATAATATTAGTGGTAGATATACATATATATACAAAATCCACAAGTGCATATACACACATGTATATTTTTTTGAATAAAAAATTCCGAGAGGAGAGAATCCAGGTAGAACTCAATGTCCAGGACAGAGTAAGGATATAATAAAAAGGCTTAAACACTAATATTCCATGGTCATAATTTATTCCATTGGAATTGTAAATATGATCCAATTAATCAGACCTACAAATTGAAAAAGAAAACTGAAAAGAACAACTCCGGAAATAAAAATAGAATTTAGAGAGACTGTAAGTATGAGAGTGTGGGACGAATGTTAGTTCTAAAGAGAGGGGTAACATACGAGAGATTTTAAGTGTTTAAGCCTTTTTATTATATTTTATTATATATATATATATATATATATATATATATATATATATATATATATATATATAGAGAGAGAGAGAGAGAGAGAGAGAGAGAGAGAGAGATACATCTTGTATTTTCCCCACATATATATATATATATATATATATATATATATATATATATATATATATTAGAGGGTGGGGTTTATGTGTGCGCGCTTCGTTCAGTATGACATACATGAAAAACTTAATTATCTAGTTTTTTTACTCTCTTATTTCTTACATCTTGCATTATTAAATCATTCGAACCGTTATCCTCTAATCCGAACATTACAGGACAGCTTTTTAAGAACGTGGGACCACCTTTTATTGGTGGTTGTTTCCAAGTCTATCCTAACCTGAGGTTGTAGCACCTGCTAGGGTCCAGCTTATGGGCAAATAGTGAACAGGCAAACAAAAATCAAAACACTAGAAATGTAGAAAAAGACATTTTTATAGTAAAAATACTAGCAATACATTTTTATAACAAAATAGCCAGCCATACATTTTTATAGCAGAATTACAACTAATAAGAAACTCAAGTATAAAAATACAATTTTGTATTAAAATTAACAGCAATAAATTTTTATAAAAAAAATTACTCGGAATATATATTATCTATAAGGTATATATAAAAAAAAAACATACGTTTGCTCTAAAAGTATAAAGTCCAGCATTCAACGCCATATAGAAAGACCGATATTAAGAAAGATTCCATCTCTTTTCTTTGTCCTGTTTCTTAATAATTCGTTTAGATTTTGAAAGGCACTTTGGCAATGTTTTCAGCTTTCACCATCGAATTTTCCGTCTTCTGTTAAAGCACTTGAAAATAAAACTTAAATTTTTATAATTGTTTGATTTTCGTATTTTTAATTTATATTTTGGTCTTTTGCTTTTCCTCATAGCCATGCATTCAGGCTTCTTGCAATTGTGAAGTCTTTTATTGTCGTTTGTCTTCACTAACTTGTGTAGAAGTAGTGTCAGTTTCATTTCCTTATCTGCCATCAACATTGTGTCATCTGTATATCTTATATTATTAAGACTGTGGCAGCGAGTAATGAATCCTAGTAGGACTTGTAATTCCGTCGGAATCTCAGTCTATCTTTATCACACTAGAACGGCTAACAATGACATCTCGCAAGACATTTATTTCACGCTGAACTCCCACGGGTGCTTTAATTGCTTGTGGAAAAATTCGAAAACTACTGCGACCTTTCACATAAAATTTTACGGCCGCTTCTTGATGAAAAGTAAGAAATTCTTTCTCGTATTCTGGTGTATTTGCTTTCATCGTTGTTTTTCATTTGTCAGTCATTTGGGCGTTTCTAGTGACACGCTTTACAAAACCGTTCCGATTTCTGTCGCCTCCTTTCGCAGCCGATTTGAAAAAACAAATAAGATCAAATAGTTTTATGAGTGGTGTTCGGGGAATATAACCATTTATTCGTTTGCTCGATATTGCAAAAAAAAAAAAAAAAAAAAAAATTAAAAGTTTTTCTTCTTTTCTTATTTGAAGAAGACAAAAAAAGGGTACGATTTACTCGAACACAATTTGGAATTTTAATGAATTTTCTCGAATTTATAACTCCTAAAACAATTACAAAGAGTTTGTATTTGCGTTATTTGAATTATCTTCACTCTACTTATGACCACGTTTTAACCAGCACACATAGACACGCGCACGCACAGACACACAGAAACATTAATGCACACATACATTCACACATAATACTCACATTTATACATATACAGGCACAAATAATCTTTCACTCATACCCACGCTCACATACATGCACACATACACGCACTCAGACATACATATACACACTCATACACATAAAAACATGCACACATACTTAAATACATGCACACAAATATACTCCTATACAAACACTCACACACTGACTGTGCGAGACATGCACACTATCGCACATACCCGACTAGACACATGCAGTCACACAAACATGTACACTATAACACACATGCGCTCACATAAAGACCTACACACAACAATTCAGGCGCACATGCTCACATACATAAAAATATAAATACATACATAAGCGCACACACAAACACGCATGAGCATACACTCACGAAAGCATGCACACATTCTCACCCATTTAAAAACCTGCGCACACATATACACCTATACACGCACTCACACAAACATAAACACTATCAGATACATATGCACTATCATACGCATACGGTCACATACACACAAAAAGCACGCATGCACGCATACATACAAATATATACACCTACACACACACACACATGTACACACACACTCGTACATTCATAAACACACTCGCGCACACACACATGCATACAGATATTCTTGCACACAGATATACACACACATTCAGTCATACACAAACAACCAGATGCACACATACTCACATACTCAAACACATGCATACACATATACACCTAAACCTAAACATTCACGTATATACACACTGTCATACACATATATACTATAAAATACATACGCGCATATACATACCTAAGCACACATATGAACACACACACACAATGACATGTATGTATTAATTATAAGGACAAGTCATTGTAGAATTTAAGTCCTGTTTTCGTCAAACAGGACCCGCAATTATAGAACATTAGCAGTAGAGCCCGGCGTTGCCCGGGGATGTAACAGTAAGAGATAGATCAAGTATCGACCATCATAAAGACTGAAATATAAAATTGACAAAGATTATTGTTTAAGGTTGGCAGACACGCATGTCTTAATTAGTTTTTGTTTTGTTTTGTTTTTTTACGAATTGCTCAAACCCAAACTCAAACAAAAACATTGTTTTCAATCGTTATGAGTCTACCGATTGAATAGAATTTTATTATAAATAATTGTCTTGTAAATGGAATTTTTAAAGCATTCTGAATGTAAAAATATAGAAAAAAGTGAGCAAGACAATAAGAAACACTACCTGCCAAAAAAAAAAATGTAGGAAATCCGATCCCATATATAAACGAACACACACACACACGCGCACACACACAAACAACCTGGGTTTTATAATAAGTATAACTCGATATGAGTTGTCCCCCTTTCATTCTCGAGATGCCTCTTAATCGTGTTTTCAAATTGATTTCGTGCAAAAACAATTGTGTTTTTCCAATTTTTGGCGCTGTTAGAACCACGAAAGGTAATTTTAGTCTTGTGAAGTTTTGTTGAAATCGGTTGAAAAATGTAGGAAATCCGATCCAATATATAAACATACAGACACACACACACACACAACCTGGGTTTTATAATAAGTATGATTACTCTGAGTTATAAAATAAATATAAAATAAAATTAACATGAATTATTTATTTATTTCGAAGAATTTTTAATTTCTTTTATGAATAAAATATATTATGGATATTATTGTCTTACAAATTTGTTTTCGATGAATAATGATTTTCTACGAGAATTGTTCTCATTTTTTAAACATTTATTTAGAAAAATTAACCTTTAGATCTTTTAAAATTCTATATTAATTTGTAGCTGTAAACGGTATTTTGTTATTGAATAAAAAACTGTATTTACAAAGTAAACAAAATGTCTTTGATGTTTTTGATTTGTTAGAAGAATATTTGACATATTGTAGGGTCTCCAAATTAATCCCCATCTTCATCCAGAAACATTTGACAAAGTGCCCCCAGCTGTGCAATGTCCTGGCAGTAACAATTATGTGTCCTGCACGAAAAGGTCGGTGCGTGCCTGCCTCATATCTGCCTCATTTATGAATGATTTTTCACGAAAGTGATTGCCCAGGTAATGGAAGAGGTGGTAATCTGTTCGCGCAAGGTCTAGGGAGTATAGTCGATGGCACAGCGTCTCCAAGGCAAATCGTCGTATTTTTATACCTGGCTACCTGGCTACCTACACCAGGTGGGATTCTCATAGAGGGATAAGTACACGCTTGCAATTACCCAACGCTGGCTCCTTTTGCTTCAGTACCTGATGCACACAATCCAACTGCTTCGATTATAGATCCGCAGTGATATTTTGACCGATTAGTAGCAACTCATTGTACACCGCTTGTCAAATTGTTAACCAGACCAGATAGAGATAATGATCTTGCGTGGATACAGAGGTGATCTTGTGGTGTGAGGCACATTGCCCCGTGATGACAACCAATGTCTGGCACGCTTGGGAGTTCCATACAAGACCCACTTTCCGTCATTATTGAGCACTCGATCAAATATGGGCGGTACTGAGAAAGAAACAGGGAGCAGACTGCCACACCTTCTTGTTTGTTTCGGTAGTGTGTGGCATACCCACTTGCTCAACTTATACGCCTTCAATAAGTAAGTTAAGTTTGACTGTTTCCTCAGAAGGCTGGAAGCGTTCGGCATGCTTACCACAGCCGCTGTTAAAGCCTCATCATCTAGGACCTGTGGTCGACCACTGCGGGTTTCATCACCGACCTGAACTTCTGGGTTCAATGCTTGGCAATACGTTCACTCACAGTATTATCTCCAAAGGCTTGACGTTTTCAGAAACTTGATGTGACTGCGAGCAAACCCACCTTAATGTCATAAAACAAACAACCATGAACAAGCTGCTTTGACATCGCCATGTTTCCTCGCAGCTGCTCGAGCTATGACTAATGTGTGTGTGCACTTGACGCTCTCATTTGCGTATCAATAATCACTTTTTTCCCACAAGACTTAAAAGCGGCAAGGACTTGTTTTTGGTTAATTTATACTAATCATGAATGGAAAAAGCTTACTAGACATAGACGACACCAAGTATTTAAATAGAACTATGCGTGTGTGTATAAACGATCCATTAAAAAAAACAAAAAAAAACAAAAAACTAGCGTCCATACATATATCAGAAAATAGGAGTGGTAACTATAATATATTTAATATATTAAGCGCCTTAGGAAGTAAGACTATAAATCTAATCTCCCTAAATTTAAATAAAACATTCTGAAATATTTATTATTACTGGGTAATTAAAAAAACTATACAAAAAGGCGTTTACGTTATATTCGTCATGTCATTTCATTATTATTACATAAATTAGCTTAAAATCGGAGGGGAAGTTCTCCACTGCCTTAACCAGGTATTGAACTCACACTGTTTGGGTCCTGTCACTGGATCTAGCGGATCAAGAAAACGCCTTTATCCACTGTGTCATGTTTCATTGAGGGGAATTAGCAGGAGATAACTGACATCCATTAGGTATGACACGTGGAACTAGAACAGTCTACCCCACTGAGCGAAATAAAAGTTTTCAGTTCGACGTTCCAACTACCTGAAGAAGGTCGGAGCGTACAACGGCCGAAACGTTGTGATAAACATGGCGACAAAGATGAGGACACTAGTCCGAATAATATAAATGATGCAGATAATCACTTTCTATTCTGAGATTGTCTTTAAAATGAATGTCATCTGACGAGATGATTATTTTTTTTACGAATATTCAATATTTTATTATTAAGAATTATATATTATTTATAACGTATATCAATACAATGAAATAATTATTTATGTTTTGAAGTAAAGGATCCTTGAATATATATTCTGTTGTCAAGTCACTGTACGAGATTTATTGATACCGCGTATCCAAGTGCTACCTGCAGCAAGGTCGGGCCATTGGCCATTATAAATGTTTCTACTACCTGGCTTTTCTAGTGAAGAGAGTGACTAGACATACTTCTGCATTAAAAAAAAAAAAAAAAAACGTGACAAAAGGTCTTATGAAGCATCCATTTATTATAAGTTTTACGGTCACATCATATTAAAACACATGTTCCCTAACGATCACCGAAGTTAAGCAAATTCAAGCCTGTTCAGTACCTAGATGGGTGACAGCTTGGGAATGACATTTAATTTCCTTAAAATTTTATCTTTACTCATATGTTCAGTCAATGCCATCCTCAGCATCTTTCTGTAGAAAAACATTGCTGTTGGCTCACTTCTAACAAAAAGCTTAGGAACACATGTTAAAACACCAGTTCCCGTACGATCACTGAAGTTAAGCAACGTCGAATCTGGTCACTACCTAGATGGGTGATCGCTTGGGAAAACAAGGTGCTGTAAGCTTGTACGTGCGTCTGTTGTAATGGATAATGGCTTTGAATTGTTAATCGGAAAGGCGAGTTCTAATTTCAGTGGGGTTAGTTTTATTTACTTACACGCAAATACTATTGGGAAGGATATGAATTCACCTCTCCTCCCCCAGCTATGGCTTAATTAGTAAGATTTGCATCACTAAAACCATTATTAACGCAAAAAATAAAAGATAATAAAATAAAAAATAAAATAAAATTGCGGACAAAATAGTTAGATAAAAATAACTCGTAGAGCTGTTTATATGCCACTAAATAAAAAGAACTAAGCAACAAATCAATTCAAACGAAATTTTCCTATTAAGTAATACTTTGCTTAGCTTTTGAAAGGCATTTTCTTTATTTTGCTGTCACATTGTTCGCCGTCTGTTACAACCCTCTCAAAATATGTAAATTTTCAATGTGATTTGATTTTTAGTGTCTGCAAATTGCTGTTGGTATTTTGAACTGTTGCTTTTGCTGGTAAAGATATATTCTGTTTTCGCATGATTAATAATTAGTTCTTGCTTTTCATTTTCCCTTACTGCATTCTGTAGAAGTTCCTGCTGTTTACTTTCTGCATCTGCTATCAAGGTTGTACATTAAAGGTATTAAGATCAAAAAAGCATTTATTTCTGTTCTATCCTCAAACGTGACTTTATTTCCCGTATGATAAAAGAGCATCTTTAGATGGAAACTCAAAGCTTGTTAAAGGGTTAATGCTATCGAATCAGTTAAGCAGATGGTTAGGTTGAATAACGGCTATGAGCTCTAAAAATGGAATCCCCGAGACGAGTTCAAATTACGGTTGAGTTAGTTTGTGTTATCATCGCACAAATCCCAGAAAAACGTATACAGGCATCTCCTCTTCCCAATAATAGCGCAAACTGAGCTCTGCTGTCTTGCTGGGTAGCCGGTCTTCAAGAATAAATTCAAATCTCCGGAGAAGTGTAAGGAAAAAGAATCCACTATTTTTTTTTCAAAACAATGGTTGCAAAGCAAAATTTAGAGATTTAAATGTAGAAAGCTATGGCGATTCATGGTTGTCTAGGTTCAAAAGAAGAGAGGGAGAAGGATAGATTGAGAAAGACGGAGAGAGAGAGAGAGAGAGCTGATTCATTTTATAGTTCACCAATAGAAGCGTTAACCAATCAGAACGCTCAAAATATTCAATGCGGCCATGTTTTTTTCCGAATATTCACTGCCAGCCTTTGATATTGAAGACTGAAGAATTACGGAACAGCTGCTCCTGGTGGTATTGGCGATATAGTTAGATTCAGTAGAGTGTGACTCGTGAGTATTAATCTTTAACGTTGTTTCATTGAACAGATTATGTACTGCGTTGTACTCTATATTCATAGACTATGGTGAACATGGTTAACAAAAGAGAGCGAGAGAGAGAGAGAAAGAGAGAGAAAGAGAGAGAGAAAGAAAGAAAGAAAGAAAGAGAGATAATTTGGAATAAGTTCCCTGCTAGTCTCTCTTGAGGCTACTGATTTATTTACAAGCGGTACATGTTCGGGATGTATAGTGGGGTGTGGAGTAATCGATAACGACTCGACAGAGGGCCGGATTCAGATTCCAGTCGAGAGATTTATTCTCATTTACGTGCAAATTCCCCCGGAAAACCTATTAATCCATTTCTTCTCCCTCCATTTATGGGTTGAACAGCAGGGTAGACTGGGTTCTAAAGACTTGGTTAGCAACCATTCTACTACAGAAAGAAATAGTAGCCTACTGCAGGAGGATCAGTGCTATATAGCAATAAAGTGTCGCTGCCGACACTTGAGTTTGAACATAGATCGCTATTGAGCAAACGCAGGCGATCCCATTATTGAATTAATTAAACCACATCACCATAGAGGAAATGCATATATGCGAAGTAGTGTGTGTCTAATTGATCAGCATTTTGAGTCTATCCTCTTCGGATCGCAATTTCTAGTCTATCCTCTGTATTATACAGATAGAATTTCTATTCTATCCTCTATTACTATTCGGGCCGCTATTCTCTACTCTGTTCACTATACTATTTCTCACTATACGGATTACTATTCGAGCGAGTATTACGGAGCAAATACTATTAGCGCGAGTCCTATTCGAAGGCGTTTGAAACCAGCATTGTTTAACGGCGTACTATAGTTGTATCTGCGATTAAAAAGTCTCCTACTACAACGAAAATTACGAAAGTGACAACGAGTATTCGTTGATATCACAAATATCTGCCTAGTCAGTTTTGAATTGAAAGAGACACAATCGCCCAAGCGTGTATCACGTGTGTCACTTAACTATCAAAAATACTTTAATGCTTGTAGAATTCAAAACGTGTGGAAAGTTTATATGAAAATCAAAGAAAAATGACTGTTGAAATAACGTCAATAGTTTATTTTTTATAATAAAGTCAGATTTTATTTTTGCTGTCTTTGTTTCTTTATTTCCAGTAAAATAATCGAAAACAAATTCTATTGATTCTCGACTTCAATAGTTATGTCGTTCAGATAAAATAATTTCAGTGCTAATTTTTTTTCCACGTCGTATTCAGAGGTTATTTCGAATGGCCTGCCCAAACGAAATTGCGATTCCATTACTTTGATGAGATGTCATCTGTGTTTGGGAAATCAAACTCTGTAATTCAGCCAATTTTACGAGCGTTTCTAATGACAATCAGTTTACTGGCCGGACAAGAATTACGTATAATTCTTTGTTAATAAATATATAAAAAAAGATAAATTATAAAAGTAAATAACAATAATTGCAGGCAATTTCCAGCTAACTGTTTTTTTTTTCTTCGAGCGTGGGAATTATCTATTAAATCCCTGAGCTACATAAAAATATAAAGGTCTCAAGTATTCAGCAAAAAAACCGAAAATAACATTAACCATAGTAAATTCAGGATAAGGTCGATTACCGAACGTTCGGTCGTTACAGGTGTCAAATGCTGTGGCCTTTTTCCTAGAGTAAACTAATCCCTCTAAATGGTGAACCTAACGTATATGTCAACGTTGACATATGTATACTGGGTGTAACAGCAAAATTGTCCAAATCGTGTAACTGCAAAATTGTCCAGTTGCCAGATTATCGTTTGAACCGTTGTATCTTAGAATTAATTAAAGATATCTTACTGGAATTCTCCGAGGTTTTTATAACACTACTGGACTACACTTTGAGTAATAGGAATGTATAATTACTCTCCTAGCTTAACAGAAACATCGTGATGAAATCGAACATAAAAGAAAATGGCATGTTCATCATTAATTAATCAAAGCTAAGGATCGGAAGCTCACGAAGGATTGAAATTAAGTTCATATATATATATATATATTTATACATATATATATATATATATATATATATATATATATATATATATATATATATATATACATTAATTGATTTAAAATATGGTTTTTCCGCAACACAGTTCTACAGTTCTAACCATGTTTCAAAAATGGAAGGTCTGAATTTAATTTTTTAGTTAAATTAAAGACATTAGTTCCATTTCATCCTCCAGCGAATTTTGGAGTAACTTTTAAAATTACTGGGTTTTAAAGACACAGCTAAAATCATAATTCACGTTTCCAAGGTTACAGATTAATTCACTTCTACTAGACAGGGGTGTTTGCGTGTTCTTTATGTCTATATTTTGATGTATCCGTTATTAGCTACTGGATTTTAAAAAATATCCAGACGACATGGATTTAACGGATGTCAGATTTCATTGAAGAATACATCCCTACCCCCTACCTAAACGTGGTTATTTTTGTAGTGATTTTATAACATGTTTACGTCATAATTTTCGAATAAATAATGATATTTGCTCTGCTCTGTATTGAGCACTCTTTTAAGAACAGTATTTGTTGGCTATTGGAATTTATTCCGTATACATCAATCCTATACTTGTGTGTGTATATATATATATATATATATATATATATATATATATATATATATATATATATATATAAAGGTTGTTTCATTAAGACGTATCAAAGTCAGCAGAAAATAAATCTGTTTTTGGTGAAAATTTATTTATTTCTGTATTAGATCATATTTATGTGTGAAAAATAAGATTTCCCAAATGTCCGCCAAAGCTTCGGCGACGCGCATCCACTCGATGGTCAAAATTTTTGATGCCGTATCTGCATAGTTGCACCTCGATCTCACCGATATGCTTTATTATCTCATCCTTCAGCTGTTGAATTGTTGTTGGCTTGTTGGCATAGACCTTACTTTTCAGATGGCCCCCAAAGGAAGAAATCTAAAGTTGTCAAGTCGCACGATCGTGGTGGACACAAATTCGAAAAAAGAAGAAACCACCGACAGCTCTTTTATCATCAAAAACACAACATGCATAATCCTAACTTCAAATACATTATCAAATTTAAAAATAGATGAATAGATAGATAGATAGATAGATAGATAGATATTTGTGTTTATGTTGATGACTGATATAAATATTCTTTTTAAATATATTCGCCCCTATTTGCGGCTTGTTCTTTTATCATTCATATCTTAATTGGAAAGCATGCAGAGGACTGGCATATTTCAACTGAGGGAAGACTTTGCCGAACTCCTATTAAACATATATTGGAAAAAAGGTGTACGCCGTCCATTTTAAGACATGCAAAGCCAAATGACTCTATGGTAAAATTAAGCAGACAGTGTCTAAAAGTTACTAACAACTTTCAAAAGATTAATCCGTATTATCGTTCAGATTATTAGTTGAATCCAGAGAAGGACAACGAGTTAAGAAAATAGACCATTTCACATAATTAGCAGACTCGTAGTTTAAATGAACACATTCCACCTACGGGCAACAGATGAATCATCCCCACTGCTTTTAGAAATTCTCACTGAGAATCCAATTATAGATCTCTTGCGTTTGCAGATTAACACCTCTTCAAGTTGAAATGCTAAATATTGTGGTAAGAGCCAACCATGATCCTTGCTATCATGAATGTAGTGATCCATTCGTGATAAGTAGTCATGGATACGCGTCTAGAAGGAAAGAAAACAATACCATTGTTATTGTTTCTTCAAGCCTCGTTTTGGACATGATTTTGATCAGTTTTGTTTATTTTCAGAAACCGAGAAGTAATTATCAGTTGAAATATTTATTTTTTCTAAATTAAATAAGATCTTTTGAAACCGAATTTCTTTAGTTAAGGTGATATTGCTATTATTTTCCTTTTTTGTTGAATTGATTTTTTATTTATTTTTTTTCTTCATCGTTTTCTTTTTCTTTCAATTTTAATTTTTCTCCTTGTCGGTTTAAGCCGCAATTTTAATCTTATTGTCTAGTGTAACAAAGTTTCATTAGCTTATATTTTATTGTTTTATTTCATTCTTAGTTTATATTTTCTTTTTCGTTTTAGAAATGAAAAGGTATTTATTTGGACTCAAAGAAAGTTTCTTTCCTTTTCAATTTTTGATTTTTTCTTGTCAGCCATCTTATTTGTACCTCCCAACTTTTCAGTTCTGTTTTTCTTTTGACTCCTGTTTTTGTTTAATTCCGTTATTACTTTTTAACTTTTATTCATTTTCCTTCTTTGGGGGAAATTTATTTTTTATTTAAACGCTTTCGGGGTGTTTCACAGTACTTTTCACCTAACTTTAGTTTTCGTTTATTTTTAATTTAAGCTTATTGTTGTTATTTAGGGTATGTATTTCTCTATGTATGACGTTGATTTCTTTTTTTTTTTTTAACCATTCGGGGTTAATTATTGGTAGTTTTCACCAAATTTAATTCTAACTTTCATTTCCGGTTATAGCCAGATTCTTGATTGTATTTTATTGTCTGTAATATTTCTTACCTTCGCGGTAAATTCTTTTTTTCAACAAGGCTTTTTTTAATTTAATTAAAAAAAAATCTTATTGTTTTCCTGATCAAATCAGTTCTCTTATTGATCTGCATTGTTAATTTTGTATAATGATCAACATTTGACCGAAAAAAGTACGGAGGCTAATAATGGACAAAATATGCTCCCGCTCCCCAAAATCCCGGAGATCAATAATGGCAAATATGTATTCAGTAAAAACATAGAAAACTTCGGGAAAAAACGAAAATGCTGAGGCTGGAGAGCCTCCCTGTTGTTGTAAGTCCCCCAATCTAAATGCATTATCAATATGGCGGAGTTCTTGGAACTAGCCAAGAGTTACGCTTACCTTGTGATAGAAGTTGAACATTTGAAATACGCCCAAGAAATTAAGAAAAATTTATAAATAGAATAGTATCAATCTTTGTGGTGGACAAGCGTACACGCAAAGTTTCTCGCTCCGCGAAAGGCATAGTGGTAATATCACTGAAGTCCCTGGTTTTTAAGCCACAGAGAATAGTAAAGGGTGCAGGCCTTTTCATGTGGATCATATTAATACCCACGCCAGAAGATTGTGTGAAAACCACGAGTAGGGTGCTGATCACGATAAATCTAATCTTGCGGACGGAGTACTAAGGCAGGCCTAAGACAGTAGCAAAATTCGAGGTCTAACATCAAGTTATCGGGGAGCATCTTCCTTTCGCAGTATAGCTAGATACTGTGTGCCTCCTGCGATAGCCTGACCGTTGATGGAGTTTTGAAATCATGTTAGACTGAAAAGCTTTTCTCTCTATCCCCAACTATCTGGTATTAGGAGGCCTAATTTGTAGATCATTGTGACTGGCCGCAGATTAACTTGCTGGAAGTGTGGAGAAGCTGGTCACCTCTCCTCTTTGTACCCAGAGAAGAAGCCTCTGAAACTCAGGCCCCGGTCGAACAAGATCACTTCAGATCTCGTCTTTAAATTCCGCCAAGCCTGTGATGGGCATGCCTGCCTCTGCTACTGGTGCGCTCAAAACCCCGGTCGGATTGAGCTCTCAGCCCCGATTCCGCGAAAAGCATTCACCTGCTGCTAGCGCAGTTGCGGATATGGGAAAAAGGGAATGGCTGGTTGCTGGTAGGGTAAACAGGGAAGCGCCAGAAAACTGGACCTTAGTCCCCTGATGGCTCTAGGACTAAAAGCACGGACAGCCCCACTTTCTCTACCAATGTTAAGGGCGTCTCCCCGGCCTCAAAATCTACATCTTTGAAGGATTTACAAAAGAAATATGACACCAGATGCGAAAATACTCAAACGATAAAGCTTCTCAAAGCTAAACTAGAAGCTAACACGAAACTTTCAACATCAAAAATGGCATCAAACTCTTCAACCTGTACCCCATCTGTCCCTGAATCACAGAAGAGTTCTTCCTTTAGCTGATCTCCTGCCAAGAAATTCCTCCACAGTAGAGATCCCAGCCTATTCAGACAAGGCTACTCTTACAGCCTTTGACATACACCCCAGGAAACATCCCGAAATTCTCCTATCTTCCAAAGCACAGATAATCCCTTCGGTAGTCGAAAATAAAAAATAAAAAAATCCCCCAAAATTTCCATAAAATTTAGCGGAGGATGTCTGCTACATTTCCCCAGCCCTGAAAGAGTCCGAAATTATGGAAACAGGAATCAGAAGTACCACTTGTCCGTCAAACAGTACAATGACAAAGATGTGGAAGTCCTACAAATCTTCCCAGATGCCCAAACAGTGCTGACGGTCATCTAAACTGAGTCGGCGGCGCGGTAGACGAGGGGAATGGCCGAGGAGGCCATCAATTGATTTAAAATTTCACCCTAAATTGCCATAATCGAAAGCGAAGAAATAAATAAATTGAAAGAGTTTTTTTCAGGGAGAGATCCAGTTTTAGTTCACCTCTCCCTCTTCAGCGTCTCGGGGTGGATGTATGTTGCTTGCAGAGTACTCGGTTTTCAGCTCACGACCGTGAAGACATTCTTTCTATGATTTTTGTATTCTATTCAGCATGTTTTGATGGACGCTTGAGAGGTGTTTCCTGGCTAGTTAGCAAGTCTATGAATGAGTCGAGTGCTTTTACCTTCGCGTATCTAGCGGCTTTGATTGATTGATATTACCATAATAGGAAAAGCTCTTCGTCTCAATCGGGTTTATGCAAACAATGACCACGGGCAGCGGCCTGAATTGTTTTGTCGGATCGAGCTGATTTTGGTTTTAGTCGCAGACTCAATCTAGCAGGATTAGGAGCGCAAAAGGCGTGCGAAGAGAAAGTAGATCGGGCGATAAAATACCATGATAGTGTGGATGTAGCTTTAGCAAGAGCGGAGCTGGCCTACTTGCTTATCAAGAAGGATCAAAGTCTTGTAGTTAGGGCTAGGCTAAAAAGAATGCCTTTTGAGGCAACGGACATAGCTGCTGAATTGGGTTCGGCGGGAGGAGTAAGGTATCCAAATTGCGTTCGTTTCGGTATGGCAGTGGAGAGTCACGCCTTTTTTTCATAGCAACGTCGTAGGTCCGTTATGCAAGTTTGTTCAGGGCATAAGGCTTAGTATGCTACGCAGAAAGTTCATTGTCCCCGAGACCAGTTCTGTTTGTAACAATGTTGTACGGCCCTTGAATAAGGCTGAACCTTTGCTTACTAGGGGTTCTGCCACTTATGCTAGTATCTTAAACAAGGAATGTTCACATTCTCTGTTTTAGCGGATTCCCTGGCTAAGCGAATAACACCGACATATTTAAGAGCTTGATATTCGTACAAGGGTTGGGAACAAATACTAATGCTTGAACAAAACTCAAAATTGACTTTACAAGCTGTAGTTGAAGAGTGTCAATGAATAGTCAAAGAGATTTATCTCACAAAAAATTTGGTTCGTCCCAAAGTATATGGGAAAACAAAATATTTACAGAATCAAATCAATGTTACGGGTGCAGCGAACTACATTTCAAGAGGAACTTTTCTTTTAAGAAGAAAATGTTTCGAATATAGAATGGTGAGACACAAGGTTTCGCATTGTAAAGTAAAAACAAAAAAAAACAAACAATTAAAGTCAAAATTCAGGAGTACTGTAAACGTAGTGTTGACGACAGACAACGCAGACAAGGGTCAAAAAAGAAAATTTATAGCCTTAAAAATAAATAAAAGAAATGTAAAGTTTCAGCGAGAATCAGGGTCAGAATTGATAATGATAAACAAATAAATGGGGGAAAAATTGGCAAATTAAAGGTTAATTACAATTAGGCAGACCTTTAAATTTAAAGGTTTAATTCGAATTAGGTAGACCTGTGAATTTAAAGGTTAATTAGAAACGGATAGACTTTGAATTTAAAGGTTAATTCACATCATTATCTGTCTATATTTCTGAGATGAGGTATTATATACACTATTTACATTATTCGGACTATTGTCCTCATCTTTCTCGTCATATTTATTACAACATTTTGGCTGTTGTACGCTTCGGCCTTCTTCAGGTGGTTGGAATGTCTAACGGAATCCTTTATTTCACTCTCTGGAGTAGACTGTTCTAGTTCCACGTGCCATGTTTAATGGATGTCAGTTATCAGTTATCTTCTGTTAATTTCCCTCTCCAAGTTCTCAGGGACATATGATACAATGAATAACGGCGTTGGTTAGATCCAGTGACAGGACCCAAAAAGTATGAGTTCAATACCCGGTTAAGGCAGTGGAGAACATCAAGAGAGGAATTAACAGGAGATAACTGATAACTGACATCCATTAGACATGGCCCATGGAACAAGAACAGTCTAGCCCAGTGAGCGAAATAAAGGGTTCAGTTCGACATTCCAACTAACTGAAGAAAGCCGGAGCGTACAACGGCCGAAACGTTGTAATAAATATGGCGACGAAGATGAGGACAATAGTCCGAATAATATAAATAATTTAGTAACATGTGATATGCAGATGACATAAAGTTGGTAGCAGATTGGAAATCAAATCACAAAAACTGCTACAAAAGGTAAGGAAGGAAACCAAGACGAAATGATATTAATTGCAAGAAGACATAATGCACGGTTGATAGAAAAAGAAACAGTCGAACATAGAAATAGGAGGTCCCGTAATCAAACAAATTTTAACAATTCAAGTACTTGGGAAGTGTTTTAACAGAAGTGAGGAAATGTAACACTGAAATGCATAGGCGAATTGGGATTGCCAAAAATGGCTTACAAAAGCTAAGTATTAAGAAACAGAAAAAACCCCAAAAGAAATGCATTGTTTTGTAGTTTCATTCATCCTATAGGATTAAGTGAATGCTGAATTCACTGATGAAGAAAAAGCTTGAGGCAACAGAAATGTGGATCTACAGGAGGATGCTGAGAAGTCCATGAACGAACGTGTGAGCAACGACGGAGTTCTGGAGTAGATAGAAACAAAAAGATACTTTTAATTTACCTTGAAGAACAGACAGTTGAAATGTCTTGCGCACATAATGAGGAAAATAGGCTTGGCAGATGTAAGACAATCGGGACAGAGTGAAACAACGCATAAATTACCCAGCGAGGAAACAGGTGTTGGAGCAGGGTTAAAGAGAGATAACAAAATGACAAAATTTAATAAGAGCTACAAAGCGACAGGAAATTGTGGAGAGCCATGCTCGGCACAATCTTAAAGAGACACGCCACATAGGTGAAGGAAATTAAGGAAATATTCTGTCTAAAATTTCTAAGTGTTTCTGCTGGCAGGTATTTGTAGCACATCAATTAGAAGCCACACACAAAATTGAAAAAAACCGTTAAAATTCGTTTTACCTGTAATTTCAGAAAGAAGCATTTATCAATGTTTATCAACATTATATTTTCATTTGGGTTCGACATCCAAAACGCATTTCTGGACAGGATATCTGTGACGATAAAAAAAACAGTTAAATTGTAAAGAAGATAAAACCAAAAAGAAAAAGAAAAAAGGTTGTTATTTATAAGATACGTTAGCCTTGAAACTATCAACTTGGGAATATATAATTTTTCCATGGCTCAAAACTGAATAATCAGTTATGAATTATTGGTGGTTGGACATAACATTACATCATAACGATACAACGAGCTTTAGAATTGCACAAGGAAAAAGGAAAAAAAAAACAACAAATTTTCTGTTTGCAACGGAACTGACAGGTGATTTTAAAACACGACAAAGCCCGTACAGGTTTGAGAAATATCGAGTAATAAATGATACATTTGAGAACGGGATTTCTCTTGCATGTCATGTCATCTTTTGATGATCTTTGATTTTATTTTGTCGGTTCTAAAATTTTCATGATCCTGAAAGAGTTCACAAAGAATGTAAAGGTTAAAAAAAATTGGATTGCTTCTTTTAAGATGGAATAAATAGATTTCAGGAAATGGGGGTTCTATGATAAAATGGTAGGAAAAATACATGGGGGGCTGAATTACAACGCTGTGAATATATAAGTATATATGTATAAGTTTATACGCATTTATGGCAAAAGATATAGAAAACTTGGAATTTCGATTTATGTACATATTCATATGCATATAATATGACCGCATATATATTTATGTGTATACACACACAAAAAACACACACACGCACAACCACACCTACAAACACACACATAACATAAACACACACAAACACACACACACACACACACACATATATATATATATATATATATATATATATATATATATATATATATGCATACACATTTATGGCAAAGGACATTGAATACATGGCATTGAGCTTTATGTATATATACATATGCATATAATATATCCACATATATATTTATGAGTATAAACACACACACGTGCGCGCACACACACACATACACACACACAAATATATATATATATATATATATATATATATATATATATATATATATATATATATATAAGAAAGAACAGTAAGATATATAATCCGGTGTTCTTATACATATTTTTATTTTTACAAAATAGTGCTCAATGTAAATTTACAGAGCATTAATATTATAAATTAATTGATTTAAAATATACGGATTATTGTTTGTTCGACATAACTTTGTTATAGGTATACATGCACACACACATACACACGCACGCACACATATATATAGATACACACACACAAATACACACACACACATACACCCACACCCACACACACACACATATATATATATATATATATATATGAAGAAAAATATACGGAAAAAACAAACAAAAATCTTTATATACAATTATGCTGTTTTAATGTTAATATAATGTCAACGTCGGACGTTTCGGTCTAATAAACCATCTTCAGGACATATTCATAAAACATAATTAACATTATCAATTGAACATGACAAAGACGATGGACATAAGAACATAACTTATCCAAACAGATAAGCGTACATATAAATTTTGATCAAAATAGAATTCTTTTCATTTTTCATTTTTCATTCAAAATACTCAAATTTTAGGAATACGCTATCATAGTGTCACCCACGTGACGACAACGTGACCATGTTTAAACGGAACGCTGATCATATAAAACTTTCAGTTATCTGTTTTGACGCTTCGGGGGACACAGTTTCGAATCTCTGCATGGAGGAAACATATTTTCTTAAAATATTTTTTCCAATATTGCCTTGACTTACGAGTTTTTAATTCGTTCCGCGACGGAGCACGTAAATCAAATTACTCGTATGTCAAATCAATTTTCCCAAGTGGAATAAATTGAAATGCCATTAATCTGTTTCAGAACCCCACCTCCACCTAAAAAAAACCCAACAAAACAACGCAAATAAGAAAAATCTTCTAAATCATAAATATTGTATAAGAACACAATACAATAGAATGTACTACAATAAACTGGTTTTATTAAGTATTAGCAGCCATATGCATCTGGTCAATCAGAAAAAGCGATTAGTTAGAATGGACACTATTGATCGGACTATCATCCTCATCTTCGTTGCCATATGTACAAAAACTTTTCAGCCGTTGTACGCTCAGGCCTTCTTCAGGTGGTTCGAATGTCGGATTGAACCCTTTATTTCGCTCACTGGGGTAACTGTTCTAGTTCCACGTGGCATGTTTATAATGGATGTCAGTTATCAGTTATCTCCTGTTAATACCCCTCTCCAAGTTCTCCGCTGCCTTAACCGGGTATTGAACTCACACTCTTTAGGTCCTGTCACTGGATCTAACCAATGTCTTTATCCACTGTGTCATGTGTCCTCAAGTAACAAAGATGAGGATGATTGTCTGAATAATGTAAATAGTGTACATAATACCCCATCTCAGAAAATATAGACAGATACAATTAGAATGGAGTAAAACAGTATCATGTTAAGATGTAACAGAGTGTTATATAGGAATAAAGTGTCGCTGCCAACACTGGAGTTTGAACACAGATCACCAGAGAGCAAACACAGACGATCTCATTTTTGAATAAGTAATTTTTGCCATAGCCCACGGGTTCGGATACCCCACAATAAACTCGGATTACTTCGGAGATGTGCTTGTCGAACTCTCTGCCTCCATGCAGAGAGGAACCCAGACGAGGTTATGCCAAAGGGCAGGGTCTCGTCTGGCGTGGTAGACAGCTACCCGACCCTGTTTTTACGGGGTCTACGGGGAATTTTTGCTCGAGCCTACGGTCTCGGATACCCCACAATAAACTCGGCGCTGTGCCACATTCGATCGCGTGCGGCGGTTAGAGATTATCATCACTATCTGGATTACTTCGCAGGTGTGCTTGTCGAACTATCTGCCTCTGGGCAGAGAGGAACCCAGACGAGGCTATGCCGAAGAGCAGAGTCCCGTCTGCTGTTGTAGACAACTACCCGACCCCGTTTTTTACGGCGTCTACGGGGAATTTTTGACCGAGCCTACGGGTCCGATACCGTACAATAAATTTGGCCTCGTGCCGCATCCGACCGCGTGCGGCGGTAGGTGAATATCTTACTATACGGATTACTCTAAGGCGTTTACGATTCGAGCGATATTTATCGAGCTAGTACTATTAGTGCGAGTGTTATTCGAAGGCGTCTGATACCAGCATAGTGCAACGGGCGTTACTATAGTTGTATCTGCGATTAGAAAGTGATTCATACAACGATCATTACTATAGTGCTGCTTCGCGTTCATGTCTTTTAAAGTGCATTTTAGACACCACCTTAGATCACACCTTCTTCCACACAGAGATGAAAATCATCTTTGTAGCATCCTGCCAGGTCATATCGATAATTCTGAGCCATGTGACGATGTTTTAGTGGTCTTTCCAGTACTCTCGAAGGTTTGTGCTCTCTGTGAAACAAAGGAGCGGCGGCAAAGTTGCTTGGTGAAGAAATTAGGAATAACTTGATGGTCCACGGGCAGCTGGATAGGGGTAGTGTTAGACAGAAGCTAGTGAACCTTTATAAATTTGACTCTTCGAGAATGTTATCTTCAAGTTTAGGTGGGTGATAAGTTGCATTGTCCAGGACGAGAAGGCCTTGCAGGGGTGAGTTATTTTTCTGTATATATTACTTATCGACATGGACCAAAAAAACAAATTCACACATCTTTACAAAACATAATTGTAATATTCTGCATATAAAAAATATAAATATTGCTCCAAATCTATCCTTTTTGTCGTAATTGAATTTTCGTTATCATTTGCTATTTCATTTAAATTCATGTATATTTCATTTACAACAAAACATTTAAAATATTTACGCAACCTTCTTAGATCCACAAGAAATTCAAACGTCATAATGTATATTCAAATTTTAAATAAACGCCATATTATTATTCTAATTACGTTTATAAATGGATAAATGAACTTAAAAATAATAATGCTGGATTACTAATAAATCAACTATTTTTTAGAATTATATTCTCTACAAAAAAATAGTTTATATATATATATATATATATATATATATATATATATATATATATATATATATATATATGTGTGTGTGTATATATATATATATATGTTTGAGGAATATGTATAAAAGATTATTTATTGATCACCCGACAAAGACACACACACACAGACACACACAGACACAGACACACAGACACACACACACACACATATATATATATATATATATATATATATATATATATATATATATATATATGTAAATATTGGGTTGATAGGACATCCGCAGTGTTGAAATAAAAATTACAACTTCGAGCAATTTATAATATTTATTAAAATTTATATATCTATATTATAAATTAACTGATTTAAAATATGTTTTTTCGCTACACAGTTCTATCTATGTTTCAAAAATGGAAGCTAAAAGCCTCGAATTTAATTTTGTAATTAAATTAATTAGTTCCATTTCGTCCCCAAGCGAATTTCGGAGCAAGTTATTTTATTAGGTTGGTGCAAAAATAATGACGTAATAATGTCGTTTTTTGACGTTAAAATATACGTCAAAAAACGACATTGTTACGTCATTATTTTTTCACCAACCTAATAAAATTTACTGAGTTTTAAAGGCACAAAAGGAAAAAAAATCATAATTCATTGTTTCCAAGGATACATAAAAATCCGCTCATCCAGGGATGGTAGCGTGTTCATTTTCATTAACTTTTGTTGTATCTGTTATTAGTTACGTTCGAAAAAGGGGTTACGTTCAAATAGGTGTCGGGATGTATTTTACAACGAATTCTGACATCCGTTAAATGCATGTCGTCTGTTTTTTTATTTATTTTATTGTTAACGGCAAAAAATTCTGACGGCATTTTTTCTATATGCATACTTAAAGATTTTTGGGGAATGTTTTGGTACGTTTTATTTAACTACAATTTTAAAATATTTACACTTTTAATTTTTAATAGACTATATTTCTTTTTAAACAAGTAAATGTATTAGAATTACTTACAGTATATAAAACTATTTTTTCATGTCAAGTATAAGCATGTATATTGCCAGGACATATTTGTCTTTATAAATGGATGTTAGTTAACAGTTATCTCCTGTTAATACCCGTCTGAAGGTTCTCCATTGCCTTAACCGGGTATTGAACTCACACTCTTTGGATCCTGTCACTGGATCTAACCAACGCCTTTATCCACTGTGCCATGTGTCCTTGAGTAAATCTGTGTTTGAATTTCTGGGTATTATAAACCTAATGTCTTCAGCAATCATTTTTACCAGTGCTCATATTGCAATTTTTCTGTTATCATTTCATGTTTTTATCAGAGCTCATATTGCAGCTTTATTGTTATCATTGCTTTTCTCTGGCACTCCTTATTACTGGTTCCCATATTGTATTTATTTCTACGCTTGGTCGACATTCCAACCACCTGAAGAAGGCCGGAGCGTACAACGGCCGAAACGTTGTGATGAATATGGCGACAAAGATGAGGACAATAGTCCGAATAATGTAAATAATGTACAGGTCACATTTTTTTAATATATATATATATATAACCAAAGAGTTCCTGCAGTTTATTCAGGCTACATCCGATTGAAGAAGTGCTAGCATAAAGGAAAACAGAGTTTATGATGAAGACCTCTTTTTAAAGATATTGAGTTGTACTTGTAGTTTATAGCGCCTAAAACTAAAGGAAATAAAGCTGAAAATAAGCTGTACGGTTCTCTGAAACTGCTAAAGAGAAGATAGCATGTTTTTTAAAGTGGTTTTCCTACACATTATCCTTCATTGCCAGGGGTTGATTACCCGACGTGACATTTGTTTTAAGAGATCAACTTGTGAAAATGCTTTCTAAATAGCTCGATAGCTACCAGAAATTTAGGAAACCTTTTTACATTCTAACAGCGCCCACGCATACCCAGATGCACACACGCATACACAGACGCACACACACACACACATGCATGTGTTCGTGTATGGAATCAAATAATATATAAGAGAAAAATGTTAGGAAAATAAATAAAAATAATTTTTGGATTCTTTTTAAGAGCTCTCACAATTTGTAACCCTCACGTGAAAAGCAAAAATACTTGTATGCTTATCCACTATCCATATTAATTCATGGTCTACGTGAAATAAAAAACCTCGTAAAATATTTTAAAACAGAAAATTGAATTTTAAACCCATCGAATTAAAATATATTATTCCACCCCACAACTTAATCAATACCCAATAAAATACTAATAAACTAAAACTTAAATGAATAATTTACTCTATCAACTGCAATAATTGCTACAAAAAATCCATAGAGGAAACCTCGATAAATTTTAATAAAATATTATCTGAACAGAAAATGGATTCTTACAAAACAACATACTCAGTGCATTAGGTGGCTGCCGTAATAAGGTTGGCGAAAATTTCGATTTAAAAACTGCCATTGTAATTAAGAGAAAGTAATTTACTAAAACGAAAGTGTATACAAAATGTTTTAATCGTTCGATTTTCCACAGTAAATTTACACCCGGACTCTTATATTTCACATATCTTGACTGATCATCTATTATAAGAAAGTAAATGAAATTGGTTTGACTATATACATATATTAAAAAATAGATTTCAAAGCTTAAAATTTCAGCGTCCCTTCTCCTTCTACCTTTTATGTAGCTACATCGACGTAAATATCACTTTCCTTCGATGAAGTTCTAAAGAACAAAATGCGTCACACATATGTTTGTCCACTTTGTCATGACTTTTCCAAATATATATTTACTTTAACAAGCATTAAAAATAAAATATACCAATCCTGTCGAACAAAAGAAAAATATCTACTATAAAATTAAAAAAAAAATAACCTTATCAGAAATCACACATCGCCGACAAATTAAAATTTGCATAAAACCAACATTATTTACGAATTTAGATACCCCATAGCGAAGTGCATTCTCCACGAAAACATGGATAATTATGTTGAACAGATCCACCACCTGATTGTCAAGACGACTGATGCTACATCTCCCCGACCAGAGCTCAATACGGACACATTTAATAAGCCTGTAATTACACCAAGCTCAATGCAGAACACACTCGTCGATAACATGAATGGGGTGACAGAATTAATTTCAACTCGAAACCCCAAGAGGGTAATATGCAGTTCAAGTCCCCCGCACAGTTTCGAATAAAAAATTCCCTTTATGTGTAAAAGTACATGCTTAATTCGAAAATAACAAAGGAATTTTGATAAAATCTACTGTTCTGGAGTTACAAAAGTATTACCGACAATAAAAATTTGGGCTCATTTGAATCGCGGTGGGTGAAGTTGAAATTAATTCCGCACCCCCATGAATGCACCCGGTATGTGCTTCACATTTCAAATATCGCTTAAAGTGATGAATGACCCGCTGCTAAAAAAGCCAAGAAAGCAATCCTTAATATTATTAATTATGACCAAAGCTCGAATATACTGGCTGTATATGAAAATCAAAGACATTTTTACTTTCATCAATTTTACATAATCTAAAATAACACTTACCCTGTACTTATCACAATAGCATTGCATAATAATAATAATAATAATAATAATAATAATAATAATAATAATAATGATAATAATCCTTCTTTACAAATGGCTAACAGTTTTGCCAAAAGCGCTCGTTCCCAAGAAACATTCAGGGGATATTTTTATATTCATTAGGTAGGGGGTCTGTATAAATGCTAAAGGCAAAATGAAAGAAAAAATACTTCAGAGATGGAACAAATACATTGGCGAACTTTAGGACGACAAAAGAGTAATACACAGAAATACACAGAAATGTCTACCGACCAGAAATTTTATTAGCACTGATCAAATTGAGCAGAAACAAAGCAGGTCGACTAAACAGAACTGCTATGGAGATGCTCGCTTCCTTAGATGATTTCGGTATTTACAAGATTACAGATATAATAAATGAAATCTGCAACAGTGGGAGACCTAAGTAGGTCTATTTTCATAGCACTGTTTAAGAAGCCAGGTTCAAACAAATGTGAGCTTAGTCGGACAGTCTAAGGGGTCACCTAAGTTGACGATGATAGCTTAATTACTACAATGTTCATTAATACTTTCGCCAAAATGGATTAAATTTAGATACAAAAGTATGCGTTTATTGGGGATTCCAGTTTTCTTTCCACAGTGCATATAACGATTCCTTTTTGGAGACACGTTTCTGATTTTAGAATGGAATTGAGAAACATGTTATTGAATTCGAATAGAAAGAAAGCTATTTCCAAAAGTCTCAAAGTCACGTGATGCTGTATTCCCTCTCAGTCTTTTCTTCCTAATCTTTCGGTTCATTGTTATTTATGCTCGGTACATAAATAATTTCTGTGGGTATCTTTATTTTATTTTTCTTAATATTTTAAGTTCATGCAAGGCAATAAAGCCACTAAGAGGCAAGAGGTTACTGTGAAAGAATATGAGAAAAAGAAAAATATTATTAACGAGAGAGATCAATAAAAGAACAGGAATTAAGAAGAGAAAAGATAACGATTGACACTGCATTTAAAATTTGGAACATCCTATTAAACTGTTCCCAATAAAAGAGGCTGGATGTTTTTTTATTAAGACACTATCACTAGAAAGGTTGCCAAATAAGGCAATAGACCCCCTAGGCTAAGAGAGAATTACTAAATTATTACACTCTCTTAAAGTTGACCCCACAAAAAAAAATCACATATTGTGAAATGAGAAATCACCACCCTCTGTGGGATCAGGTTGAAATCATAGACAAAGAAAATGATTGGAAAATTCGTAAAATTAAAGAATCAGCACATATGCTAGGCCACAAAAATCTCCTGAGTCGACCAAGCATAGAAATGAATACAATATGAGAACCGGTAATAAGGAATACCAGAGAAAAAAACAATAATAACCACTAAAATTGAAATATGACCTCTGGTAAAAAAAAAAAAAATTCTATGATAACTGCAAAAATTGCAATATGATTACTGTTAAAAATGGTTGCTTTAGACATCAGGTTTATAATACCCAGAAATTCACACACATACACACACACACACTCAAGGACACATGGTACAGTGGATAAAGGCGTTGGTTAGATCCAGTGATAGGACCCAAAGATTGTGAGTTCAGTACCAGGTGGAGAACTTTCAGAGAGAAATTAACAGCAGATTAACTGATAACTGACATCCATTAAAAGCATGGCACGTGGAACTAGAACAGTCTACCCCAGTGAGCGAAATAAAGGGTTCAGTTCGACATTCCAACCATCTGAAGAAGGGCGGAGCGTACAACGGCCAAAACATTGTGATAAATATTGCAACAAAGATGAGGGCAATTGTCCGAATAATTTAAATAGTTTACATAATACATCATCTAAAACAGATAAAAAAAATAAATCGCTTAATCAAATTAAAAGAAGAAAAAAAATATTGCTTATAAATTTCACTACACACAGACATACACAGAATCATGCATCAATGGGCGTCAAAATAAAGACTCCGTTGTGAAATGAAGGATTTAATCTTAGTATTTTTCTGTTTAAATGATGAATAATAGAAATCAGGCAATATGAAAAGCATATATATATATATATATATATATATATATATATATAGCATAATGAGAAGTCACGTATAATTTCTTAATATATATAGAAAAAGTTGCAAATTAAAAAAATTATTTTTTATTTTATGAAAGTATTTATTTATTTATATATATATTTGATATTTCAAATTCTCCTCAATCTTTCATCAGAAATAACTGTTGATATTTATTTCGTATAAAATAAAAAAATTGTGGCACAAAGCCGAAGAAGGGGGAGGGGTAGAAGGCTGGTCTTCACTAACTATCTTATACCTAGCTAATCTGATTCGCGACCCATTCGTACTTTACAATTTGCCCATTCACCACAAAAACTCGTCCGTCACCAATCGATCCTCCATGCACAATAATACCGCATCCACACTAGGGATACCTACAAAACGCGCCCCGTGTCATAAAAATTTAATGATACGAAAAAGATATATATACAAAATTCTATGATGTAAAGATGAGAGGGGAGGGAGATGAAACCAATAACGAACTAAAATATATATTAACATCATGAAAATTAAACATAACTGATGTCAGTAGGACCCGTCCAACCCTTAAAACAGAGAGGCCACTGTATTCTGCCCCTCAGACAAAATCAAGCAGCTCTCTGAAAATCATAAGGGCATGGGAAAATATAAAGCTGACCCAGTCGAGATAAAGGGGGGTCAAAAACAAACTGGGGAGGTCGGGAATCTCAGGCTGGATCATAACTAAAGAGCAGCCGGGAACAACACTCACTCACATTAACTAGGTACACAAAAGTCTGTCTAACCTAACCAAGGGGAGGGCTCCACAGGAAACCACCCCGTTCACGCGAACCAAGCTCGCCTCAGTCACCCACCTTTCGCTGAAGACTGTCGAATGCAAGCGTTCCCTATCAGTTCTGATCTTCATCATGAGCTGATGCTCAAAGAATCGGAACAGATCCTGATGAGAAAGACGGATACCCCGAAAGACTTCCTCATGTCGCGTCGTCCATATCAACATTCGAGCCGTGGCTAGCAGCGTGAGAAACACCATCCGTTTTACCCCGGAATACGGGGGCGACACATTGTCACACGCGTATGCGCGATCAATGGGCACGAGCTTTTCGGGAGCGAGACGAGCCGTCAGCTCGCCGACATGGTCCCATAAGGGACGGACCCGGGGGTAATGGTAGAAGGCGTGCGAAGCCGTTTCCTCTAAGCCAAGCCGCACCGTTCGCAGTCTGGCAAATCCGCCAAGCCCCATATGAAGTCCTTGTCATTGAGAGGCAACCGATTCCGAGCCAGTCGCCAGGTAAGCGAAAACTCAGGGTTACTGAGGTAATCTGCCTCTGGCGCCCAAAACCAGTAAGAGCGAAACTCGTCCTCCGACAAGCCGAGATCCTCGCGCAGGGAATCCTTCGCGAACCCCTCCACGAACAAACGATAGAAGACCTTCCTAGGCCGAGAAAGGTCACTGGACCGAGGGACGGCCCGCAAGGCCAACCGACACTCGCGAAGGAAAACCGATTGCTCCTGGGGTTTACGACGTAGCTCAACCCACGAGATGGGGGGAGTGATAGTAAGGCAAGGGAACGCGTCCCTAACAATCCCCGCTATAACCGAATCTCCTGTCAACGCGCGGCGTAGGAAAGCCAGCTTGGAGGCACGTTTGTGGCTCACCAAGTGCGGCATTCCCAGCCCCCCATGACACGGACGCTGTGCACAGACATCTCTGTCGACCCGATTCCCGCGTCCCCTCCACAAAATGGAGGATAGCGAGCGCTCGAGCAGCACCCTATTGCCGTCACAGAGAGGAAGTATGGACAATCGATAAAGGATCAGAGGGAAGATGTATGTAGCTCACACCTCCGCCCTGCCCTTTACGGACAACCTCCGTCGGCGCCAAGTCTGACCGGCTGCGTCGACCTTTGCTCGTACTTCAGACCAATTCTTCTCCAGCTGGAGGTCGGGTCCAAACCACACTCCGAGAATGCGGACAGGACCGTCCGTCCAACCGAAGGGCCCCGGAAGATCGACCCCCTTCCAGGCTCCTAGCCGCAAGCCGGACGACTTGTCGCGGTTAATCTTGGCCCCTGTCACCTTTTCGTACCGATCAAGCGCCTTCAGCACCGCCTTAATGTCTCTGTGGACGACACGAAGGCAGATACGTCATCGGCGTACGCGGAAACCCTGGCTCGAGCCCCGCCAGGGACGGCCATTCCGCATAGGGCCGGACTGCACGTCCTGTCCCTCAGCCGGCGAAGAAGAGGCTCCAACGCCAAAGCGTAAAGTAGGGGCGACAGCGGGCAACCCCGACGAACCGACCTAGACAGCGCAAAAGCGCCCGACAGCTTCCTGTTCACCTGTACCACCGCACTGGGGGAGCGATACAGGAGGCTAATCCAGCGGCAGAAGTCTGGTGCGAATCCGGCGGCCTGCAGGACAGCAGCCAGGTAGCGATGGTCAACCCTATCAAATGCCTTGGACTGATCCAAATTGATCAACGCGGCTATCTCGTCGTCTTTTACTCCCTCTATGATCGTGCGGATCAAATGCAGGTTGCTCTGAATTGTTCGACCCCTCACAGCACAGGTCTGCTCGGGACCCAACAGAGACTCGGCAACTGACTACAAGCGCTCCTGCAGGATCATGGCCAAAATCTTTAACTCTGTGTTTAGCAGAGTTATGGGCCTTTAGTCGTCTAGGACCCCCCCGACACCCTTGCCCTTTTTCAACAGCGTGATCACACCCCTGGAGAACCGATCGGGGAGGGACCCCTGCCGGAACTAGTTGTTGAACACGACCGTCAAAATCGGGACAAAGATGTGTGACAGCCTCAAGTACACTTCATAAGGCAGACCATCCAGACCGGGCGACTTGCCTCTGCCGACCTTCTTCAAAGCCGCGTAGACCTCGCCCTCGGTAATCTCTCCCTCGCAGCTAGCCGCTTCAGTCGGCGAAAGCCGAGGAAAGTAAGCCAAATAGCTGCGAAACTCGTCCTCACGAAGACCAGGCTCCCTGGTAAAGCGGCTCTCGAAATGCCGCCGAAACGCCTCGCACATGTCGTCGGTGGCCCAAAGGGTACGCCCCTTCGGGTTTTTGACTTCACGAATGTAACGATCTTCCCGGCGCAGATCTGTTTGTTACAAATAAATTAAAATTACTCTTTGTTGGCAAGTAGCGTCCTTTGCGAGACGCAGACGTCACGTGATATGGAACGTCACTCTTCGGATATTCCTAACTGTCATAAATATTTTAAATGTTGTTTAAAATTTTTTTTTTTTTAACTATATCTAAAAAAAAAAAAAATTGCTTAACTATTGAAATATTTATAAAGATTTAAAACACCCAAGTCCCTATTCAACCCTAGATTGTATTTTAAAATTAAATACACATAAACTAGGGTTGAATAGGGACTTATATAAGATTATTGATAAATAAATATAAGACCATTTTATTTTTTTGTTATTATAATTATAAGTCAGACCTCCCTTCTTCAGTAGTTTAATTTATTTTAAGAGTATTTCGTAGTTTATTTTATTTTAACCGACTCCAAATTTATAAATAGAGTTTTAAATCAATTTTAAGGAATATTATGCTGTTTATTTTGTGTTCAGTCATAACATACGGTATGATTATGAACAATTATTTTCTTTTTGCGATTACCTCCATTTAAAAGTTAAGTGACCTGTGATAATGTTAAGAATCAGGCTAAACGATAAAAAATGTGATAGTAGGGTTGAGTTTATGCCCCCCCCCACACACAAAGTACAAATAAAATCAAAACGGTAAATATTTAGAGTAAGACATCAAACCATATTTAGGGAAAAAGGGTTAAATTTAGGAACGTTAGATTACCTCCTCGGTTATCCATTGAAATTGCTATCTACCAAAAAAGAAATAAAAGAAAACCAGTCCCCACTGTGGACCATTTAAAAGATAGTCCGAACAGCGGATTGATTGTTATAAACACACAATCGGGTGTACGAAAAAGGTTGTGTTTTTTCGTCTAATTCATTAAAAAAGGCCAGTGTAGCTGTTAGCGTTTGAATGAGAGGGGGAATCAGAGATTGATCTCCCCTGATTGGGTCAACTTCGTGATGGGGTGTATGATGTTGAAAGACCCGAAACTCCCTGATGAACCATGTCAAATTACATCACTGACGATCCCCTCGGCGTCTACTAAAGAGTGTATTTTTCAATTTGATGATAAATAATAGGGGGAAATCCCCTATTTAAAAACCATTAATCAAAGATAAACAAACGGAAAATAAACGTTATAATTCGAAATATTTTCGTTACAAATTTTTACAAATTCAAGTTTAAAAAGTTCGGAGAGTCCATGTGTTATTGTCTTATAGTTAACCTCTCCAGTACGACACCCATTTCATGTCGGTACATAGCGTGAGTCAGACAATCAAAAACCGATGATGGGTTTAGAGTAGTCTTTTTTCCCAAGGATCAGAAGCAACAGGGGTTGCTTTAGTAGTTGCCTCTGAGTGGAAATACAGGTTCATTACTATACGTATATACATAGTGGCTGGGCACCTCGACCTGGTGTAATGGTTAGAAAACTTGTCTTGTTAGATCAATTACGACTGAGTAGTGAGTCCCATCCTCACTGGGTGCCCCATACTTTCGGCCTTGTGCTACATCTAAGCCGGGCTTAGAAAATCACTATACACTTAGTGGCTGTCGACTCACAAAGCGAGTAAGACCATCACTGACATGTTTATCGCTTCTATTAAACTCCCGTCCCCTACAACACCGCATTCATCGGTTGTGTGATAAATAGTGGCTCATAAAGCTAGTCCTTAATATGTATTGCTTGTCACGTTTGTGGCATATCAAATCTCGTCCGGGTCGTGGAAGTTGATTTTGATCATTATTTCCAATCTGTTTTTTCATATAACATAGGTCGACCTGGACTTGCAGGTCGGGCATTCAAAGCACGTCATTACGAAATGGTCATATATATTAGGCTGTAGTGTGGCTATGATTTCTGGACACACGTATCTGATTGCATTGGACACACAGACACACACACAGATATATATATATATATATATATATATATATATATATATATATATATATATACTACTCGACTCTCCCGAATCAACGTATGAGGTTCACGCAGATCAGTTCCTAGGAAACCGACAGCCCGACAACAGCACATGAGATTTGCTTATAGTGGTGAAGGTTTCGTGCAGAACCATCCACACTTTTTGAAGGGCCGAATACAGAGACCTGGTGCACTACGTGCCACAGGGCCGCCAAACAACCCTCCACGGATTTTAAATTCAGAGTTGTCCTTCTCCTAGACCAGTTGCCATCCAAGGCTATAGAACCCAGTCTGTCCTGCTATTTACCCATAGCTGGAGGGAGAAGAGGAGTAAAGGGTTTTAGCACGTAAGTGAATGTAATAGATTCGATTGGAATTCGAACTTGGCACTCCGATTCCTCAATCCAAGCCTCTAAATATGCATACACAAACACACAGACAGAGTCAAGCATATTAGGACCTCGGGATAAAGATTTCGTTGTCAAACGAAACACTTATTCATATTACTTTTATATTTTCTTTTTAAATGATGAATAATAGGAATCAATCAATAAATATAAGATGAATATATATATATTGGCAAAAACCGTTTTTATTATTGTCGTTGAATTATGAATAGCAGAAGGCAACTGTCATTACAAAAATTACTATTAAAAATAAACAGAAAGAAATAAACATTACCATTCAAAATGCTTTCCTTACAAATTCTAACAATTACAAATTAAAAAGGTTAGGAGATTGTATGTGTTTCGTCATGGGTTTTAACCTTTCCAATACGACTACCATTTCCAGGATTAACACACCGTGTAGTTCAATTTGAAATTTGATTTAAGTGTTCTCTTGAGACCAGGACATTTCTTCTGTGTTGCTTTCGATTGTTTGATACTACCCTGATTGTTTACTTTTCTCTACACTGCAAAAGATTGTCTCTGCAGTTTGGCACCTCAATTTTAAGGACACAATGGTTTTTCTTGGCTATACTATTTGTTTTTAAATTGTCTTGGTTAATAGTTTAGTGTTCACCATTCCATTTTTCTTCTTATTCAGTTTATTTCTTTCTAGTTTCAATCTTTTAATCTCAGCTAATGTAATTCGAAAATTCATAGCATGGTTGAATCCAGAGTTAACGGTGGAATATGTTTCAGGATAACAAAAATTTGACAAGACTTCCCCATAACTGTTTGAGGTTTCTCTTTCAAAGTGTGATGCCTTGTCATCAAAGAATTAGTAACGTTAAAACGTATTAAAATACCAGTTAATGCACTGTTTTCTGATTTTTTCTGGTACACAAAGTTTAGTTAGCCGTGTGTAGAACTTCGTACTTTGGAAAACATAGACTGTTGCCATTTGGGTATTACAGATAGGAAGGAATATATCAATATGTATCAATCTTTGTGATTGGTGTACGATATTGTCTATCACAATATCTCTTGATTTAAGTATTGCTATTCCAACTCCATGTTGTATATTCTCGTTCAGGACAAACCAATATGACAAACGTGCAATGAAGTCACTACCAAATCGACACACCCTCTTGTATAGAGAAAACATCAATATCTGCATTTGTGCATAAAAATGAAATACAATATTCGCTAAAATATGGTACAATCTGAAATCATCTGACCATCACTGGACCTTGGTTCGTTCTATTTTCAAGTTGGAGAAATTTTAATGTTTTTGTTTTGCAATCGATTGTTCAATTGTTGTTATTGATAAGTTTGGCAGCTGACTAGACCTTCTTCCTGTCAGTAGCAAAGTTTTCGACCAATACCTGATTTGACACCAAGGAAGCTTGCTCTGTAACTTATATGGCGAACAATACCGTACTCATTTAAATCTTGGACAATATCACAAGATCAAATCTATATTTTCTATCAGCAGTTCCATAGGTTGTTTTATATTAAAGATTCGAAAATCGTTTGTTTCATATCAAAGGATCCAAAATGATTGGTTTCAGAATGGTTGGTTTTATATCAGAGATCCCACAGTGTTTAGTTTTATTTATATCAGAGATTCAAAAGTCTTTGGTTTTTATCAAAGTTTCCGAAGTGGTTGTCTTCGTATCAGAGTTTCTAGGATGGATGGTTTTATATAAGAGATTTTAAAGTGGTTGGTTTTATATCAGAGATGCCCAAATGGTTGCTTTTATATCAAAGGTTCTGAAGTGGTTGTTTTCATATCGGAGTTTTTAGAATGGATGGTATTATTTCGGAGAAAACAGTGATGTGTTTTATATCAGAAATTCCAGAGTGGCTGCTTAAATATGGAATTTTCGAAGTATTTGGATGTATATTCGAGTCTCCAAAGTGGTTGTCTTTATATCAGTTTTCTTCTAGATAGATGATATTTAAGATAGCTGATGTGCAGTACACAATTTGTTTTATATTAGAGTTTGAATTTAGAATTAATGTTTTTTATATTAGAATTTGAACTTTCATTAAATGACGCCATTCGTGGCGAAATTGCGACGATGTTTGCGACAACGTTCTCCTATAGTCCGCCGTTCACAACACCTGTGAATACATCCAAGATTGAGTTTATTTTCATATACACCCAACTCACTACGCGCACAGGTTCCTCTCCTTAACAGTGATCGCTTTCAACAAATAATATTTATGATGTCAAATATTTTTAAAGACACTGTTTGGTACTTCACGAAAATACGATTTCTCACTAAGCCGGTTATCTTTCCTTTCGTCTGAACCGCTATCTCCCAAACTTCATTGGCCTCTGAGCTCGGTGTCTCTTTTGGCCACCTACCTACTTCTTTCCCGGATGGACACACTTTCCTCGACGGATTTCCTGTATCTTTCTGCCTATAAATAATTCTGAGACTCCACCCACTCCATCCAGTTGTCTTCCGGAAGAATTGGGATTACCCAAAAGCCACTTCAAATCTTCACTGGACTGCTTTTATGACTATCTAAAATCATTTATACATTTTTTTATGTTTCTCGATTTAAAGGCGAACTGGAGACATGAATCCTGAAACACTAACACTTAAGTTCACTCAAGATCGATTGGAGACAAAATGCGTACGAAACTCCAATAGCTGAATGGACTTAAAAGGAAAGAATTTATTTCATTATGTGCAAGAATTCATATTGTTACAACTTTTCCCCACCAAATTTTCTCATGTATTAAATTAATTACAAGAACATGACTACAGAACAAAAATAATTAAAATTAATAAAACAAAGCAATTAAGCACAATATCAACATTTCATGTGAGGCCCAAAACATGGAATTCTAAATAGTTCCACAAAAATGAAGATGGATCCCAACCACCACAGAAGGCAGTTCAGCCCAATGAGTGATAGATTCTGTGCAGGTCTCAGCTCTCTGAAATGTCTTAATATTGCAGTGGGTGGTTATTAGGTTGGTTAAAAAATAATGTCGTTTTCTCACATATGTTACTATGTGAGAAAACGACATTATTTTTGTACCAACGTAATAGCAAACTTTTCTTCTGTTGAAGCCATTATAAAAGGATTTCAAACATTTCTTGAAAAATGTCACTTTACAGGGAGGGACACTCTCCAGACATTCCAAAGAGAAATCAATAAAAAAAACAAAAAAAAAACAAAAAAAAACAAGGAGATTTTAACAACTACCCCTTCAAGTAACACAGATCACAAGAAGCGTAATTTCTGTCGAGCTTCAAAAATAATCAAGAGTAGTTTACCTACCTCTCCAAATCTTTCCCATTTCATAATACTCCACCTACAAAAATGTCATTTTAGCATACCACAGAATTAAGAAACAGCTTTCTCTCCTCATAAAGACAAAAGCCAGAGAAAATGGCGACTGTCATTACATGAACTTCGATATAAAATAAAATGCAGAAGTCCCATGTTTCATGGCACAGTGATTACATTTCTTGTTTTTTTTTCTTTGTAACATACAAAAAATAAAATCATCTAAAATAAAAATGAAATAGCTTTTATCATAAGCCGTAACAATTTGCAAAAGAACACACACAAGTTTATAAAATAAAAATGCCTCATCCAAATAATGGGGCAGAAATAAATATTCGTACGCATACAAATTTCTAATTTATTATATTTCCAACTAATGAATAAACATACTTTTCATACAATTAACTGTAAACAGATGCATAATAATTAAATATACAGAAAAAAAAAACAGAAAAAAGATGATTCAATAAAGATATATCACATTTATCCATTTTAATGGATAAACAAATTATTCAGATTTTAAATCTTTTAAATTGCTTTAATAATCTAGATTATTCAAGTGGAATATTCTAGAATATTTCAATAATTTTATCAGTAGTCATTCTTATCCTAAAAAGTACAAACAGAATATTCTGTAATTGATATTCGTGCAAGAAGATTTTCATCATGGCAAGAGGTAAAGAATTGACAAATTCGCCAAAAGAACTGATTGTTAAGCTCGGGAAAGAAGATAAAAGTTGCAGGAAAATCTCAGACATTCTGAATATTTCATTTACTGGCATTAGTTCATTCGTTGCAAGGTATAAAAATCTCATAACTTTTGAAAAACAAATAAGAAAAGGTGTTCCATGGAAGATTTTTTCAAGATCTGCGAGGAAATTAATGCGGCAAATTAAACAAAATCTAATAGTTACTCGCCTAGAGTTGAAGGATGATTTAATTTAATCAGTAATCTTACTTATTATAAAACGCAGATTGTGTGTATGTGTGTCTGTACGTTTATATATTGGATCGGATTTCTTACATTTTTCAACCGATTTCAATAAAACTTCACAGGACTGCGTAAAATTACCTTGCGGTGGTTCTGACAGCGCCCAAAATTGGAAAAATACAATTGTTTTTGCACGAAATCAATTTGAAAACACGATAAAACACGATAAAACACGATTCTGTCGCCAGAATGAAAGGGGGGACAACTCATATCGAGTTATACTTATTATAAAACCCAGGTAGGTTCGTTTATATATGGGATCGGATTTCCTACATTTTTCAATCGATTTCAACAAAACTTAACTTTTTTTCGGCAGGTAGTGTTTCTTCTTGTCTTGCACACGTTGTTCTTTATTTTTACATTCATAATGCTTTAAAAATTCCATTTACAAGACAATTGTTTATAATAAAATTCTATTCAATCGGTAGACTCATAACGATTGATAACAATGTTTTTGTTTGAGTTTGGGTTTGAACAATTCATAAAAAAAAAACATGAAAAAAAAAACCTAATTAAAACATGCATTTCCGTCAACCTTAATCAATAATCTTTGTCAATTTTATTTTTCAGTCTTTATGATGGTCGATACTTGATCTATCTCTTACTGTTACATCCCTGGGCAACGCTGGGCTCTACTGCTAGTGTGTTACTAAACGGAAACTAAAAAAAAACATGACATTTATCGGATCAATCTAAAGTCACACTCTCCTCGGAAAACTCCACTGGTATGCCAGAGATGCCAGTTTGGTAATTTTTCGTGAACGAAAGGATAAAGAAAAATTGTATTGGGAAAGAGTATTATGAACAGATGAAAGAAAAATTGAGTTGTTTGGACTTAATTCTAGAAATCATGTATGGAGAATAAATGACGATACTTTCAAACAAAAGAACACAATTCCAACACTGAAATTTGATGGTAGCAGCATCATGGTTAGGGAATTTTTTTCTGGAAAAGGTACTGGCAATATATCAGTAATAGATAGTAAAATGAAGGCCGCAGCATATTAACATATTTTGAAAGCAAATTTGATGATTCCAGTTGAAAAAACTTGAACTTCCTCCTAATTGGATCTTCCAAGATAAAGATCCTATGCACACTGCAAAATCTACAAAGAAATGGTTCGATGAAAATAATGTAAATATCTTAAAATGGCCAAGTCAGTCCCCAGATTTAAGCTCAATTGAGAATCTGTGGTGTTATTTGAAAATTGAAATTCAATTGAGAGCTCCAACAAATATCCAGGATTTGAAAACCATATGCGAAGAAGAATGGAAGAAAATAGCAACTAACATTTTCAAAACATTACTTTAGAACTCCAAGAAGAGATTGGTTGCTGTAAAAGTGAATAATGATCATTCTATAAAATATTAAATGAAGGTTATATATTATTTTTTGTATTTCCCATTAAAATGAATAAATGGAGTATATTTCTATTAAATCAGAGATATTTTCTGTTTTCTATTCATATTTATTTATTATATATCTACATACAGTTAATTACATGAAAAGTGTGTTTATTCTTTAGTTGTAAATACAATAAATTAAAAATTAGTATGTGTACGAATATTTGATTCCCTCTACTATATAGAGGTGGATAGACCACAATGATGTTCATCTTCTGTCCACTGTTGGGTTCCTGTGTTGTATCATCAGATGCAATGGTGAAAATTTATTCCCTCTTTTTTTCTGGAATAGACGGCTACAAAACCTTTTTTTAGGGCAAGAAAACGTCTTTCTCCCGCCTTTTTTTTCTTTTCTTTAGATTCCAAACATATAGTGGGAAATTGCAGCCTCTGTCAAACCCGCCTGACTCCTGGGAACTACGACATCCATTAATCGCCTCTCCTCAACCTTTAAATTCTCTCACCGGCTCATTTTATACTCTATGCTATTTCAGCCAACATCTCCCAAAACCCACTAAAACTCTCACTGGTCCTATGATATCTGACAACCAAAATATAATTTGTACTATTTGGTACCCCTCTGTGGGGTGATTTCTGGTTATCATCGATAACTTAACCACTGATTTATGTAAAGCTAATGGTTCTAACAACTAGGACATTTTGCATGAAGTTATATGTGTTTTCCTTACTATAGGTTCTTATTGACCTGCATACTCGCTAGTCGAAACGTCTACACGGACTAGAAAGAAATCCTGGGATTCATTTTTTTCCTCCGCCTGATAGCAAAGTGGGAAAACTAAAGTTTTCTTAAAGATAGTGAAGTTTGATAAGGTTAGGGTAACTGTTAGAGTCACTGACAGTTTTCCTATACATATCCCCAATAAGTTTAATTCCCAGTCTATGGCATCTACATTACTAAATTTCTTCGGCCCTTCTAGGTAACCCTTACTAATTATCCAATTTGATGTAATGATTATCACTACGACATACCGGTTGGGATTATGATGACGAATATCAACAAGACCTGAAGAGATCCAGATGCATCAGCTAGCTTGAGTATATATTATAGCGATTTCTCCGCCTTTATCCTAGTTTTTATAGTGATTTCTCCACCTCTCCCGCTCAAGTTACTTCTGTTTTTCCTATTTTAAGCAAAGGAAGTGCTGAATTGAGACATATGCGCTTCATTAATTTGAAGCCAGTCCCTACCTAGTATCATTGATTTACTGAGGGTGGGTGCCACATATATTTGTTGCATCGTCACTGCCCCTCCTCTCTCTACAGGAATAATCCCAATACCTTTATTTCCCTTCCGTCAGCCTAAGATATTTCTACCTTGCAACAACAAGCACGCTTTTCTTAAATCCTAGTTGAAAGTAATTCCTAAGCCTAATCCTTGAAATGGATGCCCTTCTATCTATTAATGCCAATATTCCCCACTCCACTATGGCTTTTTTAAGCGTTTCACTCCAAGCAAAGTGGTAAGCCACTAGCACGCAAGCGGTTACAGAGAGTTGGAGCGAGAGCAAACAAGAGTGATAGAGGAAAGGATGAAGAGAAGAACAGGGGATAGTTCAGGGCATCTGGAGATATCGATTGACATTACATTTGAATAGTTGGAGATTATAGCTCTCAGGGAAACAAGAAATAGGAAGGGAATTCCACAGACGCGAGGTGCGAGACATGAGACTATTAGAGTAGAAGAGACGGCAGCATTTAACTTTTTCTACACTGAAAGGGGGGAACCATGATGCCAGCCTAGTGGCACGTTTAAATTCATGCAGTCTGGGAACTAGAAAAGGTAGATTGTCAGAGCATTTACCGTGAATGTATTTATAGAAAAGACTGAGGGAGGCGACGGCACATCTGTGAGGGAGAGACTGAAGAGTTGCCAGATCAGGACCAACCACATTGCTTATTCGTCTCTGGATCTTGACGAGGACCTTAACAGCAGGGGCACCAGACCATATACGGCAGCAGTATTCCATGCAAGGGTGAAGGGTTGATTTGTAGATTTGAAGGAGAGACTCAGGCGAGAAAAACCTTTTGGCACAACACAGGAAACCAATTTTCCTTGCGGTGGATGAAGCTATTGATTCAATGTAATTGTTCAATTTCAGGCCAGCGGACAGTGTGAGACCAAGCAGTCGTAAAAAAAGCTCTCGTGGAGTCGAGCATCAAACATTCTAATGGGCGGCAGGGATGTTTCCCTGTGGTGAGTAATAGAGAGCAGTTTTGTTTTAGAGGCATTAAAGTTAACCAGCCAATTCCTGTCCCAGTCTACAACCGATTGGAGTTCTTTTTCGAGACTAACGCCCCGGTTAGTTTTGTCAGCGATACCAGATTTGCTATTGAGGCAAGAGTAAATAGTAGTGTCGTCAGCATAGATGCCTATTTGGGAACTGATGACATCGGGGAGATCGTTAATGAAGATAATGAACAGAGTAGGGCCCAGGATAGAGTCTTGAAGAAAACCTGCGTTCGTGGGAAAGGAACTGGAGGGGAATCCTTTAAGGACGACCTTCATTACACGGTTTGACAGGAATGATCGTATTAAGTTAAATAATCGGCCAGAAATTCCGTATCCCTTAATCTTACGAAGGAGGCCGGCATGCTAGACCCTATCAAACGCTTTAGAGATATCTAGAACCACGGCACGAGCTTCTCCGTTATTGTTGAGTGCTCGGTAAACAATTTCAGTTATAGCCGTGAGTACATCAGCTATAGAACTGGCAAAGAAAAAAACATATTGCTTATCAGAGAGCAGATCAGGCAATATAAGGTGATTAACAACTTCGGCGTTGATTAAAACCTCAAAGACTTTGCTGATGGGAAGATAGTTAGATGGGTCAGAAGGGTCTACAGAGTTCTTAAAGACAGGTACAATAGATGAGGACTTCCAATAGGCTGGGAAGCACGATTCATTCAGGCGGTAGTTATATAATTTGGAGAAGGCAGGAGCCAGTTCAAGAGCACATTTCTTCAGGGCAATGGCTGGTATCCCGTAGACACTAAAAAAATATTACTTTACTAACAGAAAAAAACCCCAAAACACTAAGACAATTGTGACACTATTTAGGGTTGCGTGAAAATAAAAAGGCGAGAATTAATTAAGTTGATAAGAAGCTATCACGAAAAGACATAATGAGCGATATTATTTTTTAACAAAGGAACGTGGTAAAGATTTTAATTTCATTAGCGAAGAAAGTAAGATCTCGGATCTGTCGGATTTAATTTAATTTATGTTACGACGCGGCGAATAAAAGATAGCCATCTGCCCATGGCAATAATGAAAATTTCAAATTGGTCAAGTGGCCTACGAAACAGAAGCTCGGAGATAATTGGAATCAGGTCACGCACTGTCGGAGAAAAATATCAGCTAGACCACCCACAAGTTAAAAAGAAGGGAAGGAATAAACCATTAACTATCCTTCGGAGATATCAGTTGGTCTTGGGAAAAACACCTGTTTTTATGTTAGACCACTGGCCATGATAAGAGTTTGTTACCGGGAGAGATAATTAGTAACAGGGTGCGAAGTCGTCCAGATGACCACCCACTTGTCGCTGGAGAAAATCTCGTTGATAAATTCCAGATGGCATTCAGTTAAGATAGAGACTAAGGACCACACTACGAATCGTATGGGTCTTGTGAAAAAAAGAAAAAAGAAGAAAAGAAAAAGAAAAGGGGATTGGTGTGAGATACCACTATGAGACAGAAGGAAAACATGTTGACGCCCTCTGAGGGGATTGGTGTGAGATACCAATATGAGAAAGGAAGAATTTGGGAGGACGATACCCTTAAGAACCCCTCTAAAGGAAAAAAAGTAATGGACTTCCAAAAATGGAAAGTGATAAATTTTCCTGTCCGAAAACAAAGAAAATCCTTGTTGTGGATTTAGAATTATCGAGGACTCCCAAACCACGACAAGCCCACAGCCGGTTATGGTCGGCGTCCACATAAGCAGAGTCGCAGCGAGTTAGTAGCAGAGTTGTAGTTGGTGTTAGTCAGAGAGAGAAGTTACTTGCAGTTGAGGCTGCTGAGCTCTGAGACCAGCTTCGCAGGAAGCTGACTGAAGATCCACGCATCCCGACTTAAACTTCTAACCAAAAACAATTAATTTTTGAAGAACGACTTAGACAAGTTTTACGAATATCGCCTGAAGATACAGAAAAATACAGTTTCTTAAAAAAACAAAAACAACTTAAGATGTTAAGACTCGCCTATCAAACACAAAGTGTCACGTATCCATAGAAGCGGTTTGGGGGAAAGACGCAGTCCTGTATTCAAAAAACAGATATAAAAATATTTGTTATTCTTTTTTTTAGCACATTTGAACTTTTCGAGTTGTTACTTATTTTCTTTTACATATACTTGTGCGATGTCACCTTTGCTCGGATTCGGCTGGCATAACGGCCCAGCGACTGATTGATTTCGTCTACCTAAGATCAAATCACAACGTCGGTAGGTTAGACTAGAAATCAAATCAGTTACTTCGTTAACCAGACGTTGGAGGCGAGCTGGTACCGAATCTAACCAGATTCCCATCCGAATCAGCCAAGGGTTAGAACGTCACATTTGGTGTCGTGACAGCAGGATCACGTCACATTTGGTGCCGCGACCGATACCAAGTCACATTGGTCGTCACAGGATAGCACGGCGGCGGGCGCGCAGAGAGGCCGGGGTGACGTCACACAATAAAATAGAATGAAAAAAGGTGACCAATATAAGAGTATAAAAAATGTGTATAAAAAATGGCCGGTATGATTTTAAGCGATGTAAGGATGGGGGGATAAAAATAGAAAATTTTTACCTCTGTTAATCGTTTTGTTTTAATTCGGTGTATTCGTCTGCTTTTCCCTTCTTCTGTCTTTCTCTCCTTGACATATGCAAACTAAAAAAAAAAATACATTCACTCTCCTTTTTTTTCTCTTACTTTTTATCAACGATCTATTTTTTTTTTCAGTTTCAAAGTTCGGCTTTTTCAGGAATTTTTTTGCTATATTTTCGTTTTTCTTCAACGAAAATTAGGTCTTTTTCTTTCTTTTTCTTCTTTTTTCTTTAAGTTATTTACGTTTTTCCTTCTTCCTTCCTTTTACAGTCAACGCATCACTTTTTTCTTCTCCGTTTCAACGTTGTGATTACTTTTGTTTTATTTTATTTTATTTCCGTAGGACCTCAGAGCCTATATACTGCTAAAGGTACCAGATTATGACGCCATTCGTAGCGAAATTGTGACGATGTTTGTGACGATCGCCGTTCACTGCACCTGTGATGACATACAAGGTTGAGTGTATTTTCATATACAACCAACTCACTATGTGAACAAGTTCTTGGACTCGATCGCTTTCAACAAATAATACTAGTGACGATAAATGCTTTTTTTTTTCTTTTTTTTTTAAAGAAGCTGGTTGGAAGTTCACAACAATACGATTTCTAACTTATCCGGCTATCTTTCTCTTTGACTGAACAGCTATCTCCTTAATTTCACTGACCTCAGGGATAGGCGACTACTGATTCCTCACTATCGGCCGCTGGGCACCTCCTAACTCCTATAGATACCTATCTACTTCTCTCACGGCTGGACTACCTTTTCTCGACTTCCTGCCTCTCTGCTTATAACGGATAATCCTGGACTCCCACCTCTCCATCCACTTGTCTTCCGGAAGATTAGGGACCACCCAAAACCACATGGCTGGACAAATCTTCAAAGGAATACTTTTATGACTATGAAAAATCATTTAAAAATTTTTATGTTTCCCAGTTCAAAGGCGAACTGGAGACATGAATTCTAAAACACCAACACTTAAGTTCAATCAAGATGGACTGGAGACAGATTTCCTAGGAGAATCCAATAACTGAGAGGAATTAAAAGGAAGGAATTTATCTCCTTATCTTCTAAATATGTGTGAGGGTGACATCGAAAACAGATGTCCAAACACACACACATCAGGTTGAATATTAATGGAAATATGGCTATACGTTTACTGAAATAAAATTTGGTTTACATATTTTTTTTTTCTTTTTATATGTTTCAGACAGTTCTATCTAAGCAAAAGTAAATCGACCGTCGAAAGTAATAGAAACATTCTCTAAAATGTTTCACGGAAAGAATGGAAACTTTTAAAAATTTAAAAAAAAAAAAATTATCTCACTTAGACTGATCAAGATTGAATTCCTATTTTATGTAACGTATCTCTTTAGGAGGTTGACGATCATGACTCTCCACAATTTTCTCTCATTTCTTTTTTGTTATTTTTGCGATGTTAACGAACACTCGTTGCCACTTTTGTAATGTCAACGAATTCTCTTTATCACTTTCGTAATGCTTGTTGTAGTAGAGACTTTGTAATCGCAGATACAATTATATTAACGCCGTTGAACAATTCTGGTGTCAGACGCCTTCGAATAACACTCGTACTAATAGTACTTGATCGATAATACTCGATCGAAAAGTAACCACTGAATAGTGATCAATATAGAAAAATAGTGTAGTGAATAGTATAGAGAATAGCGATTCATATAGTAATAGATGATAGACTATAAATGGTGATCAATTAGACATACGCTACCTCCCATATATGCCTTTGCTCTGCGATCACGAGGTCCACATAATTCAGTAATGGGATCGCCTGTGTTTGCTGACTGGCGATCTATGTTCAATCTCAAGTTCCGGCAGTGACACTTTATTCATATATGAAAGTTATCTTTCTTAAACCAGGTTCCACGATCCATTTACTAATGTCCGCTAGGTAGGATAGGCGTTGTTTTCCTCTGTCTCTCTTGCCTTGAATCTGCCCCGTATGTGTCAAAATTTTCAAGCCGTCTTTCCTCATTATGTGCCCTAAAAATCTGAGCTGTTTCTTCCTGATATTAAACATAAGTGTCCTTTTGTTCATTTTCTCTAAAGATTCGTCGTTGCTCACATGTTTGGTGTATGGTATTCTCAATATCCCTCTGTAGAATCACATTTCTGTTGCTTCAAGTTACCTTCTTCATCTGGTTTACGGCCGTATCACTTTGAAATGTGGGTTTCCCTATATTCATCGAAGTTAAGCATCGAAGTTAAGCAACGTTGAGCTTTGTCAGTAACTAGATGGAAGACCGTTTGAGCTGGTTTAACAGATATCGTCTCCGGATTGTTCATTCAATTCTGGTTCTTTATATTTACTTAAGAGCAAATAACAGATACAAATCTTCATCTGTGAGGAGATTGTCCAGCATTCACTGACAGACACTGATATTAAACAAACAAAAAAAACTAAAATAAATTATATTCGTTAATCAAGAAATCGTTCGCCTGACCACAGAGAATACCGAATTAAAAAAAAAAAAAAACACGCTGAAATTAAAATTTAAAAATTATGTCCTTCTTCTCTTCCTTCAAAATCCTCTTAGACTTTGCACTTTATTCCATAACGTTAATCTTTGAGTGACTCTTAAGCCTTTCTGGGTGAGCTTTAATAATAAGAACCCTTTTTTATTTTAAACTGCTTTATTTATGTAAAGAATTCCGTTTTCTCAAGGTTTAAATCAAATGAAAGGAAGTTATTTTATCCTAAGATCCTGGGAATTTGTTTTTAGCGTAATGCCCTCTTTAAATTTAGTCAATCCAATCTTGGTCATCGCATTTTATTGGGCCTATGAATAAAATAACCAAATACTGAAACAAAGCGAAGCCAAAAAAAAAAAAAAAATGTTTCTTACACTTTTTATTCTCCTTTACAGAATTGCTTTTATATGTCCAATAAATGACTTCAGGTGTCTTGAAATCATTTTTCTTTTTTGTCCACAGAGCTAAAAATGTTATTTTGTGGCCCCACGTGGTAAAATGCCAACATCAGCGAAACAGCGACACTTAACTGCTTGTCAAGTAATACCTTCAGAGAATATTTATCACTCTAAACGCTTGGGATATTATCAGCTGAATTACTGAACGCTTGAAATTATTCGTTTTTAACCAATAGAAAAGAAGTAATTCAAGAAGCCACGTTTGCTTTTTCCTTAAACGACAATTGAGTCTCTGAAAATACTTTTGAATTTGTCATTGCTATGAATTTTCTTCTCTCTCATAAGTTCTTGTGCACCTTAATATTGATTTTGAGGAAAGCATCCTGGATAAACGTAGAACCATTTCCAACCTAGTTAACATCGTGTATTTTTTCTGAGAACCTACGTATATAGAATCCTAGCTGTATAAATGTGTAAGGGGGCGAGGTATTTAGGGGTATTGAAATAGCGAAAGGTACCTTCAAAAAGCCTAAGCAAAGTATCAAGAAACAGGAAAATTTTCAGAAACAAAAAAGGTCTGAAATCGTATGTAATATCGGTCCTTCTAATATTCCAGTAAATACTGGACGATCTACTCATAGAGGCATAAAAAGACTCGACTCAAGAGAAATCTCAAACTACAGTAGGATATTGAGAATGCTATAGACAGAACATGTGAGCATCGACGAAGTTTTAAGAAAAATGAAAACAAAAAGGATGGTTATATTCAAAATCAGAAAAATATAGTTGAAATTTCTATCTGTCTATATTTCTGAGATGAGGTATTATGTACACTATTTACATTATTCGGACTATTTTCCTCATCTTTGTTGCCATATTTATCACAATGTTTTGGCCATTGTACGCTCCGGTCTTATTCAGATGGCTGCAATGTCGAACTGGACCCTTTATTTTGCTCGCTGGAGTAGACTGTTCTAGTTCCACGTGTCATGTCTAATGGATATCAGTTATCAGTTGGTCGGAGTTAGCTCCTCCTTAATTTCCTAATTGTCACTAGGGGTCGCTCTCCCTACACTATAAATACTGGGCGACTTCTTACCTCGTTCTTTTTCATTTCTTCATTTCAGCGAACACCTCTACAATGTGAGCTCTCGCAAATGATGGCGTTTTCCCATTTGTGGGAGACGTCATGAACGTTATACACACATACACGTACGTACGAACATACACCAAAGAACAAACACAAATGTTTACAAATGTTTACACACACACAAATGTTAATGTCTATGTCCATTGTAAAATTGTGTTATATATATATATATATATATATATATATATATATATATATATATATATATATATATATATATATCGGTCTTTGTTTTCTTTTCATCTTCGGGTGGATTCAATCTCTGAGTCCGCCATGTTCTTGTCGTTGGACCTTCTAGCAGTAAATAAAAACATACGTGTCCCTAATACAACAATACTTTTCAAAAGAAATAATATTACAACCCACACGGTCCTCTACAAGTACTGTACTGTTAATTCAAGAGATAACTGATAACTAATTCTCCACCAGCTTTAACCAGGTATTGAACTCACTTTGGATCTAACCAACGCCTTTATCCACTGTGCCATGTGTCCTTAAAGACAGTGGATACAGGCGAAATTTCTAGTACACAAAATAAGAAGGCAAGAAATGCATTTTGATATGAGTTTTTGAAAGCCAAATATACTCAAACATTGGACAATTACTATTTAAATATTCACTGGAATACAGGAAAGTGGTTATGTAAATAAATACATACAAAACAAATCTTTGACAATGACCTGGCGTTGGTCTTTAACCAAATCTATATAAATAAATTCGTATGTCAGTGCGTCACACCTTTTCAACTTTTCTCCTAGAGATCGTAACTCATGATATCATACAATTTTGGAATCAGGCCGATTCCATGAGAAAATTAAAAACATTTCGTGTTCGATCCGGACCCGTAAACCTGAAATTTTGGATTCCCAAGTTTTCATTACCACGATTGTTTTAGACGATTCTATCGTGATTTTTTGCGACGTATTTTTTTATACGATAACAATTTTTATAACTTGGACATATATTTGAGAATAATCGAAATGAATTGCGAAATCCGACGAAAGTCACCTATGAAATAAAAATAATTGTTTGAACAGAAGTACATATCTACGTACATAAAATTGTCTTTAAATTAGGTGGCGGCAGAAGAATTACCGTTGAACTTTTAAAAGTTAAGCTTAAATATTAATGCAATATATAAATGCAATTTTGAGTTGTTTATTTCGCCTTTCGCATATGGCAACGTCATGACACGCAAAAAGAAATCTCTTCCAATAGAGGACCAAATGGCAATCAAAAGAGCCAAGACTGTAGCTAGGCAAAGAAAGTCCCGTGCAAATGACAACCCAAATCAAAAAGAAGTCGGGAGAGTTTTGAATGATGAGAATATGCAAAGACTAAGGGACTCTCAAATTTATGAACAAGCCGAAGACCCAATCGAGAGCCCCCTGTAGGGCTAGTTTAATTTTAAGCTAGTATATATATATATATATATATATATATATATATATATATATATATATATATATATATAAATATATATATTACAATGAATCATTCATACAAAAAGGAGATTAGAAAAGTTAATTGATATAAAATGGGGAAATCTCTTCGTAAACAAAATTGTAAAGTTGCATTAACCTACGAACCACTCGATGAATGTTATGATGCTTACTTTTAATAACTACAAGCTGTATAAGTTCTTTTTTTAATCTGCAAGTACTTTGAACTGTACATTCAGTCATCTTCAGGCATTTTGTTTTTAGTAAATCCAGGTATCATCACAGACGAAAAATTAAATGCGAATGATTTTTTTATTTTTTTTTTATTTTTTTTTAGAAATGTGTTATTGTTAATGGATAAAAACAAATAATAACTTTTGGGGTGTGCAGTCGCAACGCTAAGGTTGAATTTTTTTGGAAATTTTAAATAGTGCGTTTTTTTTACTAATATGGCAATTTGAGAATTTTTGTTGTTGTTTGTAGGAGTTTATCAGTCAATGTGGCATGAACTAGATTTTTCAATAAATAGAGTAATGTCTCAGTTGCTATCCCGAAAATTTGCACGTCGGATATATATATATATATATATATATATATATATATATATATATATATATGTATCCTTGTGCAGGTATGCAGAACATAGAAAAGAACACGTTGGGTGCATAATCCGGGGTTCCTTAGTATTTTTGGATTAACACTCTGGATTAACACCAAAGAAGTCATAAACTGGTTTACCAACATCGAAAATAAGCCCGAATGCACCCTAATCCAGTTCGATATTGTCGATTACTACCAGTCAATATCAAAAGACCTCTTCACGACTGCCCTGGAGTTTGCTACGGTATATACAGACTTAACTGAAGAAGAAACAAACATTATTCTCAATGCAAAGAAATCTGTCCTCATCCATAATGGGGACCAGTGGATAAAAAACACCAATGACAACTTTGACATTACCATGGGATCTCTAGACTCTGCAGAATCTTCGGACCTTGTCGGTCTATTTATACTGTACAACCTAACCGCCCACCGTGAACTGGACGTGGGGGACATCGGGCTGTACAGAGATGACGGGCTCATGGTAGTGAGGAGCTCCACAAGCTTTAAAACAGAGAAAATTAGAAAGGCAATTTACAATGAATTCGGGAAACTAAATTTAAAAACAATAGTCAACACTAAATTAAAAAAAGTAAACTTCCTAGACGTAACCCTAGACTTAACTAACAACGTTCACCTACCTTACAGAAAACCTAACACTAATCCCTTGCACGTACATCCTAAGTCAAACCACCCCCCATCTATAATTAAACATATACCCACATCAATAGAGAAAAGAATAAGTATGAACTCAGCAAATAAAGAAATATTCCAACAGCACAGTAGTTTTTACAACACAGCCCTGAAAAACAGCGGATACAAAAACTTTGACATAACCTATAGAAACGTTAGTACCAATAATAAGAGAAACAGGAAAAGAAAGATCATCTGGTATACCCCACCGTACAACCAAATGGTCAGCACCAAACTAGGACATAAGTTCCTAGCTTTAATTGAAAAGCACTTTCCCACTAATAGCAAACTTAGCAACATCTTTAACAAAAACACATTGAAACTGAGTTACAGCTGCACTGAAAATATAGAAAGAATCATAAAAAGACACAATAAGAAAATCCTAGAAAAACACGCATACCAAAACAGTAATAAAACACATAAACTAAAACTAGATAAAAATAACGAAAAATTATGCGATTGTAGAAACCCTAAAAACTGCCCGTTGGAAAATAAATGTCTCACAAAATCCGTGGTATACCAATGCACTATCTCATCCATTGAGAGCCCTAACACTGATAGGATATACATAGGATCAACAAAGAATAATTTTAAAATTAGATGGAGACAACACAAGAGCTCTTTCAACAATATTCAAAATAGAAATCAGACATCTCTATCCCAATATTTCTGGCATCTAAAGGAAACGAATAAAACACCAAAAGTAAAATGGAAAATAGTAAATAGAACAAGAACCTGTAGAACCTGGGATGACCCATGCCTCTTATGCTTACAGGAAAAACTACACATCATTAAATTCCTAAATAATGAAAAATTATTAAACCATAGGCAGGAGTTAACGGTTTTTTGCCGACATCAACAGACTTTCGCATTAGATAATTAGCATAAAAAAAAAAAAAAAAACATAGCTAAGTAAAATTCTAAAAAGCTCAGCCAAACCCTTAAATAGGAAAAACCCTTTTTGTCGTCGTCAAAAAAACTAAAAAAACAAACTGAAATTCAATACAAAGCGATCTGTATATTAAACACCCACTTAAATAAACAAATAAATAAATAGATAATCAGATAGACAATAATAAAAGACAATTCTCCAGACACATAACGACTGTAGGCGCGCCATAAAAATATCCTTCACTGGGAACCAACTAAAGGATGACCGTAAACATTAGCCTTGAAATAGATACCCTACCCAACCTTAGCAAAACCTCTCAGAGGATGATGAATCTACTGATAAGAATTAACTCCCTGACCACTTAAAGAAGGAAAATAGTATAGCCACTCCCACAATAACAAATTCTGTAAAAATACACGTAAACCGAGAGATAGCTTATTCCTAAAATTTCGCTTGAAGATGAAACGTGACTAAACACCTCAATCCAACTTAATTTTTTTAATTTTATTAATTATTTGGATGATTTCGGCTCTCGTTTATGTAGCGAAGGAATCATATTTTTAAACAAAAACTATTATTATAAATTATATATATATATATATATATATATATATATATATATATATGTGTGTGTGTGTGTGTGTGTGTGTGTTTGTGTATGAAAAAATTATAGTTTTAAGGTATGCTATATTTATGTGTGTTCAATATGAAAGAGAGAAAAAGAGAGAGCGAGCATTTCGTAAATATGAAAGTCGATACTGAGGTAAACACCCAGATATGACAGGCCATATGTATTTTGGCTCGACTATTTTCTATGCTGGTCAATGGACCATTGTTGGTAGAAGGGCTATAGCGTTATCCTAACGGTTATTACGTGGGGTAATCATTAGGATAATACAACAGACCTACCGACAATGCACCATTGAATTGACTAGCATATAAAAATAGTTGTACCAAAATGCAACACACATGGCCTGGATAGTCCGTTTAAGCATGAAATATATTCTCGATGTCGGGTATTGATCTGAGTTCCCACTTTTATATTTTTTATACATATTGTTATTTTGATTATATTCGTTCTGGTTAACAAGGCAAACACTGGTACAAAAGGTTAGTGAAGAAACCGTTTAATCACATGGACTATTAATAAAATAATAGCGAATACAGTAGTAAGTCGGTGAGGCGATGCGACTCACTTTGCTACTCCTAGTCCTATGAGCGGAAGTTCCTACCATAATGTATGGAAGAGTATATGTTCAACAATTTAGTGTACCGATGGTCGGTCATCTTTCTACACCTCCCTTTTTAAGATACACATGAAGAGATCCTTATACATTTTTAGACGATATTATTTTGCTCATATAAGCTCGTACGCTCTGGTTAATAATATTCCAAGGAAAACACTGGAAAAAAAAAGATTACAAAAAAAAACAAAAAAAACTGTTTAATTACATGGATAAATCGTACTTATTATAAAACCCAGGTTGTGTGTGTGTTTGTCTGTTCGTTTATATATTAGATCGGATTTCCTACATTTTTCAGCCGATTTCAAGAAAACTTCACAGGACTACGTAAAATTACTTTGCGGTGGTTCTGACAGCGCCCAAAATTGGAAAAAACAATTGTTTTTGCGTGAAATCAACTTGAAAACACGATTAAGAGGCATCGCTGTTTCGAGAATGAAAAGGGGGACAACTCATATCGAGTTATACTTATTATAAAACCCAGGTTGTTTGTGTGTGTGTTCGTTTATATATGGGATCGGATTTCCTACATTTTTCAACCGATTTCAACAAAACTTCACTTTTTCTTTGGCAGGTATTGTTTCTTATTGTCTTGCACACCCTTTTCTTTATTTTTACATTCAGAAAGCTTTAGAAATTCCATTTACAAGACAATTGTTTATAATAAAATTGAAAAATTCTATTCAATCGGTAGACTCATAACAATTGAAAACAATGTTTTTGTTTGAGTTTGACCAATTCGTAAAAAAAGATAAAAACTAATTAAGACATGCGTGTCCATCAAACTTAAACAATAATCTTTGTCAATTTTATTTTTCAGTCTTCATAATGGTCGATACTTGATCTATCTCTTACTGTTACATCCCCGGGCAACGCCGGGCTCTACTGCTAGTAATATAATAATAGCGAATATATATATGTACAACCCCCTTTGCGACACATTTTACGGATAACCTTAAGACAAAGCAGACCGTCTTTCTACACACACACACACACATACGTATATTGCCTGGAGGAAAAATGCCTAAATTTAGTTCATGGACAAAAACAAACTACTAAATAAACGATCAGAACTCATCTAAAACTGCAAACACGTAAACAAAAAAGAATCAGCAATATTATTAGTCCTGGTCTGGCAGCAGGGATTCAGTCACTTGCCTACCGCAATAAGGTTGGTTCTCTGTATTTTTTTTAATAAAAACGTTCATGGTAATGGTTCGGATGAGATCTTCGTCATGGTACCTAGAATTTATGAATTTAAGAGCAGTACTAGATTGGCTGTCAAAATCTTATCAATTTACAGTTGAGCTGGATAGATGTAGCCGTAAGTTCGATCCTAACAGTTTCTTTTCTCGTAGTTCTACTTTGTGGAACTCCCATCCGGCCCCACGCTTTTTAAGCAACTTTAATCTGCAAAAATTTAAATGCAGTGTCAATCGCTATCAACTGTCCTTCTGATTACTCTTTTCTCTTTTGGCTCATTATAAATATTCCTAATTCTTTCATACCCAATAACCCCTAGCGTTCTGGAGCAAAACACAACGCACACGTCCTGACGATTGCATTAACATGAAACAGACAGTTCTATGATAAGCACAGGGTGGTGATTTCACATCATATATATATATATATATATATATATATATATATATATATATATATATATGCGTGTGTGTGTGTTATGCGCAGACTGATAGACGTATTACACACTAAATAAATAAACAAAAAAGGGAGCTTATTTTAAATAAACAGTGTACACTATAGTTTACGTTTCTGATATGAAACTGAGCAGATATGGAGAAAAATAATGTGAAGAGGGCTGAGCTTTCTTTAAATATGTGAAGTCTTTCCTGGACGAGCGGTTAAATCATAACGGATCAAACGCTAGTTTCACCGTGCAAAGTTGAGACGCAGGCTCTTTATTCAGTGTTATGGCCTCGTTAGGGCCAGAAATAAAGACACAAAGAGAGGAACTTGTTTAAACAAATATATTAACAGAAACAGTAATACAAACATATACTAACGAGAGTGTTACAGCAAGAATGTTCGGTCCAACTGTCAGAGCTGACTGCTGGAAACTTCCCTCCCCAAAAGGCAGTTCCTGTTCCTATTTGGTAGAGTCCATTTGTGCATTGGTAAATTACCATAATATTTAGATTCCCCGAATACGCTGGCCGATAGACGTAATATACACTGTTTAATAAATAAAAATGGGACGTGAATTTCAAATCAGAAGTGTTCACTTTAATAACGTTTAAAGTGTGTACGCGTAGATATATATATATATATATATATATATATATATATATATATATATATATATTGTATTTTCTAATATGTGATCTATTTACGTTTTTTGACAGTTAGTAATGTAACAATTCTATTTTTTTTTATACATACCATCTTAAATGATAGCGACATTGATTTACTTTATTTAATTGCATTGTGTTGGTAGAACAGTTCGAAGCGTTTTTTTCAGTACGTGAGGTTTGGATACCTGATTTCATTTGGCACGTGACTGAATGCCATGACATTTATACATAATCTAAAGGTAACATTTCAACGCATTTTCCTATACGATTCGTGTGAGTACAGAGAATTTTAAATTTTTTTACGATAAAATTGAAAAGAGGAGGAAACCAAAAACATCGAGATGACCTTTCTGGAGCATATTATGAGGAAAAACAGCACGATAAATTGAGCTCTCTAAGGATATATTTAAGGTGGGAGGGGCATACAGAAACAGTAATTAATCTAGCTAACATATATCAGGGCATTGATGTCATCGTGGGAAGAAAGAGGGTGGTAAAGTTAATCAATGCTTATAAAGAAAAAGAAAAGTTATGGAGAGCTATGATCGGCCACGTCCTGAACGGACACCGCGTAAAAGATCCTGTAAATGTATGGCTTATTAATAATTTAGAATGTATCGGCCATTATTTAATGATATTAAATAAAAAAAAAATCTGTATATTACTTTTATTCTATGATTTAGGTTGTGTCAATTACATACAACAATGTGCAAATCAATTGAAATGACCGCATTATTTTCGTTTTTTTCACCATATGGTCAGTTTTAGATCCCCTGGAGTGACACTATGTAATCGGTCTCCATTTTTCCTCACTTAGAGTGGTGAGCAGTTATATGAATCTCTTTTCAGAGCGTGTGATGAAATTTGCTTAGCCTTGAAAAATATTGCGTCATCCGTGATTGCATCAAATTTTTATCACATCTAAACCCTATTGTCTTGACTGTTGATTAGTTATCCTACTGTCGTTGTCTACGATGAAAGCGTACGAAAATTAGTTGTCCTACGGCCATTGTCTCCAAGGAAGCATACGAAAACTGTAACGCTTCCTGAACACACATGCAAACCTTACCAGTTACAAATCAATGTACTATAGACTGGCCTGGAAACTCTCCTGATTTAAATCCAATTGAGAATCTGTGGTCAATCTGCAAGGAACTATTTCGTGAGATGGACATAGTAAGAACTAAAATGTCTACTGGGTCATGTTTCATTTGAAAAATACGAGAATAAATAAATAATAACGGAATTATTCGTTTTGTTTCAATTAATTTTCACAACGGTGTATTTAAAAAATTCAATAGCACTGATTGAATCAGATGTTCAAGTGTTTAAATGTTTATCATTTGAGAGACAAATGAAAAAGAAATTCTCAACGACAAACAGCAAATAGGTTAGCAACTTATAACCGGAAAAAAACAAGATGTATTTTGTCAGCGTAGAAGAATGACCTCAGAAAGAGTGATAGTTTTCCGCAAAAAGCTTGTTTATTGCCAGTTTTTAAATGTCATTTTGTAAATCTTTTGACGCGAAAAAATATGAGCCCAATCTAGATACATAGTTATTTTTTCTTTTTTCTTTAAAACAAATCATCCCATGAAAGATATTAAATCCACTAAGGCGAAAGGGTTACCTGCTAAGTGTGATGAATAAATAAAAAGAGAAATATTACTAAGGAGCGAGAACAATAGAACAGTAATCTAGAAGACAGTAGATAATGATTGACATTGCATTTAATGGTTTTTTACATCAAAGTTGGTTGCCGGAAGGCAGTTCCATAAGCGGGAAAATGAAACTGTCAGCATAGAACTTACGGAAACATCTAGCTAATTCAACAAGGAATTGAAAATAAGTCAAACTAGTACTACGCTTAAATTCAAACAAGTCTAGGTAGCTTGGTGAAGGGTTCATACGAACAATTACCATGAACGTATTTACACACACACACACACACACACACACACACACACACACATATATATATATATATATATATATATATATATATATATATATATATATATAATTTGTGTATTTAGGCAGTAATCCTTCTTTCATGCACATTTCATTGAATAGGAAAGAAAAGGTGCCTTCATTTAGTTTTTTTTAGACAATTTCTTATGTGAGCTAATAATTTATTCTTTTCAGATTATAAATTATATAAAAACTGTACAATTAATCTTCTTATCCGAGCGCTTTCGGCTATATATTTAACCATTTTCAAGGTTGAAATATTTTAACTGTTAAATATGAAATAGTTTGTTACATGTAGGTTTTATAAAATATTTTCATTTTTCAAAACACTGACAAGATATTGTGTCCATATCCATACCTCATATTATTAAGTTTTTTGTTTTTTTGTTTTTTTTTTATTGATAAGACTTTGATAATATTTAGCCTTTTTTTGCATGTAGATGATGCTATTATATTAGTGTTGTCAACAAGTATGTTACGAATAGTGTCCGGTAGGTGTCCATGAATATTTAAATGAGATCTAATTGATTGTCAAAAAAGGTGTAAAGTGTATTACTTTCCTTACTGTTTCTGTATCACTTTCACTACCAAGTACAATTAGCTATATTGGTCATGCCACATGTTTGAGACAAAGGTTGCTGCCCAAACAGAGTTGCCCTTCTCCTAGACCAGTTGCTATCCAAGGCTATGGAACAAAGTCTGTCTAATTACCCTGGAGGGAGAAGAGGATTCTTAATGCTATTAGCAATATAAGTGAATGTAATGGATTCGACAGGAAGCCCTCAGTCCGAGCAGCTACCCACTACTCCACAGTGCCTTCTCATATATATATATATATATATATATATATATATATATATATATATATATATATATCTATGTAAATAATTAAATTAAGAAAGAGACAAACTTAAGGTTCCGTGATTATAAATAATTTACCCATAAAATATATTTTTCCTGGTTCATCAGCTCACTGGGGAAATAAATTATAGTCATGGAACCTTAATGTTGTCTCTTTCTTAATTATTTAATTAATATTTGTTCTCGTGTTACATTGAGCTCTCTGGATTACCTTACTATATATATATATATATATATATATATATATATATATATATATATATATATATATATTGTTTAGTATCGACAATATTTAACATCGAAAAACATAAGAAAAATTAATTCCTTATAATAATATGTGGAGATATCCATTCATTGGCTGATGAACGTCGCGAAACCGGAAACTCGTGTAGCGCAATTAATGTAAAATAAAACATAATATATTTTTTAAAAATTCTCATTACAACCAAAAACGGTTGCAGTTTCTCTCCCTTTTTTAATATACACACTTCTCTCTCATTGGAACTAATAATATATATATATATATATATATATATATATATATATATATATATATATATATATATATATATATATATGTGTGTGTGTGTGTGTGTGTGAAAATATTGTAGAAAATAGGAAAGAAACTGGTTTGGTAAATAATCCAAGGTTCCTTAGTATTTTTGTAATTATTTTTAAAAAATAAAAGTAAAATGGAAAATCATTAACAGAACTAGAACTTGCAAAACTTGGGATGACCCATGCCCTTTGTGCCTCCATGAGAAACTACACATTATTAAGCTCCTAAACAATAAAAACCTATTAAACAACCGGCAAGAATTAACGGTTTTCTGCCGACACAACCGAACTTACGCTCTGAATAACTAGCCTAAAACACGCATATAAATTTTAAAATCCATAGCCCATATACATGTTTTAATTACCCACAAAAATTGATAACCCTTTATGAAGTCGTCAAATAACAAAAGTTACGGCCTTTTCATATACACAAATCCCTTTCATAAAGAGATATAATAAAAGAATAAAATAAAAATAAATTAATAAACCTCCGTAGACGCTCAAGCCAGACTATGCGAAAACTTCCTCCGTCGTAAATTTAGCCACCCCCACCTTACCGTGACCCGACATCTATGAAAGTAACTCTATACTGATACAAATTATTAACACCCCACCCCTGCCGATTCCAAACAATCCGCCCTTGATGTTACCATGGAAATTTTTGATTTCAATTCTGACCATACTATTAAAACTCGTAAACTTCAGAAATAAGTCATTCCCAAAAAATTTCGCTTGAAGATGGAACAGAGCCTACTTTAACTCAAGTTAATTCAAATATTATTTTGAAGTTTTCGGTTCTTGTTTTGAAACATGAGACCTCTTATGTAGCGTGTTGGAATCATATTTTTAAATAAATAATTATATTTATATATATATATATATATATATATATATATATATATATATATATATGATGAGTCGTATACATTAGTTTAAAACAGAACGGAGGACAAAATCCGATCAAAGTGGATTTATTTGTTCGCAGGAGAGATAATATCTATCTTATGGCATATTGCAACAAAGAGAAATAAATCTTTATAATGTTTCCCTGTACTTTACACCTACGTGAGTTTGGAAAGAATTCTAAGGCAAAGATATTAATTCATTTACGAGAATGAAATTGCAAAATGATGCATAATTTCAAACTAAAAATGATCAAAATCTATTTTTTATTGAAAGCCAATTAATGACTGTTTACCTATAAACACCTTTAGTATATCTCGCCATCAACTAATTACCGGCTTTGATGTTTTCGTAATATTTACGAATTACAAGTGTAAATTGAAGCGTTTTTGTCCTATTTTTCTCTTCTTTTTCACAGGATGAAGTAGTCGTTTTTTGCGCTAAAACCTCGTGCATTTTAAATATGGAAATAATTCCTCTGCTTTTTAAACAGTATATTCTACTACCTAACGATCTGTACATATATAATTACATCATATATATATATATATATATATATATATATATATATATATATATATATAGGTAATTATCCGTTGGTAAATAATCCATGTGAATCCTAATAGTATAAAATATTAAAATTGCTAAATAAATAAATTATATAGATCGGAAATTCAAAATTACCCCGTTAGAATAGCTATTTCACCATAAAAGACCATAAAACACCTTCCTTGTAGGATTTGTCAACAGCAAGGAATTACGAAATAAAATTTATTTCTTAACACTTTGACGTTGACGAATCCTGCAAGAAAGCTATGGGTAAGGTGAAATAGCGATTCTAATTGTATAATTTTGAATTTCCAATCTATGTAATTAATTAAACGAAAATAAATATCTACTATTACATTTCATACCAAACGGATAATACCTACAACAAAACTGAACAGACAGGAATGAAACTGCAAAAAAAAAAAAATAAAATAAATAAAATTATTTTCCGCATAATGTAAATACTGTACATAATACCTTATCTCAGAAATATAGACAGACTCTGAAGGATCGGTACGGACCCAATATACCAAAAATATGGAGAAAAATTGAGAAATCCTACCAGAAACTGGCACGAATATCGAACCATCTGACATTCCTACACCGATTTTGAGACCTACAACTCATCCCTTCAGGCTTGGCACCAAGACGTCCCATCAATTCAAGGAGAGCTCGTCGGGTCGCAGAGAAAGCGGGACACGCCCTTGTCCGAGAGAGAATCCAGTTGGATAAAACATCGACTACAAGCTCATATCTCCCAGACGCTCGAGGATTTCTTCAACAGAATTACGAATGAAGAAAACCAGAGAAGGATCCAAAATGACCTGGATAAATCATTCAGACATGAATTTGATGTAGTCAAGGCTCGCCAAGTGCAAAAATTAAATAGATTGAAAGATCAGAAGGTGACGCACAAGGTCCATCACCCACCAGTGAAAGCAGTAGTCAACATCAGCCAATATCAGCTGAGTGTCTCTGAGGAGTCAGTATTGAATAAGGGTTTCAACTTCACCACAATCATCAGGCGGGTGCCATACTTGGACATCATTGCCAGAGTCGAGGAGGTGGCCTTGAACTTCCCTTCTCAGGCTCAGGCGGATGAACTAAGATGGAAGGTAAGACAGGCTCTGGAGAGAACCAAGCTGCCCAGCTCTAATATAACAAAACTGGAGAGGCTGGCGATTGGATCCCTACAGAGGAACGAAAACATCATCATCCTACCGGCTGACAAAGGTAATGCGATTGTAGTGATGGACAAATCAGAGTATACAAGAAAACTGGAAGACCTCATTAGCAGTGGTAGCTACAGCAAAGTGAAAAAGGAACCTACTATGAAAACAGAACGCAAATTGTCAGAGATCCTAATCAAGAACAAGGATCACTTCGCACCCAAGACGTATAGGCAGTTATCGCAGCGTTACACCAAGCTACCTCACATATACGGTCTCCCTAAGATTCACAAAGACGGTATTCCGCTCAGGCCGATTGTTAGTGCCTAGGCTCTGTGTGCCACCCTCTGAGTCGCTTCCGTGTAGATATAATTGACCCATTGATCGGAAAGTCTCCTTCATATGTCCGAAACTCCGCCTACTTCGTGGAAATAATCAAAGATGCTCCCATCCTATCGAACCAGATGGTGAGCTTGGACGTGGTGAGTTTGTTCACCAACGTACCCACGGAGGAGGCACTCTCAGTAGTCAGAGACAAATTGACCTCTGACTCTTCCCTAGAAGAACGGACCAGTATTCCAATAGATAATCTGATGGAGATGTTGACTTTCTTTACACAAACAACACACTTCGGAATGGGATCACACATATATCGACAGGATGAGGGCTTAGCACTGAGCTCGTCATTATCACCAGCAAATGCGAATATATACATGGAATACTTTGAGGAAATGGCATTAGAATCTATATCGCTAAAGCCTACTATATGGTTAAGGTACGTAGATAACACCTTCATACTCTGGCCACACCAGGAAGATGTCCAGGTTCTACTGGACCATGTGAACTCAATAAGACCTTCGATAGAGTTCACAATGGAGAAAGAGAGTAACAACACACTCCCATTCCTGGATGTACTAATATCTCGAACAGACCATGGGTTCAAGACATCCGTATACCGTAAACCAACATTCACCGGACAGTACCTCAATTTCAACTCCCACCATCCATACAGCGTAAAGAAAGGGATCGTCCGTTGCTTACAACACCGAGCAAAAGTCATCAGTGGCGACCCAGAGATGTTAGATAAAGAATTGGTCAGTATAAGTAGTACCCTACAACGTAACAACTACCCTGGGTGCCCCCCCCAAAAAAAAAACTGGGATAGGCGGGTACAAGAGGAGGAGGAGGACAACAACACCCAGCAAACAGCCTGCCTGCCTGCCTTATGTGAAGGGGTTATCAGAGAAAATACAAAGGATTTGCGGTCCATATAACATCAGGACAACTTTCAAGAGCTTGACAACACTACGCAGATATCTCTCTTGAGTGAGACCCCCCCCCATACAGGAGAACATATCTAAAGACTGTGTGTACGCTATCCCGTGCAGCTGCGGAAAGGAATATAAAGGAGAGACAGGCCGCCCCCTCAAGGTAAGGCTTCAAGAAAACCAGAAAGCTGTAACGCGAGCGGCAGTAGAAAAATCAGGTGTGGCTGACCACATATGGAGAGAGAAGGGAGATCACCGCCCCCTGTGGGATCATGTTGAGGTCATAGATAGGGAACACCATTGGAAAATTCGTAAACTTAAGGAATCAGCCCATATGCTAGGCCACAAAAATCTCCTGAGCCGACCAAGCATAGAAATAAATACAATATGGGAACCAGTAATAAGGAGTGATACATTATATGCACAAGTTAACTGTATCTGTCTCTTCCAAAAAGTGTGGTTCATTCTTCACAAGCCTTCAACTCTATAATCAAATCATTTATACGAGCCCGTTCTAGGTACAACGGTAAACTACATCAGGCAGCAAGGCTTCTGATCAGAAAATTTTGAGGAGCGTGGAACCTCATCTTAATTGCTGTTGTTCCCATGTCTTTCCTGACCCAGAATGGCAGCACGTGGTAGGGCCCCAGTTATGGGCAAAGAGGTAGCCCATAAACTAGCGCCGAAACTCTAGGAAAGTATAAAAATGCATTTCATAGTAAAAATGCTAGCAATACATTTAAAAATACCAGCAATAAATCTTTTAAAATATTACCAGCAATACATTTTCCATTACCATCAATACATTTTTGAAAAAAATCATTACTAGCAAAAATAAAAAGATATTGTATTTATACGAAAATATCCCAAAAAATTGTATCGGCATTAAATAATACATAAAAAAAAGCATCCAGTAATACATTTTCATAGTAAAATAAATTAACAGCAATGTATTAATGAAAAGCTATTACGAATAATATATTTTTGAAAGAAACTTTACCAGCAAAACATTAAAAGATAACAGCAATACAGTTGATTATTATAAAATTTACCCGTATATGTGTGCATTTGTAGTTTGTTAATTTATGAATTTAATTAAGTTGTTTACTTATTAATTGGGTAAGATTTTTGCTTATTTTTATTTATTATTTATTGTACACTTTCATATTTACATAGGGTCTATCCTCCATATTGAGCATTATATATATATATATATATATATATATATATATATATATATATATATATATATATATGTATGTACATATATATATATATATATATATATATATATATATATATATATATAGTTGTATGGATATGAGTTTGTGAACCTGGGTTTCACGTTTTGTTATCATCAGAGATTGTTTGTCTGATGATCGCAAAAGCTTGAAACCCAGGGTCCCAAACTGATATCCATACGACTGTATATGCTAGCCCTATCACCGATATTGAGCACATTCCAATAACTACTGAGCATATATATATATATGTATATATATATATATATATATATATATATATATATATATATATATATATATATATATATATTAGGTTGGTGCAAAATAATTTCGTTTTCTCACATAGTAACATATGTTAGAAAACGAAATTATTTTTGCACCAACCTAATATATATATATATATACATATTTATGCTCTACTTTTGTATCGGGCACTATTTTTTAAAATAATAACATAAATACTAAAGAACTTTAGATTATTTACCTAACCAGTTCTTTCCTATTTTCTATATATTTTCATATATATATATATATATATATATATATATATATATATATATATATATATATATATATATATATATATATGGGTGAGTGTGTCTGTGTGTGTGTGTAATTTGTTATGCAGGGTGGTCCAAAAGACTTGTCACCATTGAAGTCTCTTCCAAACTGTAGGAGTTCGTATCAGCCGTCTAATATAGATAATTATATTATTTACGGGTTACAAGATTTCGCTCCACTCTGTATATATATATATATATATATATATATATATATATATATATATATATATATATATATATATATATATATATATATGCGTGTGTGTGTGTTTCGAAATTCAGTTGTCATTCTCCTAGACATAGATGTTGACCAAATCTGAAGAGCCCAGTATTTAATCGCTAGCAAGGAAGAGAAGAAATTTCTTCAGTAATGGAATTTATGCGTATGTGAATATAATGAAAATCGACTAGTAATCGAACGCGGTTCTCCGATTTCTCATTTCTCGACGCTATTCCATTACACCACCTGCACATCCTCAAAAGAATATCATAACATTTTCGAAACTCCATTACAGAAAATCTTTAATTACTTTTACATTCTGAAATGCACAAGAAATTGAGATAGATGCTAACCAATCAAAATGGTATTATTTGAAATTTTGCTTTTATGCTTTAAATATTTTAAAAATCTTTTTCTTTTGCGATAAACTTAATTTAAATTAGTGGAAACCCGATTTTAGTTTCATGCAAAGATATCAAGTTATCTTTATGGATTCACACACTAGAATATACTCTTTAGGGCGGAAACGAATTACGAACTATCATATATATATATATATATATATATATATATATATATATATATATATATATATATATATATATTACTTCGTATATATATATATATATATGCATAAATATATATATATATATATGTGTGTGTGTACTTGTATATATGTATATGTGTGTGTTGTGTGTACTCAACGAAATGTCTTAATTAATTTCGTCGAAACCATGAACTTTCAATGTTTTCTGAGATTGGCTTAAAACTTGACATTTCTCGGAACTAATTCGGGAATAATCACACATTATTCCAGTCTTATCCAAAATAACATTACAATTTGTACGTCATCTATCAATAATATTTCTCTTATCTAGTTTCTGTATTTACTCGATAACAACAGAATCTACGTCTCATGAATGGTCCACAGAACTTGTATAAGAGACCAGATAATCTTCTATTGAATATGGTTTGAAAAAATATAAAAAAAACACGAAACAGAAATCAACGAAAGATTTCGCAAGACTGAAATGTTTTTTGGGGATAGAGAAAATATTTTTATAAATTTCTTCATGTAAGGAAGAAAACGTGCTTTATTTGTCGAATGATGACATAGAAAATTATGTTGCAAATTTGGCACAACAACTTAGAAAGTTTCAATTTTAAAAACAGTTAATTAAATACATCTGTAAATACAAAAGCACTAACAAAGTTCAACTTTTTAAAATAGCTCTTACCACGAAAAATTCCACAATTACGACGTTCATTTCAATTTGTTTATTTGGGTCCATTTTTTTAAAATTTACAATATTCACATTTTTTTTATTAATCAATTTATTTATAAACAGGGCGACGAAGCCACTAAGACGCAAAGGATTAATGAAAATGAAGCAAAATGGGTAGACATTTTTTAGGAGAAAACCTAATAAACGAACAGGATTCAGAGAAACAGAAGTTGGCGATTGAGTTTGCATTTAAATTTTAATTGACAGGTAAGGAAGAAGCTGGAAGAGATTTATGCAGGCGAGAAGTGCAGAGAAAGAAACTATTAGAATTGAATTTACGCTTACATCAAGCTATTTCATCGGTAAGACGATAAAGACGTAGTTACCTGTCTAGTATTAAGCTTAGATTCATTTATTAAGCTTTCCTTTTGTCACCAAGCTCACATTCTGTTTATTTTACCAATACTTTGGGTTTTTGTATATATACCGGGCATAACAGCAAGATTGTCCAAATCATGAAAATGCAAAATTGTCCAATTGTCAGATTAAAATAGGAACGTTTGTATCTTAGAAACGATTAAAAAATTACTGGAATTCTCCGAGGTTTTTTAGACTCAACTTTGAGAATGTATAATTACTCTCAAAGCTTAAGAGTAGAATCGTGAAGAAATCGATCATAATTGAAAATATCATGTTCATCATTAATTAATTATAGATAAGACCCGGAAGCTCATGAAGTATTGAAATAGTTCAAATAAACACACACACACACACACAAACACACACACACACATACATATATATATATATATATATATATATATATATATATATATATGTATATTAGGTTGTTGCAAAAATAATGACGGTTTTTGACGTATTTTCTAAGGTCAAAAACCGTCATTATTTTTGCAACAACCTAATATATAAATATATTAGTAGTCAATATATATATATATATATATATATATATATATATATATATATATATATATATATAGAATATATATATATATTTGAATATATATATATAATATATATATATAATATATATATATATATGAATATATATATATATATATATATATATATATATATATATAATTATTTATTTAAAAATTATAGCATAAATATGTTATCAAATCACTACAAAAATAGCTATTTTGTTTCAACACCTCCAGTGTCTTGTGAGCACTCTTTTAAGAATCTTAATTGTTGGTTATTGGAATTTATTCCGTACGCACCAATCATATACTTGGGTATATATATATATAGATGAATAAATTCCCAAGAGGATAGAATCCAGGTAGAACTCAATGTCCAGGACAGAATAAGAATATAATATAAAAGGCTCAAACACTAATATTCCATGGTTATAATTTATTACATTGGAATCGTAATCATGATCCAATTAATCAGATCTACAAATTATATATATCTTCCATCAAGATCCTTTTACAACTTATTCAAGATGATCTTCTCTCTCTAACCTTCTGTCCTGGAGTAACGAAGTGCGTCACAGGTTTCATTTTCAAGACATTTTTCACTGCCCTTTGGACTGTCATCGCTAAAATTCCTCTCACACGCGCCAAACATCTAATGAATTCAGTTGGATATTTTCTAATTGATCTCTTTAGCTCTAACTTCAAAACATGAGCCCTCTTCCTGTTTTGACCTCGTGATCCAGTTTTCCTGTCTACTATTCGCTTTTTTTAAAAAAAATATTCACCGTACTCTTGATGGTTCTTGAATTCACTTTGAAGATGGAAGCCAAGTTTCGAATGTTGGTACCATGAAGAAATATTATTTTTTCCCTCAACATTACTCAGATTGGAAGACAGTGGATTTGGATATATATATATATATATATATATATATATATATATATATATATACATATATATATATATATATGCCTTACATTTCTGGAGTTTAACATTTGGCATCATGATGAAAAACATAAAAGGTTCTCTAACAGAATTAATGAAAGCAATTTCGTTTGGGAGGCGTTAAAATTAACAAGCCACTCTTTGCCCCATTTAGCAACCGACTGAAGGTCATTTTGCAATCTGCTGCCAGTTTGACCTTATTGAATATATCAGATTGACCCCTAAGACAGAAGTAAATAGATGCGCCATCAGCATAGATATAGAGTCGACAAATGATGATCGTCAGAATTTCGTAACTCGAATTTAGGAACAAATTAGGTCCAATGATAGAGCGTTTCAGGACATTCCTGTTGATGTAAGAAGTTCCAGAAGAGTGACTGTTCGAGACAATTTTCATTGCCGGATTTCATAAGAAAGATTGAAGCAAAAGAAAACATGATCAGAACTGTCATAACCTTTCGACTTGTGAAGAAGATCAGTATGCCAAACCTTGTCAAACTCCTTTAAGATATCTACAAAAACTGCCTGAAACATTCTTATCTAAAGGAAATTGAAAGTGTTTTTTGCTTGAATGTCGTGAATGATGACGTATCCTAATTTTCAATCTGACTAATGTTCGCATTCTTGTATTTATGACGAAGTGAATGATCGTTCTTTGAAACACAGACACAATTAATGAAAGCAATTTCGTTTTGGAGGCGTTAAAATTAACAAGCCATTCTTTGCCCTAATTAGCAACCGACTTAAGGTAATTTTTCGATCCGCTGCCAGTTTGACCTTATTGAAGATATCAGATTGATCACTAAGACAGAAGTAAATAGATGCGCCATCAGTATAGATATAGAATCGAGAACTCATGATCGTGAGAATTTGACGAAGCGAATAATCGTTCTTTGAACTCAGAAAATTGTCATAGAATTTATCTGAACTCTCTACAGAAAAAAACTCTAAGCATACTTGAATTTGCTGTTTGCGAGCATAACGACATGAAGCTGACTATGAAAGAAATATGTGATCAATTTTCTAATATTTACTATTACGATTAATAATAATATTGAATATTACTTCAAGAATTTTAGCATTTTGGAAATTTAAAAAAAATAATTCGTTAAATTTTTAATCAAATCTAATTAAGATAATTATTCTGTCTTAATGATTCCATTAAAAATATTTCGGCTGCATTCGACTAATTTGTTGTATTGTGAAATAGCAGAGAACAACAAGGAAACTCAGCATCCGAAGCAGCTAGAAACATTCACTCACTTTATGGAGAGGGATGTGTGAATGAAAGAACTTGCAGAAGATGGTTTGCATAATTCAAAGGTGAAGATTTCACCCTTGAAGATGAAGATCGAACCGGACGTCCAGTTGAGTTTGATGAAAAGCTTGAAGCAGCCCTTGAAGAAAATCCTGCTTTATCAGTTGAGGAATTGGCAGTGGTTCTCAGTTCAAACCGTACAACTGTTCATCGTCATCTTCAACAACTTGGAAAAGTTCCTAAACTTGGAAAATGGGTGCCTCATGAATTGTCTGAAAACAACATCAAATCCCGAGTTGACATCTGCTCTTCTCTCCATTCTCGCCAACTTGTTTCACCTTTTTTGGATAGACTTGTGACCGGCGACAAAAAATGGATCTTTTATCGAAATGTTAAGCGTTGTAGACAGTGGCTTGGTAAAGGGGAAGGACCCCAGCCACAGCCGAGAAGGGAGCTTCATGGGCAAAAGGTTCTTCTTTCAATCTGGTGGGATCGCCAACGAAAATCACATTGAATTTTTATCACCTAATGCAACAATTAATGCTCAAATATACTGTCAGCAATTAGAGCGTTTGAACCAAGGAAAAAAAAGGCCTGCTCTAGTGAATCGAAAGGGGTGATGTTTCATCAGGACAATGCGCGACCCCACACATCAAGAATCACGTCACAAAAGATCGAAGAACTTGGTTGGGAGAAAATTCTTCATCCACCTTATTCTCCCGATCTTGCTCCTTCAGACTACCATTTGTTTCGTAGCTTACAGAATCATTTGGAAGGAACAGCTTTTGTAACACAGGAAGATGTTAAAACGGACATTTGTGAGTTCTTCGAATCAAAGCCAAAAGAATTTTACAATAATAGAATTAGTAAGCTTGTTAATAGATGGAAGGAAGTCATAGATAATCAGGGAAAATACATTGTTGATTGAATCTGTAATTAAATGTAACATTTGGTCACTTGTTTTCTTTATTCAAAATTCGGACAGAACTTATGGGATGACCTGATAAATGCATTCTATATGTTAGGGAAAGCTTATTTTCTTCCTCTATAAAGAACGATAACTCAAAATACAAGTGAGTTACTTCCCATGTCTGAGTGTACCATTTCTGAACTGACCATGACGACAAGCTGACAAGCACTTGGGATTCATTGTTTCAATCTGTGCAATTCTTGCTGTTCTCACACAGGGGAAAAATAAAAGTAATTTATTTATATTATTTACATTATTATCTTAATATTTACATTATTAGTCCTCATCTTTGTCGCCATATTTATTACAACGTCTCGGTCGTTGCACGCTCCGGTCTTCTTCAGGTGGTTAGAATGTCGAACTGAACACTTTATTTCGCTCACTGTGATAGACTGTTTTAGTTCCACTTGCCATGTATAATGGATATCAGTTATTAGTTATCTCCTGTCAATTTCCCTCTGAAAGTTCTCCACTGCCTTAACCGGAATTATTGAACTCACACTCTTTGGGTCCTGTCGCTGGATCTAACTAACGCATTTATAGCCTAGAGGACTTATGGCACAATGGATAAAGGCGTTAGTTAGATGGCTGAGGTTAGAATCCTGGAGAGCAACACACTGCGCATTTTTGGCTTCACGTTTTCCACTGACTTGAAGTGAAGCAACTCCATCAAATCAATCTGACACAAGGAAGATTGAGGTACTTTGTTGTGACAGAAGATTTTTCTCGTCAGAGTCCGTCTTGCACATTTAGAAATCTACTATTCGACCGTGCATTGAATATTGCTGCCCTATCTGGTCTAGTGCTCCTGTTATTCATCTCTAGTTTCTTGAAAAAAAACGAAGAATGATCTGCAATATAATGGATCCTGACTTAGCATCTCGACTTCAGTCACTTTCTCACCGACGTGGCATGGCTTCAGTTCTGTCTTATCTGCAAATATTTTAATGGCAACTGCTCTGACGGTCTTCTTTCTCTGCTGGCCTGACTACATAAATTTATATGTACTACTAGATTGACAACTAGGCCCAACATTTTACTGTTGAAATAGTTAAATGTAACCGCCACTTCTACTCCAACAGTTTCTTTTCTCGCAATTCTTGCCTGTGGAACTCCCTTCCGTTTACTTGTTTCCCTGAAAACTAAAATCTTCATTAAACTAAATGCAACGTCATTCGCTATCTATCTTTTTGAAATCGATTCATCTTGTCTTTCTCTCAGTTTCAATCTGTACAACCGTCTGCGTAGTAGTGGCATTCTCGCCTTGCGTGGGGTGAAATGATATATATATATATATATATATATATATATATATATATATATATATATAATTTCAAAATATAGACTTAATGCGTGCTATATTTATGGGATAAAGTGCTCAATATCAGAGATAGAATGTGAAAATTGAAGTCAATAATTAGAGGCGACAGGCTGTTTCATGCTAGATGCAATTTCCTTAACATATAGAATGCATTTATCCCATAAGTTCTGTCCGAATTTTGAATAAAGAAAACAAGTGACCAAATGTTACATTTAATTACAGATTCAATCAATATATTATCTCCATTTGAAAACAAAGAACTATATTTTTCAGTTCTGAAGATAATCCTCAAAAAGGAACCATATCTACAAGATCTTTTTGCCAAAAATGTACTTTTCTCAAAAAAACAAACTAATGATTTAATAATTTAATTTAATTTCACAAACTTTATTTCTGTAAATCACAAATCGAGTGCATGAATTTAGGATAAACTAGCAGCCATGCCAAGCTGGTCAATCAGAAAAAAAACAAAGTTTATGTTTAAATGTATCAGAGTCTATCTTCTTCAATTACATCAAATATTAGGTTGGTGCAGAAATAATGTCGTTTTCTCAGATATGTTACTATGTGAGAAAACGACATTATTTTTGCACCAACCTAATACTTTCATTAAAAAACCCATTTTGAATTAATGCAGTCACTGATACAACAGAAGTAGCCATGAAGGGGTAAAACACGCAACATGAAGATCCACTTCAGACCACAATTATTTTAAAGTTTCTGAAATTCAATTTATCAGTGTGCTACCAGGGATGTATAAAAGGATACATTTATAAAGCAATTGTTAAGTTTGATGAAAATTGGTTGAGGCATCAACAAAAAAAAAAAAAGAAAGAAATAAACTATTTACGCCGGTTTTAACTATATGGGTAGAATCATCAAATTAAATAACTGTTAAACAATCAACTTAATGTTGGCTACAATAGATTGAAAACTGTATTAGATTGCTTGAAAACTGAGAGAGTTTTAGTTTAAAATTGATATTAAAATAGATTTTTCGTTTTTCGCGATTTTTTCGCTAAACGCAGTGGCGTAGAAACAAAAATGAGATATCGTTGAGCTCGTCATGATGCAAGTAACCTGCATGCCGATTTTGAACTAAATCGGAGGAAAAAGAAAGTTCAATTTATCGATTTTTGCTTGGCTTTATCGGTTATTGTTTTTTTAAAAAAAAAATCGATCTTTTACGCAAAGAACCTATATCTTACAATGTATAATGTATGTGCTACGTTTAGTCAAAATCAGTTGGATGTATCTCCTGTGAAAAGGTATCACACATACATACATCCGCTGTTTTATATATAGAGATAATCAAAATATTAGCTCAAGCCAAAAAAGAATAAAACGTGGACGCGGGATAGTTTAAGAATGTGTGAACCACTGGGCCAAACTGAGACAAGAATTAATAATACATGCGTCTAGGATCGATATCTGTAGCCTGGGATAAGCTTTTGTTAAAGTAAATTTTCAAACAGCTGTGACACGTTGCTAAGATTCTATGAAAGAGCGTAATTCTGACTTAAAATTATAATTGCTTTTCTAGTCTGTAAGTTGAGATTACTAGACGTAACTGTATACAAATAAAACACGTCAAGGAAATATTTTTGGGCGGTGGGCCAATCAAGACTCCTTCCCTTGCCAAAAGCTAATCGACAGCTAATCAATTTCGATCTTACTGAAGATCAAATCTTTGTGGTTGTACGTATTTGCAATCTAATTTTTATTGCATTATTTTTTAAAATTTTATAACGCGTCGCAGTCTATATTTGAAGAGACTCGTCCCCCAAAGAACGGCTGAAAATAAAGACGTGTTAAGGATTTCAGAGTTCATTTCCTTCATCTGTCAGAATTCATTAAGAAGATAAACAATGTGTGTTTATAGAAAGGTGGAAGAAAAATTATCTTCTGTAATGTCTTGCTAGACAATTTTAAAACGCCAGGATCTAACTTACATATTTAAAAGCCTATCAATCGTCCTTTTAATATTCCTGTCACGTCTGCTGCTCCTGCCATATATTTACAGAATCTTGTTACAATTCAAAGAAAAATCTGTGATGTTATTGGTCCTGATCCGGTATCATGGCTTCAGTAACGTTCCCATCGGCGTAATGTAGCTTCCCTGTACACATTAAAATGTCTAACATTCGCCCATGTTTAGTATACTGCTGCCACATATAATATAGCTCTGTTATATATTTAGAGATCTGTGATAAAATCCAGGAAAGAATCTGCAATGATATTGGCCCTGATCTGGCGTCTCAGCTTCAGTCCCTATCTCACCGCCGTAATGGAGCTTTCCTGTGCCTTTTTCATAATTACTTTCATGGTAATTGTTCTATTGAACTTTCTTCTATGGTACCTAGTCTCTGTGAATTTATGCACCGCATTAGATTGGCAAATACCATTTTAAAGTTAAAATGTTTACATGTAACCGTAATTTCTATGCTAACAATATCTTCTATGGCACTTCTCGTTTGTGGAACTCTTTTTCGGCTTCTTGAATTCCAGTCAAGTATAAATACTGTTGTAACCTAGAAATGGTCACTGAATGAGGAGTAACCAAATGGTTGGAAATGAAATTGTAATCTTTATAACATCAACAAAATACAATACTCGCCAGCGGCATGAAATAGGTAAACCACTGCTAGTATTGAACTATATATTAACCCCACTTACAATAGTGTCCAACGTATTTCTGAAAATTGGAACATACTCATTAGTGTTCATTGGAACGGTATATAACACACACTCACAC
>OZ010589.1:96023544-96061044 GCA_963932145.1 Acanthosepion lycidas | reverse complement strand
TGTAATGGATTCGATTGGAATTCGAACTCGGCTCTCCGATTCCTCAGTCCAAGTCGCTATCCATATATATCCAATACGAACATTTCAGTGTGTTTGGGTGTCAATCTGCGGACAGTGCAGAGAATTTGGGAATAATTGGATGATATATCCCGTCAAAATCATGGTGTTTGGAGTGATCACTAGTGATGGCGAAGTTATACCTCCATTTATTTTCCCACAGAGACTTAGGCTCAACAGGGTGGCCTATATCAAATGCTTTGAGGAGGTAGTCCTGCCCTGGGTGAAAATGTCGGCTGCTGAAAAACGTAATGTCTGGCAAAAGACTCTGCAACAAGCCACACAAGCAGGAAAATACAGTCATGGCACTCAGACAATTTCTGCGACTACATTACCCCTTACCTCTGGCCACATAATTCCCCAGCCATAAAACTCTTTGCCGCATTAAAGATGAACTGAAGGCAGGGATTATGGTAGCATTCACCAACTTAAACAAAAAGACCGCCCAGAAGAGTTGCTGAAGAGTTTCTGAACTATGAGAGACTGCGGCTGAAGCCAATGGAGGATTTTATTGAATAAATCTACTATTTAGCATTTCAGTATATTTTTGTGTTATTTTGGTAAATATATCTGTTAAAATGAGATGTTTATTTTATTTTCATTTTTGCGTAATTTAAACGACAATTTATCCTTCGAGCGATATATAATTTATTTATCCGTTAGATTTTATCAATGAAACTTTTTTTTTCTGGTAGATACCCATATTTCAGTAGACATCTCTTTATTTATAAAATAGTATAATTATTTTCTTCTATTGGTTTGAATATTTGAGAAATCTTATTAAGAAAAAATATGTGCCATCCAGTAGGATTCAAAACTGCGTCCTGCTTTTCAGGAGAAATAGTCGTTAGATCTGTTGAACTTTGGACAGACTCGACCACAGATGGTGTCACCGATCTAATTCACACACACACACACAAGCAAGCACACACACACACACACACACACACACATATATATATATATATATATATATATATATATATCAAATATGTGGTGCAGTTCAATTTATATTACAATGAATTATTCATACAAAAAGTAGATTAGTAAAGTTAATGATATAAAATGGCGAAATGATTTCGCAAACAAAATTTTAAAGTTGCATTAATGTATAAATCACTCGATGAATGTTATTGTTATGGGGTCCACCCCTTTTTCATACAAGTGAACTCGACCAGTGTGTACTTGGACTGCTGACGTTAAATACCCAGAGTCAGTCAGAGTAGAGAGAGTCAAAGATAGAGATTGTGATTGAGTTGGAGGTAGAGTAATAGTGTGAGGTAACCGCTCGTAGGTGTCACAGTTACAAGCACGTAGACTCTAAGGAAGTGCTACTTCGAGACTGGATTTACGAGACTGTATATATATATATATATATATTATAATTGCTACTAACCACGTTTCTGGATTTCCTAACCGTATTCCCAATCGTATTATTGTGTAAATACATTTATTTGTTATATTTCATTCCTGCGTTTGTCATTCATTGGAGACCGAATTTAATCTCGGAATCCACAACAATTATGATCCTTGTTTTTAATAATTATTACCTGTATAAGGTCTTTTTTTTTTAAATAAAAATACTTGCATATTAATAAAAGACCTTTTACAGCTTATATTTATTGAAAACAAGGCTCATAACATTCATCGAGTGATTTTTAGGTTAATGCACCTTTAAAATTTTGTTTGCGAAATGATTTCGCCATTTTCTATCATTAACATTACTAATATACTTTTTGTATGAATGATTCATTGTAATATATATATATATATATATATATATATATATATATATATATATATATATATATTATTTTCCCTATTGCATCGTTAAATAGATTAATTTAACAACTTTAACAATTCATTGCAATAAATAATAATGTCGGCCATTATTTATAGAAATTAGAAGGTACAAAAAACGATTCAAAATTGACAAGTGTTTACATTTGATTGAAGCAGACGATAAATACATAGTGTTAGAGCCAATTCTATATTTTGTTACTTCTTCCCTCTGGAAACAAACAGCGTATCTCATATGTCTTTCCGGTCTTTCCTCGAACACAAAACAAACAGTCCATTATTTATGGGGTATTTGAAGGACATGGCGTACGTGCAAATCTTCAAATCATGCAAAGAACTAAATGAAAGTAACATAATTATATGATAGAATATGTTTGTAGGGCACGATTGATTAGCTTTTTTTATTTTTATCATTGTAATCAATTTTCGGTAAGTATTTTCACTTTGAGAGACAAGTTTAAATTAATTCGAGTCGACATCTATGTGTGCTAAGGATTCTTATCAAGAAGAAAATTTATAAGGTGCCTACATCCGAAACTAAGTAAGGAATTATTTTTAGCGGTTTACTGCAGTTTCCATTTATATCTGATATTTCACGGGAAGGGACATGTCGTCGATGTAACGATTTAATAGTGGTGAAATACTGGAATACAAATAAAAGCGAACTCCATCAGACAATTAGGTTAATTTGCCATATAACTATGGTTATTATGTGGATTCTGATGAATAGAGTTCGTAGCAAAATAAGGCTCCGTTCTGAGTAAGCCGATAAACTGCGTCCAACAACAAGGCCTCTGATCAGGAGATTTTGAGGAGCGTGGAAACACCTCTTAATTGCTGATGTTCCCAAGTTTACCCTCACCCGGGGTGGTAGCACCTGTTAGGTCCAGCTATGGGCAAATAGTTAACCCCAAAATCTGGACTACACCCGCGTCCTGAGTATGACGATAAACTACATCCGCGTCCTGGGTAAAACGATAAACTACGTCCAACAACAAGGCCTCTGATCAGGAGGCTTTCAGGTGCGTGGAACCACCTTTTAATTGATGGTGTTCCCACGTCCACCCTGACCCGGGATGGTAGCACTTGTCAGGATCCCAACTATGGGTAAATAGTTAACACCGAAACTGAGGTAAAAAGCATTATAAAAGTGTAAAAATAGATTTTAATACAAGAAATTCTTTGTAAAAAATATTACCAGAAATAAAAAAAAAAAACTATTACCAGCAATACGTTTTTGAAAATAATATTACCAGCTATACAATTTCTAGAAATAGATTTTTGACAAAACAAAAATATTATCAGGAAAAATAAAAGTTGTCGGCCTTAAATGAAGCATTGAAGTTGATATGCCGTAAAACAAAACAGACCAAACCAAAGCAAGACCGTAAAATAAATAAAGGTACAGATTTAATCAAGTGACTAGAACAAGAAGTGCTATTTTCTTTATGAGAGCGATATCAGCTCGAACAATACCCATGCAATAAACTATATATGTTTCATGGATTGCACAAACACTTTTGAAAATATGCGGTATACAGACCTATTTATAATGTGAGAAAACATAAATTGTTTGTAAAATATATTAGAATAATAATAATATTTATTGAAATACAGATAGGAAAAGAAACGAGCATATACACACAAATGAAAAAGCCTCTGGCGAAAGAAAACGTTTTCTGAAAAGATTTCTTTAAAATACAGAGATGATTCTAAGAGAACAGAGACATCTGTCAGTATTTTTATAGAGTGAACAAAATCATAGAAAGAAAAAAATGTAAGAACTTCTAGAAAAGGTATGAAAAGAAAGCGAGAAAAAAAATTGTGTGGATATTACAAAAATAACAACTCAACGTGTGAGATGCGGTCTGGAAACGTGTGAATCAACTAGGCACAGAAATGTAATTATCGAGGTAGAGTTATAACAGACAATGAAAAATGTGACGTAGAACTCTGAAGATGCATTGCAAAAGTGAAAATGATTCCAGAAACAATTTATGGCGAATAGAAGACAAATTCTTTCTGACGTGTCCTGACACTTCAGAATACATATAATTATGACTCTCCCCAGTTTCGTGTCATTTGTAGCCTTAAGAGATATCTGTCCCCTTAACAACCCTCTAGGTCTCTCTCTCTCTCTGTCATCTATGTGCACAAAATCGTTAGGACGGGATAATCGTTAATTCCTTCGGCCTCTTGTCTTCAATATGACATATGAGTGCCCTCAAGTCCTCCTTTCATCGTATGCGTCCGAGAAATTTCGACACGTTTCTTTCTACTGGTATAAGTCCTTTTTGCCCCAACTTTCCTTAAAAACTCGTAGAAATGCCGGTTTCCGTACGACCACTGATCCCTTGGCCATACCAGGTGCTGCAACATTGGATGTGCAGGAGGTGAAATGGATAATGAACAGTGATTGTTTATCGGAGAGCCGAATTCCAATTTCAGAAATTTCAAAAAACATTGGGATAGATACAACTCTACCTCTTCTCCTCCATCTACGGATTAATTAGTAAGACATGTATTAGTAAACCATTTACTCAAAAAAATAAAAAAAATAAATAATTTTTTTTTCCTTTTAAAAAAACCTTGCTGGATGTAGTTTCTCATCATACCCAGCACAAACTACCAACATCAGCAACAACTAAAATGGATATCACATGTAACTAAAAGAGAAAATAAGGACATTATCAACATGCTGAAATTCCACACTACAAATAAAAGGTTAGAAAAGACATCCAGCCGATATTGAAAAGAGTGATAACAACTAGTGGACTTGAGAAATCGGTTTTCCTAAAAAAAAATTTTAAGACACAGCGTATAAAAGTTTCAACCGATAGCAGTGCTAGCAGTTCGGTCAAGCAATACCGAATGTTTCGTTATAAGGAAATTAGAGATGAAAAGAACAGGCGCTACATTTTGATCGCAGACTGATTGTCAGCAAACGAAGAACAGTGTAAATCATATAACAGAAACGGTGAATGCCAAATGTTTCTTTATAACAGAATTAGTACCGTTGCCAATGCGCCTTCGGATTTCTTTGTCATATGAAAACCTACTTCTGTAGAACTATTATTTGACAAGAGTCTTTTGCAATAAAAATGCGTCGTGAAGTGTTTTTGTCTCGAATACCGCAGCGAATGAAAATAATTGTGAAAGTTTTGAATGAATTTAGATATTCAGGTGGTCACCTGCTGAGAGAAATGATCAATTATCTGTATTTCTATTAGAAGCGGTCAGTTCAATATCTTTCATATTAAAAAGGCATAGCGCATAGAGATTATAATGTCCGATGCCTTTTCTATGTTACGGTTCTCCAAACCTTACTGTCTTTTATTCGTCTAAGCAATTATTGGTCTTTATGAGCCCACTGTGTGTCATCGGTTCAGCTAGCCATATGACTAAACACGAAAACTAGATGATTGGTTGTCTTTACTTGTTTCAATGTACACTGTAAGTTATAAAATATTTAAATTTAGTGAGAAGTAAAACGAGTCTTTGAAGAATAATAAAGAAAAATATTAATGTAAATTTCTACAGTATTTACATTGTACGGACTATCATCCTCATCTTTGTTGCCATATTTATTACAACGTTTCAGCCTTCTTCAGGTGGTTAGAATGTCGAACTGAACCTTTTATTTCGCTCGCTGGGGTAGGCTGCTCTAGTTCCACGTGGCAGTTATCAGTTATCTCCTGTTAATTCCCCTCTCCAAGAACCCACCGCCTTAACCAGGTATTGAAATCGCACTCTTTGGTTCCTGTCACTGGATCTAACTAACGCCTTTATCCACTGTGCCATATGCCCTTGATAACTGACATCCATTAGACATGCTATGTGGACCTAGAACAGTCTACCCCAGCGAGCGAAATAAAGGGGACATCCATTAGACGTGGCACGTGGGAGTAGAACAGTCTACCCCAGCCAGCGAAATAAAAGGGACATACATTAGACATGCTATGTGGACCTAGAACAGTCTACCCCAACGATCGAAATAAAGAGGACATCCATTAGACATGGCACGTGGACCTAGAACAGTCTACCGCAGCGAGCGAAATAAAGGGGATATCCATTAGACATGCTATGTGGACCTAGAACAGTCTACCCCAGCGAGCGAAATAAAGGGGACATCCATTAGACGTGGCACGTGGGAGTAGAACAGTCTACCCCAGCGAGCGAAATAAAAGGGACATCCATTAGACATTCTATGTGGACCTAGAACAGTCTACCCCAACGATCGAAATAAAGAGGACATCCATTAGACATGGCACGTGGACCTAGAACAGTCTACCGCAGCGAGCGAAATAAAGGGGACATCAATTAGACATGCTATGTGGACCTAGAACAGTCTACCCCAGCGAGCGAAATAAAGGGGACATCCATTAGACGTGGCACATGGGAGTAGAACAGTCTACCCCAGCGAGCGAAATAAAAGGGACATACATTAGACATGCTATGTGGACCTAGAACAGTCTACCCCAGCGAGCGAAATAAAAGGGACATACATTAGACATGCTATGTGGACCTATAACAGTCTACCCCAACGATCGAAATAAAGGGGTCATCCATTAGGCATGGCACGTGGACCTAGAACAGTCTACCACAGCGAGTGAAATAAAGGGGACATCCATTAGACATGGCACGTGGACCTAGAACAGTCTACCGCAGCGAGCGAAATAAAGGGGACATCCATTAGACGTGGCACGTGGGAGTAGAACAGTCTACCCCAGCGAGCGAAATAAAAGGGACATCCATTAGACATTCTATGTGGACCTAGAACAGTCTACCCCAACGATCGAAATAAAGGGGACATCCATTAGACATGGCACGTGGACCTAGAACAGTCTACCCCAGCGAGCGAAATAAAGGGGACATCCATTAGACGTGGCACGTGGGAGTAGAACAGTCTACCCCAGCGAGCGAAATAAAAGGGACATCCATTAGACATTCTATGTGGACCTAGAACAGTCTACCCCAACGAACGAAATAAAGGGGACATCCATTAGACATGGCACGTGGACCTAGAACAGTCTACCCCAGCGAGCGAAATAAAGGGGACATCCATTAGACGTGGCACGTGGGAGTAGAACAGTCTACCCCAGCGAGCGAAATAAAAGGGACATCCATTAGACATTCTATGTGGACCTAGAACAGTCTACCCCAACGATCGAAATAAAGGGGACATCCATTAGACATGGCACGTGGACCTAGAACAGTCTACCCCAGCGAGCGAAATAAAGGGGACATCCATTAGACGTGGCACGTGGGAGTAGAACAGTCTACCCCAGCGAGCGAAATAAAAGGGACATACATTAGACATGCTATGTGGACCTAGAACAGTCTACCCCAACGATCGAAATAATGGGGACATCCATTAGACATGCTATGTGGACCTATAACAGTCTACCCCAACGATCGAAATAAAGGGGACATCCATTAGACATGGCGCGTGGACCTAGAACAGTCTACCGCAGCGAGCGAAATAAAGGGGACATCCATTAGACATGCTATGTGGACCTAGAACAATCTACCCCAGCGAGCGAAATAAAGGGGACATCCATTAGACGTGGCACGTGGGAGTAGAACAGTCTACCCCAGCGTGCGAAATAAAGGCGACATCCATTAGACATGCCACGTGGACCTAGAACAGTCTACCGCAGCGAGCGAAATAAAGGGGACATCCATTAGACATGGCACGTGGACCTAGAACAGTCTACCCCAGCGAGCGAAATAAAGGCGACCTCCATTAAAGCTCTAATCATTCTGCCCATCAATTCATATGGGCTCCCTAAACTGTCAGCATGTGGTATGGTTCAGAAACTCAACAATAATCTTGAAAGTTTCAACCTTTTCTTGCTGAGAAGAAAATGCTTTCAATCCCATCTTTATTGTTTCGACCATTTATTCAGCATTCTCATTGGATTGAGGGTGTAAGGCGGTGTTTTATATGTGACCCAGCCAATTGCCTTTAACCACGGACATAGATTTTCATTACAGAATTCGGGTTCATTATCAGTTTCTAATGTTTTTAGTACCCCATTTCTAGCAAATATTATGCGTAATATTTGTTTTACACTAATAGATTTTTGAACCTAAACTTGGCAAACTTCAGGCCAGGCGGAAAATCGTCCATCACTATTAGACATACATTTTCCTCATTAACTTGTACGTGATTTATATGAAGTCTAGTCCGTGGTTCTGTTTCATTATGCCAAGAGTGTAACTTATTGTGGCGAAAATCTTTTATTTCGGCACGTTTAGGATATTTGCGTATGTAATTCTCCACGTCTCAGGTGTGTCCTGAGCACCACGCTTTCAGTTTTAACCGTTTTCGTGTAGCAAAATCAATGCACATAATCATTCCACAATGCACATAATCATGTACACTTTTATTTAATTCTTTTCTACCTTTCCCGGTGGTACGATTAAATTCTCACTACAAATTAGACTATTTGCTATTGATAGTTTGTGCCTGGTTTCTTTGTATGGTCTTTCTACTTTTAAACACTTAATCCGTTTATTGTTCCTTATTCTAGATAAAATTCGACTTAACACTGTATCTTGTAACGTCTCCATATTTAGTCTATTCAGGGGCAATACATCAATTTCCACCAATTGCAAAAATTCATCCTCGAATTGTTTTATGTTTTTTCGTTTTCTTCCTTTTCAAATTGTAGTCGGGACAATGCATCTACGTGTGTTATTGTGTCTCCCTTCACGTATTCTATATAATAATCAAAAGCCATTAATTTCATAGCCCATCTTAATATTCTGGATAACGTAACTTTCGGCAATTACTTTCTATGATGGAATAAAAATTCTCTTGCTCTGGTCATACGCCACACAATTGCGGGTGCTTTCTTTTCAGTATTAGTTTAGTTCAATTCAGCTGGTGTGAATGTCCTGGAAAATACATCATCGGGTGTCCTTTCTAATACAAACTGGCCACTCGCATCTGTGATTAATGTAATGTCCTTTTTAGGGTAAAAAATCTTGACCCCGTTTTTTTTTTTTTTTTTTTTTTTTTTTTTTAGATAGAGGTTCTTTTAATTTAATGAAGTCTGTTGTGTACTCGTCCATTAAAACTTTTTATTCATCTTTTGCAACTCAGAAAATGCTTCAATTCTTTCAGACTATTTTGACAAGAATTAGATATAAAAATTGACTTAATTGGAGAAGAAACATTTAATATTTTTTGTATTAACTTCGGGTCCGGCGAAGTACCGTTTTCTGAAATCTGGCAACTCAAGAATCTTAAGTCTTTGCAATTAAATATACACTTATTTACGTTTATTTTCTTACCTTCCTCAACTTATCCATTACAAATTTAGATTTTTTTTCAGTTCTTCTTCAGTGGCCGCATCTAAGTATATATCGTCCTGATAAATTATATTTTCTACTCTCCCTGCTAACAAATTTTCCATAGCTTTTTTGAAAAATCCAGCTAGCTGTCTTAGTTCAAAATGATAAGTGGTATCATCTAAGTAAGACTATGGGGGACTTTATTATTGTGATTTCCTTAAATTCGTCATCTATTTGAAATTGATGGTGCGCATGTTTTAAATCAATTTTCGTAAAATATTTCACTCTTTCCAAGGAATGCAGTATGTTTTCTATTTTTGGAATAGTGTAGGATTCTGAACATATCTTATGATTTACGCCTGCTTTGTAATCTCCACAAATTCTAAAATTACCATCAGGTTTTCTTACAATTACAATTGGCGATGTTAATTTCCTGCCTCTAGGTTCTACATATAGAAGAATGCTTTTTTCCACCATTTTTCGCAGCATATCAACTACCACTGGTTTTATATGAATGGAAAACTTGCGGCTTTCAAAATACGATGGATTGATATTTCTTTTTAACTTAAGGCTCGCTTTATGATTTTTAATGTTCTAGTTTCGAGACTTCACGTAATCATGGCATTATGTAAACATGTGCTATTGTTATTAATATCAAACCAGTTCCTAATAAACCGTGACTTTCTATACAGTCTGCAGCCATAATTGTGATGGTTTAAAAACTATTTATTGATTCAAAAGCGACTTGAAAGAACCCTAAGATTTTTATACACGCCCCATCAAACTATTTTAATCTTACTAAGATTTTTTAAAATTTTGGTTTCGATAATTGTTCCCAAAAATTCTTTGGAATAAGGGTGACGTTGCTTCCAGTGAAAACTTGCATCTTTAAGTCTACACCGTTTAACTTAATATTCGTGAAGGTGTTCTTTTTGTTTCTCCTTTCTTTTGAAAAAAAAAACAAACGTTGTTTTTACATTGGTATTTCGCCATCTACATAAGACTTAAAGTGATTTTTCTTTTTGCACGTATTACATGTCTGTCTCCATGTTGGATATTTCTCTCTCTTTGATTCATGTTTATAGTTGCAATATCTGCATTTTATCATTGTTCTTTTTATCACACGTTTGTCCATAAGCTCAGATTGGTTTTCATTTGTATTAATTTTAAATTAACTCCTCTTGTTGTATAAAGTCAATACAAGCTTCTAAAGTCATTTGGTTTGTCTGTAACCGCTCTAAAATTTTTACGCTATGAAAGGTGTTGAACAGTCCTTCAACCAATCAGTTGAATTAATTCTTCCTCTGTTCTTATTCCTTGTGGTCTTAGTTCATAAAATTCACAATATCTGCTGGTACCTCTTAAACTTCTTAGATATTTCCTTATAGGCTCCTCAAATTCTTGTATCAATGCTAAAAATTTCGTTTGTTCGGCTATAAGTCATCTTTTCTTTGGTTGAAGATTACTCATAATTTTTTCTTTGACTTTCTTAAAATGTCGAGTTTTCAGTTTCAGCCAGGTAAGTCATTAACGAAATCTGCTTAATGTCTTTGCATTCCGTAGTGGCCAAAAATTGGTCCGTGCTTTCTTTCTGCTCTTTAGATGTTCGGTCACCTGGTAACTTCTTTATTTTGGCACGAGCCTCAAATAATTCTATCTAAATCTTTACGTTTTCAGGTACTTATATGTTCAAAAGAGGTTCGTCAGGCGACGCCATTATGTTATGATGATCAAACTTAGTAGCCGTAGATATTCTACGTACACTGACTCAAGGCCCGTGAGCTATGCTTACAGCTCTATTTATGCTAAGTACTTATTCGATAAACCAATCGCAATTCAAGAACGTTCACTAGTTCTACGAAATTCGCGATTTGTCTTTGCTTGTCCTGATGATGACTTCAGAAAGTCTGAAGCTTGGAACATATTCCTTCCGAAATCAACTTCGGTCATTTTTTGAACAAATTGTCCTCTTTGTTTGAGAGGGATTAGTCGTAATTTCTAAAAGTCGATCACTAAAATTAATCGACTCAAAATATCTGTTTTCCTTAAAAATAATATATATATATATATATATATATATATATATATATATATATGTGTGTGTGTGTGTGGGTGTGTGTGTTTTTCTGTGTGTGTGTGTGAAGATATATATATATATATATATATATATATATATATATATATATATATGTCATGAAAGTAATTATAGAAAAGTCACATGGAAGCAACTTTATGGCGGTGGGAAAGTGACTGAAGCTGAGATCCCTGATCATGACCAATAATACTGCAAATTCTTCTTTGGATTTTATCTTTTCTATTTATATGGCAGGAGCACTAGATCATATGTGGGAGCCATTTTCTAAGAGTGGACGAATGATAGAATAATGGATATTATTATTATTATTATTATTATTATTATTATTATTATTATTATTATTATAGATGAAAGTCGAGAGAAATGAAGCTGTTTCGACTCCATGGAAGTAGAATGATATCTCCTAGCCAAAACGTGATGAATCATATCTAGGCATTTCATGTAAAGTTACATATTTTTGATAACATTGTGTACTTTATTTTAATGTAGCAAAGGTAGGTAAAGATTTCAGTTCATCATTCTTTCTACATGCATTCTTTCTTTCTTTCTTCACCCTTTCATCTTTATTCTTTCCCTTCACCTTCATCCCTCCCTTTTCTTTCTTTCTTTCTTTCTTTCTTTCTTTCTTTCTTTCTTCACCCTTTCATCTTTATTCTTTCCCTTCACCTTCATTCCTCCCTTTTCTTTCTTTCTTTCTTTCTTTCTTTCTTTCTTTCTTTCTTTCTTTCTTTCTTCACCCTTTCATCTTTATTCTTTCCCTTCACCTTCATTCCTCCCTTTTCTTTCTTTCTTTCTTTCTTTCTTTCTTTCTTTCTTCACCCTTTCATCTTTATTCTTTCCCTTCACCTTCATTCCTCCCTTTTCTTTCTTTCTTTCTTTCTTTCTTTCTTTCTTTCTTTCTTTCTTTCTTTCTTCACCCTTTCATCTTTATTCTTTCCCTTCACCTTCATTCCTCCCTTTTCTTTCTTTCTTTCTTCACCCTTTCATCTTTATTCTTTCCCTTCACCTTCATTCCTCCCTTTTCTTTCTTTCTTTCTTTCTTTCTTTCTTTCTTTCTTTCTTCACCCTTTCATCTTTATTCTTTCCCTTCACCTTCATTCCTCCCTTTTCTTTCTTTCTTTCTTTCTTTCTTTCTTTCTTCACCCTTTCATCTTTATTCTTTCCCTTCACCTTCATTCCTCCCTTTTCTTTCTTTCTTTCTTTCTTTCTTTCTTTCTTTCTTTCTTTCTTTCTTTCTTCACCCTTTCATCTTTATTCTTTCCCTTCACCTTCATTCCTCCCTTTTCTTTCTTTCTTTCTTTCTTTCTTTCTTTCTTTCTTTCTTTCTTTCTTTCTTCACCCTTTCATCTTTATTCTTTCCCTTCACCTTCATTCCTCCCTTTTCTTTCTTTCTTTCTTTCTTTCTTTCTTTCTTTCTTTCTTTCTTTCTTCACCCTTTCATCTTTATTCTTTCCCTTCACCTTCATTCCTCCCTTTTCTTTCTTTCTTTCTTTCTTTCTTTCTTTCTTTCTTTCTTCACCCTTTCATCTTTATTCTTTCCCTTCACCTTCATTCCTCCCTTTTCTTTCTTTCTTTCTTTCTTTCTTTCTTTCTTTCTTTCTTTCTTCACCCTTTCATCTTTATTCTTTCCCCTCACCTTCATGCCTGCCTTTTCTTTCTTTCTTTCTTTCTTTCTTTCTTTCTTTCTTTCTTTCTTTCTTCACCCTTTCATCTTTATTCTTTCCCCTCACCTTCATTCCTCCCTTTTCTTTCTTTCTTTCTTTCTTTCTTTCTTTCTTTCTTCCTTCTGTCTTTAGCTTTACCGTTTTTTGCCATGTATCAGTTTTCTGATTTTTTGAACAAATACTTTTATTCCCAAGTACCGATTTTGACTGCATGCGATAAAATGTTTCCCATTATACACATCCGACTTAGAGATGTTGAAGTAAACACGATATCAGCAAATCCTGCAAGGCACTCATCAGATTAAGCAGTAATCTTAGATGTTTAATAAATAAAATATGGCTTTCTATCTATGGAACTTTATCCAGAGAGCCCAACTCGAAACAAAAAAGAACAAAGATAAGTGATTTAGTTAAGAGTTTTATTGCATTAGGCATTATGAATTATATACACAAATGACTAACCGGGATATAACCCTTCTATAAATTGCCGAAGTTAGTGGGTGTCTTACCTGGTAATGGCAGACAGAGGGACGCAGTGATTAAAAACCTTCAGGTATCACGGCTGCTTATATTACGTTGAACTTTAATTTAGGGATTAGCTACTTCAATAATTAAATGCCTAAGGTCTCTTACGGAAACATTATTTTGAGCGTAAAATAATGGTGATGAAAATGCACAAAATAAAAAAGCGAGTGATTTGTAATGCAAGATAACATTTATTAGACAAATTAACAAAAGGAAAGTTTAAAACAACTTCTTTTGTTAGACGTATACACAATGAAATGTTTACGATCATCTTGTTGTGCGAATTTATTGGAAAATCCACTGGAGTTCTAATTCTGGGCAGCTATTCACAACACCACCGGTACATCCACACAGTGGGAGAAAAATGCTACGAACTTTTTTTGTACAAACCAATAAACGCTCGCTGAATGACGTGTGGAATTCGTGAATAAATAAGAGAGAGATTTACAGGAAAAAATGAAATTTACATAAAACCAACAACAGAAAGAAAGAAAGAAAAAGAAAGAAAGAAAGAAAGAAGGAAGGAAGGAAGGAAAGAAGGAAGGAAGGAAATGGAGAATGCAACTTAAAAGAATGAAGTCTGAGTGAATAAATGAAAGAAATAAAACAAATTTAAAGAAATCGACCTACAAAAGAAAGAAAGAAGAAAAGAAAGGAAAAGAAAAAGAAAGACAAGAAAATAGAATAGAATATCAGAAAGGAAGAAAAAAGAAAGGAAGAAAGGAAGAGTGAAAGAAAGAAAGAAAGAAAAAAGTAAAGAAAATGAATGACAAAAACAAATGGTGAATGTTACTGAAAAGCGAGCACGAACGCCATGTAGAATTACTGATTAAATAAAGAAAAAATGAAAGGAATTTAAATAAATGGACGTACAAAAGAAAGAAAGGGAAGAAGAAATAAAAAAGAAAGGAAGAAAGTACAAAAGGACAAGAGAAAATAAGACAGAAAGAAAAAAGAAAGACAGCAATAAAAACTGCTTCTTAAAAGCGAGGAAGGATGCACTATAATTATTGAGTGAATAATTGAAAGAGATGATAGTAATTTAAATAAAACGAAGTACGTATAAAAGAAACAAAGAGAGAACAATTTTAGCGCAGTTACAAAGGCCATGTTCCAATCTTCTTTTATGTGTCGTACCCTTTCAGGACGTGTGAGTCATGCCCCCACCACTATCTGCTTGTTCCTTGTAGCTCTTAATAGGTGTTATTTCTCCTAAGTCTTGCACTACGAACCATTTATTCAAGCTCATCAAGTATGTTACGCGCTGCTTTCCTTTGTCCCTCTTTCTCTAAATCTGTCCTGGGAGTCTCAGATATTTCAAGTACTCTACCCTCATTACGCACCCCAGAAACATCAACTGCCTCTTCCTGATGTTAAGTATAACTATCCTTTATGTTTCCATTTCCCATAAAACCTTGTCGTGTTCGGTTCATGGTGTCTTCATTATCTTTCTGTAGAACCACATTTCTGGTCTTTTTTTTCATCTTTGTGGAAACTGACCAACCACCGTGTGCCATACAGGAGGGGACATATATCACATAACAATTCCATACTATTTTCTTTGTTTCTTTCGAAATTGTCCTGTCTTTTGATACATTGATTAGCTTTAGGAATGTATCCTGAATGCACTCAGGTAAAAGAAAATTTCTAAATACCACAAACCTGTATAGTTTGCTGGGGGTGTACGTGTAAGTGTAAAAATATCCAGTAAAAAATACCTCATTATGATTTTAATTGCATCATCGTAGCTGATTTCAAGAGTGCTTTTGATAATACCCAAAAAGCATTCAACATTTAATGTTCATAAAGACAATTACGTGTCTGATCTAGAAGAACCTAAATTTTCCTCACAAACATAAAATAATCAACATTATGTCAGCCAGTTATCTTTCATGCGTGATACACGCTTAGGCGATCATATACCTTTCGATACATGACTGACGAGTCAGATTATCCTCTTGCAGTAGGTTATCATTTCTTTCTGCGGTAGACCAGTTGCCATCCAAGGCTATAAAACCCTGTCTCTGTTTATATTTCTGAGATGAGGTATTATGTACATTATTTACATTATTCGGACTATTGTCTTCAGGCAGCGGAGAAGTTTCATAGGGGAATTAACGGGCGATAACTGATAACTCACATCTATTAAATATGGCACGTAGAACTAGCACTGTCTACCCCAGTGAGCGAAATCAAGGGTTCAATTCGACATTCCCACTACCTAAAGAAGGCCGGAGCGTACAACGGCCGAAACGTTGTAATAAATATGGCGACAAAAATGAGGACAATATTCCGAATAATGTAAATAAGAACCCGGTCTGTCCTGCTATTTATCCATAGCTGTTGAGAGAAGAAGAGGATTCATACCTTTCCCAAGGGTAACAGTACGTAAGTGAATGTAATGAATTCGACTTTGAACTCTGCTATCTGAATCCTTAATCCGAACCGCTGCTCATTACTCCAGAGTGCCTCCCGAATATTACTTACAAATGCATAGTAATTTGCAGGTGTTGCTGTTTTATACGACCGTAGCGGGAAAGAACCTCCTTTGGTCTCGTAGATTCCACTGATGGGGGCCAAAGCTGTAAACAACACTAGGCGTTACCGTTGTTTGTTTCATAATAAGTAAGGTATTACATAATGCTTACGTATCCACATTTTCAAGCTCTTTAGTATCTGGTTTTAGTAATTGGTTAGTAATTAATATTATAATTTATTTCTCTTGTTGAAGTAATTACTCTCGCGGTAGCCTACTTTTGTTTAAATGCCATAGATGAAGTATTCTTATGATTTAAATATCTGAACTCACTGAATATAGTGAAGGAAAGCGAGAAGAAAGGACTAAACATCAAGTGAATTTATATATATTCAACAACATATATTGACAAAAAATAATAAACGCTATTTATTATTGTTATGAATGATCAAGAGTAGTCACCCCTTGTTTTATTACCCTCCTCTTTGAGAGAGCTATTTCTATTTACTTGGCCTATAAAAGGACACTATACGGGAACCTTGTATTCTCAGTTAAATAAAGCATTCTTAAAACCTACACCTGCATACATTTGTCATTATAATCATATTGATTATTTACACAATTTATTATTGTAATGGTTGATAAGGCTAATGGCCAATCAATTCGAATTTTATGAAATAATAAATGGTAATGTTTAGTTTATAGTTGGTCCACATATTTTTATAATTTAGTAAATGTTTATAAATTTATGACTAAAATGTTTTTTTTTTATTTATATCTTTAAAAGATAGTAAATGATAAATATTACATTGCATTAGTTTTAATACCATTTTATTGGTCTTTAGAATGTTAGAAATATAAAATTATTCATGTAAATAAACTATTTAATAAACACTTTTTAAGAAAAACAAATTTATAAATTCAATTTTATCATAAGTTTAGGTTTGATTACAATTCTAATCATTGCTTTTTAAAACAAAAAAATATTTCCGAGGAGTGAAGGTAGTTAAAATAATAACAGTGTCAAGGGAAAAACCATCCATTTATCACATTGCTTTTTTTTTTATTGTAAGGAAGCTTAAAGATTGCTATTTATTTTTGGTTTGTCAGTTGCTCTATATTCCAAATGAAGTGCCTTCATTATTATTAATCCTCGACAACATTTTTTATTAATGGTATTATCTAAGCTCGTCTGACGGGACTTCTCTCAACGTTGAAAGGTTGAGTGTTAATCAGTAGTATAAAAGCAAACAAACATGTAGCCTCCGTTTTTTTTGCATTCTAACATATAGGGTACCATAGCGACAAGATTTTTAGTTTTTCCCTCCGGTTAGAAGTTGTCGCTTGTGTTGTTGGCTACTTCATTTCAATGCAACCACGTAGCACACGATAACACCGAAATCGAAAGATGCCTTGTGCCATCTAAAAGCTGAGGACAGTATTAAGAGACAAAAAAATCTTATTAGAACAAAGAAAAATATACTGAACCATTACATAAAGTCAATCCTTCAATACGTCAGTGAATGCTGGACAATATTCTCACAGATGAAGAATACACAGAAGACAACATTAATGTGATTCTACCGAAGGCTGCTGAGAATACCATAGACAACATATTAGCAACAACGAAAGTTTAAAGAAAATGGAAGACAAAAAGGACAGTTCTACGTATCATCCATAAAGAGACAGTTGAGATTTTTGGGGCACATTATGAGGAAAGTGGTTTTGGAGAATTTGACACCGACGGAACTTATTGAAGGCAAGTGGGACAGTGGAAACAGCAGAAGCTAGCTAGGGAACTTGTGTAAATGCATGGCAGAAAGATTGAGAGAAATTGCAAAAATATATATTTCCTAACATCTACAAGCGACAGGAAATATGTGGAGAACCATGATCGCTTACATCCGGAAAAGGGACATGGCAAACACAATGAAAAGAATCTGTATCTTCTATGAAAAGAAAAAAAAATACTTATGTGGTGAGCGTACAGCATCGGACATATCATCTTCGTCGGTTTTATCTCGTAATCAAGAACTTTTCTGATTCTTTCTATTATGATGGTTGATATATTGACCTGTTCCCGTCATCCATTCTCTATTGTCGTTTGGCTTTGCAAGTGTTGGTTAGAGGTGAAATAAACATGAGTAGAAGAAAGTGCCAATGGTCGGAATTTCATTAGATGGCTCTTAGCTTGACAGGAAGTAATCCACACACTTCATTTCACAACCTTTCTCTGGTGGCACATGTGGAATGAGACATGCAGTATCCAGATATGAAACTGCAACTGCTGCTGATTCTGTTATAATTTCGATTGGAGCCTTCTTTCAGCATGTCCGTTGAGATTTGTTGTAATCATTATTCACTTGTTCTATCATTGGGGTCTGCGGTGTTGGTTGCGCTTCGTCTGGATCGTCGTCTGCGACGTTTCCATTAAGGGTGGCTCTACCAGGACGTTAGAACCTCCGATGGCATGGCTCTCAGTCAATGGACCACCACGCCTTTCCACTAATACAAGGGTCGAGCATCAGACATATACTGATTGGATATCGGACGGGAGCCATGAACTGTATAGTTGAGATCATGTATAAAAAATTGCCAGAAACTCGGGGAGAGCGGAGGAAATAGGAAGCTTGTTGTTGTCACGTAATTTCCACTCCAGGGAAATGTAGAATATTCCAACAAACCTAATCGAAAGAAAGATATTTTGTAAAAATTAAAGCAAACACAAATGAGATAAAAATTAAATCTGTTTCATAAAGTTTACAACTCATGAAAGCAAAGGCAAGATTTAAAATATCTAAACTCATAACAAATTATAAATAAAAGTAATTAACATCAAATAAATAAAAATCAATACGTTAGCATTAATATTAAACAAATTGTACAAATATGTAACATCATATGAGTACAATCCCCAATGAAATTTCATTTTTAAATGCAGCATATGCCAAATATAATTTTCTAGCGTCGCCTTTCCTATCCGGTAAAATTTATTTTCGTTGGCCCAAAAAAGAATTAAGCAATTTGAATAATTTCAGAGTTTTTAATTGAGCAAATTCAATATTAAATTTCTTGACATAATTTAATTTGTGTGAATTGGTTCATGGCGGGGTCTGTTGGTGAATATTTAATAAAAATAAGAGTGTCTCATTTTTCTGTGTTATTTGGAAAACATGCATATTTAAATTTGTAAATGATTACATCCCACGTATCACACCAAAACGGTTACTAAATATTGTTAAATATAAACAACATTAGATTAAGGTTATTTTCTAAACGTTGCTTAGATGTGGCACAAGGCCGCAAGTATGGGGCATCTAGTGAGGACCTAATTAACTTTTCAGACGTAGCTAATCTAGCGAGACAAGAATGTTAAACATTACATCACACGGAGGTGCCCCAAAATGATTTTCTATGCATAGCTTAGATGTGGCACAAGTCCAAAAATATGCAGCACCAAGTGACTGCACATTCGTAATTACTCTAATGAGACCAGCTTCCTAAACATTACACCACGCCGAGGTGACCCAAAATGATTTTCTAAGCGTAGCATTAAATATGACAATAAGCTGAACTTATGTGGTAGCCAGTGAGGAACGAAGTCACTATTTAGTCGTAATTACTCAAGCGAGACAAGCTTGATAACCATTATACCACGCCAAGGTGGCCAAAACAGGCGGTGATTTTCTAAGCATATCTTACATCTGGCACAAAACCGAAAATATGGAGCAACCAGTTAGGTTCGAATTCACTAATCTCTCATAATTACTCTAACGGGACAAGCTTGCTAACCATTACACCACGCCGAGATGCCCTAAAACGATTTTCTACACCTAGCTTAGTTGTCGAAAAAAGCCGAAAGCTTGAAACGCTCAGTGAGGATCGAACTCACTACACAGTTGTAATCATTCTAGCGTGATAAGATTGCTAACCAATACATCAGGTAAAGGTGCCCAAACAACGTTTGGTTATAACTGGATATTCATTTTAAGAAGAGATGATCCTTTTTACTGGGATTTTTAAAACAATATATTACGATTTTTTTTTCTACCTCTATTCCGACCAATTTACTATTACCTCCTGTTTTAATAGTAAATAAGATCGGCATAAATTATCCGAAGATCTTTCTTTTGTTAACTAGGGCAAAGGAACAATCTCTCTCTCTCTCTCTCTCTCTCTCTATATATATATATATATATATATATATATATATATATATATATATATATATTTCAATTAAAAGGTGCAAATATAATTCATAAATTCATGAATCATTCATACAGAAAACATATATAGAGGTTAATGATATAAATGGCGAGAATACTTCGTCGCAAACAGTAGAAATACATCAACCCCGAACCTGTATATGAATGATATGATCCCCGTTTATAAATCCTAGTTGCATAAGGTCTTTTTAATTTTACAAGCTTTTGTCTTGTGCTACAGACATCATCAGGTATGGAAGTAGATTTTGTTCTTGTTTTTACTTCTCAGTAATAAGAGGACAACGAAAATAGAGATGTAATCAGAAAAATGTTATGAGAAATGTGTTATTGTTTTGGAACGTGCGGTCACAACGCTGAGTTTGAATTTAAATTTTAAGGCTGTGCGTTTTTGTACAAATATAGCAATAAGAGAATTATTTTTTACTGGTAGATTTTCCTTGAATATGGCATGAACTATATTGTTCGATAATTACAGTAATGTCACACTTATTATACGAGAGTTGCACGTTGGATCAGTTATTTTAATTTCAATTAAAAGGTGCAATTATAATTTATAAATTCATGAATCATTCATGCAAAAAACAAACATAGAGTTTAATGATTAAAAAATATATATATATATATATACACTTGTTCATTATCTATCTATCTATCTATCTATCTATCTATCTATCTACTTGTTCCTATGTATATATATATATATATATATATATATATATATATATATATATATATATATATATATATGTGTGCGTGTGTGAAAAGTGTGTGTGTGATGTGGGTGCCAAAGTTGGACCCACAGAAGTAAAACATGGAACACGGATTAGATGTAAGAAAGATATGTTAACAACAGGTTACAGAGATAGTGTAAGCAGAGCTTACTATAAGTTAGTGTCCAACACTGGTAGTCGTACGAGACTCTCACTGTCTCTCTGTGTCACTCTCTATCAGTCTCTGTCACTCTCCCGTAGAGTGCTATGTCACTTACTTAATATAGCCCTGGAAGAGTGTGTAGGTAGTTTCCGGTCTCACAATAACCCCCTTCCAAAAAGTTTTCTTTTTGAAAAGGAGAGAAAAAAATAAAACATAATACGTTTTCCTCTTGGGATTTATTGTTTCTCAGCTGGAAGTAGAGATTTTGATGCGTGAGCCACAGCTTTTCGCGAATCGTCTGGCAGTTTATGTAATATGCAAGCGCCTATGCCGTACGAGCTTGCATCACTTGCGACTATGATGTCGAGACTAGGGTCGAAATGTGTGAGGGAGAGGTCTGAAGTAAGAGTTTTCTTGATCTTCTCGAATGCGTCTTGGCATTCCGGGGTTGCTGACCATGGTTTGTCCTTTTTTAAAAGTTGGTTTAGAGGCCCTCTCAAATTTTGCATGTTCTTAATGATCCCTTGGTAAAAGTTAGCTTGGCCGAGGAAGCTTTGTAACACTTGAACATTATCTGGGGCCGGCATGTTTCTGATCGCGTTGGCTCTTTCTGGATCCGGCCGACGACCATCTTTATTTATAATGTGACCTAAGTATTTAATCTCTGGTAAGAAAAAGTCACGCTTTTCCTCCTTAACCTTAAATCCGTATTCTTGTATCTTTTCGAATACGTTTATTATATGGTACCGGTGCTCTGCCGTAGTTTTACTAGTAACTAGTATATCATCTAAATAGGCTGTTGCGTAGTCAAGATCGCCCAGCATGGCGTCCATGACCTGCTGGAAAATTGCAGGCGCAACCTTTACTCCAAAAACCAGACTGTTGTATTTGTACAACCCTCTATGGGTGTTTATGCAGAGCAATTTAGAACTTTCTTCTTCCACCTCTATCTGAAGGTATGCGTCCGAGAGGTCGATTTTAGAAAAAAATTTACCACCATTGAGTTTATTGAAAATTTCTTCAGGGCTTGGAAGAGGATAGTGGTGATCTTGCAAGGCATCGTTTAATCCTGTGGAAAAATCTGCGCATACTCGTATTTGATTGGACTTCTTTTTACGTAGTCCGTAGGCGCTGCCCACTTGCTGGAATCTGTTTTTGGTAGAATACCTGCTTGTTCGAGTCTAACTCTTTATTGATTTGTTCTAGAGCAGCGAAAGGGACATTCCGTTTCTTTTTGAATACCGGTTGTGCACCGTCCTTCACCTTGAACTTAGCTTTCATTTTAGTACATTTCCCAAGGCCGTCAGAAAAAACCTGGGGAAATTGTTGTTTGAGTTCCTTTTTTAGATTTACTAAATTGGACGTTGTACTTTGTATCTTGCGACAAAATGTACTCATTGGGCAATCCCAAAGATTGAATTTTTCTATCCAATCAGTTCCAAATAAGTTGTCTGAAGTTTTTAATACGTAGGCTTTGAGCTTTTTGCTAACTCCATTTAGTGTTGCTGTAAGTATTACCTCGCCTAAAATCTTAATCTTTTCGCTTTTTACGGATTTTGCTGTTTTATCCGTTTTTAATAAGGTCGGCTTGTTCAATTTTCGCCAAGTACGCCAGTTAAGGGTTGAAATATCAGAACCTGAGTCAAGCTGAAATTTAATGGACTTATTGAAAATATCCACTGTTACATATTTTCTTAAATTCCTATCAACAATATTGTCAGATTGAGATTGCCTAATTTTATTTTTGGGTTTTCTCGTTCTGTTGGTGTACCAGCACGGAGTTAAAGTATGCCCACTTTTATTGCAATTTTTGCAATATTTTTTGTTCTTAACTGGACAGAATTTCATCCAATGCCATTTACCACAATGGTAACATGGTCCGGGCGGTTTCTTTAACTTATTTGGGTTTTGGTTACTGCAGAATTTAGGACATGAGATTTGCCTTCTGTCTTTTTGAGGGGAATAGGAGGTAGACTTGCTTCTGATTTTATTAATCTGAGTCAAATCTGATTCCTCGATAGTGTTTGAGTCACGATTTACAGATATTACTGTTTGACAGTCCTCTGCCAGTTTTTGGGGAATCAATCCTTGTTTGTTCTCAAGCTTGGTCAGTACCCGTCGTCTGACTTCGGCGTCTTCTGCAGATACTAGACCTTGTTCGAAAATTAAGCACTTAAAATCATCGGCAGTCAGTTCGGCTAGTTTAAAATCATTACATAGCTTGTTTACCGATGCTGCAAACGTTAGAAAATCTTGCTGGTTGTCTTTGACTGTGTTCAGGCATTTCCAACGTTTGTGGAACAAGGTTGTGTTAGACCCGAATAGTTCCGATAGGAGCTTAATAGTCTCTGAAAAATCCAAGTCACTCGTTTTCTTGGGTAGTATGAAGTCTACGAACCTACTATGTTCTGTAGTTCCCAGTTTTCTCAATAGTAAACGTACCTTTTTTTTTTTTTACTGGGCCATTGTTCACAGTCTACCATGAAAATATCTTCGTAGCGCCTGTAAATGGCCTGGAACGTTTTTTCTTCCTCTGGTACGTATTCAAAGGTTTCCATTGAATTGTAGATTATACTCTGGGAGAATATTGTATCTTTTTCAGAGTTTGAGCCTTTTAATGCATTTACGAGTAATTTAAGTTGTTTCTGTTGTATTAGTTTGGTGCAAAAATAATGACGTAATAATGTCGTTTTTCCACGTTAAAAATACGTCAAAAAACGACATTACTACGTCATTATTTTTGCACCAACCTAACAGTTCAGCATTCTGAAGCGTAAGTTTTTGGAATTCCATTTGCTGTTTATGTAAATCCAAAAATAGTTGTTTTTGTCTTTCTTCTGATTTTTGTTGCTAGTCCAAATTTAGTTTTAACATTTGTGCTACTTTTTGCAAATCTTCCATATTTAAAAATGACAGCGCTTTTTTTTTTGCTTCGAAACACGTGTACTAAGTGGAGGTACACAAAAAAATCTTGGATAGATTTGTTCCTTTTTTTTTTTTTTTTACAGAAAAAAATATGAACAGACAATAATTAAACTAAACTAATTATGTGTTTTTTTTCCCGTGGTTCTGTTAATTTTAACGTAATTGAATAATTTTTCACCACATTTATGTATTTTTTTTTTTAGAAAGGTACAAAAAAAAAAAAAAAAGAAAACTCACCTCAGTGAATTTGAGGGGAGAATAATTTTATGCCCGAGTTCAACTCAGTTACATAAAAAAAAATTCGATATTTTTTTCTGAAACTTGAGTACAATTGTAGATCTTGTGTTGTCAGTTTTTTTTACGAACAACTGCTTTTTTTTTCTGTGTGTGTGGGTGTGTAGAAATCGTTCTCGTATTGGACAGACTTTAATATTCCGTAGATGTCGAATCGCTAGTTTGTCAATGGCGTTTGGTATTGGAATATATGTAGACGCTGGGTGTTTAGCTTTTAAATCGCTAATGTATTAATACCAGCTTAATTTCACGTCCAACACTGCTGTGGGAACGCGTGGAGTTTGTGTATATTTCGAGTACTGTCGCTATTGATACGGTGAGAAAGCAATTCTCGAATGTTTTCTGTCGCCACTGTTGTGGAACTGGCAAAGTATTGCGGTTATTCGACGTGAATGCGTTTCTAGAATTCTTCGTCGACCCAGATGTGGGATTGGTAAGGTATTTAAGTTTCGCCGTGAGTGCGTTTGTAGAATCCTCGTCGCCACTAATGTGGGTGCCAAAGATGGGCCCACAGAAGTAAAACACGGAACAAAGATTAGATGCAAGAAAGATATATTAACAACAGATTACAGAGATAGTTTAAGCAGAGTTTACTATAAGTTAGTGTCCAACACTGGTAGTCGTACGAGACTCTCACTGTCTCACTGTGTCACTCTCTATCACTCTGTGTCACTCTCCCGTAGAGTGCTATGTCGCCTACTTAATATAGGCCTGGAAGAGTCTATTGTGTAAGTAGTTTCCAGTCTCACAATAGTGTATATATATATATATATATATCTATATATATATATATATATATATATATATATATATATATATATATATATATTATGCGCGGTACTTATTAGAAAGCGCTCAGTATCAGAGATAGAGCTAACATATTTGCTTGGATTGATGTGAGTTTGTGACCCTGGGTTTCACGCTTTCGCGACGATTGCGTGAAGCCCAGAGTCACAAACTCACATCAATCCAACCAAATATATATATATATATATATATATATATATATATATATATATGTGTGTGTGTGTGTGTGTGTGTGTGTGTACAGTTATTTATATTTATCTTTCTAGGTGGGTAGGTAGCTAGATAGCTAATTTAGATAGATAGATAACTGCATAAAGTGAGAATGATGCTATTATTTCATCTGAAGTTTAATCTTTAACTCTATAAGGTACCCATTGTTCCAGCGTGTGCCCAATTAAATCCCTACATTAATGGACATCATAATGTTGACATTTTCAAGACAAAGAAATTAAACTTTCGAGCGGGTTTTATTCCAACTAAGGCTTTCTTTTACGATTAAAAAATATCTTTAAAATCCTATTCTACTTTTAAGTTTCAGTACCGTTTAAGTCGTTTCTTATTTTTGAAACTATTCGATTTGAATTGATCATAATCTAAAAAGAATAAAACTTACGTAGAATAACAACTAAAAGAAAGCAATTAATCAACACTTCAAAAATTATTATTAAAATCGTTCTGGCTAATAAAAATAAAATGCTATGGTAGACAATAGTAAATTAATTACCGATACAGTTCGAACTGTATACCACCTGCTTCATTCATTTGCTTTTTATTGTAAGTAACTGTATAGTGACTTCATTGCCATCCTGTTTATAACGGGAACGCTATAACATATGAAGAAGCAGTGTTTACCAGCATGGGCAAACGGGAGACTTATCAATGTGTAAGATACAAATTTTAGCGATGGGGATAATAGTTTAATCGCCAATTTCTATGGTGTCTCGACCCTGTCGATGAGTCGATTAATGCGCAGCTCGAATATTTATTCTCAGAAATATGAATAGGTTTTTCCTTCTTTATTTTATTAAGAATCAACTATTTTTTTCTTAAATATCCATATCTTATTTTGACAACAATTATTCTCATTTTCCAACATTAACTACTTTGATTCGTTCTTATCGGACCTTTTGAAAAGAAATATCAATCAGAAGTTATCAATTAAGTCTGGGTAACATTTGATTTCTGCGATTTTATTGCTTTAACAGTTGATACGAAATTGATTTTCCCGATCAAAATGTATAGGAAAATACCACTATTTATTCTTAATATATATATATATATATATATATATATATATATATATATATATATATATATATGTGTGTGTGTGTGTGTGTGTGTAGTATCGCAGTTGATTCTTTAGAAATATATATAGGGTCGATTTTTCAAGAAAGAGACTTTTAGATGTTATCGGAATGGATCGAGGTCGATATCAGCGTGTGGCACCTTTGGAAAGAGCCTGAAAACGAGTTGACCCAAGCGTTACGAGGGAAACGGGGTAGACGGAACTCTTGATAGCTGGGCTAGCATTAAGCCATAAGTAATCGTGTCAGAGGGTATTGAACTCACACTCTTTGGGTCTGTCACTGGATCTAACAAACGCCTTTATCCACTGTGACATGTATCCTTGGGGACATCTGGGTATTAATTTCTGGGTATTATAAACCTAATGTTTTCAGCAACCAATTTTACCAGTGCTCATATTACAATTTTGCTGTAATTATTCCATGTTCTTACCAGAGCTCATATTGCCACTTTGTTATCATTGCTTTTCTCTGGCACTCCTTATTACTGGTTCCCAAATTGTATTTATTTCTACGCTTGGTCGGCTCAGGAGATTTTGGTGACCTAGCAGTCTACCCGAGTGACCTATTTTTGTGACCTAGCAGTCTACTCCAGTAAGCGAAATAAAAGGTCCAGTTGTAAATTCCAACCACCTGAAGAAGGACGGAGCGTTCAACGGCCGAAACGTTGTGATAAATATGGCGACAAAGATGAGGACAATAGTCCGAATAATATAAATAATGGACATTATTCATGCTTATTCGTTCTTTTTATACATACAAATATTTAAGTAAATTTTCTGTTTATAATAAACAGTATTAACGACATTTACTGGCCTGAATGCCTGAGTAATTTCTATAGAAAATATGCGTCCTCCGACAAGAATCGAACCTGTATCCTATACGGAACCTTCATACAGACTGATATCTTTATGATTGAAATGTCTTAAAATAATTGTCGGACTTTGTCCATTTATATATATATATATATATATATATATATATATATATATATATATATATATATATATATATATATATATATATATATATATATATATATATATATACGAAAGAGATTATAGTGGTTCCAACGAGAGAAAGATGTGTATATTAAAAAGAAGAGAAGAGAGGTGCCGCAAACACTAGCTACTGCGATGGGAACAAACATGGCACCAACATATGCCACCCTAACATTAGCTTACCTAGAAGAAAACCTTAATGAAAAGATAGAACAAATAAATGGGGCAAATATAAAAACCCAATTCACTAAATCTTGGGAAAGATACTTTGATGATTGCTTCATCTTTTGGAAATCCTCATGGAGTGTTATTAACCAATTCCACACACTACATCAAAAGTTACACCAAAAAATCAAATTCACGCAAGAATATAATTTTAACGAATTAACATTTTTAGATATACTCATTAGAAATAAAAACAACCACATAATCACAGATATCTACCACAAACCTGCAGACACCCAACAATACATTCATTTCAGGAGCCATCACCCAAAAAGCTGCTTAAAATCTATCCCCTATTCCCTAGCAGGTAGAATTTGTACAATAGTGACTGATAAACACCTCGGAAAACCCCTCTTGGAAGAAGTACATAAAACTAAAAAAACGAGGCTACCCCACAACACTAACAAAAAACGGTTCTGAACTCGCGAAAAAAATTCCTTTTGACCAACTTATAAATAAAAAGAAACGTAACGTCGAACAAACTCTAGCATAGGTCTCAACATACAACAAAAACAATCCAGAAATATTCACAGAAATTACAAAAAAATCCTACACCTACTGAGGAAGAATAATAAACTGAATAATATACTAAAAACAACCAAAAAAATGAAATGCAAATGTCAATCTAAAAACCTAAAACACATATTAACCTCATCTAAATTTAACCAACACACAATACAGGGAGTCACAAAATGCAACAAAAGAGATGTGGGGTTTGTGACATCATTAGAGAAGGAAACTCCTACACTTTTGAAAACCACAAAACAACATCCATAATAAATAAAAACTTTAACTGCAACTCTAAAAATGTAATTTATGTACTTAAATGCACAAAATGCAAGAAGTCATATATAGGCATCAGCCAACAATTGAACAACAGGGTCTCCCTGCACAAAAGCAACATAAAATTACCAGGCAACAGAAAACTTTTTGTATCACAACACATCTTCAAATGTAACCAGGGTAAGTTTAATATCATGCCAATATATCAAGAAGACAATTATTCGTACCTACAAATACAAGAAAAAAAACTTTATAAAAAATTTAAACCCGAACTAAATAGGTTATAAACCCACACACAAAAGCACACAACATGCACACAAGGTGACCAAATACAATGATAAAATCACTCACATACCAGCACGCACGCACGCTCACATGCAGGTATCTATGAGGCAGGAATATATATATATATATATATATATATATATATATATATATATACGCAGGGGAACAACTCACGAGCACGCACACAAACCCCACACAAATTAGGAAGTACGTGTGTATGTATATACGTATATATGTGTATATCTGTGTGTATGTGTATACTGGTTCCATGTAACTTAGGAAGTATATTTGTGTATGTGTGTCCATATGTATGTGTGTGTATGTACTGATTCCTTGTGGTGGGACGGTGTGTGTGTGCGTATGTGTTTGTATGTGTGTCTGTGTATAAATGAGTTTACTAATTCCTCGTAGTAAAACAGTATATGTATCGAGGGGGATTATACGCACACATATATACACGCATGCCGACAGAAACACGAAAATGGAAACAGATCCAAGAACACATAGGGTTCATTAAAACATTAAATAAGATACCGATAAGTAATTTATCATTTCTCTTCGACGAACCTTAATTGTTTTATGACCCTTCGCGCAGAAACCTTCCCTGCCAATTCAAAAAAGACATTCGGATTACTAACATAAAAACAGAGAATGTCTCATATCGAGAATATTTAACATTGAAAAACAAGGAAAAAATTAATTATTTTTAATATGTGGAAATCTCCGCTTTTACTTGAAGACGGTCGCGAGACCAGAAACACGTGTAGTAAAATTATGGAAAATAAAGCATAATATTTAAAAAAAAATCCACATTACAACCAAAAACTTTTGCGGTAGCTCTCTTCTCTTCTTTATATATATATAGGAGGCACAGTGGAGTAATGGATATCGGCTTGGATTGAGGAATCGGAGAACCGAGTTCGAATTCCAGTCGAATCCATTACATTCACTTACGTGCTAATACCCAGCTATGGGTAAAATAGCAGGACAGACTGGGTTCTATAGCCTTGGATGGCAACTGATCTAGGAGAAGGAAAACTCTGAATTCAAAACCTGCGGAGGGTCGTTTGGGAACCTTATGGCATTCGGTGCACTGTATTTGTCCCTCCAAAAAGTGTGGATGGTCCTGCACGAGGCCTTCACCACTATAATCAAATCTCATGTGCCGGTGTCGGGCCGTCGGTTTCCTGGAAACTGATCTGCTTGACCCTCATTCGTTGAATCTCGACGGGAGAGTCGATCATCATATATATATATATATCACTGTTAGCACCACACGGAATTCCATGCACATCACAACCTTCAGATACTGAGTTGAATAATTACACTGGTTAACATAAGGCTTCTACAGGGATTACTCGGTGTTTTTCAAAAAATTCTGTTTAAATTAATATTAATACACATTTTTTCTCAGCGGAAGTCCGACATCGAATATATTGAATCAATTGCTAAGTTTTCATGTAGGGCAGTTTGTTTACTGTGTGGCAGACATTTTTTTCTCGGCATAATCAAACTGACATATTATTGCTACCGGTGAGGAAAAAAATGTATATTTATTAGTAAGCTCCGTTATATTACATCGTGTACTATTTTATTAACATCAGCATTCAGTGTGCATTAACATTAATATATATATATATGAAGAAATATAGTTTTATGGTGTGCTATATTTATGGGATAAAGTGCTCAATATAAGAGCTAGAGCGTGTGTAAATATAAATGTAAACATAGAAGTCAACACTTAGACAGTCTGTTTTATGCTAGACGCAATCGTCAGGCCACGACTCGTGGCCTGACGATTGCCTCTATTGGTTGATTTGTATGTCCACTTTTATATGTGTGTGTGTGTTTGGGTGTGTGTATTTTAGACATGTCTAAATAAATTAATTATTGCTTTTAGCATAATCATTTCATATTCACGAATATTTTTCTGTGTATTGCAATCAAATGATGCAAGAACTGCCCTGTAACAATGAAAATAACTTTTATTTCCCAAGCATTTTCCATCTCTTTCTGAAATCATCATCAATCATCATCGATTACTGAAACAATTATCCGTTATAGAATTTTTAATTTTATGTTGAAATTACATTGGGAAGCCCACGTTAAAGTGTGAAATCTCTTCTTTTTAAGGTATTTTAAAACATTATTACAGTATTCCTAGCCAATTCTATTCGGTGTCAGCTTCAATTTTTTCATGTAGATTGCTTTGAGGATCTGTAGTTTTAATTTGGTATTTTCTTGGTGTAGGATAGTTGTGTTATCAATCAGTGTTTTTCTACACTCTGAATGTGGGCAGGGATATTTGTGTAAATGATTGCAATGGACGAATGGTCGGACATGTGTAGAGTAAAACATCTTGATAATGTAATTGCCCTATATCCAACATATTCATTTGTTTTTCTGTCGGAGATACATTCTCCCAAAGGGCAATAAATCTTTCAACTGGAATTGGAACTCAGCTCTCTGATTAACAATTAACTATTATCAATTACACCAGCCGCATATTCAAGCTTACAACATTTGGTATTTCTAATCTCTCACCCATCTTGCTACTGAACAGGTCGTACGGAAACCGGTGTTTCAATGTGATATGACCGTAAGCCCGAAGAAGGCCGAAGAACCCATCACTCAAAATATCAGCAAGGAAACCAACAGGAATGCCATTACTCCTACCACCAATTCCAGAATTAATGTTGATGACATCATTATCATTTTGGGCAATGTGAAAGGCAGAAGATATAAAAAAAAAAACACGTTTGCCCGAATGTATTCATTAAAAAGCAACAATAGCTAGTTATCAGCAGGATGTGAAAAGAATTCCTGATTATTTAAAAGGATTTTTTTCATTTCTCTTTGCTTTGGCGAGGGCACTTTAAACAATGCCCGACAACAAGGAATTACCATTTTCTTCTCTCACCACCCGTCATAATGCTTTCTCGGTATTGATGTGGGAAGCTTGATTACTTTCACGCAAAAATTGAGTAGGCAAAAGCTGACGAGAGTGCAAACAGTGATTTTTTACTTAAATGATTTCAGCTACATTAAACTTTATACATTAAACGCCGTGAACATCATGTCTCAGGGATAAAGATTTGCCATTACTGATTAATGGTGAAGAAACAAACAGAAAAGCTGTTTGACATATATTATATCTTTGCACGTCTTATATTAATACATGGAAGATTTTTTTCCGCGTACACATGTTTTATCATGACGACCAATACATAATAAGATTTTTGCTTCTTTAAAGATGTGGGTAATCATGTCTTACGGCCATATCACTTTGAAATATCTGTTCTCTTACGATCACCGAAGTTAAGCAACATCGAGACTGGTCAGTATCTTGATCGGGAATACAAGCTGCTTCCAGCAGGGGCATGCGAGTTGAGTAATAACATAACGGCGCGGAATTTAATATCGAGGAGACGATATATGGTCTGGTGCTCCCTGTGTTCATCTCGAGGTCCCCGACAAATAGTCGGATATCCAACGTGGTTGGTTCTGATATGACATCCCGTCTCTGGTCGCTATATCACAGACGTGCTGTGGGTTCCTTCTTTTCTACAAGTACTTTCATGGCAACTGCTCCGACGAGCAACTTTCACTGGTTCCTAAAGTGCATGATTTTAAGCGTGCTACTAGGTTGGTATCCCTGTCCCACTCTTTTAATGTCGAAACGATTAAATATAACCCTCTTTTCTACTCCAAAAGCTTCTCGCACCTCCCGTCAGTGGAAATCCCTTCCTATCACTTGCTTCCCTGATAGCTATAATCTTCATATATTCAAATGTAATGTCAATCGACTTCTTCTGATGCCTTGATCTTGATCCCTATCCTTCCTTTATCCTTTTTCTCAAGCACTCCTCTTTACTCTTATTCTCACTCTGTGTAACCCCTTGCCTGCTCGTGGTACTCCTGCTATGCTTGGGTCGATTTGCTTAAAAATCAAAAAAAAAAAAAAAAAAAAAAAAAATGTCACGAGTTCCAATTCCAATTCCAATTGGGTTTGATATATTTAGTTACTTGCAAAGACCGTGGAGAAATGTATATATCTAACCTCTTCTCCTCCAGTTTTGGGTTAATTAGTAAGACATTTATCAGTAAATCATTATCGCCCATACATTTCTTACAGTTTAGAACTATTTCTGTCTTTAAATTATTGGCAAAGGGTTGATAAGCTGTTAAAAACAAATCAGTCAATACAGTCCAGTTTGTTATTCGTCCTGACCTAGTATTTCAGCTTCAGTCATTTTCTCACCAACGTAATGTAGTTACGTTTTGTCTTTCCCATAAATACTTTCATGGTAATTGTTGTGATCAACTTTTTTCTATGATACCGAGACGTCATGTATTTAATAACAATACTAGATTATCAGCAAGGTCACATCATATTACATTTGAAAAGGCTAGATGAAACCGTAAGTTCTATGCTAGCAGTGTCTTCTATAGCACTTCTCTCTTGTGGGACACACTTTCGGCTTCTTACTTCCGAGTCAACTTCGATCTTCAAAAATTTAAATACAATATCAATCGTTATATTCGGTCTTCTTAATTCCTGTTCTTCTATTTTTTATCACTTCTTTGATAATAGTTTTATTTTTCTCATATTCTTTCACAATGAGTAACGCCTTGCATCTTCGTTGCTTTATTGTTTTCCTTAGGGTGAAATCATTCAAAACATAAAATAAATCAGATTCTTTTTCTTTTTTATCTTCAAATTACCGCCATCTTGTGAAATTGCGTTCAATAATTTCCCATTGCTTTCTCCACATTTTCGAATTTAGATTTTTCATTTTTGTTCGACTAGTTGCCACCCAACGTAACCATTACATTTAATAGAGTCTGGAAGGGGAAAAAAAAAGAAAGAAAAAAATGCAAAAACAAACCAAACAAAAACAAACATTGATCTTACCATTAGATTTTTCACGAATTGTATTGTTATCTACAGGTTGTCCCCCCCCCAAAAAAAATACTTATTTTTTACTTCGACGTTAGCTGGTGATTTATAAACGTGTTTTTAATTTAATTTAACTTAATATTTAATATTTAATTTAAACCGTCAATCCATTTTCTTAATTTTCACCATTTAACTCAATAAACACCGGATTTATTGACATTTAGAGTGAGTATATTTTGGGTGAACAATATATTTTGTTTTTGTTTTATTTCGGATTATCTTGTCCCCTGAAATGTGGTTACTACCTATAATTTCCTTTATCGATATGCTAGAAGTCCGGGTTCCTCAAACAATTTTTTTAGGCCTGGTTTGAGATGTAGTATTTCCCAGCGACTTTTGATTATTTGGGATAGCGGAAGCAGAGTGACGTTGAAAGTGATTACTAGAGAGTTGCGGCTGGGTTTAATTTTAATCTTGTACATTAGAGTGCCTTCTCTAGGTGTGGAAATTGCTTTATTTATTTGTTCCCTGATTAAGTGTTGTTTATAGCCACATGTTGTGAATTCATGCTCCAGATTTTCAATGTGTTTATTTAATTCTTATTATTGGAATATATCCTTCTGACTCTAAGTGATTGTGAATAGAGAAGGTTCTCTTTGAGGTGTTTAGGGTGGGAATACTTAAAGTGTAGATAGTTGTGGGTGTCGGTGATTTTAGTGCGTGGTGTCGTTTGTAGTTTTCTATTTTCGTCTATGAAAATGTGTGCGTCTAAAATGTAACCTATCTTGTGGATTTTTCATAGTCAAACTTAATTGTGTCGTGTAATGTTTAGGATCATAAGGAATTGGATAAGTTTGTCATCACTACCCGTGTATACAAAGAATATATCATCGATATATCTTGCATAGAATACGCATTCGCTACCGATGAGGGGGTAGACATGGGCCTCCTCAAATTTTCCTATGAATATTGTAGCATATGATGGAGCTTCAATGCTTCCCATGGCACAGCCTCTTACTTGCAGGTATTGTGCTCCATTGAAGTTGAAAGTATTCAATGAAAGGACGTGCTCCATGAGTTTTATGATAACTTCTGTGGAGGGGTCTTGTTTTCTTCTTTTAGTAAGTGCTTCGTGAAGGGCGGTTAGCTCTTCAATGTGTTTAACGTTTGAATAGAGTGATCTTACGTCCATAGTCACTAGAATGACATTTTCTGGCACTGTTTGTATGTGATTAATTTCCTTTGGTAGGTCTGTTGTGTCTCTGATGTAGGGTTTTACATCCTTAGCTAGTTGTATGTAATGGTCTACGTATTTTGAAATTTTGGTCTTGTGGTAGTTGAATGATGAAATGACCAGCCTTTCGGGGTTGTTAGTTTTGTCTATTTTGGGAAGGAGATAGAAGTGAGCAAGTGTAGTGTTCGTGGGTGTGAGTGTTATGCATGTTTCCTTGTCGAGTAGATTGTTGCGAAGCATCATGTTTAGTGAGCTAGTTAATTCTTTTTTGTATTCGGTAAGAGTGTCAGTAGGTAAGCTTGTGTAGGTTTCCCTGTCGGCTAGCTTGTTGGCCTCTTTAATGTATTCTTTGATTCCCCAGATTACTGTGGCACCCCCCTTGACAGCCTGTGTTATGATTAGGTCATGTGTCAGCGCGTCAAGGGCTTCAGTTATACTGTTACGTAGCAGCTTACGTGTTATTTTTTCTTTATTTCATTTGCTACGGCTATTTCAAATGTCTGTATAGTAATGTCTGTGTTTTGTGGGGTGAATGTAGAGTACATCTCTTTTAACGTATCAAGTATGGAAGGTGTGAGATCATTGTGTGAACATTGCCAAGGTGTCTTTATCAAACCTTGGGGGACTAGGGCAAAAACTTTATTTAATAACCTGAATGTATTGAGAGGAAATTTATTGCTACTTAAATTTATAATTCGTCCATATGAATCATGTTTGGATTTGCAAGCATGGCGAAGTTCTTTGGCAAAAGCTCGAAAGCTTGTATCATGTTTCTTATTAACGATGCTATACCCTCCCCCATCCAGGAGTCCTGGTTGGAGGCTTATCCCGTTTTGTGAAAGTTAAGTGTGTTTGCTGTTGATTTAGTTGGGGCCAATCTGGGTGGTTTGGGGTGTCTAATGAGGCTGCGCCTTCTTTAGAATGGCTGCTGTGTTTTTGTTTGTGTATGTTTGTACGGCACAAGTTAGTGGTTTGTTTTGTGTGTGTGTTCTAGCTATCGTTGATGGTGGCGGTGTCTTTATTGTTGGTTATGGTGCTGGTGGTTGTCTGTTAGTGAATGTATTTGGTTTGTTTTGTTTCTGCATTTGTTGTGGTCAGTGTGGTTGCGGTGTTTTCTTGTTTTTGTTGTTTTCTTTTGTGGTATGGTCGTTCACTTTTTCAGAGTTTGATCTGATTTCTCTTTTGTTCTTCTGTCTGGAGGAAAATATTCAATTTTAGTTTGTTTTTCCGTTTTTGTTTTTCGTAGTACCCTTACTGTTTCGTCTGTGTGAGCTTTTATAACAATTTCTTTTTTGTTAGTATATTTCTCCGTGTCTGTTTGTTTCTTTATTTGCATATCAAGCAGGTTGATTTCCGCTGTTGTTGCCGTTATGATTTCCTGGAAAAACTGTATGGTATCCTGCATGAGTTGCTTGGAGAAGTCTTGTATTTTAAGGTACCATGATGCTAGAGACGCATCATTATGGTTACCTATTGATGGTCCCAGATCAATCCTGAAATTAGTCAGTATTAGTTGATGCTTCAAGCGTATCCTTATATGTTCTTGGTGTGATTCATACCAAGCTAATTTGTTGGTTGTTCTATTCATACGGATAGACAATAATTCGGTGTTTGTCGGTTCTTCTGGTGCTATGTGCTCGGTTTTTGGTTCATATATATATATATATATATATATATATATATATATATATATATATATATTATAAATTAACAGATTTAAAATATGTTTTTTTCGCTACACAGTAATAATCATGTTTCAAAACCTGAAGCTAAAAACTCCAAATTTAATTATATATTTAAATTAAAAGCATTAGTTCCGTTTCATCTAACAAGCGAATATTGGAATAACTTATTTGTAAATGTCCTTACTTTTAAACTGACATATAAATTCATAATTTCCTGTTTCCAAGTATACAGAAAAATTCAATCATTCAGACAGGGGCGGTAGCGTGTTCATTTTTATTAGCTATTGCTGTATCAATTATGAGTTACGTTCGAAAAAGAGGTTACGTTTAGGGAGGGAAGGGGTGTATTTTTCAACGAATTTTGTTAAATGTGTGGTACCATTTAACGAGGTAGAAAGGGAAAAGAAAGAAAAGAAGGAAAGGAGAGGCTAAGAACCGAATCGTGAGTGATAAGCAAGAACACACACAGAGCTAAGAGACAATGGATAAAAGGATATTTTGATAAGTAACAAATGGCGAAAGAGTGTCATTACAATGACAGGGAAATTCTGAGTAAAAAGAAAGGGAAAGAAGGAAAGAATCAGATATGTTTTGGCATCGGCTGTGTTATCTAAGGATATGAAAACAAACTATTGGTACGGGAAGACATCTTATTATCAACTACAGACCGGCTGGCCAAAGAAAGAAAAAAAAATTCAAATGAAAATGTTATTTCGTTAAGTGACGAAAAACAGACAACTAAAAAGACTTAGACAGATATGAAAAATTAATGTGTTTTTTTTTCTTTCTTCGAGGCGACAGACTGGAACTTTGGAGATGTTCCTTTTTGAGACCATGTTAAGAAGACCACACATTCTGATAATTAGCGATAAAATACCTGACGTAAACCACGTGTAGAACAAGAGTTATGACCGCCATTGTCATATTGTCCCGTTCGCGGCTGGAGAAATGATAAACCATTAAGGGGAAGAAAAAGGAAAGAGAAAAGATAATTTTTTTTTTTAAGCAAGATATTTTTTTTCTTCCTGAAACAAAGCCG
>OZ010589.1:95983544-96018544 GCA_963932145.1 Acanthosepion lycidas | reverse complement strand
AAAAGACAATTTTTAACTCTGCGTGCATTATTGCAATCGTCATAGCTGAATGCTTTCTTTCTTTCCATAAAACTGACAACCTTTTCAATACCTTATTCAATTTCAGTCCAGGTTTCATCAGAGTCATGCATCTCTACGTTATGTTGTTGCAGATATGTTTCCTTGTCATCCTTTCCTTTTATTCATGTCATTTGCAACAATACAAACCATTTGTGTGAAATAAACAAAAGAAATTATCCAAAGTAAATTTTCCTGAAAAACCGAGACTTCAAATCAGTTACATATCACCTATAAAGTTTAAATACACACATAAAATCATGTCCAGATATGCAGGATTCCGGATATGAAGCACTCCAGATATGCGGGATTCCGGATATAAAGAATTCTGCTGTACATGAAAAGGATAAATATTTTCTTTTTTTGCACGGATGAGGAAGTTATAAAATAATTTGTATGGTGTTTAAATTTTTTATTCCTGATGGTAAGTAGAGATGATCGAAACTTCTCTATGGTCTTAAGACAGTTTCTACATTTCTCGATTCGTTTTGGTTGTAAAACAAGTTGAAAATCAAAATGGAAAAATGCATTAAATATTCAACAAACCATATTTTTTAGGAATTCTAGCTGCACAATTGTGTCCATTCTGCCTCTCTGTATTCTTTTTTTGCGTTTTATCAAACCTTTGTGTGTTATTTAGAGAAGAAACGTATTTTGGATAGTAAGATTAATATTTTTTGTGAGTGAACGTTACATTCACATTTTTTTTTTGTATAATAACGATGTTTCTCCAGATATAAGTATTATTATTTAATCCATATCTGGGTTGAGAAAAGATGGATTTATACTTTTCCCAATGGTATTTGCTCGTAAGTGAATGCTAAGAACACAACTGGAATTCAAAATCGGCTCTCCGATTTCATATTTCTTAGATGATATCTGCACATCCGTACGCTAAGCGCATACATCTATTTAATATTATAATCTGGAAAAATAAAATATATCTTTAACGAAATCTCGCCTCTGGAACTCTCTTGAAGTGTCTTGCTTCTTCGCCATTTAAAATCATCAAAAAATTAAATATTACACTAATCATTTCTTCCTGAAATTTTTTTCTTTTATTGTCCTTTTTCCTCGATATCTTCTCATTCTCTTTCACTCCCAGTAACCCTTCTCTTCTTAATGACATTATCGACTTGCTTGGGCTGAAATGATAAAAAAATGCAAATATAAAATCGTTTACGTTATGAAAGAAAAACATTTTTTCTAGTTAGATTGAGTTTTTGGAGTTATTTTCTTTTTTGTTTTTTCATATTTTGTTAGAACCTAAGTAAGAACGTCAAATTTCGTTGAGCTTTCACAAGTACAAACGGTTCGATACTATTGAAAATAAATTTATCTTTTATGGATCAGCAATTATATTGTTTCCAATAGGACTTTTTTCCACGCCTCGAAAAGCCGACACATTCTCCTTAAAAATATCAGAAAAGCACGCTGGCACGTAACCAATTTCTATGAAAAAAAATCTGTTCGAGACATTAACGAAAACGTGTCTTCGCTCATCATTTATCCAACAAGGTGAGTACTTTAGGATGACAGACGAATTTTGTCGGAAACCCTTTTCACTGCTAAATAAACAACGCTTTTGTGTACGTCTGAACAATGCTGAAACCGTGTATCTACTTTTCTAATCCCAAGAAAATCAATAATCAAATCATGACAGGGGATTCCAGGTGGCTTTGTGCACGTCATATCTATGTCTGTATGTAATATCGTAATCTGGAAAAAAAAACAGATCAATGTGTCGTTTATTGAAATAAAATACGTCTTTAGTGAAATATCTCAATATCAAATCGTTTACGTTGTGAAAGAAAAAAGAAAATGTTTTTTTTTTCAAAATTTATTTTCAATATTTCACAAGAAGCAAAATTTAAAAAAAATTATCCATACATTCAAGATAATAGCTATTACTAAATGTAGCTTAAATGTGGCGCATGGCCGGAAGTATGCAGCAGGCGGAAGGATCAAAATTAATCCTTTTTCTTTTTACTTTACTGATCTAGCAAGATTGCTAACCATTAGATCACGTATAAGCCCACTACGTCTGCGTGATAGACGAATTCTCACGAAAACATTATCACGCATAAATAAACAACACCTTTTTTTCATATGATTTTCTAAGTTCAGCTTAGATGTGGCACAAGGCCGAAAGCATGGAGGCACCCAATGAGGATCGAACTCACAACTCAGTCGTAACTGATCTAATTATTTCTAATCATAAAAAAAAACACCTCGAGATATAATCGACACTTGTTTACATGCCTAAAATTATTTGTATGCTTTTCGAATAGCAAAAAATTAATAATTTAATTAAGTAATCTCCACAGTAACTATTCAATTACGGGATATTGATATATTATTTTATATCATTTCACTTCAAGCAAGACGATAACGCCCCTAAGAGGCAAGCGGTTATTGGAAATGAAAGAAACCGAGAAGAGTTTAGTGAGAAGAAAGACCAAACAAACTTAAACCCAGGAACCTATCCCTCCTACTGAAGAAAGGCCTCCCTGACTGATCATGTCTTTAGGGGTGTAGCCGTACTCACTACGCTTGGGCAGTTGCATAGTTTTGGCGTGGATGACAACTGACTGTTAGAAGTCCATCCACTCTAACATTTTTTGTACGGATGGCTTTTCAAATTATTTTCCTCACCAGACCAGGGTCAGATGAAGATGCCGTTTTAGTCACCGACAACTCAGCCACTCAGGTTTTAAATTCAAGGTTTTCCTTCTTGTAGAGCAGTTTGTACACTAACGGCAAATGGAAGTTCTCGGAAGTGTCACTGTTTGATTGGTTGATTCACTTTTTACGGCTTGTCACCCTATTTAAAGCCGAAGCCTATTTCTCGATTTTAAGATATTTTGGGGGATAATAATGCCTTTCTTATACAAGTCTTACTATTTAACCCATAGGTGCGAGAAGAAGTGGATCCATACCTTTCGCAGAGGTATTTGTATGTAAATGAATGCAAAGAACTCGACTGGAATTTGGCGAACCGAGTTCGAATTCTGAAATGTTATCTATTACACCACCCGCACATCTACGCTTACAGCATCTGGAATTACCAGCGATCAACCATCAAGATACTGACTAGGCTAAACGTTGCTTACCTTGGATGATCATACGAAATCCTGTATTTCAACGTGATATGACTGTAAGAGAGTGCTACTGCTATTTTTTAATTTGGAGGTTATTGGGGATTTTATAAAGCTATAACAGTGTACATTTGCTTAGCAATATTATGTTTTAATTCAATTGATTTATATTCACTCACCGAATTTCACTTTGAAAAAAAAAATAGATTAAATTGAAAAGCAACAATTGTTTTTATGTCTGTTATCAGTGTTCTGTCTGAATTGACTCGCACAGTAGCGAATCGCTCAGTAATGATAGACGTGTAAGAAGTGTAGGGGTTGGCGGATCAGGAAGAGAAGTTGATGAGCACAGTTCGAATTCAGTCTGAGGACGTTACGTTCACATGCCCAAAAATACTCACTACGTAGGGAAGTTAGGAATCCATTTCCTCCAGTTATACCTTAAAAAGCAGGGAAGACTTGTCTTTTTACGTTTGGTTGGCAACCTGTCAAGAGATGATGACACTATATATATATATATATATATATATATATATATATATATATATATATATATATATATATATATATGAAGAAAAATATACGGAAAAATCAAACAAAAATCCTTATATGCAATGATGTTGTTTTAATGTTAATATAATGTCAACGCCGGACGTTTCGGTCTAATAAACCATCTTCAGGACATTATGTCCATCGTTTTTGTCATGTTGAATTGATAATGTTAATTATATTTTATGAATATGTCCTGAAGATGATTTATTAGACCGAAACTTCCGACGTTGACATTATATTAACATTAAAACAGCATAATTGCATATAAGGATTTTTGTTTGTTTTTTCCGTATATTTTTCTTCATACTGTCGGATCTATATCCATATATCTGCTTACATATATATATATATATATATATATATATATATATATATATATATATATATATATAAACAACCATTAAATGTGTAGAGCACACCTGAAGAACGCCAAATACCTGAAATACTTGAAATCTCACCTGAGTTGACCAATCTGCCTCATGGGGAGATAGTATCTGCTTTTAATATTCAAAATACGTTTCTAAATATATTAAAAGTTTTGAAAACGAAACGTTTTTTTTTAATGTAATTTTTCTTAAGCTAAAAGGAATTTCGCATGGTTTGGATTTTGTTTTACGGCATATCAAGCTCAATTGGTTATTTAATGCCGACAAAATTTTTATTGTTGGTAATATGTTTTTCTTCAAAAATATATTTCTGGGAATATTTTTCCTTGAAGAAATCGATAGCTGGTCATATTTTTTTTTTCAAACTATTGCAGGTACTTTTTTTAAAGTATTGCTGATAATAATTTATCCTTCAAAAATTATTGCTGGTAATAATTTTTTTATTACAAAGTATTTCTGGTATTAAAACCTGTTATTACAAATGATTGGGTGTTACCTATTTGCCGAAAACTGTAACCCTAACATGTACTACCACCCCGGGTCAGGGTGAACCTGGGAACACAAGCAATTAAGAGGTGGTTCCACGCTTCTGGAAACCTCCTGATCAGAGGTCTTGCTGCTGGACGTAGTTTATCGTCTTATCCAAGAAGCGGATGTAGTTTATCGTCATACTCAGGACGTAAGATAGAATTAAAGATTCTGGATTATTTTATTTAGATTAACAAGAATCGCCTAAAAGTACTGACAGATATAGAATAAGCTAGAATTGTTATTGTGCACAACTTTTCAAAAAACCAGATAACCATCTCGAGGACAATCTATATTTTAACTTTGTTTCTTGATGTATATTTCGGCTGCGCAAAATTAAACTCTTCCCATTGGACAAAAAATAATTACGTATGTATAAGTTTCCATGCATTTGATATTTCTGCCTATAAGCTAAACACATGTGGAAAACTGGATGAATCAAATGTGAATAAATAAATAATCAGAAATACCAGTTAATATTAGATATGACACCGAAATTCATATGTCTGTCTCTGTTGATATATTGCATTTTTGGCTGCAATATATCCGTATGTATGTTAATCAATTATCTATCTATCTATCTATCTATCTATCTATCTATCTATCTATCTATCTATCTATCTATCTATCTATCTTATTCAGTTTGTTATCTCTCTCTCTCTATTTCACTCTCTCGTATCTATCTAAGGACCGCTAGTGTAGTCGGTTTTCTGCGACACACGGCTCCTTTTAGGCTCCCCCATAGGTAAAACAATAAAAGACTTTTCAGATTTTTTCAAGTCTTTTCCTGAGGTGTGCATATATCGCTTTTGCGGACACTACACTACACACACAAGCACACATACACACACACATATATAATAATAATAATAATAATAATAATAATAATAATAATAATAATAATAATAATAATGAGAAGAAGAAGAAGAAGAAGAAGAAGAAGAAGAAGAAGAAGAAGAATATAAGTAAGTATACTCGTCCGGAAAAAACCTTAGGTGTATTGGGTTGTAAATGAGCAAACCAATACCCAAGGGAAAAAAGGAATAAAAAAAGAAAGAACTAGAAACATGTAACTTTGGCGAAAATAATCAACCAGAATCTAAGCTCAGAGTCCAAAGAAAAAAAAACTCCGATAGGAGTAAAATAAGTAAGCAAAGTGCTCAATACGCTAAGTATTTAGCACATAGTTATATATATATATATAATATATATATATATATATATATATATATATATATATATATATATATATATATATATATATATATATATGATTGTGTGTGTATGCGTGTGTAAAAGGATAAAGTGTGCATTGTCCATCCTATTTAAAATTAGGTTGTTACATATTTATAAATGTGCAAGACGAGAAATAACTTCTAGCACGGAACAATGAAGCAACTTTCCTTGCATTACACGAAGCAATTGATTCGCTATAGTCGCCCCACTTCATGTCCGTGTAAAACCTGAAGCCAAGAAGGTGAAGTATGTTGCTCTCCTGAAGTTTAACATCAGCTATGTTGTTATCAGACAGAAAAGGTTCTTTGAGATGGTTAAATGAAACCAGTTTTGATTGGGAGGCGCTCAAATTTACAAGCCATTTCTTGCTCCAATTAACTACTGATTGAAGATTCTTTTCAAGAGCGGTTGCCAGGCTTACTTTGTCAGATGTGTCGAATTTTGGACAGGAATAAATGGTTGTGTCGTCTGTATAAATACCTTGTTGGGAACTGATGAAATCGGGAAGATAATTGGTTTATGTACTTCTTAAAAGATCTCAAAATAAAATATTCCTCAGATAAGAAGAAAATGGCAACCATAAAATTTTGTAATTTTGCTAAATTATCCGGTGACCTAAATTTTAGTTAAATTCGAAATAGAATTTTACGATTTTGGTTCTTTCTCCAAGTTATGAAAAATAAATAAATATCTGACATATCATGGCATTGTTAAATACCTACTGTAGTTTTATGACACCTTGTGTAAATGAAAAATTGCTGCCAAAATATGCATTATTTGAATCACTGTCATAGTCTCTAACTAACTACCACACTGCCTAACTGCCGCACTGACTACATAACTGCCTAAATCCCTCTGGCTATCTATCACGCGTACCTATCTGAGTTTTACATATCTAGCGCATTATCTGCCTCTCTAGATGCCTAACATCCTAATTGCCTTACTGCCTATCTGTTTTACTGTGTACCTGTCCCACTCTCTAACTGCTTTATTATATGACTGTCGGCGTCATTTCATATTTATCTCACTATTTTCCTACCTCACTATCTCACTGCCTAACTAGTTCATTACCTCATTGCCTAACTGCTTAACTGTGTATCTCTCAAATCTGATTTGCTTCATTACATATCTGGCGAAAGCTCTAACTCACTATCTCTATACCTCACTGCCTGTTGACCTCGCTGCCTTATTGTGTATCTATCACACTGACTGCTTCACTTCCTATCGGTTAATTTGCCGACCTGCTTCCCTCTCTGATATATCTATCTCACTCTCAATCTATCTACCTCACTACGTCGATGCTTAAATACCCACCTGCATTAGGTACGTCTCTACATTACTCTTCCTCATTACATATATAGCGCTCTTTACCTCTCTACTTCAATGTTTACTTGCCTCACTCCCTGTTTGTTTTATTGCCTTCCGTCCTACCACCTTTACTGCGTATCTATCGCACTGCCTAACAGCTTTACTGCCTATCTCGATCAATCTTTGCCTATTTGCCTCATTGCATAGCTACCTCACTCTCTGTCTATCTGGGTAGTTAGCTAAATGTTGATAAGCCTATATTTTATTTGCATCTAATTTGTCACAATCTGTTTTGGAGAAACGCATTCATCTAATGTTAATAGTGAAGCCTGTTTCACAAACAATTAATGGAAAAACAGATCCACTGGCTTAGCAGATGGCTTTTGAGACTGTCGACGTGAAGAAAATATGTCTGTATTTCCTACAGATTCCAGAAATCGAAATTGGAATATTGGCGCAATATAATCTTCCTAATTACATTCCCCAACAGTCAGTGAGTCAATTAATCCTATGACACTAACCATGGGTATATAGTACCCAGCGCAAATTTTCCTTTTTTTAATTTTAATTTTCAGTTCCTGATTTTCTTACCTAAATAATATTTTCCAGTTAACTTAAAGTACAAATTTGAAGTGCCTGCATGTAAAATAGTTCAAATAAAGATTGATATTTAATATATTTTTTTTTAAATTTTCAAAATTGGGTATGGTATACCCATGGTGTAACTTTAATTGATGATTAGTGCTCTAGGGTTAAGTGCTATACTTGATACACGATTGGGCGATCATGTTTCTTTTGATTCATCATTGAATAAAGAAAAGATTTTCAGGCAGTAGGTTGCCGTTTGTTTCCTTCTAGACTGGTTCCCAAACAAGGCTATAGGATCCCGTCTTTCCTGCTATTCAACCCGCAGCGAGAGGAGAAGCGAGTATTCATAACTTTTTCCAAAGGTTTTTGCGCGTAAGAAAATGCAACAGACCCGACTGGGATTCGAACTCGGCTATCCGATTGCTTATTCCGACCCGATATCCATTACATCACAACGCTCGTATTATTTACTCAGAAACGGTTAAAAAATTTTGAAAGATTATTTGGCTCCATGGGGAAAGAGAGGTAGTATAATGTTATGAGCTGATATGCAATGTGTGAAAATAGACTTCATGGGAGTGGGGTTTTTTTTTACGTTCTCTGTACCATTCAGTTGATCGATCGATAATTTTCCGGCGTTGGCGCGTGTGTTTAATGTGTATTGTATAATACAGCAGACCAATCGGATTCGACGATACCCGTCTATTAGGGCAGCTAGCCAATCCCTATTGTAGACGCTTGCTCAGGCGCATTTGTGTTTATTCAATGCCCACAGAGATTTATACTGCAACTTAGACCTTAGTTACGTGTTATCTAGCGTGATCAAAATTTTGAACAAGGCCAGCACGTCAAGCATTCGGCCACGATGACTTATGACTTCGTGCTCGCACAGCTATCGACGGCACCCAATTGTTCCCTCTGCCCGGCTTCATTCACAACACTTGGGTCAACCCGTGGCATGGCTTTCAGACACTTTTCAAAAGGTGCCGCAGGCTGATAAATTTATGAAGTCTTCTTCCTGACAAATCCACCATGGTGAGATTCGAACCCGAGTTTCATGGTCAGAATGCAAACGTTCTAACTACTCGGTCATGTCTACCTGTTATTGACTGCATAGCTCAAAACAAATACCCATGGCACAATGTATAAAGGCGTTAGTTAGATCCAGTGACAGGATCCAAAGAGTGTGTGTTCAATACCTGATTAAGGCGGTGGAGAATTTTGAGAGGGGAATTAACAGGGGATAACTGATAATTGACATCCATTAGACATGGCATGTGGAACTAGAACAGTCTACTCCAGTGAGCGAAATAAAGGGTTCAGTTCGACATTCCAACCAACGGCTGGAACATTGTGATAAATATGGCAATAAAGAGGAGGACAATAGTCCGTAAATAGTGTACATAATACCTCATCTCGGAAATATAGACAGACACTGAAAGGCCGAAACGTTGTAATAAATATGGCGACAATGATGAGGACAATAGCCCGAATAATGTAAATAGTGTACATAATACCTCATCTCAGAAATATAGACAGATAATGAAAGACCTAAACGTTGTGATAAATATGGCGACAAAGATGAGGACAATAGTACGAATAATGTAAATAGTGTACATAATACCTCATCTCAGAAATATAGACAGATACTGAAAGGCCGAAACGTTGTAATAAATATGGGGACAAAGATGAGGACAATAGCCCGAATAATGTAAATAGTGTACATAATACCTCATCTCAGAAATATAGACAGATACAGGAGAAGGCATTTCGGCAGGGTTGTGCTCAATCAGTTAGTCATCAACAGTGAATAGGTATTTTTGATGAATTATCTTTCGGTGCTCAACGACTCAAAGTTAAGCAACATTGAAACTGGTCAGTACCTAGATGGGTGACCACTAGGGAATACCAGGTGCTGTAACCTTGGGTTTGCGAGTGGTGTAATGAACAAAATCTCGGAATGAGAAATCGGTGAACCGAGTTCAAATTCCAGTCGGGTTCGTTACTTCGTGCAAATACACTTGGGAAGGAGGTGAATCCATCTCTTATCTTCCCAGGTATTGGTTAGATAGTAAAAGTTGTATCGTAAAAACGAATCAACCAGTTAACAGGCCACAGACGTTTATTCCTTCATATGGGAAATAATTTACTTTGTTTTCTTCGCCATATTCTCGCCTGATAATATTTATCTCTTCATTAGTTTTTACTAGCTGTGCTTCAATGGAAACATTTCTGTTCTGTTTTCTTTGAAAATATTGAACAACGTCCTTCCCATCTCAAAGGCATTCTTATTTTGTTCATTTTTTTAAAGATGTACTGGGTTGGTGCAAATATAATGACGTAATAATGTCGTATTTTGACTTATTTTTTAACGTCAAAAACGACATTATTACGTCATTATTTTTGCACCAACCTAATGTTAGCCGTTTATTGCAGATTGTTTTTCTTTCTTTCTTTTTACTTTCTTTCTTTCTTTCTTCCTTTCTTTCTTCCTTCCTTCCTTTTTCCTTTCTTTCTTTCTTTCTTTCTTTAAGACATATTGAGCTTTTATTGCATATTTCTTTTTTTTCTTTCTGTCTTTTTTTGTATTTGTATTTGTTATATGCTTTATTTCGGGTGATATATATTGATTTTTATCGCATATAGTTTGTCTTTCGGTGTGTTTCTTTCTTTATTTGTGTCGTTGAAGATATATTGACATTTATTTCATATTTTTCTTTCATTTTTATTATTTCTTTATTCGATGAATTATATTTTAATCCGCTTTTCTTTATCTTCCTTCCTTTCTTCCTTCCTTTTCGTTTTTTTTTATTCTGTTAATTTTCATCCGTTAATTTCATTCACCTGTATTCTCAGTTTGTTTTGTTTATTTCTTTTAGATCCTTCATTCATTCATTCTTTCGTATTTTCCTTCATTTTTCCTTTCTTTCTACCTTCAATCAGTCATTTTGAATTACTTAATTCCATTCACAGTTAATCTTTGTTTTCTTTTTTCATTTCTTTTTTTTTCTTTCCTCTTTTTTCATTCTGTATGTAGGTGCTTCTTTCAATCTTTCCTTCTTTCTTCATTCTGCTAATTTTTATTACTTGATTCCATGCATCTTTATTTTCTGTATCCGTTCTCTCTTTCTCATTTTATTTCAATCTTTCTTTCATTATATCATTTTTCTTTTTTTTTAATCTTTGTTTCTTTCTTTTTTGTTTCTTACTTCAATCTCATAATTTTTATTACTTAATTTCATTCACTTTCATTCTCTTTTTGTTTTGTTATTTCTTTTTTATTCCATTCATTCGTTCATTTTTTTTCCTTCGTTCTTTCTTTCAATCTTTTTTTCTCTCTTTAATCTGTTTTTATTACTTAATTTCAATCAACTATATTTTCTGTTTGCTTTCTTTCTTTCTTTTTTATCCCATTCGTTCGTTCATTCGAAAAACAAAATGAACGAGAGAAATACATTTTTTTATATTTCTCTCGTTCATTTTGTGATTCGTTCTGTCTTTCAATTTTTCGTTCTTTCTTATTCATTTTTATTCTCTGCTTTTCTTTCCTTAATTTTTCTCTCAATCTTTTTCTTGGTTCCATTGTTTCATTCTTTCTTTCTTTCTTTCTTCAAACTCTTCATTTTCATTAATTCATTCTATTCATCTATTTGTTATCTATTATTTTCTGTTTTCTATATTCATTTGTTTTAGGAAAAAGAATACCTTTACTTTACCCTATGTCTAACATTATTTTTTCTCATGTTAAATACGAATGATATCTCAACCATAATATTTACGATATCCAGAACGTCCATTATTGTTTTCCATTATTTCTTAAATCGCGTCTTTCTTGGGTGGTCACGCGCTAACACTCATACAAGAATTTCCATCAAATATCCATCCTTTGGAGTGAAAGTTATTAAAAAATACTGTTAAATTTACGAGATTCTTGGGCCCTGTTTATTCATTCAAATATTCTTTGGAGACCCCACACGCACTCTATAAGTAAACTCACGTTACTTCCGGGTATATTTCGACTGAAAATCGTTCGATTAAATTATTGGCATTCTCATGTGACCTTTCATACATTTTGTGTAAATTTCTGAGATGAATCATCAGAACGAATTATATTAAACTCTTATACGAAACTTTGTAGTTGTGTTCATTACATTTTAACAAAATATTCTATGATTTTTTATTCTTCGGTTTTATTTTTTCCGTCTTTACGCGGTTAGCTCGGAAAGCCGAGACACATATTTTATTATGTTGACCTATAACAGTTTTAAGAAAGAGTAGGACCCGTTTATTTTTTTTAGTTTGTAAGAGACACTAGACAACCTGTTGTAAATGCCTCAAAAACAAACTGTTCTCTTTTACTGTTATGGTAATTTACCCATGCACGCATGAACTCAGCGATCTAAAAATAGGAGCAGGAACTGCCTTTCAGAGAGTGTAGTTTCCAGCACTCAGCTTTGACATTCTTTGCTCGTTTGTATATATTTTGTATAATTGTTTCTGTTAATATATTTGTTTATCTCAATTATTCTCTTTGTGTCTTTATTTCTGGCGCCTAACTAGGCCACAACAACTTGGCAACCAGGACCCTTAAGTACCCGTGAGTAAGAAATTAAAATTTCGTTTTTTTTTCTTTAATTAAATTCTTTTTCGGTTTCATCCTAAAAAAGACTCAGTTGAACATGGACGACTTCAAATCCGCCATGGTCGATTATCTTAAAAAAAATCAACGTACACTAAAATGACAAGAAAAACAAATGGAACTGTAAAAAAGAATGGGACAACCTCAGTTTGATATGCAAAAAGAACGACTTGAAATTAAAAAACAAACTGAAAAAGAAAGAAAAGTAAAGGCTTGAACTTCATAAGCGAACTGCAGAATAAAGTCTCGCATTAAATAACAGGGAAATCAGACAATAAAAACTTGAAGAAATTCTACTTCAAACCCAACAAAAACAAAGAAATTTGCTTGAACTGACAAACAGATGGCAAATTAGCGAAAACGAAAATGCGTTCTTACAAAACACCATCTGGAGCGCAATAGACAATATTGTTCATTCTCCGGACGAGGATATAACTTTAGCTTCCTATTTTAGTAGGTACGAGGATTTATACGCCGCAGTTTGTGCGAATTGGGCAGACTTTAAGAATGTTCGCCTACTAGCTTGAAAATTAGTCACCATGGTGCACACCAAATTTGTGAACTATATTTTACTCCCTAAATCAAGCGAACTAACATTTACAGAAGGGGTTAAATTTCTTACAGAACTTTTTAGTCCTAAAACTTCACTTTTATATAAGAGATGGAAGTGTAGGAATTTAATCAGAAAAGATTACACTACATTCGCGTCGGTCATGAACAAGCATTGTGACAATTTCAAACTGTCAGAATTGAGTTCGAATAATTTCGAGTGTCTGATATTTGTTCAGGGGCTCGTTTCACCTAAAGACCCTGAAATTAGACGTAGTGTTCTGAACAAATTGGAAAATGAACCAAACCTTACTCTAGCAAATAGCGGAAGACTGTCAGAGATTCGTATGCGTCCGCCAAAATTCGAAAAACATCGAGGAATCTGGCATAGCACGCATAAGAAAGTTACGCTAAAAGAAAAAACATCTAATTCTCCCTCTAAATTAAACCAGTCCAAAACGAAAGAAGACAACTTGCCTCCTAACCGGTGTTTGGTTGTGGGTCACTACATTGGTAGAAAGATTGCTCTTACCGGAATAAGGAATGCCTAACTTGTAGCTGTATCGGGCACAAGAGCTCACAATGCCGAGCGAGGAAAAAAAAAAGGTTAATAGTTGCGTAAAAACAAAAATATCGGATGAACAAAATGGGTTGCACATTAGGAAATACGTGCAAGTACAAATCCTAAATAAATATCAAATTACAGGTGGATTCTGGGTCAGATTTGACAATCATAAATCTACAGACTTGTAAAAAGTTAAGAAAACCAACTATACTAAGATCTAATAAAATGGTCAGGTCCGTGAAAGGGGAGAAAATCAAGTTTGAGGGAGAACTTATCACAAATGTAACTTTTCATGGAAGGACATTAAAACTAAAAACGTTCGTATTAAAGAATACAGAAAATTTTTTTGACACCAACTGGATGAAGACATTTAAGTTATAGAACATGCCAATTAAATCATTTTGCTCAAAACTCGAAAACTTGACCCCACCGAGGCAAAAGATTTAATTAAAGATTTAAAAGAAACTGTTACGGAAGTTTTTTTTTCTGGTGGCCTATGTCGATGTAATAAGATGACGGCAAAATTCCAATTAAAAGATGAGACCCAGCCAGTGTTTAAAAAAAAAGAAATGTGCCTTTCGCCTCTTTACCACAAATAAATGAAGGACTCGAGAGACTAGAAAGAACCGGAGTTTTGTCGAAAATTGGGTACAGTTAATGGTCTTCACCGACTGTCTATGTGAAAAAGAAGTTAAAGGAGACCAAGGTTTGCGCCGGGTTGCGCCGATTTCTCGATGGGGCTTAATGCTGTACTCAAAGAATATAAATATCCTTTACCAATCCTGGAAGAAATTTTCGCGAAACTAAATGGGTGTTGTGTCGGAAACCTACCACCCCTCTTGAAGATGAATTATCTGTGTCTGTGAACAAAGACTTTAAATAGTGGCATACCAGTTGACATGAGGGAGACCGAGAAACAGACTCTCGGCGACTGTCGAAATCTCTGCATTAGCAGAGGGGAACCCGGACGAGGCTTTGCCGAAGGGCAAGGTATCGTCCGGGGAGGTTGACAGGGCCTGAACCCGTCTAGGCGGGTTCAGAAAGGCCATATCTTTGCCCGAGCCTGCGGGCTCGAGGATACCCACATTAAACCAGCCTTGTGCCACATTCGGTCCTCGTGGATGGATTGATAAATACCGGACCGAGAAACAGACTCTCGGCGACTGTAGAACTCTCTGCATTAGCAGAGGGGAACCCGGTCGAGGCTTTGCCGAAGGGCAAGGTATCGTCCGGGGAGGTTGACAGGGCCTGAACCCGTCTAGGCCGGTTCAGAAAGGCCATATTTTTGGCCGAGACTACGGGCTCGGGGATACTGACATTAAACCGGCCTTGTGCCACATTCGGTCCTCGTGGGTGGATTGATAAATACCAGACCGAGAAACAGACTCTCAGCGACTGTCGAACTCTCTGCATTCGCAGAGGGGAACCCGGACGAGGCTTTGCCGAAGGAAAAGGTTTCATCCGGGGAGGTTTAGAGGGCCTGAACCCGTCTAGGCGTGTTCAGAAAGGCCATATTTTTGGCCGAGCCTACGGGCTCAGGGATACCCACATTAAAACGGCCTTGTGCCACATTCGGTCCTCGTGGGTGGATTGATAAATACCAGACCGAGAGACAGTGAGACAGAGAAGTTCTTAGCTGAGCTAGTTATTGACTACTCAGGCGATTTCTGTACCTTTTTGCCAACCTATTAAAACCCTTTTTATTGTTACGTGTTACTTGGCGTTTGTCTCTACAAACCCCAAATCAACATCATAACAATGGGGGAAATATTTTTTTTTTAAATTCGACCTCAATGTCGCATATCTTTAGAGGAAGAATGTTCTAAGTTGCTCTGTATCAAGTTCCAACGTCTACCTTTCGGGATGAAGGCCGCGCCAGCAATCTTCCAACAATTAATGGACAGTATACTGAGCGGTCTCTACTTCGCGGTTGTGTATTTGGACGACATATTAATGAACAGCCAAAATATAGAACAACACCTACGCGTAAAATCAGTTCTGTGTTCCACAAGCTACTCCCCAAACAAACAAAACCCGGACGAACAAACGCTGTACCAAAAAAAAAAAAAAAAACACTCCCAACACGGAGAGAATTTTTTTCCGGATGTTTCGGGATAATAAATCTTTCTGGGAAATGGGTACAATTGAAAAAAGGAGTAGGAAATATGATTTACATAATTAAAAGTCCACAGTTCACTCACAAGAGACATTTAAACCAAATCAGTAAACTCCTGTCGGACAATGCTGACAGTAGTCCCCCAGAAGAAAAAGAAGAAATAGATGTCATTTACGATACGTTTGACATGCCAATACATCAAGAGGCCCCGGAGTAAGTAAAATGACCGACTTAATCGTCATTAAATCAAAGAAAAACATATTGAGGCTCCTGAGGAGTTAATATTAGGTTGGTGCAAAAATAATGACGTAATGATGTCGTTTTTTGACGTATTTTTTAACGTCAAAAAACGACATTATTACGTCATTATTTCTTAACCAACCTAATATTTAGGAGGGGCTGTTATGGTAATTTACCCATGCAGGCATGGACTCTCCCAGATAGGAGCAGGTACTGCCTTTTAGAGAGAATGTAGTTTCTGGCGATCAGATCTGACAGTCGGACCGAACATCCTTGCTGGTTTTTATATGTCTTGTATAATTGCTTCTGTTAATATATTTGTTTCACTCAATTCTTCTTTTTGTGCCTTTATTTCTGGCCTCTAACAAGGTCACTGCAATTACCCCCCCCCACACACACACAAACAGAACCCTTCTTGCCACCCATTAGAATGTCTGATGCTCAACTCCACGAGAGCATATCTTTGCGACTGCTTGGTCTTACACTGTCCGCTGACCTGAGATGTAACAATTACATTGAATCAATAGCTTCATGTACCTCAAGGAAAGTTGGTTCTTTGTGTCGCACAAGAAAGATTTTCTCGCCTCTGTCCATCCTTCAAATCTATAAATCAAACATTCGCTCTTGCATGGAAGTTGCTATAAAAAGCAGGATGTATGTGTGTGTATGTGCGTGTGTGTTTGTAACGAATGCACGACCACAATTATCGACCGATTTGCACCAAAATTTACACGCACATGCTCCAAGTGAGCGGAAAGGGCAAGACCGACTTTGCATTTCCAAACTCCCATCGATAGTGGAAATAATCAATTTTTTCATGCTTCTACGACAGTTTTCATGTAGTTTGCGGCCATTTTCTACTGGCCAGAGTGAGAGCCTATAGCTGGCTGCCACGAATAGGAAGGAAAATTCTATTAGCCAGCGTGAGAGCCAACAGCTGACTGACACGAATGTTTACAGTCATGCTAGCATGCAAAAAAATCGATAGCTGCATTCGTCACAATTAGGAAAAATTTAAATCTGCATGGCATTTTACTACAATTGGCTCATTTGCTTGCTTAAACTCAACATTGATTCTGATTCCGCAGAACTGGGTTGCATGTGAAAAAGTATTTGTTGTTAACATTCTTTTTCATTCACTTTTTCCAGTTACGAGTCCTTTTTTTAAAATTGATCGTTTTGTGTTCATTTTGCGTAGTTCTTTTTTCGTAACAGATTTAATGTTTAGTATAGAGCGTAGATAATGTTCACAGTGTGAGATAGGCAAGAAGTAAGGCATGTAGCAACATCAGCACGGCAAATGGCACTCCTTTAAAGGCAATGAAGGGCAAAAATATTTTAAGTCAAGTGATAGCGATTGCTGTATGAGTCGTACGATTTTTGAATCAAGCACGGGCAACGCCGGGTCATGCTGCTAGTTTATCCATAAACGGTTAGCATCAGTTTAGATATTGATGCATTGGTTCTCTCTATACTTTTTTTTAAATAAGGTTAATTGCAAAAAGACAGTAAGGTTACAGAGACGCAAGTGGTTACTGGGTGTAGAACAGTTCGAAACAGGAACGTTTCTAATGAGCGAAAAAAGAGGAAGAGTAATCAGGAGGACAGCAGATAGTGATTGATATTGCATTTAAATTTTTGTAGATTAAATTTGGCTGGAACCGGAAGGGAGTTCCACAAGCGAGAAGTGCAAGGTAAAATAAAATACTAGGATTGATGGTTATATCTAGCCAGATCGACTGTAAATTTGTGTGACTTCGTCGCTAGTCCAGTACTGCACTTACATTCGAACAATTACAATTAAAATATTTATAGAAAAAGGCAAAGAGTAGCAATCCTACGGGAGTGGTAAAGTGAATGCAGCCGAAATACCTGATCAAAGACACTAATTATTAGGGTTAACATATCTACATGTAAAACATATCTCACATATCTAAATTAGATATCAGGAAGTAAAAGCTGAAATTCTGAACTCTTGTCATATATTCCCCTTTTGATCTGGAACCCAAATATCTTCAATGGACAACAAAAACAACGGAATTGGCCTTGCCGTCCCAGTATTTTTGGAGGGGACTGTCTGTCTGTGTATGTAGCATACTATTTTCTACATGAAAGTTTTGCATAGCGATAAAAAAAAACTAGAGTAATTTCTCTCCTCTCACTTTCCTTAACATCATTCTCTCTTTCCCCTTCTATTTCTCTGCGTGAGTATTTAAATCTAATCGACATGAAGGAGAAAAAAAACAATGGAACAATTTTCTCTCTTTCTCTCCCTCTCTCTTTCTATCAATCATTTCCTTACTTCTATATTCACATACTCATTCACGACTATATGTGTCTGCATACACACACACACATACACACACACAAACACACACATATATATATATATATATATATATATATATGCGAAAATTGGAGAGTGAGTGTGTGTACTTAATTTACTACGTAAGAGTCATAATATCGATCGACATAATGTCTGTTCTCATCATTTTCCCGATAAGCAATCAGGTTTTCGTCTGTGGCAAAATAAATTTCCGACAACGTGAAATTACTTTAGAGAAATAAACCCTACACCTCTGTTCTAGCTCCAAACTGACACAAATCAGTACTGATCCTCAAAACAAAATATAAAATAAATGGCAAAGTGGAAAACAAGAATCGTTAACACGCAAAGGAACACATTGTTTTGCGTGACAGAATTTTTCCTATTAACTTTTTGCGCAGTTCATAAAAAAGCCACTTAACAGATGCATAAACTTATGTGATTACGGACAATACGTTTTAAAGTTCAGACAAATCCACCTGACTAAAACTGATGCTTCCATTAAGACACCTGTTAATTATTTCAGGAGGAAGGTGAATGAAGAAGGGACTGCGCACATAAAAAGCAACTGTTGAAAGTTCCTTCTAAACGCAACAGGCCGCTACACATATTTTAAAAGTCAGAGATTTCTTTTGCAGAAAACTTACTTCTGGAGTGATTAGACTGATTGCTGTGGGATAGAACTACCGACGGGTATTCAATCATACTCCTTTTGGGATTGTTCGTCCTCTTTGTCTCACACAAAGCGTTCACCTGTGACTCCAAGAAGCCGTTTAAATGAAACAGGAAACGTATCCTGGTACACTACTTTGACCGGGGTACAAACCGATGAAGACTAAAAAACGACTCTTAAACACTCCGTAGTTTGGTGTCTGAGAGTATTAATGCATGTGTAGACCTGGCGGGATCTCCACTCATATTCAATCGCCCTGAATTTGGTGTCACCAAGTGTCACCAAGTTCTCTAGAGAGCATCAGACCACGGTACCTGACACGTAGACGTCCTTGTCCTCTACTGAAGATTCAAGGTCTCCGGTCGTAATGGCTCCTTGTGACATCGGATAAAAACTAGCTAAGTCGAGAGGATGGAATTACACAAGAAAGCACTGAGCAGCTGTTCAATCCTATCTTTCTTATAGACTGCATGAATCAATATATATATATATATATATATATATATATATATATATATATATATATATATATATAGCTGGAGTAATGGATAGAGGCATGGATTGAGGAATCGGAGATCCAAGTTCAAATTCCATTACTTATGTGCTAATACCCTTGGGGTAGGTGTGAATCCTCTTCTTATCCCTCCAAATATGGGTAAATAGCAGAACAGACTGAGTTCTATAGCCTTGGATGGCAACTGGTCTAGGAGAAGGAAGACTGTGAACTCAAAACCTGCGGAGGGTCATTTGGGGACCTTTTGGTATGTAGTGCACCAGGTCGCTGTATCCCGCACTTCAAAAGTGTGGATGGTCCTGCACGAAACCTTCACCACTATAATCAAATCTCAAGTGCTGTTGTCGGGCTGTCGGTTCCTTAGGAACAGATCCGTTTGATCCTCATACGTCGAATTCGACGGGGGAGTCGAGAGTATATATATATATATATATATATATATATATATATATATATATATTGATGCGAGTTTCATTAAATAATATAGACAAGTTTTGTCTATTTATTTTAAGTAAGTTTCTTTTCATATTCTCTGATAAACTTAATAACATTATCTTTGAAGGACGAAAGGAAATCACCATATGGATACATGTTTTAATCTTATCTAAGCTTTCGGCTTACATCAGCCATTATCAAAGATGACAATTACTTTTCAATATATCAATCAATACACGGAACAATAATGATAGTTTGTTTTTGTTGCATGAAAATATATATATATATATATATATATATATATATATATATATATATATATATAAAGAATTAATGGTTTTATAATGCATTTTTATAATTTCATCAAATATTATTTTTAGTGGATATCCGTATTGAAATAAACGCCTAAATTTTATTTCAGTGTGTATTAAGACTATCTGCCTTTCAAAAAAAAAAAAAAAAATTGAATATATAAAATTGCTCTCATGAAAAGGTAAATAGAACCTTTCTACTACAATGTAGGGGGGTGTCGTAGGTTGGAACCCAACAGGAGTGAAAGCTGTATATTCTTGAGCGCGAAAGCCGATAAACGGAATATCGATTGTTTAAATTAAAAATGGGGAGTCTATTACAAAGTTATGATTTGACAAAAATGTTTGCTAATATAAATTTTACTATTAAAAAGTATTATTAAGTCTCTGTCAGTTGTTTTATATATTAACCCATAAGGCACCACTGACCCATATATATATATAAATATATAAATAGTCGAGAAAAAATACAACACTCGCAGCCTGATAATTGCGTCTAGCATGAAACAGCCTGTCGCCTCTGAGTATTGACTTCAGGTCCTGTCACTGGATCTAACCAACGCCTTTATCCACTGTGCCATATGTGCTTAAAGGCACAAAGAGTTTGAGTTCAATACCCGGTTAAAGCAGTGGAGAACTTGGAGAGGGTAATTAACAGGAGATAACTGATAACTGACATCCATTAGACATGGTACATGGAACTAGAACAGTCTACCCCAAACGTTGTAATAAATATAGCCGAAAATTGTAAAAAATATGGCGGTTCGATTCCTGTCGGAGAACGAATATTTTCTATGAAAATTTCTCGGACATGAGGTTGGTAAATATGGTTTAATAATAAACGGAGCATTTACTTAAATATCTGTATCTATAAAAGTATTGTATAAACATAAAACACGTCTTAATATATATATGATCGACTCTCCCGTCGAGATTCGACGTATGAGGGTCAAGCAGATCAGTTTTCAGGAAAACGACAGCCCGACACCGGCACATGAGATTTGATTAGAGTGGTGAAGGCCTCGTGCAGGACCATCCACACTTTTTGGAGGGATGAATACAGACCTGGTGCACCGAATGCCACAAGGTTCCCAAACGACCCTCCGCAGGTTTTGAATTCAGAGTTGTCCTTCTCCTAGACCAGTTGCCATCCAAGGCTATAGAACCCAGTCTGTCCTGCTATTTTACCCATAGCGGGAGGGAGAAGAGGAGGATTCATACCTTTCCCAAGGGTACTAGCACGTAAGTGAATGTAATGGATTCGACTGGAATTCGACTGGAATATATATATATATATATATATATATATATATATATATATATATATATATATATATATATATATATATATATATAAAAACATTGAAACATTTCCAAATCGCCATGTTTGTGTATAAAAGACATAATTAATAAATGTAACTGCCAAAATTAATTGAAAATTTCGGTTCCCAGTAAACACCGATATAGTTTATTATTATTGAAGTCTCTGTGCTTTTAATTGGCGGGAAAAAGGAGATAAAAATTCTGTCGATGGAAAGAGAGATTAGATCAGCATTTTAATAAAGACTGATGTCAAGTCTGAAGAGAATAAACTTCTTTGGCGTCTGACAAAAATAAAGTCGCTGACTAATTTCAAATTAGTCTAGCCATCAGCTAATATTGTTTTTTTTTTATTGTAACGCTAAAGAAGTTGCTTCCAGACTTTAAATAAATTAGGAATAAAGAAATCACTTTCACCTATATTTAATCTCGTATTAGGAATTAATCTAAAAAGGAAGACGTCTTTAAGCTTTTGTCATCCAAGACAAACCAAGTAAAGACGATTAATTCCCGACATATAGAAAGCTATGTTTAAATGTGTCGTAATGTCGTAATGTCGTTTTGTTCTTTTTTTTTTAGTAATATTAATGGTTGTAATCTTGTGGAGAAGTGCCAGACCTATTATTTATCAGAACACCGGAAAGAAAAAAGAACATACTCAGAGGTATAAAAGAAATAATATATATTTATTTGATTTAGATTGGAGTCAGTCTTTTGTAATTGTGGGTAGCGAAAGTTCGTTTACAAGTCAAATTTTGCTAGCATCGGGAGAAATCCATTTCGCGTCGGTATTTTAGTAGTCTGATCTTGGTAATAGTTGCTATCTTAGAAATAGGTGCTGGCGTCAATCTATTTTGATTTTTTTCGACCCTAAGATGGTGGAAATGTCTTAATCAGATGGCCGATTTACTTCATCACACGACGCGCTTGGTTGGTGTCTTTGGGGTCCCTTCTTTTCTACCTCTCAACTATCTGTTTATATATTTTTGACAAGGCTCCCACACTACTGGCGGGAATCTTGGTTTCGGCTAGCATCAAACAGTTTTTGTGTAAATATTTGAAATGACAAATTATTTTATTTACATACGTTCATTATTGATTATTTTATTTTATTTTTTTACACTAATGTTAACCTTGTACAAGGCCCGGAGGCTACTCAAGGTAGAGGGTTACGTTAAGGGGTAGTTTATATGGATAGTGGAAGAACCTAAAGTTTTAAGGGGTTAAGAATGTAGTGATTGTGGAAAGATTCTCTCGGGAGTCTGTTCAACAGGACAATGGTTCTTGGGAAGAGCTGTTTAATTAGAACTTATTCCGCCTATGAGAGAGGTTAGCGTGTGGAAAATTCCCCAGCAAGGACTCTAAGACGCTTTTGAACACTATCAAGACTGGAGAGTGAGATCCGAGCAGCTCCTGCCCAAACCGTACTCCATTTCCGGACAGATATGGCGCTTATAAAGGAAGAATTTAGGATGAGAACGGATGGTCTTACTGGAACGCTACAAGGAGGCGATGATTTTACTTGCATCGTTAACGAATTATCGTATATAGGAATTGAGGTTGGGTGTGACTTTGAGGTTCAATATATTGTCAGCGTACGGTGTCTCCTCGAGGGAACATCCTTTTTTCGTGACTGGTGGTAGTTCGGGATCTGATCTGCGGTGACGGAAAGAAACTAGTTTGGTTTTAGGGGCATTAAATGTAACCACCCAATTTTTTCCCCACTGGAAAGTTAATTTTATATCGGAAGATAGGTCAGCTGCCAATCTCCTGGCGTCAAGACTTTTAGCGGTGCGGCAATATATCGTCGTATCATCGGCATAGACATTTACAAATGATCGGAGTATATTCTTAGGTAGATCATTTATGTAAACAGAAACAGATTTGTTCCGTGAAGTGGCTCCTGGGGGACGCCTGCCTTGACTGCCAGGACCTCGGAGGACTGGCCGTTAAGAACTACATTCAGCTATAGCCGTGTTAGGAAGGATTTTGTAACTGAGAAGACCGTTCTAGTGATTTCAAAGCTATAGGGGTTGTGTAGCAAAATATTTGTACCATACCTTGTCGAAGGCCTTCAAGATAGCTAATGCTATGGCTTTTGGGTTATTCGTGTCGTCAACGATCAGACTAATTCAGTGTGTAATGGTAGTTAGAACATCAGCAGTAGATCGGGCCGATCGAAACCAATACTACTCATCGCACAAGAGTTTGTTCCTATCCAGGTGTTCAACGAACTTCTTGTTGATTAAGACCCCCAAAAGCTTACTGAGCAGACTAATTGGTCTATACCGAGAGGAAGAGAATCGGAGCCCGCGTTCATGAAGACCGGCTATACGCTTACCATCATTCACATGATTTCTCCTGCAACGGTTAAATAAATGTGATAATTATAGGTTGATATTCTTAAGGAAGAATACTGTAATTTTGTCTGGGCCAGTAGCAAATTTGAGGTTGAGGGTTTTGACAAGTCTAGAGATTTCTCTGAAACTAGTATATTACTGAGATTTGGGGGAGAAGATACTATTTGACATCATAAAGGTTTAGTTCGAGTCAAAAATCAAAGCGAACAGCTTCGCCTTGTCTGTCGAGAAGGATATAAACTCGGGGCCATTTATAATAGTAGGCACAGTCGCTTTGCCTCAATTCATAATTTGTTCCGTGATCTTCCAGAATTCGCGAAGTGCAATATGCTTCTTTTCAGGCCTGAACATATCGCTCGTAGCTGCATTTTGCGTTTTCCAGGATTTTCTTACAGCGATTGGACCAGACAACATCGCACCTAGCGATAGATTTTGAAGAATAGTGGAAGTTATCCGTGATTATCATATTCTCCAGGCCCTCCTTCCACATTATATGCCCCAGAAGCTTCAGCTACCTCTTTCTGATGTTAAGTATAAGCCCCCTCCAAAGCTCGCAACCTCTCTAAGACCTCATCGTTGCTCACACGTTCCATCCATGATATCCTTAGCATCCTTCTGTAGGACAACATCTCTGTCGCCTTGAGTCTTTTCTTCATCTTTGAGGAAAACGTCCAACATTCGTAAAGGAGAACAGATGTCACGTAACAGATGAGATGTTGCTTTTCAAATGACAGAAAAGAAATAAAAACATTTTTCATTTTTCATTTATGTAAGGTATTTATAGATTTTAAGCAGCAAACAGTGAATGGCGTTCTTTTCTTGTAGCAACAGAAAGGGAAAAAATCTTAGTACGGGGATAAAGACGAAATGAGCTTACCTGTCTTGTTGGCTAAAGGCAACATGAGAATGTAGGCCAACAGAAGAGGCATGAATTATAACTCGTTCAGAAAAAATTACCTATGTATAGTGCAATTCCTATTTATTGCGTAAAAAGTATTCAGAAAAGATCTCACACTATACTGGAGTATATACGATATATGAAATAAAATAACTTCTCTATTAGTACGAAATAATTTTTGTTGGTTGATTCATTCATTTCCGATGTCCTAAAACAACTTTTGCAGGATAGTTAAAGCCAGATAATATTTTAGAGATAATAGTGTTTTAGTGACACAAATTTTACTAATTAACCCTTAGCTGTGGGGAGAACAGGTGAATTCATACATTTTCTAAGGGTATTTGCGCGTAAGGGTATATAAAGGAACCCCACTGTAATATGTCCTTGATTCTCCAATTAACAATTCCGAGCCATCATTTATTATACCACGCGCATATCCATAAATCTACTGACCAGGCTCGGCGTTGCTTAACTCCGGTGATCGTTCGAGAAACGGTATTTCAAAGTGATGTGACCGTACGCCAAAAAATATTGGATTAAAAAAATACAATTAAAAATTATATAATATTGCTTTCCTTATTTTATTTTAATGGTTGTAAATAGTATTTTTTTTTTTGAACGAGATCTGTTGAGTGCGGAATAAAATCTTGTCGATTGCTTCTAAAAATTTTCTTTTCTTTTTGCTTTGCCATTTATGGTGGTCGTATTCTGCATCTGTCAAATTGTATTCTTCTTTTAAAATATAATGTAACCCGGATATAAGATAGTTATCGGGAACGGAGAAGAAGTATCTTATATCCGGGTTTCTCTTATATCCGGGTTTGGTCTATTTTGTTTACATTAACACAGGCTCTCATTTGGTACCAGAGAAAATCTCTCTTATATCCGGCTTTCTCTTATATCCGGTTATCTTATATCCGGGTTACACTGTACGTCTATTTTTATAGAATTGAATAATGTTTGTACTTTCGTAGGATCTGCAAATAATATCACTGTCAAAACAATTAACAAGGCGACCAAACAGAGATTTGACCAGAAAAATCTTTTAATAAATCTGTCATTCTTAACTCTCATTAACATGCCTGCTGCTAATCCCTAGAAAACTAACTCATTGTGTCTTCACGGACTGACGTTTTTCAGCTGACATGAATTGGAAAGGGTATATTGAATCAATCTCAAGTTTTGCTGCTAGGAAAGTTAGTTCACTGTTGTCCTAGACAATTTGTTTTCGTCAGAAAATATCTTACATATTTATAAGTCTGCCATTCGTCCTTATTTTGAATATTGCTGTCACATCTGGTTTGGTGTTCCTGCTATTTTTAGAGATTCTTGATAAAATCCAAAGAAGAATCAGCAATATTATTGGTCTTGATCTGGCATGTTGGCTCTAAACATTTTCCCTATACCGTAATCTATTTTCCTTGTGTCTTTTATATAAAAACTTTTATGGCCATTGTTCTAATGACTTTCAGCGCGGTACTAGACTGGCAGCATAGTGTCATCATTTTATCGTGGAAATGGTTAGATTCTACCGTAAGTTCTATACTAAGATTTTCTTCTATTGCACTTATCGCTTGTGGAACTATCTCCAGATTTACTACTTCCCACGCAAATTTGATTTTCAAAAATCAAAATACAAAGTCTATCGTCAAATTCTGTTTTCTTAACGTCTGTTCTTTTATTTTTCTTCTTCGTTAATATTTTTTCTCGACCCTATATTATTTGACACTCATTAACTTCTTGCGTCTTAGAGGCTTTGAACCTTACTTATGACTAAAATGATAAGATAACAATCTGCTTACTGGCATAAGACAGAATGCATGGCTTTCAGCAAAGGAGACGAGATAAGGTTTGACTTCTATATTGGGAATGTCTAAATCAATCACATAGAGAAATTGAAGTATCTGCTTGAAATTCATCTAATGCCGTTAATTTCGGACGGAATAATGTTACTTTGTTCTATGTTATTACACATATATTATACAAATTTATTCTTAGAACACTCGCGAAGGTAAGTGGAGTTTAATGTATTTTATCTTCTCATGTAGTGTCTAGTGTTGTAAGAACAACATTGATGACTACAAGTTAGATCTTCAAAGCGACTACTCACTGGTCGATAGGAAGTAGAGTAATTCTGTTCAAGGCAGTAAAGCCACTAAGACACAAGGGGTTACTGATTACGAAAGAATTAGAAAATAGAATCATTATTAAGGAGCTAGAATATTAGAAAAATAATCAAGAAATCCGTAGATCAGGATTGACATTTAATTTTCTGAAGATTAAATTTGCTGGAAAGTATGGAGCCGGAAGAGTGTTCCATAAAAGTTAAATGGAAGAAAAGAAACTCTTATAGAATTTATGGTTGCATCTAACCATTTCTAAAGGAATGAGAACTTGCCGCCAATCTAGTACTGCGATTAAATTCATAAACTTTAGGTACTGTAGTGAAGAGCATATCTGAATGATCAACATGAAATTATTTATAAACAAGCTACAGGGAAGTGATCTTATAGAATTAGGTAAATGACTAAAACCGAGACGCGAGATCAGGCAGGACCAATAATATTGCTGATTCTTCTTATATTAATATAGCATCCATTATATCTTTGTGTCTTCTACAATATAAATTCTATCAGCTTTTTATATACATTTGAGCGTTTTATGCCTCATTATATGTGTACACTGCTTACTGTATATAAGACAAGGTATTAGAATAAAATTCTAATATTTTCTCCTGATGAGTATTGTTTTTTTTGTTTTTTTTTTCTTTTTTTTTGTGGGTGGGTGGGTAATTGGTAGTGTATCATTTCACCAAATGGTCAATCACCTGTTTCGTTTCTTGCTTACGTCGGTGTGCACAAAACCCGGAAATAGAGTAATTAAATGAAAGAATGTCTGGGTCAGACATCACTTGTTCCTAAATTAGGAAGTTCGCGTCGTAGTTTCATATAAGCAGAGTAGTTTAGAATGGTAATTTCCAGGCTGCCTGTTTGTTGTAAGCCACCTGAATTTGGTAGCAAGACGGTCGTAAGCCGTGAGCTATGTATCCCGCTAGAGTCAATGATTATCTAAGGCTGGATTAGATAAACATTTGAGCACATCTACGTTGTTTAATGTTAGCAAGCTTGTCTCGCTAAAACAATTACGACTGAATAGTGAGTTCGATCCTCACTGGCTATCCCATACTTTCGTCCTTCTGCCACATCTAAGCAACGTTTAGAAAATCAATATGGGCACCTCGGTGTAATGGTTAGCAAGATTGTCTCGCTAAATCAGTTACAACTAAAAAGTGAGTTAGGTCCCCACTGTGTGCCCCATACTTTCGGCCTTGTGCCACATCTAAGCCAGGCTTGGATAATCATTTGAGCACGTTGATCTGGTGTAATGGTTAGCGAGATTGTCTCGCTAAATCAGTTACGACTGAAAAGTGAGTTCAATCCTCACTAGGTGCCCCGTACTTTCGGTCTTGTGACACATCTAAGCTTTGCTTAGAAAATAAGTATACACCCAGTGAGGATCGAACTAACTTTTCAGTCGTAACTGATCTAGCGAGACAATCTTTTTAACCATTACACCACGCCGAGGTGCCCATATTGTTTTTCTAAGCATAGCTTAGATGTGGCACAAGGCCAAAAGTATTGGGCACCCAGTGAGGATCGAGCTCGCTATTCAGTCGTAATTGATCTAGCGAAACAAGCTTGTTAACCATTACACCACGTCGAAGTTCCCTAACTTCTTAAGTATAAATGTAAAATAATCTTAATTTTTAAAATGCAGAAACTTTTAGTTTTCACTTCAAGAATTTAAAATTTTCTTTTTCTTTTTCAGTCTTAATAATGGTTCAGCTACCGAATCTTAATTTTTTTTCAAACTCAGGGACTTCTAGTTTTCAAATCAAAGCTTTTCATTTTAACCCTAGAAATGTTAACTTTACCAAATTTGTAAGTTTCTGTTATATTAATCTGACATAAGTTTTAATTTTGAATTCAGGACTTGTCAGTTTGTGATAAATTTGAACATTGTTTTTAAAACTTTCAGGTTTTAATTTATTTTTAAGTCTGATTTAAGAAATTCTTTATAAATTAAGAACTTTTCGCATCAACTTCATAGAGTTTGATTTTGTTTTCCAAACTTTTGGGTTGGAATTCTTTAATCTTAAATCAGTAATTTTGAATTCCGAACATTTTAATTTGGTTTCAGAAATTTTGATTTGAATTTTAAGTTTGGCTGCGTTATTTTACGTCTAAATTCTGAAATTTAATTTGGAAATCAGAACTTTTGAATTTTATTTCAAACATTTTATGTTTGACTTCTGTTAAATTTGACTTCATGAAATTGGAATTTGGTTCTTGAGTTTAAATTTTTAATTCATACATTTTAACTTAGATTTTGAAATTAAAAACTTACATTTTACATTCCGAATATTAGATATTTTTAGTTTGACTTCAGAGACTTTAGGTTTAGTATCTGAAATTTTAGGTCCCACCTCAGAAATTTAAATCTGGCATGAAAATGTTCAAGATTGATTTGATTATTTTAAATCTTATTTCAGAACTTTTAATTTTGAATTAAAAAAAAATTAATTTCTACTTCAGTATTTTAAAATTTCTCGTAAGAAAATTAATTTTGACTTCAGAAATTTTAAATTCGACTTAAGAAATTTTAATTTTGAGATAAAATTTCTAACTTTGAATGTAGAATTTTATCTTCGAATTCACAACTTTTAAAGTTAATTTCAGAACTTGAATTCAGAAGTTTGAACTTTGACTTCACTTTGAGTGCCGCAATTATAACTTTGTATTAAAAGACAATCTTAACGTTGTAGTTCCTTAAAATCTTTATTTAATTCGAAGGTGGACACTGCCAATCCCCCATGGCGTTCACAACAAATTTGCAGACGAAGCAAGCAAGAAATATAATACTTTCTTACTGTACTGAGACATGCACATACCCGTGAGAAATAAAATTCCTAGACACAAAGAAAATAATATCTTGTTTTCAATCCATGATAACTGAAAATTGCTATAATAACATTTGATGGATGATTTAAATGTGTTCTGTTTTTCTTCAGATATTATTCTAAGGGAATTATGGCGCATAGAGTTGACTAAGCCGTGGGTATTATTTCCCCATGAAAAGATGATTGTCAAAGTAAACACATGGCCAAAGGATCTTTGCATCACTGAGGCATATTCGCTAGCTTTTCTATGAATAATAATGACTTTTTGTAATTGACCATGAATAATAATGACTTTTTCTTTTCTGTTTGACATTAGGAATGGGTCTTCATGGAAGGTGAATAAAGGATGAATCGGCCTAGCTGGGGAAAGAATGCGTGACAAAAAATATGGAGACAAACAAAAAAAAAGTTCCTTAATCAGAGTAACCAAGACTGTAAAACTTTATATTTCTTTGAAGTACTAAACGTCCACTAAAAATGGTATTACCACAAATGATGCCATAAAATCTGTTTTCTTACGACAATCTTTATCGTTCTGCTACTGTATCTATAAATAATTTCATAAAAACACACAAACACACATACAGACACACATATATATATATTGTGTGTATGTAAAGAAACTAATTATTTAAAACATGTAAACAAATAAATAATTCATCAAACCAAAATAAAATAATAGTTAATAATTATATTAATAATAAATGATAATACTAAAATAAAAAATAATGAATACAAATTGAACAGCAGCAGTAGAAACATTTACTGATTTTCGTTTAATAGACATGAAATCACAACACTTCGCATCCTCCATAGTTTACCTTGACTTTCACAGCTAGCCTGAAGAATATTTATTAGCTTTCTTAAATATTACAATTTTGAAAACATAATGATATTTTTGTTCTGTTTAGAAATAATACTTGTTTATAAATAAATTCGTCTCATATGTGACAGGAAAAAGAAATGTTTTCCTTTGCCAATATATATATATACATATATATATATATATATATATATATATATATATATATATATATATACTAGTTAAATCGGAGAAATTTTCATACATATATATATATATATATATATATATATATATATATATATATATATATATATATATATATATGAAAATTTCTCCGATTTAACTAGTAGAGAAGACAATATTTATGAAGAAAAACAACAAAAGGAAAACTGGTAATTGCTGACGCGTTTCATCCAATGTGGACTTTATCAAAGCAAAATACGAAAAATTGCTTTGATAAAGTCCACATTGGATGAAACGCGACAGCGATTACCAGTCTTCCTATTGTCATTTTGTTCATATATATATATATATATATATATATATATATATATATATATATATATGTGTGTGTGTGTGTGTATATATATATATATATATATATATAGTCTTAAGAGATGCTATATTTATGGGATAAAGTGCTTAATATCAGAGATAGAGCGTTTGTTTCATGCTAGATTCAATCGTTAGGCCTGACGATTGCAACTAGCATGAAACAGAGTTTCCCCTCTAAGCGTTGACTTCTATAATCACTTATATATATATATATATATATATATATATATATATATATATATATATATATATATATATATATATATTTAATTTTTAATTTTTTAATTTTTTTAAATATGATTCCTTCGTTACATGAGTTGTCATGTTTCAAAAACAAGATCCCAAAACTTCAATAAAATTTGTTAAAATTGAATTTAATTAAAGTAGCAAGCTCTGTTTCACTTTCAAGCGAAATTTTTTGAATAAGTAATCGTGATGTTTGCGACTCTTTATAAGCAAATTCATTCGTAGAATTAATTAGTATGGAAAGTGTTGAAGCAACCAGTCCAATAAGGGGCCTAAGAGTTAACAATTTGTATCAACAAATAATAAGTACACACACACACACACACACACACACACACACACACACATATATATATATATATATATATATATATATATATATATATATATATATATATATATATATATATCCAAATGTAATCGGAACGAAAAGAATATACATTCAAACGTTCATAACATTAATTTAAAATAGGGCTCAATGCCAAGGTTAGAACAATAATTATTTACATTATTCGGACTATAGTCCTCATCTTTGTCGCCATATTTATCACAACGTTTCGGCCGTTGTATGCTCCGGCCTTCTTCAGGTGGTTGGAATTCCGAACTGAACCCTTTATTAGCCAATGATAGATGGTAAGCATTCAAATGGCATTAAATGTTGGTCAAATGCAATTTAAAACATTGCTACTACACTCGTAATGAATTTTAAGTTTTTGTTTATTATTTTCATGGTGGAGCATACTGGTATTGTTAACAATTATATATATTCAGCTGTAAATGTATTTATAATGAGTACATTAATAAAAACATAAGAGAGGATAAACTTTTATCCTGACACGTTTTCTTTCTTGGGTAAAAATGTGGAAATTTTGTTTAGATTTCTGTATTTATACAAGCGTTGATAGAAATTACATTATAAGTTCAAATTTGAATTAGATATCGCTCAAAAGGGCCATTATAAAAACTTGATGAAACATAAACATACAACTTCTACCTTTTGCAGATATCAACTCTCATAAATGCAATACACCATTCTCAAGCGCAAATATTTCTATTCAATTATATAACTAAAGAAAGTAGGTTGACTTATGTTTTGTTAATAAATAATAATGATAATAACAGCTATATTAATTCACTTTCATTTAATAACATGCCACAGATTTGCGTCACTTAGCGTCTTCCATAGTTTTCCTTTCCTCAACGCCGAGAATTTTTTTTTAATTCTATAGTGTTCTTTAATTCAAATACGAACGCATAAATTTTTTTTATCGATGCTAACTTTTAAAACTTATCTATACATCTTCGGAGATAAAGTTTCTTAAAGAATTAAACGTGCATGCATAAAAGGATGTCACTTCTCATATTCCTGCAGACATTCGCTAAAAAATGAGCATACTTAATAAAAAAAATGCCCTAAACAAAGTTTTATCATCGAAATCTTTTTGTTATTATTAAGAAAAAAGACTAACGAACATTTTGATTCTTAAATTATATTTTGTATCCTTTTTATTATTTTTTCTTGCGTCAGCGGGTGACCATAAATTAATACAGCAAATTTTGTGGTGAAAAACACGGTGATTTGAAAATTCTGGAAAAAAGTAAAATATTTGACGGATGTTAACAAAACTTTCAGGACTTTTTAAGAAATGAATTAAATTATTTTTAAATGTTCCTTTTAAAAAGATCTTAATGAAAGAAAAAAGAATATGGCATCTCTTACCCCTCCCCCCAGTTACTTAATTTTATGAAATTTCGAGAAATTCATTGTTGTACTCCTTCATGTTTATATTACTAATAAGCAAAACTCTTTGGAGATTTTTAGTCATCATTTTTCTTTTATAAAAAGAAGTCAATTACCAAAAATCTGCTCTGAATCAGAAAATAAAGAGGCAACCCCACAAAAACTAAGATATTGTGTAATTTTTTTAAAAAAATTGCTTTTATGAATAAGATATATTTTGACACTCTTTTCTTTAAAACATTCTGAATAATGAAGTTTTACAAGAATATTATCAATTAAAGAATTTAATTAGAATAATTTATACAGATTTAATTTTTTTAAATCCTGTAATAATTTGTACGGGTTATGTAATATTTTATATTAATTAAAACTATATTTAATAATTATAAATTGAACAACTTCTAACAATTCAGCGCCCCCTCCTCAGTATCTTAAAAATATTTTGCGTGTATTTTTGTTTGTAGTGGACGTGACGATTTTTTAATTACGACCGTCCATACGCGACATTATCAGAAAAATAAGGTCAGAAACTATAGTAAATTGAAAGTCAAAGTAACTAAAATAAAACATTAAATTACTTAGAATATTTTCCTAACATTCTAAGATTATTGGGTATATAAAAAATTATATAAAACGGTACTCACCTTATTTTCGTCAATTAATTCGTACAGAAAAACTTACGTGAATTTCCCAAAGATCAGGCTGTCAATATGGCCGTCATACCCTCATAGAAAACACCGAGTTGGTGTAAAAAAGGCTTTTTCTGCCATATTTTAAACTTTAAGTGATATTTGTTATAAATCAGATAAAAATAAATTAATGTACCTCAAATAAAAATTTAAAGCATATTTTATTTTGCAAGATTTTTATTTAAAAAAATGCAAGAAAGTAATTTGCTTATTCAGTCAGTAATGTCCCATGAGTGATACATGACAGTAGTTTGCTATATCTTTCTGCGGTAGACCAGATTCCATGTAAAAGCTGTAGAAGTCGGTCTGTCCTGCTATTTACCCATAACTGGAAGGAGAAGAAGACGATTGATACCTTTCACAAGGGTATTAGCACATAATGTAATGGATTTGAATGGAATTCGAACTCGGCTCTCCGATTCCTCAATCTATTATCTTGAAATTAAAACTAAAACAAAAACTTCAAAAAAGATTTCCCATATTTCAAAATTCATTTTAAATCTTCGGAATCGTGTTTCTTTGAAGGTACCCATATATATTTAATTTATTTGTTTAAATGTTATTTCTAATGGCCTGAATATTCAAAAAAAAATCATGTGAATATATGTCCTCCAACAGGATTCAAACATGCGTCCCCAAGGGGAAACCGTGATTCAATCTGGCGTGCCTTAAATTAGGTGACGCAAGTGAAGACTCTGCCTGAGGGCGCATATTTTTCTAGCAAGATTTCCCGAATATTTCGGCCGGAAGATGGAAATAAATAAATATACTATTTAATAAATAACTAAAGAAAAAAACATCTACTTAAATATGATATAACATTAAATTTGTTGGATTATTAAATGAAAAATCCATCCCTACACAAACACCACAGCACAGCACACATACACACACACACACATATATATATATTAAATTGTGTGTATTTAGGCAGCATCTTTTCATTCATACACGTTTCATTAAATAATATAGACAACTGTTGTCTATTTATTTTATGTAAATTTTTTACATAACGTCTGATAAGTTTAACGAAGAAAGAAATTCACAATATTGATCCATATTTCTTTCATACAATCTAAGCTTTTGGCTTACGTAATCCATTATCAAAGATGTCAATTACAACATATGCAATATACGGACAAGACAGTGATGATAGTCTGTGATTGTCTACATAGATGATTTCTAAGCAACGATAAACACGTGCATATAAGACGCTAGGAGCAAAAATCGTACCGCATCTCATGACGTCACACATGACCACACGAGAGTGAATTGGAGAAGTATGAAGTATGGGAAGACAATGGT
>OZ010589.1:95966044-95981044 GCA_963932145.1 Acanthosepion lycidas | reverse complement strand
GCAGTGAAGATGATGATAATTGTCCGAAAAATGTAAATAATGCGAGTAATCATAATACCTCATCTCGAGGATATAGAGGCCGAAATGTTGTTAATATGGCAATGAAGATAAGGATAACAGTACGAATAACATAAATAATGCAAGTAATTATAATACCTCATCTCAGAGATATAGACAAAAATTACATAATGAATATAGAAATATTTGTTGATTAAATGGGAAAAAAAGAATTTCTTTTAATATTATCTTAGTGGTTTACTTACTTTTGCGCAGCAATTTATATATGTGTGAAATCAAACTTTCGATCACGTTTCCATGTGAAATGTTATCATAGCTCTTCACATTTTCCCGTCCTTTTCGTTCGTAATGAATTATGTTCATTTTAACTCACCTAAAACTTGTTCCGTCATTCATTTACCCAAACCCGTTGTTTTTTCTTTATTATTTTCCAAGCCCTCTTTCCTAATTATGACCTTTAAAAATTTAAAACGATATCTTAGGAATATCTTTTTTTGTTTTTTGTTTTTGCGGGGGGGTGCGGATTTCATCTATAAGTGACTCGTTGCACAATATGTTTGGTCCATGTCATTCAAACGTAGTTTCTGTAGAAACCTTAGCTTCTTTTTCATCTTGGAGAAGATTATTCAGGATTTACTGCCATATAGGAAGATATAATATTAGGTAACAGTTCAAAAGAATGAACTATACACAATACGTCATTGACCTGTATATATAAATAGTCGAGCAAAAACGCAACGCGCATGACCTGACGATTTCTGTACGTGATTGATTTCGACATCCCAAATATAGGAATCAAACTCTTATCCGTCTATTTCGCTGAGAGGTATTCTTTCTGTGGTACGCCAACACACAGATATTTAAATTAGTGTACATAATTGATTTCAAAATTTCTAAGGAACGACTTTGTAGAATGGACATACGTCTCGATGACTCGTCTCGCCAAAATAAATGTTAGAACAAAACAATGCACTATACACCATACGTCATTGACCTGTATATATATAAATAGTCGAGCAAAAACGCAACGCACATGGCTTAACGATTGCGTTCAAGCATGCTCTAAACTGTTGCATTTAGGCGTTAAATTCAATGTCTCCTTTTATATTTACGTAAGCTCTATCCCTGATTAATTACTTTAATACATAAATATAGCGTACTTTAAAACTATAGTTTATCATATATATATATATATATATATATATATATATATATATATATATATATATATATATATATATATATATATATGCGAAATACTCTCAGTCACTGGCGTGTTTATCTAAAAACAAATACGCTTAAACTTCATCCTTGCCAACAGCCTAGTGGTAGATTCTCCGACTGACGCCAATTCAGCCAGGTTTCGATCTTAGCTAGAGGCAACCCAACGTCTAACCAGACTAATGAGTTGTGATACAGCCAAACAGTTTCTCTGTGGGTCACAATACATACATACATACATACACATATATATATATATATATATATATATATATATATATATATATATATATATATATATATATATAATTCGTATAGGACTCTCCTGTCGAGTTCGACGTATGAGGGTCAAGCAGATCAGTTTCAAGAAACCGACAGCCCGACAACGGCACATGAGATTTGATTATAGTGGTGAAGATTTCGTGCTGGAACAGCCACGCTTTTTGAAGGGCCGAATTCAGAGACCTGGTGCACTACGTGCCACAAGGACCCCAAACAAACCTCCGCATGTTTTGAATTCAGAGTTGTCCTTCTTCTAGACCAGTTGTTATCCAAGGCTATAGAACCCAGTCTGTCCTGCTATTTACCCATAGCTGGAGGGAGATGAAGAGGATTCATACATTTCCCAGGGGTATTAGCACGTAAGTGAATGTAATGGAATCGACTGGAATTCGAACTCGGCTCTGCGATTCTTTTAATACATTTTGAGGAATCGCAGAGCCGAGTTCGAATTCCAGTCGAATCCATTACATTCACTTACGTGCTAATTATGGATGCAGCGTGAAGTAATGGATAGCTGCTTGGATTGAGGTATATATATATATATATATATATATATATATATATATATATATATATATATATATATATATATATATATATATATATATATATATATATATATGGTCCATGCTATTCTAAGCGTAGTTTCTGTAGAAACTTTAGCGTCTTATTCATCTTGGAGGAGATTATTCAGGATTTACTGCCATATACAAAGATATAATATTATGTAATATTTCAATATGATTTTCTTTTTTTCTCAAAACCCTTTACGAAAATTTCATTTAATATCGCTCGTAAACTTTGCTCCATCATCCATTCGCTCAAGATCGTCAATTAGGTCAGTACTCTTTTCTTTGTTTCTAATGATATTCTTTTGTTACTCTTTTCATCGTTTCTAATGTTACTTTTCTGTTTCTTAATACTTTGCTCAGCTTTCTAAAGGCATCTTCCGCTACATCAATGCGCTTTTCAGATAACTAGATTGTTGCACATTTTTTTATTTCAGTGTCTTCAATTTGTAACTTGTACCTTGGTCCGTCCCTTTTTTAACAACTTTTTTTAAATTTGAAATTGAAAATCTCTTTGCCATATGGAATATGAAACTAGAATTCATTGAGATTAACACTGAGATGCGTAGAATATGACATGGATATTCGTGTAAAGAAGATGCAATATTTTCCAAATCCGATCATGAACAGAAATCAAAAGTCGAACAGTGTTAATAATATCAGGCAAACCATTAAGATTTGGAGTAGATTTCTTTTTCCCGAGTCTCTAATAATATCCAGCAGTTACTTCTGGTGAACTTGCAAATGCCTTTAATTTAAAGAAACCTCTCGCCGTTTGCTTCACGAACAGGAACTAAGATTCCTGTAATCAAAGATATAAAAGATTCTTCAGCCGGATTGTAATGATTCTTACTGTAAGAAGAGAAAAAGAATCAGTTGAACACATTCCGTCGCGCTTATTACAGACCAATTCTGAATGACGATGGCGAAATCAATCAATAAATAAACAGTAAATATTTCATATGAGGGATGAGTGTGTGTAGTATAGCGGTTATTGGTGCTGAAATTGGGATCAGCGAGGCGAGTTCAAATCTTAGCAAAGGGCGTTACCGTCACCGATGCACGTAGAAAATATGTGAATCCACTTTTCATCTCTCCCACCAACTGTGGATTAAATAATTTGAGTCGTCTTTTTACGGCCTATCAACCCATTGAAATTTACATAGAGCCAAAAAAAAACTTAGATTGTATTTTAGATTGTGTCACTCGAACCTAGCTACATAAGCGACACATTAAAACAGACATCCTTTTTCCCTCTACATTATTACACTTGCGATACGAAAAAAGGTGACTATCTTCACCATAAGGCCATCCACTGGCACCAGGTTGCGAAAGAACAGGGTCAGCAACCTCAAGAGAAATTTCTACTGCCTAAAGAATCTACTCAAGGACTGAAAATAAACTTTTCCTTCAAGAAGTATTGTTGACAAGATTCCAGGACACCTTTCCTCTGAACCTAAGTCAACAAAAGCGCAATCTCTGCATATTGAATACATATTTTTAATTACTTCTCTTTCTCTCTCTCTCTCTCTCTCTCTCTCTCTCTATATATATATATATATATATATATATATATATATATATATATAAAAGAAAAACAGACCACTTTAAGGTACCATTATAATAATTTATTTCACCAGAGCCCTTTTAAAGGACGCCGGATCATCAGATAGCATTTCTAAAAATGAAATGAAACGAAAAACTTTTCAGAAAAAGATTTTTCGTTTCATTTCATTTTTGGAAGTGCTATCTGATGATCGGGCGTCCTTTAAAAGTGTTCTGACGAAATAAATTATTATAATGGAACCTTAAAGTGGTCTGTTTTTCTTTTAAATATTAGCTCTGGATTTACATTGAGCTCTCAGGATTTCATCCTTCTTGGGATTACCCGTACGAATTACCAAGTTCTTCATAACTTAACTTTATATATATATATATATATATATATATATATATATATATATAAAGTTAAGTTATATATATATATATATATATATATATACGGTCTTAAATAGGGCTCTGGAGGGAGTCGTCAGTGGTGTAAATTTACTTATTTCATCAGGGGGTTTCGGGTCTTTCAACATCATATACCCCATCACTATGCTGACCCCCAATCAGAGCTAATCAAACTCCTATTTCTCCTCCGCTATCAAACGATACCAGAGACTCTTTCCTTTATACTAAATTGGTCGAAAGTAGACCACGTTTTTCGCGCACCTGATTGGATGTTCGTAAAAACCAATCCATTGCGTAGACTGAATTTTTAAATCGTCCACGGGGGACTGGCACTTTTTTCTTCATAATCTGATGTATAGCATCTTCAGTGGATGACCGTGGAGATATATTTAACTTAGAAACTCTCTAGGTTCTTTTCCAAACAAGGTTTGGTGCCTTAGTCTAACATTAAATATATTTCAAATTGTTTTGCTTTAAAACCTGTAGCCCAGTTAGTTTCAGGACCCGCGGGTTACACTAACTCTCTATCAAGTTGGAGATGTTTCCTAGTGTATATATAATCACCATACAACAGTACTCCAATGAAATGCAAAAATACATGAGTTGTATAAAGCAGTTTCTAAAGAATTAGATAATGGGGGTACATGTGAAATCTCTTAGAAAAACTTTAAGATTATGGTCGGCAAATTTCTTCGAAATTCATGGACGATAACACTTTGCATAACAAAGACGATAGCATCTAAGCCGTAGGGAATTGTGCTATTCTAAAAAGAAAATCACCCTAAATTATTAATGTTTTCTCTAGCGAGGTTTTTTTTTTCACGGGCTATTAGAAGCCACAAACCACACGCTAAAGAAGAAGAAGAATGTTATTGTTATTTTTATTTCTTTTACATTTGATTATTATTCGAAACGTGTCCAGCTACGTTAATTTTTCGCCGGAGATCTCTACTGATTATTTTGTAAAAAAAATGATTAACAATTTTGGAAGCTCTTCATACCAAAACATGGCAAAATCACTATCAACAAAATTCGTTTTAATCTTGGTGTGTACGTATCAAAATACTGTTGAAATGATCCCTAATCAGCCGACGTTATAATCGCTTCCAGCAACATTAATTTCAATGTCTGGACCTTTAAGAGGTTAAGATCTAGAGTTTTATCTTCTTCCCTTTGAAATGACCAACGATGGTCAAAGGTACTCGGAATATTGCACAGAATTTCCGATTGTCAGTTTACAAATTTCAGATGTAAAAGAATACGAAGACAAGGTGGGGAGGGTGGTTAGCAATCGATCAGAATATCACATTGGTGTGATATTCTGAGAGCAATGAAATGTCTGTCAAAAGAGGGCCACAGAATGCTTGAATCGACGATACGCGTCTCAGGTTCGAGAGACAGGCTATGACCACACGCGGAGAGGCACTAACTCAACGAGTGACATGCCTTCCAACGATGTTCTTCCTCTCGCTACCTCTTAGAATCCAAGCTGCTACGTCTGTTCCTCTTACCTAATAAAAACGAGTAAGAAAAAAAATCGTATTTTTGGTAACGTTGGGATGTAGTGACGACACGGAACACAACACCGACTAAACATCAAACAACGCAGGAGATCAACTCAGTAAAACGTTTAACAGATATTTCATTTCTATTGTATTTAAGAGAACATTGCTAAACGAAGTGCTTCTGCTATTCTGCTATTCTATTCTGCAATGTGTTGTTATTCTAGAATTGAAATTAGTTGATTTTTATTGTCATTTCCGCGTGACCACATCCCATTTATCTACAGACAAAATCGAAGCTACATAAATGAAATTAAATAAAATAGTTTTCATGATTGCTTCTTTCCTGTTCGCTGTCTTCATTGGTGTTTCAATTGTTTCACTGACATTAGTAATCATGTTAGCACCTTTGTAAAATCTGGCAGATCTTCTGTAATTTCTTCGTGATTCATGGACGCTAACTCTTTGCATAACAAAGACGACAGCATCTAAGCCGTAGGGACTTGTGCTATCCTAAAAAGAAAATCGCCCTAAGTCATAAATATTTTCTCTAGCGAGTTAGTTTTCTTCACAGGCTATTAGAAGCCATAAATCACACGCTAAAGAATAATAATAATGTTGTTCTTATTTTTATTTCTTTTACATTTGATTATTATTCGCTGTGTGTCCAGCTACTTTAATTTTTTCGCCGGTCATCCCTACTGATTATCTTTCGTTCTCATGTCTCACTTATCCTTTTTTTTCACGGATTATCATGCCTTTTCATATTATTTAAACCCAGAAAATATTTTTAGATTGTAAGAACATTTCGTGTATGTTTGGGCGTGTGTGTAATAAAACCGGTTTAGTGATAAAAATCTTACTAATTAACCCATAGCTGAGGGGAGATGGGGTGGATTCAAGTTTTTTGCAAGTGTATTTGCGCGTTAGTGAATATAACAAACCCGACTGGAATTGGAACTCAGCTTCGTAAAACAACCTGCATATCCAAGCTAACAGCAACTAGTATTATGAAGTCATTACACATGCAGGTACTGACTAGGCTCGACATTGCTTAACTTCATTGATCGTACGGGAACCGATGTTTCAACGTGATGTGGCCGTAAGACTTGTCATAAAGAATACCTTCTCTTCACAGTAAAACTCACCCGCAAAGCTTCAAGCTTAGTTAACTTCTAATAACGTCTGTTCTTCTTTTCCAAGGGATTATACATACATGTTTTTCTCGTGTCCCTTTAGGATATGGACGGTCATAGCTCTCCACAACATTCTATCCTTTACTAGTCTCAATAAAATTGGTCTTTTTACCAATCCAGCCACATTCCATTTCGCTATCCCTTAACAGAAATCATTAGCTGATCCATTTTAACCTTCGATCACTTTTGCTTTTTATATGTTCTTGGAGTGTGGAATTCAGCATGCTCTTCTTTATTATTATTTTTCCAAGGAATTTAATCAGCCTTTTTTCTGATTCTGGGGATAACTGTTCTTTTTGTTTCTATTTTCCATAAAACTTCCTCGTTACTCACATGATCCGGCCATGGTATTCTCAGTATGCTTCTGTAGAAACACATTTCTGTTATATTCAATCTCCTCTCCATCTGTGCATTTACTGCCTTGAAAGTGTTCTAGTCTAAATATCTGAGGACCTGAAAGGAAGTACTATAATTGTTTTATTATCACTGTCAACGAAATAGTCTCTTGCATGATGTGTACACATTATCTCACGTGTTCTTCTCATGAAAGTCAGTGTCAAAAGTCTGTACAAGACCAGCATTACACATAACCATAGATCAACATACACATCAATCCCAACTGTAGGCAAAGTGTCATTGCGCAGCTGAAAATTTGACCATAATCCTTTACATATCTAGGTTGAATGCTGGAAAGGTAATCATTCCTGTGTAGAGTATCATCAGCGAATATACCTGACGGAGACTATACCTTTCCATGTCAAACTATGATCGAAATCTTTCCACTTAAACGCTCGCATTGGTCACGAACATGTGGCCATTGTTATCGTTTGATTCCTATCACTTATCACTTTCAATATCTAGGGCGGATAACATTATCCATAAATGTATTCACTAATTATAAAACTTAATGTATCAAGTCATCCCATAAGTTCTGTCCGAATTTTGAATAAAGAAAACAAGTGTCCAAATGTTACATTTAATTACAGATTCAATCAACAATGTATTTTCCCTGATTATCTATGACTTCCTTCCATCTATTAACAAGCTTACTAATTCCATTACTGTAAAATTCTTTTGGGTTTGATTCGAAGAACTCACAAATGTCAGTTTTAACCTCTTCCTGTGTTACAAAATCTGTTCCTTCCAAATGATTCTGTAAGCTACGAAACAAATGGCAGTCTGAAGGAGCAAGATCGGGAGAATAAGGTGGATGAAGAATTTTCTCCCAACCAAGTTCTTCGATCTTTTGTGACGTGATTCTTGCTGTGTGTGATCGCGCATTGTCCTGATGAAATATTACCTCTTTTCGATTCACTAGAGCAGTTTTTTTCCCTCAAAGCTTGGTTCAAACGCTCTTATTGCTGACAGTATATTTGAGCATTAATTGTTGCATTAGGTCGTAAGAATTCAAAGTGGATTATTCCTTGGCGATCCCACCAGATTGAAAGAAGAACCTTTTGCCCATGAAGTTCTCTTCTCGGCTGTGGCTGGGGTCCTTCCCCTTTACCAAGCCACTGTCTACGACGCTTAACATTTCGATAAAAGATTCATTTTTCGTTGCCAGTCACAAGTCTATCCAAAAAGGTGATAAAAGTTGGCGAGAATGGAGAGAAGAGCAGATGTCAACTCCGGATTTGAGTTTGTTTTCAGACAATTCATGAGGCACCCATTTTCCAAGTTTAGGAACGTTTCCAAGTTGTTTAAGATGACGATGAACATTTGTATGGTTTGAACTGAGAACCACTGCCAATTTCTCAACTGATAAAGCAGAATTTTCTTCAAGGGCTTCAAGAAGCTTTTCATCAAACTCAACTGGACGTCCGGTTCGATCTTCATCTTCAATCGTGAAATCTCCACCTCTGAATTTTGCAAACAATCTTCTGCAAGTTTTTCATTCACACATTCCTCTCCATAAACTGAGTGAATGTTTCTAGCCACTTCGGCAGCTGAGTTTCCTTTCTTGAACTGATAGAGCATTATGTGCCTCAAATGATTCTTGGGTACTTCCATGTTAGCAGGGTTTTAATCAAACAAAATTTAATTTTATTGTTCTCTGAAATAAAATTTGATCAGTTTAAATGCATCTAAACATAAAAATAATGTTCAGCTCCATTACACATTAAAAATTACTCTTTAAATTTCGTTCATTTTAACAAAAAGTTAAAATTCGGACAGAACTTGTGGGATGACATGATAATAACCCGTCCTGGGTAAGACGATTAACTACATCCGTGTCTTTTGTAAGACGATAAACTACATCCGCGTCCTGGGTAAGACGAAAAAACTACATCCAACAGCAAGGGATCTGATCAGAAAGTTTCGAGGAGCGTTGAACCACCTCTTAATCTCTAGTTTTCCCAGGTCTACCCTGACCCAGGGTGGTAGCACCTGTTAGGGTCCCAGCTATGAGCATATAGTTAGCCTCCCCTCCCCAAAAGGGTCAAAACACTATGAAAGTTTAAAAATAGGTTTTTAATACCAGCAATAAATTTTTGAAAAAAAATATTACCAGTAGTACATTTTTGAAGACAAATATTACCATGAATACATATTTGAAGAAAAAAAAAATATTACCAGCAATATATTTTTGTAAATAAATTTTACCAGCAATCTGGAAAAAATATTAGTAGTAATACATTTTTGAAAAAAAAATTATGGCCAGCAAGGAAAATCTTGGCATTAAAAAAAACCATTAAATTTGATATGCTGTAAACCAAACCAAACCAAATCTATTGTCTCCTTGATTACTATTTTATTGTTCTCACATATTTTTCTTTGACACTCAGTAACTTTACATGTCTTCACTGTGTGGCATGGGATGATATGATTAAAAAAATAAAAACGTCCATGATCGCTCACATAACGCACTGCCCAAGAATACCTAATGATATAGTGGCGGCAAATAAAATTGATGTTAAGTAATGAAAGATTCAAGTCTCAGGTTCTCATTAAGTGACGATATTCACTTGATTACAAATGAAATTTGATCACGTTTCCAGCTCCATAAACATTCACTTTCAGCTATCATAGGCTTTCCTTTCCAAGGTTTCCAATTCTTAACGGCTCTGCTCGTATTTTCTGTCAACGACAGTCATAAATCAAATGAAATTCTTAGGATTTTTGAAAATAATCCGCCATAACAGAAATATATAACATTAAACTTATGCTGACGCTGAGAGACAAGGACAAAAGACATTTTTCCCTTTTGGGAAATATAGGAAATAATTGTAAGGCACTTTGATTATATGTTTAGCTATTTAACTATGTTTTAGGGCAAAGGTGAGAGGTGGCGACAGTGAGAGATTAATAATTGTATATCTATCTATCTATCTATCTATCTATCGATCGATCGATCGATCTATACGTATATTAATAATATTAATGGTCAATATATATATATACATAGAGTAATAATATAATAAACAAGGCTCAAACACTAATATTCCATGGTTATAATTTATTACATTGGAATCGTAATCACGATCCAATTCATCAGACCTCAAATTTGGAGGTCTGATGAACTGGATCCTTTTATATTACATTTTACACACACACACATACACACACACATACACACACACACACACACACATATATATATATATATATATATATATATATATATATATATATATGTGTGTGTGTGTGTGTGTGTGTGTGACACATCTTCAGCTTCACTGGTACAGGCCATAGCCCAACATATCATACAAATCTGGAATCAGGCCGACTCCGTGGAAAAAATGAAAAACATTTTGGGCAGGATCAGTACTTGCATTCCGGAAATTTTGGGATTCCCAAGTTTCCATTACTGCGATTGCTTTCGGCGTTTTTATTACGTGATTTTTTTGTGTCGAACTTTTTGTATGATAACAATGTTTATAACTTAGATATTAACTGCGAAATTCACCCATGAAATAAAAATAATGATTTGTATGGAAATGCCTATATAATATTATCTTCAAATTAAGTGGTGGTAGAAGAATTATCGTTGAACTTTGAAAAGGTAAGCCTAACTATTAATGCAATACTTTAAATGCAGCGATCAATTTTGAGTTCTCTGATTTATTGCATACGGCAATAATAAACCTCGCAAAAACTAATCTCCGCCAAAAGAGGCATATATGCTGAGAATATGCAAAGATTTAGTGAGCCTCAAACTCCTATACAAGCCGAAGTGCTAATCAACATTCCCTCCACAGGATAGATTAGATAGATATTGGACAAAAATGAATGTTGGACAGTTAGTTGCAGCTAAAAAAGGAAGACCATTCACTAATTGGCGATGCATGTATATTTAGTTATTTCTGTTAATAATGGTCCAAACAACGCAAATTATTAATACTATTAAAATCAAACGAATAAATAAGCTTACGCTTCCTGTTAGAACAATATGTAATTTTTTTTAAAAATGACTTAGATGTTTATCTATCTGCGTGGCAATCTCTGTTTGTCTGCCAGTTTCACTCTCTCTCTGTCTCTCTCTCGCTATTAATTCATTGATATATATAGCCATGTTATATATCATTTTGAAGCGCATTTTTCGCTCTATCGAATCGTGTTATTCGTTACCGTTCTCAATCTCTTCATTCATTTTTTGAAGGCTTTTCGACAGCATGGACAAAATTCAAATCCGCACGATTTTCTTGTTCCAGTTCAAACTAGGCCGAAAAGCTGCCGAGACAGCTCGTGATATCAATGGTGCGCTTGGCCCAAGAACCACTAACGAACGTGTGGCACAACGGTGGTTAAAGAAATTTCGCAATGGTGACGAGAGCCTCGAAGATGAAGACGATCGCGGCCGGCCGACTGCGGTTGATAACGAACATTTCAAAGCCTTAATGGAAACCGATCCTCGCAAAATCACACGAGAAGTTGCTGTTGAACTCGAGGTCGACCACTCAACAGTCGTTCGCCATTTCAAGCAAATAGGGAAGTCAAAAAAGTTGGATAAATGGGTGAACGACAATCAAAAAAATCGTCAAAAAACGACATTATTTTTGCACCAACCTAATATATATATATATATATATATATATATATATATATTTATATTTCTCCCCAAGCAAGACGGTAAAGTCACTAGTTGACGAGGGTGGGGTGTCCTGGGAATTAAAGTAAACGTGAACAAGACGGCAGTAAATAGAAAGGATATGAGTAAGGACAAAAATGAACAGGATTCAAGAAAATAGATGATAACGATTGACGTTGTATTTAGGCTTTTGAAAATTGTAATTACCAGGGAAGCAAGAAAACGGAAGGAAAGATGGTAGGTTCGAGAAAAGAAAATGTTGGCGTATATATAGCTACTTAGATAGTAAATCGTTGGAACCTAGTTTCCAATCTCCCTCTCTCGATATATATATATATATATATATATATATATATATATATATATATATTAATCCATTCGTACCAATCAAACAAACATGCTATTATGACGCAAGGTGATAAGGGAATCCAATAATAGTATAAATTTCAGAGTTTAGGCGGAGACGTAAGAAGTACAGAGCTGAAGTAGAATTTAAAACTAATTGGAATACCTACCTTAAACAGGTAACGAGTTATAAACTTTTGTGATGTCAAGGAACACTTGTTGTCATTTTTGTGTTGTCAACGAATACTCGTTGTCACTTGTAGTAGATACTTTGTAATCGCATATACAAGTATAGTAACGCCGTTGAACAATACTTGAGTCAGACGCCTTCGAATATCACTTGCACTAATGGTACTTACTCCATAATACTCGCTCGAAAAGTAACCACCGTATAGTGATCCGAATAGAGAAATAGTACAGTGAATAGAGTAGAAAATAGCGGTTCGTATAGTAATAGAGGATAGACTAGAAATGTAGATCCGTATAGTATAGAGGATAGACTAAGAATAGCGATCAATTAAACACACGGCACCCCCCTCCCATATATGCGTTTCCTCTATGGTCACGTGGTCTACTTAATTCAATAATGGGACCACCTGTGTTTGCTAACTGGCGATCTATGTTCAAGCTCAAGTGTCGGCAGCGACACTTTATTCATATATAACATAACGCACTACACCTCAACGATATTACATAAATGCTCTGTACACTTTTCTCTTGCACCATGTCTTTTCTTCATCTATGAAGAGATTTTCCAGCATCTGCTGTCATACAGAAGGAACGATATTAAGTGTTCAGTAGTCTTTCTTTATTTCCCTTGCTTCATGTCTAGGTGGAGATTGCCCAGCATTCGCTGCTATATAGGAGGAACGATATTAGATAACTGTTCTGTATTCTTTTCTTTGTTTTTCAATGAAGTTTTCGCTTGAAATATCACTATTCCTTTGAAAAGTCTTCAGACAAAATATGTTCTTTCGTTTTACCAGTTATAACCTTCACGTCTAAGAAGAGCCATGCCACAAACATTGTACCGAACGACCCTAATTCTTCCTCAATAATCCACTATGTCGATTGCCCCTTGGGTCTTGTACATTGATATTCATTATTGATCCTTATTGAAAAAATGAATATATGCAACCAATAAAGCCAGATTTTGAACTCGGCATTATTCTTTCAAGTTACGTACCCGATAAACGCCACATTACGCGTACATCCATTAATGTGCCCAAATAAAATTGCTAAAGTATAAATTAGGAAGCTTAATGAAATTGCTTCATCTCATAAGTTCATCACTTATTCATTACTTTGCTTGTTATTCGCTTACCGGGAGTTCAAACGTTTAATTAATGATTTGGTTTTGTGTGTAATATGCATCAAGGGGAAGACGTTAAGCACTAGGTTGAAACGATGTCAAGAGAACCTAGTTGCGCAAGTATATAAAACTTTATTTATTGTCTTTTATTAAACAACAAATGCACAAATACACAACGGAGCAGAAAAAAAAGCTAATTATGTATTGGAAATGATAAGAAACAGGTTTAATCTATGAGTATGACACTGAAAGCGAGACATCTCGATGCCGAAGTTAAAAAAAAATGCTGACAAAATGATGCCACGCGAGATACGGAGAAACAAACATTAAATACAAATGAACTAAGAAAGAAGCTTATATTGATATCGGGTTGAAAGTCGATGAAGCATCGAGAGAAAATTCCGATTATTTAGAAAAAAAATACACGAAACAAGAAATCTTGTTAAAAAGAAGAAATGAAGGCAATAAGTTGCCTTAAAAGAAACGACTGTTACAATGCCTTAAAAGAAATGCACACAATAAGTTGCTTTAACTCAAATGAATGCCATAACTTGCCTTAAGACAAATGAATTCTATCAGTCGTCTTAAAAGAAATTAATGTAATAAGGTGCATTAAAAGAAAATCAAGCAATAATTTGCCTTAAGAAAAAATGAAAACTATACGTTCCCTTAAAATAAATGAATGCAACAAGTTGCCTTAAGACAAAGGAAGGTTATACATTGCTTTAAAAGAAATGAATCATAACTTGCCTTAAAAGAAATAAATGCAATAAATTGCCTTAAGAAATATTGACGGCTATACGTTGCCTTAAAAGAAATGAATGATAAGTTGCTTTAAAAGAAATGAAAACTATACATTACCTTAAAATAAATGAATGCAGTAAATTTCCTTAAGACAAATGAAAGCTATACGTTGCCTTAAAAGAAATGAATAAGTTGCCTTAGAAGAAATGAATGCAGTAGGTTGCCTTAAGACAAATGGAGGCCATATGTTGCCTTAAAAGAAATGTATGATAAGTTGTATTAAAAGGAATGAATACAATAAGTTGCCTTAAGGCAAATGAAGGCTATACGTGGCCTTAAAAGAAATGAATGTTATAAGAAAGCCTTACAAGAAATCATTGCAATAAGTTGCCTTAAAAGAAATTTATCCAATAAGTTGCCTTAAAATAAATTCATGCAATAAGTCAAGGTAAAAGAAATAAGCGGAGGTTCTTCTAAATTTCTTTCTGCGTCTTTTGTTAACACTGGCATCTTCATATCTTCTTAAGCCAACGTTAGTTACTTGGAGTGTTTTGTTACCCCCAAATTGTACTTGTAATTCTTAGTTAGCAAATTGTTTCGTTTGCTCCCTCTAACTTCTCTCCTGCCACAGTGAGGGTGTGTAACACACGGTGTAGCGCAGTTGTAGCTCAGTTCTTTTGGAAGGCAGACGCTAGATGACTGTTCGTTTTTGTAAATCTGAGATGACTAACTCAGGGTTAAGATTGTGGCAGCGAATAATGAATTCTGGTAGGACTTCTAAGTCTGTTTGAATTGCCTCACTATAAAGTTAAACATAAAGTCCGGT
>OZ010589.1:95918544-95963544 GCA_963932145.1 Acanthosepion lycidas | reverse complement strand
CGCCGTATATCTATTCCATGGAGTCTTTCCTTGCAGTTTGGCCACAGATTCTCGATTGATTTAAATCAGGAGAGTTTCCGAGCCAGTTCATGGTAATTTGATTTCTTCACTGGTAAGTCTTGCCTGTTTGTTCGTGCAGCGATACAATTTTCAAAAGCCCCCTTGGAGTAACTTCCATCGAAGACAATAGCCGTAGGACAACTAATCGAAAGTCGAGACAATAGTGTCTGGGCGTGATAAAAATCTGATATTTTTCAAGGCCAAACAAGTTTCATGATACACGCCAATAATAGATTCATGTTACTGCACACCACTGAAAATGACCTAATCTGAGGAAAAAAATAGTAATCCATTACACACCATTGGGTCTAAAACTGGCTGGGGGTGAAAGAAAAGAAAACTAAAGCGGTTGTTTCAATTCCTTTTCACAAGAGTTGGTTCAGATACCGAATTTTTCGAATCTTTTACTCAGGGATTTTTAGTTTTGAATACAAAATTTTCATTTTAGTTCTAGAAATGTTAACTTTATTTACCAAACCTGTAAGTTTGAATTCTTTAATTTTAATCAACATCTTCTGATGCCTTGCTTATGATCCCCGACTTTCTTTTTATTCTTTTCTCAAACACTCCTCTTTAATCTTGTTTTCACTCTCTGTAACCCCTTGGATGCTAGTTGCAATCCCACCTTGTTTCGGGTGAAATGCTTAAAAATGTTTTCTCTTTCAATTTAATCTGATTATTAAAGAAGCTATTCTTCTATATTATTCTACCTCTGTCCCACAATGACTGTTCTATTTAGTCTATGAAATTTATAAGTAAATGGAACATTCATTATGGGACAGAGATGGGAACTCCCTTCCTCTTGCTTGTTTCCCTGATAACTATAATCTTCAAATATTCAAATGTAGTGTCAATCGACATCTTCTGATGCCTTGATCCTGATTCCCCTCTTTTCTATATCCTCAAACACCCCTCTTTACTCTTCTTCTCATTCTCTGTAGCCCTTTGCGTGCTAGTGGCACTTCCGCCTTTCTTGAGGTGAAATGCCTAAAAAGAAAATGTTTCCTCTCCTCTTTCAATTTAATCTGATTATTAAACTAGCCATTCTTCTATATTATTCTAGCTCTGTCCCATAATGATTGTTCTATTTAGTCTATGAAATTTGTACATAAATGGAACAATCATTATGGGACAGAGATGGGAATTCCCTTTTTCCTACTTGTTTCCCTAATAGCTATAATCTTCAAATATTCAAATGTAATGTCAATCGACGTCTTCTGATGCCTTAATCCTGATCCCCGTCTTTCTCTTTATCCTTTCCTCAAACACCCCTCTTTACTCTTGTTTTCACTATCTGTAACCCCTTGCGTGCTAGTGACACCCCCGTATTGTTTGGGGTGAAATGCTTAAACAAATCTTTCCTATTTCAATTTAATTATTAAAGAAGCCATTCTTGTATATTATTCTACCGCTGTCCCATAATAATTGTTCTATTTAGTCTATGAAATTTATACGTAAATGGAACAATCATTATGGGACAGAGATGGGAACTCCCTTCCTCCTGCTTGTTTCCCTGATAACTATAATCTTCAAATATTCAAATGTAATGTCAATCGACATCTTCTGATGGCGTGATCACAATCCCCGTCCTTCTCTTTATCCTTTTTTCAAACAACCCTCTTTACTCTTGATTTCAGTCTCTGTAACCCCTTGCGTGCTAGTGCTAGTCTCGCTTTGCTTGGGGTGAAATGCTTAAAAAAGTGTTTCCTCTTTCAATTTAATCTGATTATTAAACTAGCAATTCTTCTATATTATTCTAGCTCTGTCCCATAATGATTGTTCCAGTCCATGAAATGTGTACGTAAATGGAACAATCATTATGGGACAGAGATAGGGACTCCGTTCTTCCTACTTGTTTCCCTGATAGCTATAATCTTCAAATATTCAAATATAATGTCAATCTACATCTTCTGATGCCTTGATCTAGATCCCCGTCCTTCTCTTTATCCTTTCTTCAAACACCTCTCTTTACTTTTCTCTGAGTCTGTAACCCCTTGCGTGCTAGTGGCACTCGCGTTTAGTTTGGGGTGAAATGCTTAAAAAAGTGGAGAAACATTGTCGTACTTTGTTATGCAACGTCTGGATGGACAATGCTTTAATATGGAAAGTTCTCATACTGTGTTGACATATTTTATATGCCATCAGATCATCATTGTTTGTATTTCACACAGGTATAAAGGCAAAATAATACAATATTTCGATGATGTTAATAAGCGATTGATTGAAATCTAATATTCATGAACTTTTTATTGATTATTTAGTTCTTTACTGTCGGCATCTTGGTAGAACCGACCTTCACTCTAACTATTCTTTTAAAATAAGGAGATGCCGACTGAGTTGATGTGAACGGATATTAACTTAACCGTTTTTTTCTTTTTCTTTTTGTTTGCTGAAAGCCAGCTGAGAGAATCTGTGCGAACGAGAAATAAAAAACTGAAATGTTATCTAGGAATAATTTGCTTAATGCATAGTTAAAACGTAACGTCTTCTACAAACCTTGTCTACACAAAAATGGCGTCATTTCCTAGAATCAAACAAAAGTAAATTTATACAAAGTTAATATCAACGGATTTTAGCTGAATTTTTATCAGAAAGTTTCATTTTATAATAAGCATCTCCACAAATTCGGTATACGTAAGGTTTAAAATGAACTATTAAAAATGAAAAAGCTTTCCTGAAACTTTCCTGAAGTTTTCAATTTAGCTTTAAAGAATTAAATATAATATATCAAGTAATGGTGTATTTAGGACAAAAATTATATTGATTGGAATTGTGTTACATTTTCTTTTCAGTAAAATCGATCACCTCAGCCATTTTTTTAGAAATTTGTGAACAAAAATTCATTTTCTGTTTTAAAAATCTTGCAAAAATTAAATATATATATTATCTATATCATTATTTGAGGGAAATTAGCAATTTAATTTGATTGAAACAAATATTACTTATAACATAAACTGTTTTATACAAGCATTTCCTAATTATGGGATCTTGTTTTTTCTGACGTGTTAATCGATATATTGACGGCTGATTGACGCCGAACATGATCCTAATTATCTATAGTGTAGCAGATGATTCTTTTCCTTTGGATTTTTTTTTTCGTAAGGGGGACAACTCTTAATTCATTTGACTTATTAATATTTATCAGTTTGTACATCCATATTTCAGAAATATCGATATTCATATATGAAAACAAATCGAAATTCTTTTAAAAATAGTTGGGATCTTCACATTGTAATAAGTTTAAATGTACATGATTAGTAAACATAGGCCGGGGCATATAACGGACAAAGCGTTGTGAATATGGCAGTGATGATTATCATAATACCTCATCTCAGAGATATATAGTGGCCAAAATGTCATGAATATGGCAATGAAGGTGAGCTTAACAATCTGATTAATGTAAATAATGCAAGTAATTATAATACCTAATCTCAGAAATATAGAGGCCGAAATGTTGTTAATATGGCAATGAAAATGAGGATAACTGTCTGATTAATGTAAATAATGCAAGTAATAATAATAACTCATCGCAGAAATATAGACAGATATTGTTACATACACTTTCACATAAATATCATTACGGAAGATATTGTTGTAGAGTACAATTCAGCGTATTTCATTCTCTTCCATACTACTGTCACAGTGGACAGTTCCTGCTTATATATATATATATATATATATATATATATATATATATATATATATATATATATATATGTGTGTGTGTGTGTATATATATATATATATATATATATATATATATATATAGATAGATAGATAAATAGATGGATAGATAGATAGATAACTATACTCGTTTCGAAAAACCCTCGAATTTTTGATTTGCCAATAATCAAATCAATCCCGAGAGAGAAAAAAGGTTTTCAAAAAGAAAGAGCTAGAAACATGAAAGTCTGTCGAAAAAATTCGCACAGTTACAGGTTCAAAGCCCAAAGAAAAAACCCCGACACGTGTAAACAACTAACTAACAACCGTAAATCAGACCTAGATAAACCTACCCAGGTTTCACCTAAGCGGATCGTCAGGGAAATATTTCTGGCTCACTAGGTCTATCTATCTATCTATCTATCTCTCTCTCTCTCTCTCTCTATATATATATATATATATATATATATATATATATATATATATATATATATATTACACGTTTTCTCATAAACTTTTGTTTTATGTCCACGTCTTTCCATTTATACCTTTTAAGTTTTTCATTCCGATTTCAGTTTTTTTAAATGTTAGATTCTGTTTTGTTATAACCGTTGTTTTAATTTTCTGCTATCATTTTACATCAAATTCTATAATTTGTCGTGTTGTTTCTCTTGTTTAGAAATAATGTTTCTTTTTTTTTTTGATAGTTTTTTTCATTTCTGTTTATTACGTTAATTCTTTAGTATATATTTATATTTTATTTTTTTCATTTTTCAAGGCTCTTTTTTATATACAGCAGAAAATACTTTTGTGTTTTCGTGACAAAAGTCGGCACGAGAAGAAGAATCTCTTCGGAAAGATCACAAAAGCAAATTTTTCAGATAAAAAAAATGTATCAACCCGTAAAAGTTTGGAAAAGATTTCTGTAGTCCAGAATGGCCATTATCAAGATGAAAGTATGGTGGCACAGAATGTCCATAATCAAGACAAAACTAGGGTTGCTAAAAATGGTTCATAATGAAGAGAACAAGACAACTAAAAATGGAAGTCGAGACAATGCAGTTGTCGGGTAATCGCGCTCGTCCTGGAAGTCCGCACCGAAATGTATGATCTACGTTACAGAGGAATTCTTGGAGTGAATCAGTGTCTATGAATATCTGATTAAAATATATGGACTTCTCGTATGCCCCAAGAATTAGAGAAGGTTGAAAAAATAAATTGTGCCAGTCATCGTGGTGAAGAAACGTCGCTCCACGAAGGACAACGTCGTAAAAATATTGACGCTCCTCGGGTTAAGCCTGAAAGAATGATAAAGGGCCCGAGATCTTTCACGCAAGGCACACTGCTGTCCTCGATTGAAGATTGTGTGGCCGCTGTGAGCCGCAAACTTTACATGAAGGATCATGAAGAGTGGGTAGCCATGGTCAAATACACAGTAAGTAACAGGACTGTCCAACAAACAAAATTAAAAAAAAATGTTTACTATAAAAAGAAAAAGGAAGAGAGCAAAAACGAAATAATATAAAGCAAACAATATATACAAAGCAAATTAACAATAAGAAGGCAAATAGTTCACAAACTAAGAATTGGCATCGACGCACAAAACCAAGTTTGGACAAACGAACATTGTGTTCTATCTTCTAGACAAGGCAGATGGCGACTGGGTCAGGTAAACTGCAAAGCAGTCAATAAAATAGGCTATTTTTTTTTTCAGAGAATGGCTCTGTCGTTGGTAAGGATACATTCAGTCCCACCCACTCCAGCAGTTTTATGGGCGATACCTCGGTCACTATCTCAATGAACCAAATTCAACAACCTTTGGAAGCGTTGAGAAGGAAAGAAAAAAAATCTCAAGAAAGAATCAAAATCCAAGAAGAAAGAAGAATTTTTCTGCTGTGGAGAAGGGTCCATCATCCTGATCTTCCATAACTTGTAGGAAAACAATAGTCTTACAATTAACATTGCCCGGTGACATTGGCGCCTTATCTCATCGAGACACTAACAAGACTGAAATAGGCCAAGCGCTCAATGGGACCGGCCGTAGGTGTCCTTATATAGGCTATGTTCAATCAAGCGAGTCCACTCTAATCGAAGTGACAATGACACCCTGGTTATCTAGTATGAATGCTCGGGGCCTGAAGACGGTGTCTCGCAGGGAGAGGCTCGTTAATGATCTGTGGCACCATTTAACGAGGCAGAAAGGGAAAAGAAAGAAAAGAGGAAAAGGAGAGGCTGAGGACCGAATCGTGGGTGATAAGCAAGAACACACACACGGCTAAGAGACAATAGATAAAAGGATATTTTGATAAGTAACAAATGGCGAAAGAGTGTCATTACAATGACAGGGAAATTCTGAGTAAAAAGAAAGGAAAAGAAAGAAAGAATCAGATATGTTTTGGCATCGGCTGTGTTATCTAAGGATATGAAAACAAACTATTGGTACGGGAAGACATCTTATTATCAACTACAGACCGGCTGGCCAAAGAAAAAAAATTCAAATGAAAATGTTATTTCGATAAGTGACGAAAAACAGGCAACTAAAAGGACTTTGGACAGATATGAAAAATTAAAAACCACCTACGAGTGTCCGTTGACCGATTTTCCTTCGACGGAACATCCTTGGCCTGCGATAATAAAATTATGTTATCAGAAATATGTACCGAAGGAAAATGAATTGGAACCTAGAAGTGTTTTTTTCTTTCTTCGAGGCGACAGACTGACTGAAACTTTGGAGATATTTCTTTTTGAGACCGTGTTAGGAAGACCACACATTCTGATAATTAGCGATAAAATACCTGACGTAAACCACGTGTAGAACAAGAGTTATGACCGCCATTGTCATATTGTCCCGTTCGCGGCCAGAGAAATGATAACAGCGATTAAGAGGAAGAAAAGGGAAAGAGAAGAGATATTTTTTTTTTTTAGCTAAGCAAGATATTTTTTTTCTTCCTGAAACAAAGCCGCGGATTCGGCCACGCCCGACTAAGACATCATTGGTCGAGTGGTGATCACGGGACGCACGAGGGAGGCTGTTGCAGCCCATCTGGAGGATGAGTAAGAGAGGTTTCTAAGAAGAGGTGGGGAGGGCAGTTCACGCCCCTCTGAAGTATGATGAGAAGGTGGGGGTGAGGAAAGGTTTCCAAAAATGGAAAAAGGTGGAAATTCCTAACCAGAGAGGTGGATATGTATTTAGAATTATCGAGGAAACCCCCGGCGCCGACAAACTCACCCCGGTTTTGGTCGGCGCCCATATAAACGAAGCCACAACGAGCAGATAGGAGTTGAGTTGAGTCCCAGCAGTTCCCAGAGTCAGTCTCCAGTTGAAGCAAGCCTCGCAGATAGGTGACCAAGATTCACGCACATTCCGGACCTCTCTTCAACCCAAGAACAATTATTTTGAAGAGCGACTTAGATCCAGATCACCGAAATAAGTTTTTTTTTTTTTTGACTTTCGTCCAAAGACCCACCGAAACACCAATTTTTTAGAGAGCAGACAACTTGAAGTGTTAAAACTTGTCTAGCGGAAAACGACGTGTCACAATCCATAGAACGGGTCGGGAGATAGATGCAGTCCTATGTATCGAACAACTAGACATAAAGTTTGTTACCTTTTTCTTTGATACTTTGAACTTTTGAGTTTTCATTTTATTGTCTTTTATGCATATTTGTGTGGTATCACCCCCGTTGAACTCGGTTTGCAGTACGGCCCCAACCACTGTTTGATCTCGTCTGCCTAAGATCAATTCACAACGTGGGTAGGCGGACTGGGGGATCAGTGTAGTTACCTTGGTAACCAGGCGTTGGAAGCGAGTTGGGAACTTGAGGCTGATATCAAATCTAACCAGATTCCCACCCGAATTACCAAAAGGTTAGAACGTCACATTTGGAGCGGCGACACCCGAACGGAGCAGCGAGGAGCGAACGGCTGGCGCCGCGGCGAGGACGTCACAATTGGTGCTGTTTAGGGACGTCACAGTTGGTGCCGTGGTAGACTAGGATAGAACGTCACGGTTGGCGCTGCGACCAGGGGACGACGTCACAATCTCCAGGTGGATGTTTGTTCAGGAGGCCTGTTTTTTTCAGCTGGCGATCATGAGAGTATTCCGTCAAAGAATTTTTACAAAGAATTTTGATCTTTACTCAGCATATTTTGATTGCCACTCGAGAGATGTTTCTTGGCTTGTGCACAAGTTTTTGGATGAGGTATGTGCTCTTATTTTCGTAGATCCGAAGAGCAGTCTCTGCGTGCTGGAAAAGGATAAGGCTCTTCGGCTCATTGGGGTTTATGCCCGTAAAATCTCTACGGAGCGGTCTGGTTTGTTTCGGCGCATCGAGCCGTTTTTGACGACATCAGGAGATTGGAAATGTCCTTGATCCCGATATAGATAATTTAACTGAAATATAGGTTACTAACAATCCTGATGTGTGACCATTTCGCGACTTGATCGTCAAGTTTGATCTTGTCGATAAGTATTGAAATACGCTCGCTACGGGATGTAGTGCGGACTTGGAGTAGTAGCGGCGGTTCGGTTTCGGTGATGCGTTCTAGCTAGATCGACCGAATTTTAGTTAAATGAATCGATGTAGGGCTCTTAAGTTCTCCAAGTTTCCGTTCTATAGTATACATGGATGATAAGCCTGTCCGTGTTCATGTAAACTGAGAAAGGCGTAAAGTTATGCTGTCTGTTTACTCGAAATTGAACTCAACATTATTTGCTGAGAAAGATTTCCTTGATCAGCTACTACTAATATTACAGCGGAAAATGACGGCGGTCCGTGTTCGGGAATAATTGGTGGGTTTTCTGAAATCTAGTGTTAGGTCGTTTGCTGCTGATTTTAGTCGACGACTCAACAAGTAGATTATCAGCGTGAACGGCATGTGAAGCTAGAGTAGATCGGGCGATTAAATACCGTGATAAGTAACCGTAACTTGGGTAGATCTGGCCTTCTTGCGTATCAAGAAGGATCAAGCTCTTGTAGTTAGGGTTAGGTTTAAAAGAATGTCTTCCGAGTTGACGAATATGACCGCTGAATTGAGTGTAAAGGAACTTCGAAATGCATTCAATCGATGTATTGCGTGTGCCACATTGCTAGATAAGCAAATCGTGACTACAAATAAGGGCATACGTGACGCTCTTTGACACTATTTTCAGTTTGTTTAGCTGCGATACCGGTCTGAATCATCTTCAGTTCGATGCCTATTTGACTGACATACCCCCACCTCGATGCAGCTACAGCAGTTGAGTGTGAGTGTCCCATCCCAAAGTCTGAGATCCGGGATATGCTGAAGTTGGTTTGTTCCGGGATTAGAAGCGGTTCTCCCTTATGAATTGTTCCTGGGGTAGTTGCCCGTCTTTGTTCTTCTGCTAGAACTAATTTTCTGCAACTGGATGAGGCAGAACTCTATACTTCCACGCTTCATCAGGGGTGTGATCATGTTGCTAACGCAGTTTTCGCCTCTTAACAATGTTAAATTCAGAATTAAAAATTTTTTCCAAGATTTTAGCCAGCCGTTTGAATGCTGCCTCCTTTATTTTGATTGACTCTGAGAAAACTTCTGCTTTGAAAGGTAGGACTATTCAGGACAACTTTCATTTTGTACGCATGAAAATCGAGCAAGGCTACATTAAAGCCGCGCTGATCAATTTAGATCAGACCAAGTAGCGTTGTCCACCGCTTTCTGGAAGCTGACCTCATGGCAGACGGTTTCAGGCCTTAATTATGCACCTGAATCCAACTTCTGTATGCGAACCCCACTGCTCTGCTGGAAGTGAACAAAGATCGGAAATTTCGCATTGTCTCACTCCATTCGTCAAGGCTGTCCGCTTTTTCCCTTGCTGTACGTTCTTGCGTTAAATATCTTATGTGGAATTTCGTCACCAGTTATTCTGCCTATGCCGACGACGTTTCAGTTCTTTTGCCGAACAGAGCCGATATTAAAGAAGTCGGCAGAGAAATCAGAGGGTACTAGACAGTGACAACAGTCAAGATCAACCGAGAAATGTCTTCTTGCGGTTGGGCGCGTGAAAGGGAGTTTCACTTCCCGAGCCACACCTCTGGACAACCGTAAGTAATTACTACCGGTCATATTGAAAAGAGAGCTCCGTCTTTGATGTATGTTGAAGCTTTCTCAAGTTCATTTTGCGGATGAAATTAAATTAGGTTGCAGGTGGGGGAACTTGAGATAATCTAATCGACGGGTTAGATCGTAAGAAGCATGATTTTTTCTCCCTATGGCCTTGGGCGCGCACGTTGAAATGCGTCACTAAGGCATCACTCACCTGTTTAGTGCTGCGAGGGGCCCTCTGGTTCACCATGAAACTTCATTCAGAGAGACTGGCAACTTCGTCAGAGACCGTTCGCTGTGGCGAAGTGCAGGAGACCATCAAACATTCATTCTTCCACTACTGTGTCTTACGCCTGTCATGCAGGTAAATTGCGAACTTCATGGTTTGCATATTGCGCGGAAGTTTCTTCATCTTCGAGGCCAAAACTTTTTGTAGCAATGTTGTATCGCCAGCGACGAGGGCTGAACACTATGGGCTCTTTTGATTACTCGGTGTTATACGAATTGTAGTCGGCGCGACAGAAGGAATTTCATTGGGGCAAAAAGTTTACCTCTTCCAAGCTTAAAGTCAATATCCGGTCAAAAAGGCGACGACTCCCGGCATCAGAATTTGACGCAAAGTGGGTTAGTCTTTCGAGTCTCTGTCGAATAAAATGTGCTGACCTGGAGTGCTATTCGGACGTCGGTTAGGTGTAAGGATTTTGGTAATCCGGACTAAACATTAGGCAACCCAGTCCAAAAGAGGTTAAATTAGGTTCTTTTTTTTTTAACATCCCCCCGTTAACTTAGCTAGTGTGTTCAGCACACTCTTTCATTTTTATTTCCTCTTTATTTCCCTTTCTCCTCCCGCCTTAGGTGACAGAGATGTTAGTTTTCTAGTAGATGTGGGGCGTATTTTAATTGTCGGGCAACTATTTCGTATTTGTTATTGTATTTGGCTGAGTGCGTAGTCGAGTGAATGTTTGTTTAGAACGATTGGCTCAAATGTTTTTATTATAACTAATTTGTTTAGTTTCGTAAGTAGTTACTTTTTCTTTGTAAATAGACATTGAGGTTAGGTTTTGTTGAGGGGTTCTCCCCTTTTTACACAAATGGACTCACTCAGTATATACTTATACTACTGCCAGTAAAGACCTGAGGGAGCAAGACCGAAGAGTCGAGTCGAGTCGAGTCGAGTCGAGTCCAGAGTGACAGAGTAAAAGGTTGTAGGTAACCGGAAGAGTGAGGGTGAGGTAACAGCGTTGTAGGAGACACAGGGATTGAGCACGTAGACTCAGTAAAAAGTCATACAGCGATACCTCAATACCAAAGAATATATATATATATATATATATATATATATATATATATATATATATATATATATATATATATATATATTGCTACTAACCCGTATCCCTAGAACAACTACCCTGAGTTACCAGTTTGTATTATTACGTTAATACATTATTTTCCTATATTCATTCCTGGCGTTTGTTATTTATTGGTACCGGATATCAACCCGAAATCCACAACAGATTTTTAAATATTGTTGCATTTTTCACCTGTCCTCTACAGACAACTTATACATATGGGGAAAACTCTGATCTTATAGAGAAATGATGATTTTAAGGTGACTATAGTAATAATATTTGTTTTGGTGTAAGGAAATTTAGCTTTTAGGCCAGCTAGGTTAAATGTAGGGCGGTTGAAATCCAGCCTCCCTCGTTACCCCTTTTAGTTTTGTGTCACATTTTCTCTATTCAACGGAAATAAATATCAGTAGTTAATTTTCTCAAGTTTTTCCGTTCTGTCTAAGGGTATTTAATAAAGTTCTTCTTTGTTTTCTCTTCCTAGTTTTCTGTTCCTTAAATACTCTCTCTAACTACGGTCTTCCGGTCTCTTTTGAACAGGTATTTTTTCTCCCACTTTGCTTTGGAATGAATGACAAGACACACTTGGACATACGGCGTTGCTTGGCAAATAATCTACCCCCCAAAAAGAAACGGCTACCTACTGCAGGAATATATTCTGCCTTGTTCGTCATGAATCGAAAAGAGACACGGTCAGGTTTGAAACTTAAATGACAAACTGAACAAATGATATTAAAGCGAAAAATAAATATTTGTATAAAACGATCCATTTTTTCTCGTATTGACGTGTCTAGGTTTTTCATTTTTAGCATAAAATAGAATCTTTGTGAATTGTATTTGCGGAATGAAGTTGTAGCGATAGAGAGAACTTCAAAATGGAAGAAAAAAGAAAAATGAATCGTTGCAAGTGAGATAAGCGAGTAACTTTTCACAACTTTTCCTGAATATCAACAGAAAGCTGAGAAAGATCGCTAAAAACACACAAGAAATCCCGTCAAATATAAGCGGATTACGCAACTTTTGACAAAAAAAAAAAAAAAATACACATCAAGAGAATAACTTCAAAATACATCAGTGAGATTATATTATCATAACTTTTACATTAGAAAAAAAATAATTCGTATCAGTCTTTAGTCACTGTAGATTTGACCATGCGTATAATACTGATCATTAAAAATTACAACGGAACCTCGGATATCGAGCACCTTCGTTATCGTACGATTCGGTTATCGTTCACCTTTTTTCGGCGAAAAGACATCTCGGAAATTGTACATCACCTCGGTTATCGAGCAAGGAAATCCGTTTGTTACGGACCTGTACATTCCTTTTCTCTTGCTGTCATGTGTCTTCCCTAAGCACAAAGAGACAATGAAAAGAAATACACCCCCCACCGCCCACTAAAAAAAAATGTCTTAACTGAAGTCTCTTTTGGAGTGTGATTTCTCCTGTGAAACAAACATTCCTCTCCCTCCACGCATACATAGGTCAAAAAGATTTTTCAATAAGGTTAAAGTTACGTTGAATATTTATGTCTATGTATTTGTTATTTCTGTTTATTTCTTAATTTTTCTGCATATAAAACTATAGTTTTTCTGTATTCTGTATTTTTGTTAATATTTTTGGGTGTGCAGGGCGGAATAATTGGATTTACATTAGTTTCTAATGAGAAAGTAACATATAAGAAAAATCAAACTAACAATCATCTTCCCATTCATTGTGAAACCACTTATATTTGCATTTCAACTTATATATATGCGTGACGTCAGGAAAATTCTCAGAACGAAGTACTTCTTGAAATAATTATTTTGATATATGACTATAGATATACTGAAATTGTTAATTGGGCTATTCTTTTCAATTTTCAGCTCTACTTTGTACGCCCGGGCGTGTGCATGTCTGTGCATACAGCAGGACCTCCGTTATAAAAGCAACTTCGTTATCGTACGATTCGGTTATCGTTTACATATATCGGAGAATATAGGTCTTGGAAAATGTAAAACACCTCGGTTAACGAGGAAGGAAATTCGTCTTTTACGAACATGTTCTCCAGATGCTATGCGACATACAGAAAACAAACAAACAAAAAGACCCAGCATAATTAACCAAAAGAAAGATAATAGAAAAATCGAAATGTATTAAGGTCACGTTTTCACCACAGGAGAGGGTCGACTCCGGAAGGTATATTTTTCTTTAGAAGGAAATCTTTATCTAGGCCGGTAGATATTAATTTCATTGTTTACGCATATTAAAAAAACAAAACAAAAAAAAAAAACAAAAAAAACAAAAACGGCACAGCTTTTGGTGATTCTAGAGACTCGAAGAAGGGTGACCGTCGATGTTCCAAGAAGTCTTGTCATTTGCTGAGACGTACACATTTCGCTAACTCGAAGCCTTTTTTTAACCTTCGATCTAAGAAAGCAGTTATATGGAATCTATCGTTTAGAGGATTAAGAGAGAGAAAAAACAAAGACAAGATATATATATATATATATATATATATATATATATATATATATATATATATTCCCAAGAGGATAGAATGCAGGTAAAGTTTAATGTCAAGGGCAAAGTAAGAATATAACATAAAAGGCTCTACTAATATTCCACAGTTATAATTTATTACAAATTCATAGTTCAATGTATTTCTCTTGAATTAGTGTTTGAGCCATATATATATATATATATATATATATATATATATATATATATATATATATATAATAAAAAGGCTTAAACACTAATATTCCATGGTCATAATTTATTCCACTGGAATCGTAAATACGATCCAATTCATCAGACCTACAAATTCAAAAAGAAAACAGAAAAAAACCTACCCCCGGAAATAAAAATAGAATTTAGAGAGAGTGTAATTATGAGAGTGTGGGACGAATGTTAGAGCTAAAGAGAGCGGTAACAGACGAGAGAAGAACAGGAGAAGAGCAAGAAGGTCTAAAGATGAAGGTGCGGGGGGGAATTAAAATTTAACAGAGAGAAGTTTCAGAGAGGGAGGGAGAGATGTATACGCATGTGTTTTTGAACATACAAATATAGGTCCTTGCTAGATTATATAATCGTAATATTTAGTTTTTATATGTTTATATTTGATTTGTAACCTGTAGTCGATATTAATTTTGTCAAATTTTCTTAATTACACTGTGGCCCTTTCAGTAAATGCCCTTCAGTGTTAGGTCCTTCCGCCCCATCTATCTCCCCCACCCCTTTTTCTTTTCCTCTCCCTCCCTCTTCTTCTGATCTTTAAGATTAGATCGTCTATTGTGTGTGTATGCCACCACAAAATCTAGCATTTCCGGTGACATCTTTAATGTATTAGACATCCGACAACATTCATATTTCTCTCACTTAAACCGTCTTTGACTCACCTCTCTAAAACTCCTCTCTGTTAAATTTTAATCCCCCCACCTTCTCTCGTCTGTTACCCCTCGCTATAGCTCCAACACTCTCGTACTTACACTCTAAATTTTTTTATTTTTATTTTCGGAGTTGTTTTCTTTTGGAATTTGTAGGTCTGATGAATTGGATCGTATTTAAGATTCCAATGGAATAAATTATAACCATACAATATTAGTATTTAAGCCTTTTTATTATATCCTTACTCTGTCCTTGACATTGAGTTCTACCTGGATTCTATCCTCTTGGAAATTTTTTTATACAAAATATATATGTATGCGTATGCATGTATGTAAATATATTTATATATTTTGCATATGTATGTGTATATTTACCATTAATATTATCAATTATCTATCTATCTATCTATCTACCTATCTATCTATATATATATATATATATATATATATATATATATATATATAGAGAGAGAGAGAGAGAGAGAGAGAGAGAGATAGATAGATAGATAGAACAGTAAGATAAAAAAATCCGGTGTTTTTGTTATTTTTTATTTTCATTTTTACAAAACAGTGCTCAACGTAAATTTACAGATCATAAATATTATAAATTAACTGATTTAAAGTATTTTTTCGCTACACAGTAATAACCATGTTTCAAAGATGGAAGCTAAAAACTTTAAATTTAATTATATAATTAAATTAAAAGAATTAGTTCCATTTCATCTTCAAGCGAATCCTGGAATAACTTATTTTTAAGTTTACTGAGTTTTAAACACACACATGAATTCATTATTTACTTTTTCCAAGGATACAGAGGAATATAATTATTCAGACAGGGACTGTAGCGTGTTCATTTTAATTAACTAATGTTGTATCAATTATGAGTTATGTTCGAAAGATGTTTAGGCAAGGTAGGGGTTTATTTTTTAACGAATTCTGACATCCGTTAAATGCATATCGTCTGTTTTTTTTTCTTTTATTAAGGATGAGATGTAAAGCTTCCTTCTTCCTTCAATGGAATGACTTACAAAACAAAAACAATAAGGAGGCTTAAGGTTTTAACACCTCACAAATTGTTTAATATCTAAAATACTACAAGACTGATTGAGTTTTTCCAGGTACTCAGATAAGACATTTAGCCATCTTGACACCATTCTGTGTTAGAATCACCGAAAAACCCTTTTAGATATTCAACTCGAAAGAAGGCATCTCGACTTTGGCTAGTAGATATTAATTCCATTGTTTAGGAATATATATATATATATATATATATATATATATATATATATATATATATATATATATATATATATATATTTAATGAAAAACAGGTACCATTACAATACTTTATTTCACCAAAATCCTTTTTAAGGACTCCGGATCATCAGGTAACACTTCCAACAACGAAGAAAAATGATATTGAAAATTGATGGGTAGTGTACTTTTTGTAATTTAACAGGGGGGATGAGGGGGTAGTTAAAGAGACAAGGTAGAGTATAGGGAGGGGTTAATTTCATATCTCTCTTAAGCGTGTTTTACATTGGGGTAGGGGGAGTGACCAGACCATGACCTATTTAGATGGTTAACTTAACGGAAATGATATATAGAAATTGGAGGGGAGTAGGGAAAAAGGAAAGGAAAATGGAAAAGAGAGAGGAGAGAGAGGAGAGAGAAGACAGTAATACAAATGACTGTTACGGCAAGGAGAGAGGGAGAGAGGAAAGTAAATCGAAAGATGTTGTAATTGTGTTTTAACAAATTTAAGTAAAGGATAGATTTCAATGCTTGATAGAAATTTAGATGTCTAAAACAATATATATATATATATATATATATATATATATATATATTTAGATGTCTAAAACAATATATATATATATATATATATATATATATATATGTATATATAAAACAAAAAAGGGGATTTCAAACTCAAATACGTGTACCCATTAAAATATAACGTATAATCTGCGCAATCAATTCTCTATAAATAAATAATAAAATAATAATACTTGTTTTTTTTTGTTTCTTTCTTTGTGCCGTGTCCTTTCAGGACGTTAGTGATCATGGCTCTCCACCTCCTTCTATCCCTTTCAGCTCTCAACCAGTTCCTTCCCACTGCCGCTTCCGCCTCCACCGCCATTCCACGTTCTGTCATCCACTTGCTTAACGGCGCTAGGTAAATCAGATGTGGTTTTCCCTTGTCTCTCCCGTCTTGAGTATGAAGATAAACTACTTTCGCGCCCGGGGTAAGACGATAAAACTACGTCCAACACCAAGGCCGCTGATCAGGAGGTTTTGAGGAGCGTGGAACCACCTCTTAATTGCTGGTGTTCCCATGTCCACCCTGACCCGGGGTGGTAGCACCCGTTAGGGTCCGAGCTACGCGCAAATAGTTAACCTTGAAACTGAGGTTATAAAAAAATGTAAAAATAGGTTTAAATACGAGAAATACTTTGTTAAAAATTATTACCATAAATAAATTTTTGAAGAAAAAAAAAAGATTACCAGCTGTACGTTTTTTGAAAAAATAATATCACCAGCTATACATTTTGAAACATCAAACATTTCACTAAAGAAATTGGGATCTACAAAAAATCTCAAAAAAATAAAAATAAATAAAGCAATGCATTTTTGAAAAAACAATGCGTTTTTGAAAAAACAAAATTACCAGCTATATATTTTTGAAAAAAGAAAAGAAAAATAGATATTGCCAGCTATAGATTTTTTTTAAAAAAGGAAAATATTACCAGCGATAAAATTTTGTCGGCATTAAATGACCCATTGAGGTTGATATACAGTAAAATCAAAACAAACCAAACCAAATCCTTGTCTCTCTTTCTCTCTATTCGACATGTGAACGGTGAATAAGTTAAAAAAGAGGGAAGCGCACAGAGGAAAACTGGATCAGGAGATCACAACAGGAAGAGTTATCATCATTTCAACTGTCAGCTAAAGAGATTAATTAGAAAAGATCCAACTCAGTTCATAAGATGTTTGACACGTGACAGAGTAGTTTCAGCTATGACAGTCCAAAGAGCAGTGAAAAGAACTTGAAAATGAAATCGTAAGTGAAATCTATGAGGCACCTTGGTAAATGATCCTAGAATAATGTATATATATATATATATATATATATATATATATATATATATATATATATATATATATATTCGAACATAATTTCAATTTTTCATGAGCTATGATTAATTAATGATGAACGTCATTTTCGTTTATGATCGATTTCATCATTTCTGTTAAATTTGGAGAGTAATTATACATTCTTATTGCTCAAAGTAGAGTCCAATAGTGTTATAAAAACCTCCGAATATTCCAGTGAGATACCGTTAATTATTTCTAAGATACAACGGTTCAAAGTTTAATCTATCAATTGAACATTTTTGATTTTCAAGGATTTGGATAATTTTGCTGTTACACCCGATATAATAACTTTATAAAATAATTTGTCTGCAAGATGAACACAAAATTAAAAAGATATATTAATATTGCGCGATTTGTCTGGAAATGACCTTTGGGGTTGGTGTGCAGGTTAAAAAAAAAAACTAAATCTAAATAGTCAAAAAATAAGCTACAGAGCAACGTCGGTTCTCGAACGTTTCTCATGTCGAACAAATCGGTTTTCGAACAGAATATTCGAGATGAAAAGGCCTAGCTTATCAAACAAAATTTCGGTTCTGGAACAACATTGTTGAACCGAGCTGACCCGAGTTAACCCAAACGGAATTATTTCTGAGTCGACCACCATGTATACATTTGTGTGTTGTGCTGTGCTTTTCTTTTCCAATTTTATTGTACTGTGCTTTTTTTTTCTTTTCATTCCTCCTCGGTCATAGCTCCAAAGAAAGCTAGCAGTGATATTTAGAAAAGAAAAAGAAAACAAGAGAAAAACATTTGCTGGTGATATTGTTTCTTCCTACACAGTTTAATATGACAAAATCAATGATCTATACTATTCTTATAAATAGAGACGATAATGTCTTTCCTTCGATTTTCCAAACAATAACATCTCTTTCTTTCCCTTCCACTTACGCCATCAACTCTCTTACATACAAGTATGAAAAAATTGAAGTGTTTCTCTATATTTTATCTATTTTAATATTTTTTCTTAGATTTAATGATTTTCATTAGGTTTATGTATTAAATGATTTTCATTAGTTTTGTGTATATACTTGTAGACAAAGTAGTTAGAGTTTAAATAAATCTTCGGATCGCAAAAGGATTAATCCATTTTACATTGATTTCTACTGAGAAAAGAGTTTCGGTTTATGAACATTTCTGGTTACGAACGAATTTACTAATTCGACTAGAATGAAACAGACTGTCGCCTCCAAGTGTTGATTTCAATGTTCACTTATATATATATATATATATATATATATATATATATATATATATATATATATATATATATATATATATATATATATATATAATTATTTTGATTTAAAATTAACTGCTTTGGCCAGCGGATTAGAATGTAGGATCCGCATTCCTTCTGAACAATTGCGCACATAGAAAAATTGTGGTAGGAGCAGCAGACGACAGTATTGACCCGGGCTGCAGAAAATATTCTTGAAATTGGATAATGTCCTAGATTTATTACCAACAAGTCCTTCAATTTCTTCTCTCTCTCTCTACTCTCTGGCCCTATTCTACTGCGGATCGTACCATTCAAGCAACAATCAAGCAGACTTTAACTACATCTGTTATCGTTTCTTTTTCGTCATTCGTCCTGCGGGCTTTTACTTGTGCTGCATAATAACAGTTTCAAGTGTCAAGGTACATGGAAGGGGAATAAAACAAACGATTCTGATAACAACAACTATGGTAACATCATTAAAATACTCTACCATAATCCAGTTCTACTTCAGTCAGTCAGTTATGTGTAATGCGTGATACACGCTTAGGCGACCATGTTTGACGAAGCAGATTTTTTTTCCCACAGTAGGTTTCTTTCTGCGGTAGACTAGTTGCTATTCATAGCTACAGAACCCGATCTGTCCTGCTATTAAACCATAGCTGGGGGAAAAGAAGAGAATTCATGCCTTTCCCAAGGCTATTTGCACGGAAGTGAATGTAATGAATCTGACTGGAATTTGAACTCAGCTCTCCAATTCCTCAATCCAAGCGACCATTATTACTCCTTTTTCCCGCAGTAGGTTGCCATTTCTTTTTGAAGTAGACCAGTTGCTATCCATGGCTGTAGAACACGATCTGTCCTGCTATTTACCCATAGCTGGACGAAAAAGAAGAGGATCCATGCCTTTCCCAAGGGTATTAGCACGTAAGTGAATGTAATGAATCTGTGTTGTGGAGTGATTTCGCAGTGGAGGCTTGTATTTGTACTAAATCGGTTCTAAAAGAGGTTCGACGTACAAAACGTTAGGAACTTGATATAATAAGTATTACGCAGAGTAATCTTCTTGTGGTCGCTGACTCCTTTCGTATTCGACTAACTGTCGACTACTGTCGTCCGATATCGACGCTATTTAGTAACTGCCCCACGCAGTCACATATGGCACAAAGCCGAATTTAATATTAGGGTTTCCCAAGCGCGTAGGCTCGGCCAAAAAATCCTCGTAGACCCCGCATAAACGTGATCGGTTCTGTCTACCTGCCCGGACCAAACTCTGCCATTCGGCATAGCCTCGTCCGGGTTCCTCTCTGGCCGAAGGCAGAGAGTTCGACTGTCGACCGACATCGACTAGTATTTAGTCATCCACCACAAGGGTATCATGTGGCACATGCTGAAAATATACCCTTTGAACCCGTATAAACGGGTTCAGGGTCGGTTTACCTCCCCGAACGAGACTCCGTCCTTCGGCGTAGCTTCGTTCAGGTTCCTCCCCCTACCGCCCGAAGGCAGAGAGTTCAACCGTTCAGCCGGTCGTCCGACACCAACTAGTTATTTGGTCACTCCCCAGGAGGGTATCATGTGGCACAAGGCCGGTTTAACGTGGGATCTCCGAGCCCATGGGCTCGGCCAAAAATATACCCTTTGAACCCGTATAAACGGGTTCAGGGTCGGTTTACCTCCCCGAACGAGACTCCGTCCTTCGGCGTAGCTTCGTTCAGGTTCCTCCCACTACCGCCCGAAGGCAGAGAGTTCAACCGTTCAGCCGGTCGTCCGACACCAACTAGTTATTTGGTCACTCCCCAGGAGGGTATCATGTGGCACAAGGCCGGTTTAACGTGGGATCTCCGAGCCCATGGGCTCGGCCAAAAATATACCCTTTGAACCCGTATAAACGGGTTAAGGGTCGGTTTACCTCCCCGAACGAGACTCCGCCCTTCGGCGGAGCCTCGTTCGGGTTCCTCCCCATCCGAAGGGCGAGAGTTCAACCATTCAGCCGGTCGTCCGACATCGACTGACCTTCGTTTCTCTTAATACTCATGCTTATATTAGGTGGGGGTGTCTATTAACTATAGAATAGGTATGTTTCACCATAACAGACTGGGATTCGTGCTCGGTTTCTCAATCCGAGTCGCTATTCATTCCTCATCCTGACTCCCTAGTTCAACTTAATCCTATATTTAAACGAACTGAATTAAACATAATTCACTATGGCATATCATTCAATGTTTGGAATATAACATTTATATTTATCGTTTAATTTATATTTTACTAAGATCTGACATAATCCTTATATGCTCGGAATTTCAAAATTAAATTATTTTCCTAAAGATAATCATATATATTTTTTATTTCATATCTGTAAGGATATTCACTTATAATTAAGAAGACAAGTTTTCTTTTGCTTGAGTTTTCTTTTCAAAGTCTAAAGTCGACTAAGTTCTCTTCTCTCGCACATAATTTTATAAAGAATTAACCAACAAAACAGCTATTAATAATAATTTCCCAAATTTCTTGAGTAAAAGATAAAATTAGCTTAAAAGAATTTTAGAAAAAGAAAAACAAAACACATTCATCCTTATATAAAACAAGTAAATACCCCATTAAATAAATAGTCCTCTCTTATGCACCCCAACAATAATCTGTTCTTTATATTGTTAACATTTTTCACAAAAACAACGTCTCATTCGATTTAACGTTTTACTTTCTCTGCGAATTAATTGTCCAGTGTTTACTTTCGGGTCATGAGACCCGTGTTCGAATTCCAACATGGTCGATTTATCATGAAAGTGATATCAACCAGCGTAGGAAATCTCATCGCGTAGAAACTTTAAAAGTGCTTGATAATTATACCACTGGTTCGAATCTCAGCATGGTCGATTTGTCAGTAAAGTGATATCAGCCAGCGAAGGAAATCTCATCGTGTAGACAGTGCTTGAGAACTATACCACCAGTTTACCCAAGATTTTGACAGAAATTGGGTAGAGCGAAATGTTCGAAAAATCGGCGATGTTTTGTGCTAGTACAAAGTCACAAATTGTGACCGAGGCTTGGAGAGCTCTTGCATTATTTAAAGCATTGGTCAGACTCTCCCTCACTCTATCTCTCCCCGTCTCTCTCTCTCTGTCCCTCATTCTCTCTCTCTCCCTGTTTCTCTCTCAAAATATGGATTTTCTAGTCGGTCTGGCAGGGGTGTGTAAACGGGAACAAATAGATAAGATCTTACATAGTATGTCAGCAGTACTTTCTTTGTTTCTCTACACCTGCTCGGTATCAAAGTACCCTACAAAGAATTTAAGCGATTGTTTTGATTATATTGATGATACATTTGGATCGGAACTGCCCAGTCTGCACTCGACCGAGTTAAAAAGCTTTTGCGTGCCCTTGAGGATGATGAATTGTTTTCCAGCCAACAACCTCTTTCCAACAGGCGAAACATTACTAGTATCTCGCTATTCAGCCACTATTTTGATCACCGATATTCCTTCGTTCTGGTCCAGAACATCACAGCTAGGACTCGCCGTGACACGTACACAGTACCGACACATAATCATTTCCTACATATTCCATTGGCAAGTAGCAAGTTCCAATCTGGCGATTTCTTTCATCTCGGTCATCACAAAGTTGAGACACTTTAATGAAGAAAACGTATCTATCTATCTATCTATCTATCTATCTATCTATCTATCTATCTATCTATGCCTCTTCATTATCTACCTATCTATCAATGTGTGTTCCTTCATTATCTATCTATCTATCTATCTATCTATCTATCTATCTATCTATCTATCTATCTATCTATCTATCTATCTATGCCTCTTCATTATCTACCTATCTATCAATGTGTGTTCCTTCATTATCTATCTATCTATCTATCTATCTATCTATCTATCTATCTATCGATCAAATATACTTCCCTATACATTCATATCAATACCTTACGTTTATGTCAGTAGAAGCTATATATATATATATATATATATATATATATATATATATATATATATATATATATATAAGCGTTATTTCCAATAATAATCTCTCGCCACATTTTGTTGTTTTCTTGTAACACTGCTTCAGCACGACAGAAATTGTATATTTCTTTTATATTTAATTATATATTCTTTTATGTCTATAGGTTAACTACAATTTTATCGTACTCTTGTTGAAACCGAACGGTTATCTATCTAACGTATCTTCATAATATGTAACTCGTACGATATCCCTATAAACCTCACACTATGCCCTTATAATAACCCTCTACCTTGAGTGGCATTGGGCCTTCAATTTTGTGAAACATACATTAAAATAGGTTGAATTCTTCCAATAAGGTTTGCTTTCTTGATTTTATAGACTTCCTTTCGTAAATAATCCTTTTTGTGTTTCATCGGTATATGCCGTCAGCAATGTGTTGGATTCCCATATCACCTTACGTCTTCTGAAGTACATCTTACTAAGGTTATGTCTGCCGAAGATAACGCTTGGAAACATTTCACTGTTCATTTTAAATAAATCATCTCCGTCACAGTACACTTTCTATTTTCGGGCATTCAATTAACTTATTCGCTATCAGCAGACAGTTCATTTCCCTATGATCTCCAATGGTCATTTTTGTAAACCGCGTTACCGCGTTATCCAGAGGCTCTCTGATATCCTTTAAATATCACCATTTATCTTGTGGGCTGGCACAGAATCACAAACAAAATGATGTACTAAATACAGAAACCAAATTATTACGGAATTTCAACAACGACTAAAATTGATAGCACATGTAACTCGAAGTGAATAATGATATAGAGGGCGCGATGATAAATTGTGGTCTAAATTGCGCAAAAATGAAATTAACACTGGCATCTCATTTTAACAGCTATATTTACCAAAATTATACAAAAAAATATCTTGAAATGCCAAAGAGTAAATTGATTCAATAAAATTGCTATTGCCTTCATCTCCGGCCTCCAGACGACTTCGAATTCTCCTGCAACTTTTCTGGGCGGTCTCCATGTTTAAGTTGGTGAATGCTACTATAATCCTTGCCTACAGTTCATCTTTGCTGTTACAAGGTTTTGTTGGACTTTCGTTGAACTGCCCTCCACACATAATAAGCAATAACATTGAAAGGGGTTGCAGTTTGGCGAGTATCGGGGTTAGATTTAAGGGTTAATGTGGTCGCATAAATTGTCTAACCACTATGAATGAGTTCTCTTGCTTGCGTGGCATGGCACACAGTCCTTACCTTAAACATAGGGTCTTCCAGCCACTCGTTTTTTTTTCTTCCAGGGCAGCACTACCTCCTCAATCACTTGATGTAGGACTCCGTGTTTTGTGTGAAGCCCTGTAAGTAGATGATTGGATGCATAGAGTCATCATTAAAAGTGCTCACTCCAAATGTCATCGTAAGCACCATTAGTCTCATCCAGTTCTTTTCAAATACTCAGCACTGTTTTCAGATGCACACTGGGAGATGTTCGTACTGGAGCTTCCAGTGCGTGTGTCAAGCAGTAGAAGATGCTGTTTTCATATTTCTGGCGGAGTGAATTACGTCATGATGTTGTTTTTCTCACAGACGATCACTAGCTTACTTTAATATACTGTACCGTCGACAAAAACAAAAATAAACAACGCGCATGCGCGAAACTAAAAAAAGAAAAAAATAAATGCCTAGGATTTACCCACCACACCCTGTAATCAAGTAATACTACTTCTAGTAAAGAGGTTTTTTTGCCCCTATACGGAAACATGTGATAACAATTAACTTGTAAAAAAAAAAAGACTTTTCCTGAAAAATTGTTTGAATGGATAGATTTTATAAATTTCAGCTGGCATTAGCTGCTCGGCCAATGAATGCTGAACGTTTCTTTATAAGGAAACCGGCTAACAATACAATAAACATTACCAGTTGCTTCTATGATATCTCGGCCATCGGTTTCTTCTTTAATATATTGTATTGATTTGAGATTTCCCCGGGTGACGACTAACGTTAAGATTTTTTCTTACATTTCCGCTATCTGTTCGGCATGAGGGAGGCGGCATTCTGCGTCATCTGTCCGTCTGAAGAATAATACAACTTTTGGACAATTGAACTTGCTTTACAGAAAGCTTAACAAAGAGTCATTGTTCTTTTTAGAAACATGACCTATGTATATATTAAGTTGGTTTGGTTTGGTTTATTTTACGCCATATAAACCTCAATGTGTTATTTAATGCAGAGAAGATTTTTATCGCTGGTAATATTTTTTTTTTCATAATTCTGTTAATATTTTTTTCCAAAAATGTATTGCTGGTAATAAATTTTCTTTAAAAATTCTTTTACAAAAAATTTTTGTTGGTATTAAAACCAATTTTTACACTAAGTGTTTTGACCCCAGTTTAGTGGCTAGCTAAAAGTGCTACCATCCCGGGTCAGGTTGGGCGTGGGAACACCAGAAATTAAGGGGTGGTTTCACGTTCTTCAAAATCTCCTGATCAGAGGTCTTGCTGTTCATTGTCTTACCCAGGACAAAGTTCTTGAAGAAAATAATGTCTGATTTCAGGATCGTCTTTATTCTTGAATGACTGTATATAAACAGTGGTTAAAACTAAACTGCTCTCTATTAATCAGCTGAGAGAACCAACTTTGACTTTCATCAGCATGGCTGATGCTGACCGCCAGGAGAGTGACTTGTAGGGGTTTCATGGGCTAACTTTCTCAGCTGACACGAATTGGAAAAAAAGTATATTAAATCCAATTCGAGGTCAGATGATAAGGAAGTTGGTTTACTGTATCGTGGTAGACAGTTTTTCTATCTATTTTACCATCTATAAGTCTACCATTCGTCTGTGTTTAGAATATTACTACTATATACGATCCGTTGCTCCTGCTATTCATCTAGTACTCCTTGATAAGCTCAAAAGAAGAATCAACAATATTATTGCTTCTGATCTTGCGTCTTGGCATCAGTCACTTTCCCACCGGCAACAGGTTGCTTCTCTTGTCCTTTTCTGTAAATACTTTCATGGTAATTGTTTGGATGAGCTTTTCGCTATGGTACCTAGACTCTTTGAATTTAAGTGCAGTACTAGAATGGTGACGAAGTCTCACTAATTTGCAGTTGAGTTGGCTCGATGTAACCGCAAATTCTATGCTAGCAGTTTCTTTTTCTCGTAATTCTCGCTTGTGCTACTTCTTTCCAGCTCCATGTTTTCCAGCCAAGTTTGACCTGTAAAAATTAAAATGCAATCTTAATTGCTATATACTATCCTCCTGAGTAATCTTCTTTTGATCTCGCCCATTATGAATCTTTCTGTTTCTAAGTCTTGCACACCAAGTAACATGTTGTGTCTCGGTGGCTTTTTACATCAGTTAAAATAGAAACCCCAGGACATTTTGTCATTACAAAATTATTTGTGCTTTTTCGATAAAATTAAAATGGTACTGATGCAAAGAAAAAAAATTAAATGCAGTTTCAATATTTTCTTTGCAACGGATTATTATTATTATTATTATTATTATTATTATTATTATTATTATTATTATTATTATTATTATTTGATTTCTGGTGTATATTTATTTCTTTCCAGGTCCCAAACAGAGACCTAACATCGGAAATAGCATCAAGACACTTTCCACTGAGCAGTTTTGAAAAAGAAATCACACATATTTTTCATAAAGAAAGCCCTTCGTAAGGTGAGCTGTACTCGTGAGAAAATTTTTTTTGTATATCTTTAAGGGATAGGCTACCAAGGATTCCTTCAATGAGCCTACTGGAATCTTTTACGATCAACCCATCATCATCAGTATTATCATCAACATAATTATTATCATTATACTATTATCATTATCTCCATCATCACGATCATTACCAACAACAACTAGAAGAAAACAAAAATAAGTATGACCAATCTTTATCGATACTGCAAAAATATTAGGTTTTTGGAAAATTATGCCCGATTTTAGAATAATTTTTATTCCTCAATATATATATATTTATCTGTTTAAATCAGTCAAAATAAGAACCCTGGAAATCTATACAATTCTGTACTCGGATTACAAGATAATTTACGCCTTTATGGTAAACCGGTTTGGATGCTACGAACTTTTTTTAATGCAGTTTCTGGATCTTCGTCTGGATCTTCGTATGTTTTTCAGCTGAAAAAGAAAGATGCTTGAAAAGTGTGCCGTCAGCAGGCGAGAGATAAAAATAATATGGTGGATCAGGCACATCCTCTAGTCATTGCCATTCTGGCAGTAGGTAGTCGAGCGTTGTAATGAAAGAAAATTGAACATCGTCGATTCAGCAGTGTTGGTCGCATTTCATCCAGTTGCTGGCAGTAAACTTCGGCACTGATTCTCTGGTTAGATTCCAGGAATCTCTCATAGTTAACTTATGGTTAACGCGGACCACTAGACATTCACGATAATCGAGTGTTGCTACAATTTACCTCTTAGAAAGGCGTTTTGTTTCTTCGTCGTGATCGCGACATTGAGCTGATCTGATCGTTTAAGATTCTAAGATTTCTAATTACATTTCTCATCGTTATTAGATCAAGAAATAGATCATTCGAATTTAGGATCGAACTCCTTTCAAAACGCTGAATTCATTGACTTCACAGAGTTCATGTTGAACCCATTTATTGAATGCTAATTTTCCTGAGAAGGCCCGATACAGTTGAACTGCTGGCACGCATTATCTAAGACATTTATTATAGCACTTGGATGTGGTTTTTGTTGGATGTGTTTATATAGTTGTTTTCATTGCAGATGGATATCATCTACCAGCTTGATCTTTGAGACACGTATCGCCACTAAGGCAATTCAGAAATCAGATCCCTGCTGTCCGCTCACAAGGCGATTCTTTTCCCCAGGCCCTTTTAATCTTTTAGAAGCAGGATCAACATTGAACAAAGGCAAAAAAGTAAACGCATCTCTTCTTTTTTCATGTTCAAGATGACGTGTATATAATATTTTAGGTTAAATCCTGAAGAAGATTGATATTAAATTAAAGTGGATACCTTCATTCTTAAGAATGAAAAATATGTTTTGTGAAACTATTACAATAATATATTCATCATCATGGCTTGGCTTCGCAAAACGCAGATCAAAGGGAGTCTGTACACGTCGCTTGAAGGCAAGTTTGTGACTGATAAGTTCTATGCGGGACAAGTATACACGATCGCAGTAGTTACAGCTCAAAGTCCGGCCTGGGCTCGCAGGTATGGCATTGTAGTACTTCCTTCTTTGTCTCTTCTTCCTGAAAGCGGCCCTACAAGTATTTTCAAAGAAGCAATAATATTTTAGAACACAGTGAAAAGATTTATTCTAAAATTGGACATTATTTTGCGAAGAAACTAATATTTTATTTTAAATTCTGACACCATTTAACTTGTTTAAAGAATGAATTTATTTAATATATTCTGCCGGATGATATAACCAAATTATGTCACGTAATCTCGTGACTATGGAGGACACCTCTTAGTCATGGTGTAAATGTAGCAAGAAAGCAACCAGTAAAAATACGTACTTAAATCAATCTTTCATGCCTTTTTTTAAAAAAAAAAACACAAAACAAAAAGATGTAGACAGATGATGCAAAAATAAATAAATAAATAAACGCTTTCTCTTATTCATTCATTTAAATTTAATCATTTTAATTTATTTATTTTAATTTATTTAATATATTCTGCCGGATGATATAACAAAATTATGTCACATAATCTCATGACCTATGGGAGGGCCCTTGTTAGTCACTGGTGTAAATGTAAAGCAACCAATAAAATTACATACTTAAATCAATCTTTCCTGCCTATTTTAAAGAATCTCATGTAGATAGATAATACAAAAAATGAAACCTTTACTTATTCAATCATTTTAACTATACGCTGGAATGATTTCTAAAAAACATAGGCCATCGATTTGTGTTTATACCTGATATTATAGGAATACCAGGTGCTGTAAGTTTGAATGTACGGATGCTCTAATGAATAATGGCTCTGACTTGTTAATCGGGTGTGGGGGCGAGTTCCAATTCCCGTTGTTCATTATACTTACTTACGAGCAAATACCCTTGGGAAGCTTACAACACCGAGCAAAAGTCATAAATGTTGACCCAGAGACATTAGATAAAGAATTGTTCAGTATAAGTAGTACCCTACAACGTAATAACTACACTTAGTACATGGCAGCAGCCCCCAAAACTGGGATAGGCGGGCACAAGAGGAGGACAGTCAGAAAACAGTCTGCCTACCTTATGTGAAGGGGTTATCAGAGAAAATACAAAGGATCTGCGGTCCATATAACATCAGGACAACCTTCAAAAGCTTGACGATATTTCGCAGATATCTCTCTCGAGTAAGATCCCCTCATAGAGGAGAACATGACTAAAGACTGCTTGTACGCTATCCCGTGCAGCTGCGGAAAGGAATATAAAGGGCGGATCGTACAACGGCCGGAAAGTTGTAATAAATATGGCGACAAAGATGAGAACAATAGTTCGAATAATGTAAATAATGTACCCTTGATAAATGTATGAAGCCACCTTTTTCCCACACCTAGCTGTAGGTTAGTTAGTAAAACTTCTATCACTAAATCATTATTAATTCCCCATCAACCAAAATGTTCCAATCTAAAAATATTTTATGGCTTTAAATAACATACAAAGGGTTGATAAACCATAGAAAAGGAATCAATTAATCAATGAATATAGCTACTATAAGAAATGTGTCAAAAGAACAGTGGCTATAGGAACATTGTATAAATGGCGTCGTTTTTTTGGGGGTCGGGGGTGGATAAAAGAATTTATTGCTATTTATTTTCCGGTTTTTAAGAATGCTCGTCGATACAGATTTCACACACCAATATAGATGCTATTAGCAATGCCTCAGATGAACACTGGCCATAGGAACAGTGTATAAATGCGTCGTTTTTTTTCGGATAAAAGAATTTGTGCCTATTTATTTCGTTGGTTTCTAAGAATTCTCGTCGATGAAGATATTTTCACACACCAATATAGCTGCTATTAGCGATGCGTCAGAAGATCACTGACCAAAGGTACGTTGTATAAATGTCGTTTTGTGGTTTTGTTTTCGGATAAAAGAATTTATTGCTCTTTATTTCGTCAGTTTCTTTGATTGCTTGACGAGACAAATATGTTCGCACACCAATATAGGTGCTATTAGCAATGCCTCAGACGAACACTGGCCATAGGAACACTGTATAGATGGCTTTGATTTTTTTTCGGATAAAATAATCTATTGCTATTTATTTCTTCGGTTTCTTTGATTGCGCATGAATGCAGATATTTTCGCAAACCAATATAGCTGCTATACGCTATGCGTCAGAAGAACACTGGCCATAGGGCATTGTATAAATGGCGTCATATTTTTCTGATTAAACGTATTTTTAGCTATTTATTTCTTCGGTTTCTTTGATTGCACATCGATACAGATATGTTCGCACACCAATATAGCTGCTATTAGCGATGCGTCAGAAGACCACTGGCCATAGAAACATTGTATAGATGGCTTTGATTTTTTTTCGGATAAAAGAATTTATTGCTATTTATTTCTTCGGTTTCTTTGATTGCGCATGAATGCAGATATTTTCGCACACCAATTTAGCTGCTATTAGCGATGCGTCAGAAGAATACTGGCCATAGGAACACTGTATAAATGGCGTCGTTTTTTTTCGGATAAAAGAATTTGTTCCTATCTATTTCGTTGCTTTCTAAGAATGCTCGTCGATGCAGATATTTTCGGACACCAATATAGCTGCTATTAGCGATGCTCCAGAAGATCACTGACCATAGGTACATTGTATAAATGACGTTTTTTTGTGGGGGGGGGTCGGATAAAAGAATTTATTGCTATTTATTTCTTCCGTTTCTTTGATTAGTCATCAATGCAGTTATTTTCACACATCAATATAGCTTTTATTAGCAATGCCTGAGAAGAACACTGGCCATAGGAACACTGTATAAATGGCGTCGTTTTTTTCGAATAAAAGAATGCATTGCTATTTATTTCTTCGGTTTCTTTGATTGCGCATCGATACAGATATTTTCGCACACCAATATAGGTGCTATTAGCAATGCCTCAGAAGAACACTCGCCATAGGAACACTGTATAGATGGCTTCGATTTTTTTTTCGGATAAAATAATCTATTGCTATTTATTTCTTCGGTTTCTTTGATTGCGCATCGATGCAGATATTTTCGCAAACCAATATAGCTGCTATACGCTATGCGTCAGAAGAACACTGGCCATAGGGCATTGTATAAATGGCGTCATATTTTTCTGATTAAACGTATTTATAGCTATTTATTTCTTCGGTTTCTTTGATTGCACATCGATACAGATATGTTCGCACACCAATATAGCTGCTATTAGCGATGCGTCAGAAGACCACTGGCCATAGAAACATTGTATAGATGGCTTTGATTTTTTTCGGATAAAATAATCTATTGCTATTTATTTCTTCGGTTTCTTTGATTGCGCATGAATGCAGATATTTTCGCACACCAATTTAGCTGCTATTAGCGATGCGTCAGAAGAATACTGGCCATAGGAACACTGTATAAATGGCGTCGTTTTTTTCGGATAAAAGAATTTGTTCCTATCTATTTCGTTGCTTTCTAAGAATGCTCGTCGATGCAGATATTTTCGGACACCAATATAGCTGCTATTAGCGATGCTTCAGAAGATCACTGACCATAGGTACATTGTATAAATGGCGTCGTTTTTTTCGAATAAAAGAATGCATTGCTATTTATTTCTTCGGTTTCTTTGATTGCGCATCGATACAGATATTTTCGCACACCAATATAGCTGCTATTAGCGATGCGTCAGAAGAACACTGGCCATAGGGCATTGTATAGATGGCGCCGTTTTTTTTTCGGATAAAAGAATTTATTGCTATTTATTTCTTCGGTTTCTTTGATTGCTTGACGATACAGATATTTTCGCCCAGTAACATATTTTTAAAATACTCTTTCGAAACAAAAAAAATTTCCAATAATCTTTCTTTCAGATTTCTAATCGATAGACGGAATTCTGATGTGTCTGTCTTTACTAATATGTACATCATTTAAAGATTTGCTTTTATCTTGCTGTTAAAATCACATTCTTTTGGTTGTCTGCGCTCCAAAAGACATAATTTTGCTTGCGTAGTTTATATGAATTCCTTTCAATGATTCATCCATTATTTGCCCTTTCCTTCTCGATTTTGCCAAATCTGATCGGCCTTTGATCCCTGCTGGAATTCCTAAATGGTTAGATTAATCTTCATTGGTAATTCAGCTTATTAGCAATTATTCTAAGGGCGCTGGAAAATTTATAATCGATGGGCGTAATCTTAATAATAAGTGACACTGTGCTAATGGTTGATACAGAGAGAAAAACGCAGAAGTCATTACAAAGGATAGTGAAGGAAAGCGAGAAGAAGGGGCTAACGGTAAACTATAGAAAGTCAGAAAGTATGGTTGTCAGCCAAAGAAAACGCCAGCGATGAATACTACGAATTGAAGATGTAAACAACAGACAACTACAGATGTTTAAATATATGGGAAGTGTTTTAAATGAAGATGGAAAATGCGGCACCGATATCCAAATGGAATAGTAAAAGATATGCGTATTGTGATGTAATGGATATCGACTCGGGGTGAGAAGTTGGAGAGCCGGGTTCGAATACCAGTCAAGTTTGTTAGATTCAGTTACGCACAAATACCCTAGGGAAAGGTACGAATGCATCGCTTCTCCGCCCCAACTATGGGCTGAATAGCAGAACAGACTTGGTTATTTAGCCTTGGTTGGCAACATATCTACCGCACAAAGAAATGACACGTATATAAGCGTATATCATGTATGGCAATAAATTGACTGTCTGACATTCGAAAAGCTAAGGAGAGTATTAAGATACGGGAAAAATTGTTAAAAACAAAGAAAAGAGGACTGAAATGTTATGTAATAGAGATCCACAGGAATGATATCAAATACTGGACAATATCGTCACAGATGAAAATAAAGGGGGAGGCAACAGAAATATGGTTTTACAGAAGGGGCCTGAGAATACCATTGTCTGAACATGTGAGCAAAGAATTATTGAAAACGGAAACAAATAGCAAAGAAAAAATCAGAAGAAATGAACTCATTAGAGCGCATGATGAGGAAATAAGCTTAGTGACTCATGCAACATATTGAAGGAAAGAGAGACAGGGGGAAAGCGATTAACCTACCTAGCGAGATAATTTACATTGTTGATAGAACTGGGATTACGAGAGACAGTGAAAACATAAATTTACTAATAGCTACAAAGGACAGGAAATTGGGGAGAGACATGATCGGCCATGTCTTGAATGTACACAGTTTGTTTCAGTGGTTTGTGGAACAGGGATTAAGAAAGATACAAAAAGACAACATTTAGTAATAGCTACAGAGAACAGGAAATTGTGAAGAGCCATTATTGCTTAGTCCTGAAAGTACACGGCATATAGATGAAGAAGAATGTGTTTATTTCAGTGGTTCGTAGAACAGAGATTAGAAAAGATAGCAAAAAAAAAAAAAAAAAAAAAAAACATACCAAAACGAACAGCATTTACTAATACCTACAGGACAGGGAAATGGGGAGGGACACGACGCATAGAAGAAAATCCTAGTGTAAATGTTTGATAGAAGTAGGATTAACACTTTGTGCTCTGAACACCGCTTTTACCGGAGGTTGAGAAAAATGATGTAATGCCCAACTACCGGTTGAACAGTGGTAAAGAAAAATGACTTAATTCCCAGCCACTGATTAAACGGTGGAGAAACACTTTTAACTATTTTTATATCTACCGTGAAACATTACATACCAATTATTTGCGAATTTTAAGTCAGGTGCTCAGGTAGAAGGTTTAAAATTGTTCAGGAACGCAGAGCTCAAAGGGTTAAGAGATAGCAAAAAGACAAAATTTATTAAGAGCTCCAAAGGGCATGAAGTTGTGGAGAGCCATGACCGCCCATATCCTAAACGGATAGAGCAATTAAAAATAGAAGAATGACCTTGTGTAAATGGTTGATAGAACATGGACTAGGAAAGATAGTTAGATTAACCTTACTCAGTCTACAAAAAAATGGAAACTGTGAAGACCATTAATCGCCTCGATCGTATAAAATCGTGCGTTTTATTTTTGCGACGATTTCTTCACTGATCTCTGACATCTTAATATAAATTAATTTTACAAATATATCCATTATTTGCATTCATAGATTAGGATTTCCTCAGTGGATTTTGCAGTTTATTTATTGATTTTATGAATGATGGGAATAATCATATTACGTTTGGCAGATTGCATTTAACCGATGCATTCCAAGACTTTTCTCGATTAACGTTTCATGCAGGCATTTACAACGAGTTTTCATTATGAGCTCTTATCTCACTTAAAAAAATCTACATTCTTCTTTGGTTTTTCCATTTGTCGTGTTGCCAGCTCCCAATGTAACCATTCACAAAGACGAGTAAACAAAGACTTATGTAATATCGAGACAGGTGGTCTTCAAAAGTCGTCCTGCTTCGAACTGCTGAAACCCAGATATTTAGGGATCGTCTTGACGCCAGTCCGGACGGCGTTACCATAGCACTTTCATTCTACCGTTTCGAGGTTCTTCACATTCACAAATCCCGTAGTGTTCCGGGTGTCAACGAATGCCAAACCATATTTCCTCCTGTTAAGCGATTCTCTACTATTGCGTTTCCAAGGATTCACTAACAGGACGTAGGAGTTGCTGTTGGATATCGTCATACTGATAAAGATGCAAAAGCATTGTATAAAAATATATACAAGACGCATTCCTGAAATGGGACATTTATTAATTTCAAAGACGCAAAAATATCTCATCGCCTTCAAAGGTGAATCCTCTGAATTCAATTCACTTCTGTCTATATCTCTGAGATGAGGTATTATGTTTACTTGCATTATTCAGACTCTTATCCTCATCGCTATATTCACAATGTTTAGGCCGTTGTACGCTCCGGCCCTTTTCGGTTTATTGGAATTTTGAACAGCCCTCTTTATTACCACTTATCACCCTAGTTCCGCGTGCCATACCTCTTACAGATGCCCCAGTTATTTCCCTTTAACTCAATTCTCCATGTTTTGGTTTACCACTATGGCTTGGTATTGAACTTTTTGGGTCTAGTAACTTGGCTCTAACGAACGTCTTTATCCACAGGGCTATATGTCCTTGCGAACATCTGTTCATGATTTTATTTTTACTTATAAACATGTCTCAGCAGCGGCTTTACCAGTGCTTATATTGCAATTTTTTGTTATTATTATTGTTTTTTACCAGAGCATATACTGCAATTTTTGTTGTTATTGATTGCTTTTCTCTAGCACTCTTTATTACTGGATCTCATAGTGTATTCATTTCTATGCTTGATCGACTCAGTTGACTTTTTCTGGCTAGCATATGTGCTGATTCCTTAAATTTTCCTATTTTACACTGATGCTCTCTGTCTATTATTTCAACCTCATCCCATAGGAGGCCATGACCTTTTTCCCTCTATATGTGGTCAGCTACGCCTGATTTTTCTATTTCTACTCGTGTTACCTCTTTACGACGTTTTTTATAGTCTTAACTTAACTAACCGGAAGAGGCATGACACGTAGAACTAGAACAATCTATCACGATGGAAGAATAAATGTGTTCAATTCAAAATTTCAATCACCGGAAGAAGTCCGCAGCGTACAACGGCCGAAAATGTTGTGAATATGGCAATGAAGATGAGAATAACACTCCAAATAATGTAAATAATGCAAATGTTCAATTCATTTCTAGCACTATAGTCACTTCTTGATGTCTCCATGGACCCTTGTGACGGCCTCCTTCCTTATATCGATGTCCTCAAAAAGACTGCCCTTCAGGTTCTCCTTCAGCATGAGGGACACCCAAATGTCGCAGGGATTAAGATTTGGATTTTAGGAAGGTTGAGGGACAGTTTTTAGCCCAATCATTGTCACCAACACCTCTTACCTTCTGTTGGTCGATGAGCACCCTGGGAACAAACTTTCCGCAAATTTCTTTCACACGTTCAGATCTTCATTAAGAATTCTGTGTGCAGATGTCACACCAACTCAAAATTGAATGCTTATTGTCTTTATAGACACACAACGGTCTTCATAAAAGAAATTGCAAATTTTCCCAATCAGCTCTGATGTTCTGACGCCCATGTCCTTTTCACATCGTCTGTTGCCTCCTCTCTACCGACTTTTGTTTCAGCGAAAACAGATGCCCGGCCCATGCAAGTTAATCCATAAGCAGTCTGGAGTACATCATAAGTTTCTGTAACTGTGTTGTGACCAAATAATTGGTTAAGAAATAGCAAAACAAGAGGCTGCAGATAAATAGTGTATTGAACAGTAAATACAAGAAAAGTGTGCTACACGACTTGGGAATGTGTGTCGGTTGACCTATATCACTGTTGATATTTAGTAGGAACCCAAACCCACGAGGGTACATGTGGCAAAAGGCCGAGTTTAATGTGGGTCAGCCGAACCCGTAGGCACGGCCAAAAAATCCCCGTAGAACCAGCATGAACGGGTTCGGGTCTGTCTACCTCCCCGGACGAAACTTTACCCTTCGGCACAGCCTGTCCAGGATTTCTCTCCGCCCAAGGTAGAGAGTTCGACAGGAGCTGCGAACAGTCACAGCCTCAGTAGAACAGAATATATCACCGTTAATATTTAATAGCTCCCCCGCCAAGGGATACATATGACACAAGGCAGAGTTTAACGTGGGTCATCCTAGCCCGTAGGCTCAGTCAAAAATCACCGTAGAACTCGCGTAAACGAGTTCGGGTTTGTTTTCCTTCCAGGACGAAAATCTGCACTGCCTCGTCCGGGTATATTAGAGAGGTCGACAGGATTTGCGAAAAGTCTCAGTAGAATAGTCTATATTATCGTTATATTTAACGCCCCCCATAACCACCACCACGTGTGTCGTATGTTGTATAAGGCCGGTTTAGCGTGGCTTGGCCAAAAATATTCCCTTTGAACCCGTATAAACGGGTTCATGGCCTGTCTACTTCCCCGGACGAAACTTTGCCCTTCGGCAAAGCCTCAACCGGGTTCCTCTTCGCCGAGGCAGAGAGTTTGACAGTACAATAGTTTATATCAACGTTATATTTAACGCCCTCGCCACGTGGGTCGTATGTGGCACAAGACCGGTTTAGCGTGGGTTCTCCGAGCCCGTAGACTCGGCCAAAAATATTCCCTTTAGAACCTGTATAAACGGGTTCAGAGCCTGTCTACCTCCCCGGACGAAACATTGCCCTTCGACAAATCTTCGTCCGAGTTCCTCTCCGACGAGGTGGAGAGTTTGGCCGTTGAACAATTTATATCACCATTCTCCGGAGGCTTACTTTCCTACTACTTTATCGTAAGTGGAAGAGACCACAATAGCCTAGAGGGAAGACACTATAACAATCTCTTTTCCTAGTTTAACACAAAACTTTATTGTATATCGAGCTTCCAGATTGTCTTTACGTGCCGACTGCATTTTGCAAACTACTCAACTGTGACAAGCAGTGTTTAGTAGGGTGTGTTCAAAGAGATTTTACAATCAACTGTTATTATTCAATTTGAAATAACAAAAATTGGTCAGCATATTAGATGTAAAGTAATAATTTACTAAAATTAGAATAATCTAGGGTAGTTATAACAGCCTCTTCTAAAAAAAAGTATTACTACATCTGGAATGAACCTTGTAATTGTTTTTTTTTGTTTTTTTTTTGTGTGTGTTTGTTAAAAAATTAATCAGGTGATTGGAATTTCAAACCGAGTCCTTTATTCCGTCCACCAGAGTAGATTGTCCTGCTTCCACTTGCCATGCCCTTTATCCAATGGTCATGTATCCCCAAGGACACATTGCTCAGTGGATAAAAACGTTGGTGACTAGACCCAAACAGTTGTTACTTCAATATGAAGCTAAAGCAGTGGTGAACCAAACATTGGAGAGTTGAGTTAAAGGAAAATAACTGTAACATCCGGCAGAGGCATGGCATGTGGAACTAGGAAAATCTACCCCGGTGAACGAAATAAAGGGTTCGGTTCGAAATTCTGATCACCTGAATAAGGCCAGAGCGTAAAAACGGCCGAGATGTTGTGAATATGGTAATGAAGATGAGGATAACAGTCCGAATAATGTAAATAAATCAAGTAATCATAATACCTCAACTCAGAAATATCAACAGACATTAATCTTGTGTTGGATAGTAACCTAATATTATACAGAGAAAATTCCAGATAAAAAAAAAAAAAAAAAAAAAAAAATCAGCAAATACCTATTGATAGACGTTACAATATTCAGTTTTACTTTTGTTTTGAAAGAGATCTGTGTAGGTAGGACATTTAAAAGGAATTCATTTTAATTATACTCCATGTAACGTATTACATGATAATACTTAAATTTTATTTTTCGTGCCATCATAGATTCTCTAATTCCGATGTTAGTAAGGAATAAAATGTGTTGATTAACACCTGTTCCCATTCTACACTGTTGTCATCTGTAAAGTATGAAGTTTTCTTTAACGATTTACCATTTATTCACACCACCAGTGTGGTGTAATGTGTTTGATATTCATGGCCGTGTGAAATAAGTACAATGCTTATGTGATGGCACGTAAAATATGTCATTCTCTTTTGAAAAAAAAAATGTCCGAATCATTACAGTGACGAAGTATATTAACAAGGAAAACAATATTGTTTGAAATTAAATTTTCGCTTCTAATCACCACGAAGATCGCCATATGTTCCAACACAGAGAGAAATAAGAAGGAATTATTGTGCGTACTGAAAGAATCGGAAATCTTACCGGGATTCAGCATTTGCGGCCACAATCTTACCAACATAAGATACGCAGATGACACGGTACCGATAACAGATACGGAAAAAAAATTACGAAACCTCCTACAGAAGGAAAGCAAGAAGAAGGGACTAACCATAAACTACAATAAGACAGAATGCATAGTCATCAGTAAAAGGATGAGCACGAAATGTGATTTACAGTTCGAGGACACTAACATCAAGCTGATGTGGAAGTTTAAATATCTGGGAAGTGTTTTGACGGAGGATGGTAGGTGCGACTCTGAGATCCGAAGACGGATTGGGATGGCCAAAGCTGCATTCCAAAACTGGGTAGAATATTGCGAGATAGGAGGATTTCTTTAGTATCAAAGAAAAGATTACTTAGCTACTACGTGACATGGACGGACTCCTCAAAGATGAAGAAGAGATTCAAGGCAACGGAGATATGGTTCTACAGAAGGATGCTAAGGATACCATGGACCGAGCGTGTGAGTAACGACGAGGTCTTAGGATGCAAACAAGGAGGAGGCTTATACTTAACATCAGTAAGAGGCAGCTGAAGTTTCTAAAACATAATGAGGAAGGAGGGTATTGCGAGAGAGGTGGATTTCTTTGGCAGCAAAGAAAAGAGTACTGAGATGCTACGTGACATCTACCCTCTTTTATGTCTGTGGATGTTGGACGGTCTCCTCAAAGGTGAAGACGAGACTCGAGGCAACAGAGGTATGGTTCCACGGAAGTATGCTAAGTGTAACATGGACCAATCGCGTGAGGAACGATGAGGTTTTAGAGAAGATGGAAACAAGGAGGAAGTTAATACTTAACATCAGGAAGAGGCAGATGAAATTTCTAGGACGCGTAATAAAAAAAGAGGGCTTGGATAATCTTATATTCACAGGTCGAATAAAGGGAAAGAGAGACAAAGAAAAGCAACGCATGACATATCTGGCCGTCTTATGCAAATGAATGACAGAAGGTGATCTGGAGGAAGTATCAGAGGGATGAAATTTATTGATAGCTACAAGGGATGGGAGAAGTGGAGAGCCATGATCGTCTATGTTCTGAAAAAAGAAAAGAACAGGATAATATGTTTAAGCTGAAAGGATGATGAATAATACGGGCAGAAGAATCAAACCGGAAATAGGACAAGAACTGTGCGGGTTCGTTAAAAACACTGGAACAAGGAATGCAATATTTATGCACAGAATGATATCAGAAAGAGAAATGCAATTGCCGAATGATGTGTACCTGTGTTTTATTGATTATACAAAAGAGTTTGATAAATTACAACACTACAAGGTAACTCGTCTTCATCTTTGAGGAGATCGTCCAACATCCGTAAAAGAGGGAAGATGTCACGTAGCAGCTCAGTACTCTTTTCTTTGTTGCCAAAGAAATCCACCTATGGGAAGGATATTATAATATTCAGGAACCTATATTGGGAGCAAACCGCCTTAATAGTTATAGGGAATCAGTTCAGTAAACATGCCTAAATTATTATTCAATCGTAGAATCTGTGAATATATTTTAAAAATGTATTTCAAATCGTGTTTGGCGTTCACATTTTGTCCATAGCTGGGACCATAACAGATGCTACCACTTCGTGTCAGGGGGGAACCTACGTACAACAGCAATGAAGGAGTGATTCCCTGCTCCTCAAAACCTCTAAACTTCTGATCAGAGACTTTGCTGACGGATATAGTCTATCGTCATACCCTGGACTAGGAATTTAAACAAAGGTGCTAAAAGGAAGCATACTAGAGTCCGACTGGTTGAAATGTGCAGCTACAGTGAAACTGACTTTCCTGTCTTTGACGGGACTTTTGTGGGGGTTATTAATTATTATTTTACTTATTTACAATTACACACACACACACACACACACACACACACACACATATATATATATGTGTGTGTGTCTGTGTGTGTGCGTGAAGAAGAAATGGGAAGAAAAAAGAAGGTAGAAGATAAGAAAAGCAAGGGTATTATAAATGTATGGGTCTAGTGTTTATTGAAACGTACGTTATCCAGCCTTATAGGTGATTCTTCGCATCCTCCTTCTCAATTAACCTCCTGGTTTTTTTAAAGTGTATATGTATATATATATATATATATATATATATATATATATAATCCGTCCGTCTCGAGAGATGATGGATTAACGCGGTGCGTTAGGAGCCTGGGCGGTATATATGGCAGAGTCCAAAGGAGAGGACAAACCAATACAGTTTGGTACCAGTGCGGCTGCTGGAGTTGTCGGAACGTAGCACAAAGTGCCGTCCATTCCGGGTTTGAATTCAGAGTTAGCGATAGAGAAGAAGAGGATTCACACCTTCCCTAGATAGATTCGACTGGAATTCGAACTCGGCTCCCAGCCGCTAACCATTACTCTACCGTGCCTCATATATATATATATAGATTTAAAAAAAAAAAAACTTTGAGAGTTTTGGCGATTAACAAAGATGGCCGACCAAGAAGCATGCTCCAGGATTGAACAGCGGTTAGTTATCAAGTTTTTGGTTGCTAAAGGGTGCAAACCAGTTGAAATTCATGGAAGAATGTCAACTGTGTATGGTGCCACATGATTCAGCCAAAAACATGTCTACAAGTGGGCTAAATTGTTGAAAGAAGGACGGAGCAATGTTGAGGATGAAGACAGGTCAGGGAGGCCTACAGAAGTGAGGTCTCCTGAGGTGATCGAATCAGTCAAGGACCTCATCCAGTCTGACAGAAGAAATACTGTGAACTGCTGAGGCAGGTCAAGAAAGGCATAAAGATCAAACGCAGGGGTCATCAGTCAGAAGGAGTCACAACCGGTGCAGACCATCAACGACCCTCATCCCCCTTACAGCACGGGCCTTGCCCCTTCAGACTTTCACCTGTTTGGTCCGTTGAAAGCGTTCACGAGAGGCATGAAGTTTAAAAGTGACGATGAAGTCAAAAGTATTGTGAGCGACTGGTTGAAACATCAGTCCAAAGATTTTTACGCTGAGGGAATACGGAAGCTTGTGCACAGATGGGAAAAGTGTGTGACAGTGCTGGGAGACTACGTTGAAAAATAAAAAAAGTAATATCCTATCTGTATTAGAAGTACTTATTCCGAAAAATTCACCTTATTTATTGAATGACCCTCGTATATATATATATATATATATATATATATATATATATATATATATATATGTGTGTATGTGTGTGTGTGTGTGTGTGTGTATTTAGACAGCAATCCTTCTTTCAGGCTCATTTCATTGAATACGACAGACAAGGTATTTTCATTTAGTTTTTTATGCAATTTCTCATGCGATCTAATTTTTTTTTCTTTTCAGACAATAAATTATATAAAATCTGTCCGAATGTTCTTTTTCTAAGTGCTTTCGGCTACACATTTAGACATTTTCAAGGTTGAAATATTTTAACTGTTAAATAAGAAATAGTTTGTTGCATATATGTCTTTATATAATGTTTTAATTTTTCAAAACACGGTCAAGATAGTGTGTCCATGTTCATAGTTTTCGGTATTAATATGAACGAATTGGGTGATATAGTTATTAAGAAAAATCTATATTAACTAATCATAAATAGAAAAGCTTACTACAAATTCAGTGGCGCCAATCTTTAAAATAAATTTGAATTCTTTTGTGTGTATAAACGTGCAGATTTTTGTAAATACGGATGTCCATATACACCATTATCAAAATGTAAGAGCGATTATTATAGTAAATGTAAAGTCTAAGTTCTTAAAATTCAATGCAACATTAGATAACCGGGAATATTTTACTAAATTTCTAAGGTTAATGGGTAGTTAAAAATATATATAAAAAGGCGCTCACCTTATATTCCGCAAGTAATTTTTTTTACAGATATAACTCCCATAGAAATATAGATAAACTTCCGGTTGAAATCAAGCTGTCAAACCTGTCAACACCGTACCTAGGCACGTAACTCCGTGGTAAAACAAATGCATTTTTACATTTCAAACAAAAATTAAGTAATATTTGTTTTAAATGAGATTACCAGAAAAGATTCTGTTGGCTACTTTCTTTTGAATTTATGGAGAGCTGCGATTCGAAATTATCCATAATCTCTTACTTGTTATTATTATATACAGATGAAAGTGTTACTTTCTTTAATAATTAATTGCGTTGACGTCAGGTGACTTTACAAGAGGTACTGTTAAAATGTAACCCACACTTGCCGCATAGTCGATTTATCAACGCATAAACCAGTTCACTTTACCAGACTATTCTGATGTGAGGAATGGCTAGACACCCTGCAGGGTTAAAAGAAAAGACCTTCCAAAGGGACGATAAATCACTGTGTAGGCATCGGTTATCTCGACATTGACTGCTATCTTTGTAGCCATTGCATTGACGACAAGGCATCAGTGGAGATCACGATTAGGGCGGCGGCTTATCCTTGTCCGTAACCAAGGAAAGCCTTCAAGTTGGAAGCGAGTTGACTGTCAATGAATGCCTCCACGTCTTTCAAGACAGATCCTTTGAGGTAAATGCTCAGAGGCTTAACTGTGCAGAAAGCCTGCGACCACACCCAGTCACGAGGATAATGATTTAGCGTGAATCTACCGTATGACTAATGATTATCATTTATGGAATCTCGCTCTTTTCAAATCTATCATTTGTTAATTGGTTCGGTTTGTTTTGCAGTATATCAACCTATATGAGTCATTTAATGTTGACATGTTTGTACGTATTTTGATTGTTTTGGAGATAATAATAATGGTTTTGTGATAAAGGCTAACTAAATAATCTATAGCTGGGGGTATAAGCGGCGGATTCATAATTTTGTTGTTTTTCTTCTTTCTTTTTTTTTTTAGATGTGTTTCGGTATATATTCTAGCGAATTTCACTTTTTTAAAATTTATTTTGGTAGATAATAATAATGTTTTTTGATAAAGTCTTAGTAATAAGGTCTTAGTAATTTTAGATGTGTTTCGGTATATTGTCTAGCGAATTTCATTTATTTTTTTATTTTTTGGTAGATAATAATAATGGTTTTGTGATAAAGTCTTACTATTTAACCTATAGCTGGGGATATAAGCGGCGGATTCATAACTTTCTTAAAAGAGGAGATAATGAAATTTTAAAATGTTGGTTTCTTCTTTTTTTTTAGATGTGTTTCTGTATATAGTCTAGCGAATTTCATTTATTTTTTTTATTTTTTTTGTAGATAATAATAATGGTTTTGCGATACAATACTTACTAATTAACCCATAGCTGGGGAGAAGTGGTGGTTTCATACCTTTCCCAAAGAGAAGATGATAAAATAATAATGATTTTTGTGATACAAGTCATTAATTAAACCATATCAAGTGGAGAATAGGTGGATTCATACCTTTTCCAAAGAGGAGACGATGAAAAATTAATAGCTTTTACCTTACGAATTAACCCCTAGCTAGTGAGGGATTAGAAATGGATTCACGCCTTTCCCATGGGTATTAGTGCGTAAGTGAATAGATCGAGCCAAACTGGAATTGAAACTCGCTCTCCGATTAACAATGCCGAGCCATTATCTACATCCGCACATCTTACATTCTATTCCATATATTAGTTGTGAGAATGTACGTCTGTTTAACCGAATTTCTATCCAAACTAGACGTAGTATGTTCACTTGACATATAATAAAAGTAACAAAACATAGTTGTACGTCTTCTTAATTCGCTTTAATATGGCCGGCTATCTTAACACAGTATGCAGACTATTATATATTACGAAAATCGATATGTAAGCGCTGGGGAAAGCGACACCTGAACGCAAAAGCAATGAAATACTATTATTTTCTCATATAGCCGCAATGTGTTGGTATGAATGTACTAACAAATTATATTTGAATATATAATCAAATGGATAGATATGTAAATATATAAGACTGATTCTTAAAACCCTAGCGGGATTTTTGATTCACGAAATGAAGCTATTGGCTGCTGAAAATACTTGGGCAAAGTTTCTAACTACGTTTTTTTTTTTTTTTTTTTAACCTTTTAATGGCAACTCCCGTAATAGCACTGAGACAATTGAGGGTCGCCAAGGTTTAATATTAACAGAGAATTGCTTTGGGCTTTTGAGAAAGGAAGGGGAGTAGTCCCACTGGTGGAATCTTCGAAGTTTTATATTCCGATTTGAAATTCACCAACACTGGATGGGGAAGGCCTATTTGGAATATATTTATCACTTGCCCGATCGAAGCGAAATGATTTCAGTATTTCCAGATCTATGTAAAACTTATATAATCCACATCAGTTATCTATCTATCTATCTATCTATCTATCTATCTATCTATC
>OZ010589.1:95858544-95913544 GCA_963932145.1 Acanthosepion lycidas | reverse complement strand
CACAAAAAAAGGCAAAATGAAATTCAATTTTCAGAACAATAGGTTAAATACAACAAAACTGACAGGTGAATTGTTTAAAAAAGGAAAAGAAAAAAATATTCATACAGTAGAAAATATCGTTTTAAACTGATTTATTCGTCTAAGTATAAGTAATTTACATAATTATTTTATCGGAGAACACTTCTAGAATATTTATTCACTAGGATACTTGATAATTCTGGCAAAGAGCATCACGTGGTGCATAGAGTGTCACCATTGTTATTCTTATGTTAACAACACGATGGAGAAGATAAACGAGCTTAGCGTTGACTTGAGACAGAATTATTAAGTTCCACAAGTTGGGAAATAGTTACCACACTATTTCAAACCGCTTAGCTATCCCATTTATACATACTGTTATAAAGAAGGGTAAACTGTTTGACACAACAAAGAATTTGCCTAGGCGTGGAAGAAAACCCAAATTGTCACCGAGAACTGCACGAAAACTGTGTCGCCAGGTTAATATAAACCCAAAAGTTATTTTGAAAGATATCACCAAAAGTTTGGATACAATCGATATCAGCGTAACTACTTGAAAAACACAATGTATCTTAAATAGAAATGGTTTGTAGGGAAACCGACCACGATGGACCCCTATTCATAAGCCATGTCACAATGTTGGACAAAGAAAATTCCTTTTCGGAACAAGTACTATGGAGTGATGAAACAAAAAACGAGCTTTTGGACATAATGATGTACAAAAACTTGGTGCAAGAAAGGTGAGGGTTTCCACTCTAAGGACACAGTGGCCACATTAAGTCATGGAAAGTTGTTTCACCTCAGGGTTGACTGGGCAATCAATTGGGATAAGAGAAATAATGATATTTGCAGACTATATCAAATTTCTGGATAAAAATCTACAACTATCAACACAAAATTTTTCATCTAGGCCGGCAATTTACCAACAAAATAATGACCCCAAACATACGTCTAAATCAGTGACTACGTGGCTTCAGAAAAAGAGGATTTCAGTTCTTCCATAATATTCAATAAGTCTTGACTTGAATCCTATAGAAAATCTATGCCAAGAATTGAAATTTCCAATAAATCCGCGCTACCCAAAATTTTCAGAAATTATAACCTGTAACGATTGAAAAATGGAAGAAAATCCCACAAAAGTCTTGTCCAAATCTCATCAAAACTTTAGAAAACGATTTAAGCAATTTATAAAGATGAGAGCTTAGGCTATTGTCTATTAATATTGTTATGAAAATTGAATTTTGTATTACTTTTTTGTGCTTATTAACATAAAAACTTGGCATCATACAGGCGTTAGATTCTGAGAAATAGATAAAAATATTCCAAATTCATGGGTGTACGAATCATTTCATCGTTTACTGTATGTGTATATATATATATATATAGATATATATGTGTATATATGCAGAGAGAGAAAGAAACAGACAGATTTCCTCATATTAATCTCTTTCGATATCTGTATACTGGGCAACAAGCACGTATTACCCTCCTGCAATTATTTTCTGATGTACATCTACGCTGGCGTGATAGCGTCATTGGAAAACGTTATTGCTCAGTGATGCGAACATGTGATGTCTGGCACTGCTTTATTTAAAATGCGCTATTCGTGTCGTATTATTAGGTTGGTGCAAAAATAATGACGTAATAATGTCGTTTTTTGACGTTAGAAATACGTCAAAAAACGACATTATTGCGTCATTATTTTTGCACCAACCTAATAGATTTGGCCGTCCAATATCGAAGCACAGAGCGAAGAGTCACTTCCGAAAAACGTATCAATTATCCGAAATGAATAAACCCTCCTAGATAGTCAAGAAACCTGCCCGCTAACTAATGGCTTTTGTTCTACAAAAAGCATGGGTCCATCTCCCTGTCATGGCACTCTTTGCAGTGTCAATTTCACCATACTAAACTTGTCAGGAATAAAATTTCAGACGCACTCAGTATAGTAGCTGATTGCTATTACGCTGAAAGATATCCAAAGATTGCAATTTTTATAATGCTATCTTCTATCCCTTTTTTGCCCACGAAAAATTGACATTTTTATGATGTTGATACATCATTTTCAGTCAGTTCACACACACACACACACAGACATATATATATATATATATATATATATATATATATATATATATATATATATATATATATATATATATGTCCTGACGATTGCGTCTAGTATGAAACAGTTCGTCGCCGCTGAGTGTCGACTTCAATGTTCACGTTCACTATATTACATCGTATATATATATATATATATATATATATATATATATATATCCGATGCGAGTAATATATAAATTCCAAAGTTCGCAGCATTAATCCAAAAGAGGGCTTGATACGGATAGAAGAGCGATAATTATTTATTTATTATTAGGTTGGTGCAAAAATAATGACGCAATAATGTCTTTTTTTGACGTATTCTTTTACGTCAAAAACGATATTATTACGTCCTTATTCTTGCATCAACCTGGCTCTATAGGATTATCTTAGGTTTTGCTCTACTTAGTGTATTGAGCATTAGTTTTTTTTAATCTGTTTGGGAGTTTTTTTTCTTTGGACTTGGAGCTTGAACAATGGACGATTGTTTTCGCCTTGGTTTAACGTTCTTGGTTCTTTCTTTTTTTATTCCCCATTTTTCCTCGGGTACCAATTTGTTCTACTGCAAGTTGAGCTATCCGAGGTTTTTCCAAACGAGTATCACAATATATATATATATATATATATATATATATATATATATATATATATATATATATATATATATACCATTTTATTCGGGACTCGAAACAATTTTCTTGTAGATAAGAACGTTCTAAACAAATTGACTAAGTAGATTATATCCCCATAAAAGTATAAGAGGTTTGTCAGGATAATTAAAGTCAAAGATCGCATTAATACGTAATGAGGATATAAGAAGTTGTCTAGTCCACTCGACACTTCGACGTTTAGTACATAGACATCAGATTCAAATGAAAGCAGGAATGATGTGCTGTATGAGTGTTGACAGGTCAATGAATATGGATATTGCGTAATTTGGGCTTTTGTCATGAAGTCGCTGGGCAGAGATGGAATCTAAATGAAGACATTTTCATTGAAATTATCAGTTTGGACGAAGCCCTAAAGCCTGGACTTTGGTTAAATTTTGTCTTTTCCTTATCTTAAAAGTGCAGGGCGAAGATATATTATAACTGAAGGAATCTTCACTAAAATTATTGGTTCGGACGAATTCCTGAAACTGGGCCTTGGTTGATTTTCGTCTTTTCTTTCCGTAAAATTACAGGGCGGCCATAGAATTTGAATGAAGTAACCTTTACTGAAATTATTGGTTCTTGGAATATACGCGCGCACGAGTGCCTAAAACTGGACGTTGGTTAATTTTCTTTTAGGTTCATATAAGTGTCAGGCAGCGATGGAACGTTACTGACTGTATCTTCTTTCATATTATCAACTCTTTGAAAGTGGATGGTGGTTCACACCTAGGAGAGGACTGGGGTTAACTTTTCTTATTTACTTTTCATGAAGGGGTCTGGTAGAGATAGAATTTAAATGAAGAGATTATCCCTAAATTTACCAGTTCTGACTAGCAGACTACTTTATGAAATTTATAGGGAATTTGTTTTCAAGACTCAGAATGGCGGTACCGAATATGAAAAAAAAGAAAACAAAAATGACTTTCTATTATATTTTAACTTTTCATTTGAGAAAAAAAACATCAACCTTTGAAATTTGACATCTGTGATTTTTAAAAACCATATACTCCAAGTGAAGCAGTTCTGAAATATTTTTTATAAACCCAATGGCTAATCAGAATCATTTATTTACATTATTTATATGAGGACTATTGTCCCCATCCTTGTTGTTATCATAAAATTACAGTTGTAGTGTTCTTCGTTAGGGGTATATTGACCTACGTCGAACAAGACAAGATATCCCTAGACATGGGCAATGGAACGAGAACAGTGTACTCCCATAGATTAAACAAAGGGTTCAATATGTAGATCAAAAAATACCCGAATAAGAAAGTGAGGAGACAACGGTTGAAACGATGTGATAACAACAACCGCATTCAGAACATTCTCCGTAAACATTTTTGCCGTAGGAAAATTCGCTTCAGGAATTTTCGCCGTCGGAATCTTCACTGTATACGATTATTGCCGTAAGACAATTTCGTCGCATTTCTTTTTTTAACAAAAAAATCAATCTGAAAACTGGAGTTTTGTTCTTAAATAGCCTCGTTATATAAAGGGTTTCATATTCATGTCATGTATGGCGCCAAATCCGTTCAGAAATATCTCTCAGCTCTGTATAACGGCTTTCTAAGATCACTGATTAAAAAAAAAAAAAAAGCTTTGTGCGTGTCAATTCTGGAGGTTTTGGCAAAGATCATCCTTCTGTAAACATTGTGGACTGTACCAAACAACAGAAAACACATCACTTGAAGATTGCCAATAGCAGCAACAATTAAATGGATAACATATTTAACTTGATAAAATAAACAATGATAGAATCAAGAGGCTGATATTCCACATCACTATTGGAAAAACCGACAACAATGAATATTCCCTGAAAAACTGTTTTAATCAAAATATTTTACAAATTCCTACCGAAAACACTACTAGCTCTTCGGTGAATGAATGCGAAATGTTTCCTTATAGGGAAACGACTAATATTAGCATTACTATTACTATCAATCAGCTCTTCCCAATTGGATAGGGTAGTTGCTCTTCGTATCCGGAACGTTCGCCGGAAACATTTTTGTCGTAGAAAAACTCGCTGTATAGGATTTTTGCCGTTAGACAATTTCGCCTCATTTTTTTTCGATACCCTTATCTTGAACGTCCCTTTTGGAGTAATGTTAAATTTAATATGCGAAGTAACTTGTTATCAAGTATACAGGATGTCTTTTTTTACAGGGTCAAAAATCAGTAAAGAAATTAAAAAGTAAACATTTATTCAAAAAAAAAAAAAGAAAGAAAGAAATAAAAGACTAAAAAATATGAAATTAACAAAGAATAAATTTAATATGTGTGCAAATTCCAAGCAATGCCTCCTAAAAATGTGTTTGTTGCGGATTCTAGTTGTAAGTTTGTTTGAAATAATATATATTGCTTGAGTGAGAATTATTGGCAAATTGACATTATGTTAACAGAGAGTTTAACGTTAAGTCTGAAATATGAAATATGCTTGACGTAGTTTCTGGTGTGAAGTTGAAATTTTTGCTCTCCTCACTGACGAGGATGAATGATGTAGGAGTTTGATTCTATAACTTCACTTATCAAAATGTTTAAATCGAAGTACCAATAGTGTGAGTCAGAGATATTTGATAACAAGGAATTTCACATATTAAAAAATGCGACGAAATTGTCTTAGAACAAAAATCCTATATGGCAAAGTTTTCAACGGCGAAAATTCCTAAGACGACTTTTTCCTATGGCAAAAAATGTTTACGGTGAATCTTCCTAGAACCGGATGTCATTTTTACGGGGTCAAACATCAAAGAATAAATTAAAATGTAAACATAAATTAAAAAAATAAGAGACTAAAAATATATCAAATTAACAAAGAAATAACGAATTTTGTTTGTAAATAATTTGTGTAAATTTCAAGACTTACTGAAAGTTTTCTTTGATCAGATATTTTATATTGAAATTGTTAACGTATTCAAGTTGTAAGTTTATTTGAAATAATATATATTGCTTAAGTGAGATTTATTGCCAGACTGATATTATGTTAACAGAAAGTTTATGTTAAATCTGAAATATGAATGACGGAGTTTCTGGTGTTAAGTTGAATTTTTTGCGCTCCTCACTGACGAGAAAGAATGATTTAGAATTTTGAACCTATAACTTCGCTTATTAAAATGTTTAAATCGACGTACCAATAGTTATAGTTGATAAGTTATTTGCATATTAAAAAAATGCGGCGGAATTGTCTTCCGGCAAAAATCATATGCGGCCAATTTTTCTACAGCTAGAATTCCATAACCGAGTTTTCCTACGGCGAATGTTCCTAGAACCACCAACAACAAAGACGAAAACAATAATCCGAATATAAATAATGTAAACACGGATATTATTTCTCACTGTAATGTATTCGGCTATTATAGTAAATGTGTGTTCAATCTCTTTTACTGGTCAGTGTATATTTGGAATCACTGGAGTACTGAGCAGTACTAAAATTAAGAACTAGACGTGAAAAATACCTAGGCAAGGGCAGCAGAACATTAACAGACTACTCATGAAGAATTCCTGGTAGATCGATAAACATTCGAGGAAGAATACAAGGTACAAGGATCAAAAGATGAGGACAATGGTCCAAATAAGGATAATGTAAATTATAACTCCCCATCCCAGAGACTCAAATAGAGTTTAATCCGAACTCACTTTAGAATTAATTTTTGTCACGTCAAAAGCAATTTTAATAACACCTAATGCATAAGTTCGGATCAATCAGTATGTTGCCGGATCCTTCATTAGGTTGATGTTCTAGTGGAAATTTTTGCGATGCCAACGAACATTCGTTGCCACTTTTGTAATATCAACGAATACTCGTTGTCACTTTCGTAATGATTGTTGTAGTAGAGACTTTGTAATCGCAGATACAACTATAGTAACGCTGTTGAACAATACTAGTGTCAGACGTCTTCGAATATCATTCTCACTAATAGTACTTGCTCGATAATACTCGCTCGAATAGTAACCACCGAATAGTGATCCGTATAGTGATCAGTATAGAGAAATAGTATAGAGAATAGCGATCCGTATAGAGGATTAGTGATCAATTGGACGCCACGCTAATTCCCACAGACATTTCTTAATTATTCAAAATGCGATCGCCTGTGTTTGCTCAGTGGCGATCTATGTTCAAACTGTTGTGTTTGCAGTGATATTTTATTCCTATATGACAAAAATAGAAATCACTATTCAGTCGTAATTGATGTAGCGGAACAGACTTGTTAACAATTATGCCAGGTCATGGTACCCTCCAGATGCGTAATTATGAAAGGAATTTCTATCTGACACTCGTTAGTTGGGATTTTATTTGAGATTTTGCAACATGTCAACAAATATTGGTCTCATTTCTTTTTAAATTTGGAAAGTTTTTGATAAACTTAAGGTAAATTAAGGGTGTGTTTATTATTGATTACATAGGCATAAGTTGCTCATACCTGAGTCTACACCGTCCTGGGTATGACGATAAACTACATCCGACTTTAAAGCCTTTGGTTATGAGGTTTTCAGTAGAATGGACCGACCTCTTAATTGCTGGTGTTCTCAGGTCCACCTGTAGCCGGGGTGGTAGCGCCCGGCATGGTCCCAAGTATGTGCAAATAGTTAACCCCATAAAAGTGGTCAATATACTATGAAAATATAAAAACCGGTTTAAATATCGGTAATACTACTTTAGAAACTTTTTACAGGCAATAGATTTTGGAAAAAGAATATTAGATAATATATTTTTGAAAAAAATATTAATACTAATACATTTTTTTTTAAAATATTACCAACAATATAATTTTGAAAAAAAATTATTACAACCAATACATTTTTTAAAAAAAAATATTAGCAACAATGTATTTTTGAAAAAATATATTACCAGCAATAAAATTCTTGTCGGCATTGAGGTGTTGATATGCCGGTAAACAAAACAAAGCTGGGTCTACATACACACAATCTTTTTGTCGTAGAGAGTATGGCTTTCCTTTCTTCAGATGATGCAGTCGAATTAGCTACATTGATAAGGTACCTATAAGGTTCGATCTAAGTGTACTATAGATAGTGTTAATATGAAATAATGACAAAGATAGTGTTAAAATGAAATCATTATTTTCAACGTATGGGGTACCCAGTTATGAACGAACTCACTATTCAGTCGTAATTGATGTTACGAGGCATGCTTGTAAACCATTACACCAGGTCAAGGTGCTCAAATGATTATCTAAGCCTAGCTTAGATGTAGCACAAGGTCAAAAGTATGGGGCACCTAGTGAGGAACGAACTGACGATTCAGTCGAAACTGATGTAGCGAGACAATCTTGCTAACCATTAAACCGCATTTGAGTGACTTCAACTATTTCTAAGTGTAGTTTAGATATGGCACAAGGCCGAATGTGTGGGGCATCCAGTAAGAAACGAAATGACTATTCAGTCGTAACTGATGTATTAGGTTGGTGCAAAAATAATCTCGTTTTCTCAGATATTAACATCTGTGAGAAAACGACATTATTTTTGCACCATCCTAATACAAGACAATCTTGCTAACCATTAAACAACGTTTAAGTGCCTCCAACTATTTTTTTAAGTGTAGCTTAGATGTGGCACAAGGCCATTTTTTTAGGTAGGAAAACAGCGAAGATCGAACTCACTACTCAGTCGTAACTCATCTTTCGAGACAGGCTTGCTAGAAATTACACCACGTTGAGGTACCCTGATATGGCTGCTATATATGATATCTTTTGTTAACGTTTGTCTTCTTAGTTCCTGTGCACTTATTGTTCTATCATAATAATGTCTTTCTTGTTCTCATATTGATTCCCATTCAGTGACAGCTTGCGTCCGTTCGGCCATATTTGCCTTCTATTTTTTTTAATAATTAAAAAAAATATATATACTGATTTTTTTTTTTTTTTTTGCGTAAGGAAACAGTTAACTGCTTAGAAAAGACTTCGATTTCAAGCCAGTTTGGTTACTTTCACTACTCATTACTTGAAGAAATACCTTTGGTTAAGATGAGAATCTATCACTTGGATTACATATCAAGTGAGACTGGTCGCTCTTGTAAGCCAAGTGAAGTCAAGGACAACTGTGAATTTAAATGTAGTTGGCGTGGTTATTGTCAAACAGAAGTTCTACAGCTTTAGTTGGTAATCATTCCAGAGATGGTGACTCTATAAAAAAGAATGCATCCTTTCTCTAGCAGCTCGTCTCAGTTACAATAAAACGCACATTGAAATTATTCAATTACACGAGTTGCAGTTGGTAAATATGAGCCTTTTGTTTGATTTTAGTTTCTGGCCTGACTGATAGTGGATGTAGTGTTTAAGGGCGATAGGAATGTTTTTGACTAAAGGCTCATTGCTTTCAATATTTGCGGTGTGCCTGAGATAAATCAATTTGCGCATCTGGCAAAAAGGAATTTCATTAGTTTTTCGTTAAATATCAATAACTACAAACAAAAACAGCTGCAGATGAATTCCGAAATCTAATGGCACATTCCATTTTCCCTGTTGATAACTGTTACGCCATCTTAGTCACTGATTCATTCATTGATTGACTGACTGATTCACATATACACAAACACACATATACACACGCACACATATACATACGCACACAGGCATTCACATTGTTACTCTTCTTGTCAGACTGGTTTTCATTAATTGTTCTTTTTATTCCAATTCTTTAAATTTTTTAATTGCTTTTTCTCTCTTTCTTTCTTTCCTTCCTTCCTTCTTTCTTTCCCTCTTTCTTTCTTTCTTTCTTTCTTTCACCTACACACACTCTTTCATTCTTTTTTGTTCATATTTCTTTCATTTTCAAAATTCCGTTTTCTTCCTTTTTCTTTCTTATTCTTTCATCGTTTTTGCCTTCATTACTCTTACTTTTCTCTTTCTTTTTTTTATTTACTGTTTTTCTTTCTTTCTTTGTTTTTTTTTCTTTGTCTATCATCATGCTCTCCATACGCACGCTTATGGTCATTCTGAATATCTTTCATTCTTATTTTTATTCCTGTTACTTTGATTTTAATTTCGCTTTCTTTCTTTATTTCTTTTTTCTTTCATTGTTTTTCTTAATTTCTCTTGCTTCTGTCATTGTTTGTTTGTTTCTTTCTTTTTATCTATCCCTTTCCTCACGTCACTCACTCATTCTCATTCTAGATTTCTTTCATTCTTTTTTCCTATTTCTTTCTATTTTAATTTCGTTTTCTTCTTTCTTTCTTTCTTTTCCATTCCTGTCAATCATTTTCTTCATTTCTCTTGCCTTGGATTTCTTTCTTTCTTTCTTTCTTTCTTTCTTTCTTTTGCTTCGGTCTTTCTTTCTCATTCTTTCTTTGTCTGTTTAATTTCTTCCTCTTCGTCTATCCCTCTCATCCCTCCAACCTCTCTTATTGTCATTCTGGATTTCTTTCATTCTTTTTTTTCCTATTTCCTTCAATTTTAATTCTGTTTTATTTCTTTATTCCTTACTTTGTTTTTTTCATTGTTTTTTCCTTCATTTCTCATGCTTTTGTCTTGCTTTCATTTCCTTTTTCTTTCTTTCTTTCTTTCTTTCTTTCTTTTTCATTGATTTTCCTTTATGTCATTCATTGTATTTTCTTCATTTCTCATCCTTTTTTCTTTCTTTCTTTTCCCTTTTCTTTATTCTTTCTTTCTTTCTTCTTTTTGTTTCATCGTTTTCCTTCATGTCTCTTGTTTTTGTCTTTCTTTTTCCTTCTTTCTTTCTTTCTTTCTTTCTTTTTCTTTGTTTTTTCCTTCATTTTTCTTTCCTTTGACTTTCTCTCATTTTCTTTCTTCCTTTCTTTCTTTCGTTTTTCTTTTGCTTTATTGTTTTTTACTTCATCTCTCTTGCTTTTGTCTTTCTTTTTCATTCTTTCTTTCGTTTTCTTTCATTTTTTCCTTAATTTCTTTTACTTTTGCTTTATTTTTCTTTCTTTCTTTTTCGTTCATTGTTTTTCTTACTTATTTCCATTACAGTCAGATTGTCATTCTGGGTTTCTTTCATTCTTCTTTGTATTCTTAATTCTTTCATTTTTTCTTTCTTCTTTTCTCTTAATTTCATTTTTCTTCCTTTATTTTGCGTGATTGTTTTAAATTCTTTCTTTTTTCATGCCTTTATTGCTTTCTTTATCTCACAGTTTCGTTTTATCTTTATCTCACGCTTTCTTTCTTTCTTTCTTTCTTTCTTTCTTTCTTTGTTTTTTCTCTGTCCTATATACTTTTTTACTTCTCTTTCTTTCTATCATCTTTTCTTTCTCTCTCTCTTTCTCTCACACTTTTACTTTCTCTCTCACACTTTTCTCTCTCTCTTTCTCTCTTTTTATCTTTCTTTCTTTTTCCGATTTTTTTCAATTCGCTATTCAGTCCATGTTTAGTATTTATTTAGTCGAATAGTCATTGAAAATATTAAAGCTATCTCTGAAATTGTCCGCCGTTATTCATTTAATTTGAACTGAAACACGGATGCTGTCTACAGAAAATAGGAAATAATTTCATTTCTTTTCTGCTGTATTTTGAGAATGTTTATTTCATTTGTTTATTTCCATTTTTGATTAGAATAGAAAGAAGTTAAGTTTGAAAATAATTTAAGTTTAATAGAAAATTCAATAGAGTTCAAATCCTGTTTAATTTAGATTTTGCGTTCCTCATCAAGCTTAACCCAAAATTTTCATGTCGAGATAATACGACTCTTATTAATAATATTAGGTTGGTGCAAAAATAATGACGTAATAAGGTCGTTTTTTGACGTATTTTTTAACGCCAAAAAACGACATCATTACGTCATTATTTTTGCACCAACCTAATAAAAACAGTGAAAGCTTTAAAAAAAAACAAAAAAAAACAAACTCTATACTAAAACCTATGACAATATTCCTACGTTGATTTCACCTGAATATTCAGCAGTAACATGTGTTGGTGCCAGTTGCTTGGACCCCCATGCTTACAGCCAAAACACGCCGAATAGGTGTTTCTCGTAGTTAACACGGCATCGATAAGCACTTTAGACCAGGAGCATTACGCGTCCTGGTTATGACGATAAACTGCACCCGTGTCCTGGGTGAAACGATAAACTTCATCCCCGTCTTGGTTTGGTTTGGTTTGTTTTCTTTTACAGTATATCAACCACAATGGGCTATTGAATGCGTTAAAAGCGATTGTGAAGCTTTACCAAACGCCACAAATGTAATAGACAGAGGTCGTCTCCGCAGTGTGCTCTGGCCAACGAGCTGCACTTATATGGATGTTTGCGACAACTATCTCATTTATGTCCTCACCAACTATGGACCTGATTCCGTCGTGTGATTTGATGGGTACCCTGATTTCAGCATGTCAAAAAAGGTGGCACAGCAAAGCCGCATTTCCCAACGTCAGAATGTATCAGAATGTATCCCAAGACATTCTGTTTGAACTGAGCTCGCAGGTAACCGGTAACCAACACACATTTTTAGCAAACCGTGAAAATCAGGCAAGGCTCATTGCTAGATTGATGACAGTACTTACGGCCATGCTTATATAGCATGCCACCAGAGTACATCAGATACAGACGCTCTGATTTGTAGCACTGCAAGTGAATTTGCAGGTAGCACTCAAAATCCAGTTATAGTAGTCGAGAAAGACACCCACTTACTCGACATGCTGGTTGATAAAGCTCTCCCGAATCTATACATGCATTATAACAGAAATGCTATCTCTAGTGCAGAGAGTTAAAAACCAGCACGGCATCCAGGTGCAAGGGATCACCTATATGTTGCTCATATGTGACTAGGTATCCGCACGCTACAATATCGAGAACAGATTTAAAAGTGCTTGTCGGAGTGAACTGGCAGATCATTGAAGTCTTCAAAAGGCCAGATGCAACATATTATGACATTGCTGGAACTGCTGAGATATTTCTTATCAAGATATATTGTTCAAATGATCGTTCAACAACTTTAGGCTTTGCCGTGTATTTGAAGAGGATGACGTCACTTTCAATGTGTGACCTTGCCAGTCTTCCTCCAACATCATCAGCAGCCAAATGCATATGATGCTTACTGTGACGTCACCCCGTCTGTCGCCGCGCCGTCGCCGTCCTATCCTGTCCTGTGACGACCAATGTGACTTGGTATTGGTCGCGGCACCAAATGTGACTTTCTAACCTTTTGCTGATTCGGATGGGAATCTGGTTAGATTCGGTATCAGCCTTGTCGTTCCCAGCTCGCCTCCAACGAAGTAACTGTTTTGATTTCTAGTCTAACCTACCCACGTTGTGATTTGATCTTAGGTAGACGAAATCAATCAGTCGCCGGGCCGTAATACAAGTCGACTCCGAACAAGGGTCATACCGCACAAGTATATGTAAAAGAAAATAAAGTAACAACTCGAAAAGTTCAAATGTGTTAAAAAAAGGATAACAATATATTTTTCTGGTTGCTGAAAACAGGACTGTGTCTTTCTCCCAAACGGCTAATATGGATACGTGACACTTTGCTGGATTTTCGCCAGCATCAAGTGGGTGGTCATCTGGCGACTTTGCACCCTGGTGCCAATTATTCGTTCCGATAAAATAATTTTTCTATCATGGCCAGCTCCGACACAAAACAGGTGCTCTTCTCAAATGATATTTCCGCAGATAGTTAAAGGTTTAATCTTTCCTTCCTTGTACTCTGCGGGTGGTCCAGTGGACATTTGTTTTTGGTCAGGGCGCGACCCAATTAATTTTTATCTCTTAGCATTCTGCCTTGTAGGCCACCTGACCAACCTGAATTTTTCATTGTTGCCATGGGTAGATTGCTATCTTCTTTCGCCGCGTCGTAACATAAATCAAATTAAATCAGGTATCTTACTTTCTTCGCTAATGAAAATAAAATCTTTACCACTTTTGTTTGTTAGAAAAAATAACATCGCTCAGTGTCTTTTCGTGATAGCTTCTTATCACCTAACTTAATTCTCGCCTTTTCCTTTTTTTTCACGCAACCCTAAATAGTGTCACATTACATCGCAGTTCTAGAGAACCCATGACAATTTGAGCCAATCAAGTGGAGCTGGCATCTCTGTGATTGCAAGCTAAATCCAATATTTAATGATAAACATCTCATATCTTATTCATGATTTAACGTGACTGTAAAACATGATGTAGTAAAAGAGGCAAGTGCAGAAAATCAGGATTAAACTGCACGCCAAATATTTTCCAACATTATTGGGTTAATTTGTACGGCATGCTTCCCTAGATGACGATAATGAAGATGAAATTTCTAGAATGACAGGACAACAACATGCACAGGATGTAATTGTTTGCACAAGTTCAGAAGTAATTATGACACTCAAATTCAACAAGATCGCAGTATAGCAGCTGCTGCACCTTGTTTATATAGATTCATTAGGAACCGCAGCAAAGATTGTCTTAAGATATTCATTCTACTTGTAGAAAAATGGCGTATTCTCTGTACTGTTTAGATTATAATTCTATTTTTTTTAGGTCAGATTGTCCTTATGTCCTAAAAATAAGGTTATAATTGAATTTCCCATCAAATTAGCTGGAAAAGCGGCATTACACATGTTTGTGATTTGAATGATTAAAAATTTATGTGTCCCCTCGGTAGAGACGGCTATCTTGGATTTGGGGCTCACGAGCATTTAGCTCACTTGGGACTGTTTAGAGACTTTATGAATTTTGAATAAGCAGGCCATAGAGTAGCACAACTGAAAAAACAATCAGATTTTCTATATTTATTTCCAATGGTATTGACCTATTTGAAATACCAGGCGCTGTCAGCTTAGATGTGCGGGGGTGATATGGATAACGGCACAGAATTGTTAATCGCAGAGCTGAGTTCCAATTGTATTCGGGGTCATTATATTCATTTACTCGCAAATACCCTTATGAAAGTTATGAATCCACATCTTCTCCCTCGGCAACAAGTTAATTAGTGGAACTTGTATTAGCAAAAATCCTTATTACCTCCAAAAATTCTTGCAATTTCAAAAATATAGTCTGGTTTTAAATACACTGCAAAATGTTAATATACTAAAAATGAAATCAATCATAAACAGAAGATTCGCATTATATTAGCGTTTATTTAATTGTATATTTCTGTTTACTTTCGAGTTCTACAATATACGAACAAGGAAGCAGTACTGGGTTTTATGTCAAAGACAAAGTATCTGTCTATATTTCCGAGATGAGGTATTATGTACATTATTTACATTATTCGGACAATTGTCCTCTTCTTTGTCGCCATATTTATTACAAAATTTCGTCCGTTGTACGCTCTGGCCTTCTTCAGGTGGTTGGAAACATGGCACAGTGGATAAAGGCGTTAGCTAGATCCAGTGACAGTACCCAAAGAGTATGAGTTCCATACCCGGTTAAGGCAGTGGAGAACATTCAGAGAGAAATTAAAAGGAGATAAAATTAAACATGGCACGTTGAACTAAAACAGTCTACCCCAGTGAGCTAAATAAAGGGTTCAGTTCGACATTCCAACCACCTAAAGAAGGCCGGAGCGTACAACGGCCGAAATGTAAATAAAAGTTATATAAAATTTAAGATTACTAGATGTTTTTTCGCAACAGGGTTCTTCACAGTATCTACTATTCTTGAAATTATGACTCACATTATTTGGCAAGAACTGAACTCTTTAATATTTAATCAGAAGTTGCAAAAAAAATTAAAAAAATAATGAAAACACTCCCACAAAAAAAAAAAAATCCAACTCTTTGAAGTAAAGGTTCTGATGAAATTTAAAAGTAGTTGAAGATGCTTTCAGTAGCAAGGCTGAAAATTAAGAAGGTCTGGAACATTTGAAGCTGATAGACACTCCGGAATAGCGCAATTTTCCTATGGCTCTGGAAATCTGGAGGCGACAGAATGCTCATACAGTGATATATTAATCAGTCGAAAGTTAATATTTACAATGCTTGGGTATTTACCTCTCTTCTTTAAACTTCTAAAACCTGGACTCCACATTGTGGACACTTGCATTGGTTAAAGCGTTTTCATCACAGATTTTGGGGAAGGATTCTCAAAATTATTAGGTTGGTGCAAAAATAATGACGTAATAATGTCGTTTTTTGATGTTAAAAATACGTCAAAAACCGATATTATTACGCCATTATTTTTGCACCAACCTAATAAATATCAGTCAATAACAGAAGCCACTAATATTTTGGCTCATTCTACATGTTCTTGTTTGACATTACAATTGGGGTTGTATAGGTCATTCGTAAAGCATGTAAATCTCTCCAAAATAAATAGCTTAAATTTCTAAAGGACTTTATCAAGGCAAATGTGACTTGATTTTGGCTTGATAAAATTTGCCTTGCTTTTACCTTCATGAAGTCCCTTGGAGGACGAAATGCTCCGGCTAAGATAAATCTTCCTTTTTTCTTTATTCATATTCTCTTTTTACAGATATACTTTATCTTAAATTTTTTAATGCATTAACTATGACAGTATTTATTTGTTGAAATTATTTGTCAAGATTTACAAACTCTTTGTTTCGTTCAATTTCGCAAACCAATGTATGGAATTTGAATAAGCTTATTTGTTTGGAAAAATTCTATGACAAAAAACCTACTTCGCGGTTTAATAATTTCTTTAATTTTTCTAATTTCATAGGACTTCATGGTAAAAAATATATTTTCTAAGAATATTTTTTCCTTTTTAACAGTGAAAAATAAATTCTTAGGGTTTCTTAATTTGAGCATGCAATATACAACTAGCCATGCGTAAATATTTATTTCTGAAGCCAAATTCCAACTTTTTGAAGCGTTTGGCGTTGTCATTTGTTTGTAGGCATCGCAAATGCAGGGCGAACTGGAAACTAGACTTTTGTATATAAAAAAAATCAAGGAAAGATATGCAAAAAACAATATGGCATTTATATTAAATAAGTATTTGTTACTTTAATCATTATTTTTTTTAAATACAGGGAGTATTTTGTATGTTAAATAATAAAACTTTAATATTTTCTCCAAAATTTATGAGAAGCTATTGTATTAAGTTGGTGCAAAAATAATGACGTAATAATGTCTTCTTTTTACGTATTTTTTAACGTCAAAAAAAGACATTATTACGTCATTATTTTTGCACCAACCTAATATTAAGCTACGCACCCTAGTAAAACCAACGGTACCTTGTACACCCTGTCTGTTTGCACTTCTCCCCAAAATTTGGTTGCGATCGGTCAATGTATGTCTATTTTAGAGGGGATGACAGACAAAAAGAGGGGCGGACTAACAGAAACCGCTGAATTTATATATAAATATTAGGTTGGTGCAAAAATAATGACGTAATAATGTCGTTTTTTGACGTATAACGTCAAAAAACGACATTATTACGTCCTTATTTTTGCACCAACCTAATAATAAAATGTTTTGTAGAAAAAATATCTCAGTTAAAATTAAAAAAAAAAAAATAAATTCCTTATCATTGCCAATAATCAGGTGTTTTTTTTTTTTGTTTTTTACGGCCACTCTAGAACTGGAATTTTCTTTGACAGAGATTAATGACTGCGTATATACTATTCGGCTTGGCTTTCCAGTACTGCTGACATAAATATCTGTATTTTCAGTGTAACAAGCTAAGAACATAACACGTAAAATTAGGAAAGGTGCATAATTTACACGCGGGCCGTTGACATCATCATTGCTGTTGTTTGCCACATCGTTTCGGCCGTGGTTTCTATCTGGACTGCATAAGGCTTACACCTACATTATGTTGAAACATCAGCGCCCGTGTTAACACCAAAGTTAAGCAATGTCGAATCAGGCCAGTTCAGAGATGGGTGACCGCTTGGGAATACCATGGGCTGCAGTCTTGGCAATTCAGGCGGTGAAATATCTCGTTTTCTGTTTCCTATTTTATCAATAACTTCACTGTATCTCACGTGCCCCGTCCATTTTCAGCCTCCAAAATACATACACACACACACACACACACACACACACACACACACACATATATATATATATATATATATATATATATATATAATCCAAGTGGATCCTAGCAATATGAAATTTTAAAACTGACCCCAAAAAAGGGCTCACATTATTTATTATAGAGCAAATAATTAATAAACAATAAAATCCCAAATGATCTCATGTGGGGAATAGCTATCGTTTATTAATTATTTGCTCTGTAATAATAAATACATCGAGCTCATTTTGTGGATCAGTTTTAATCTATTATATTACTAGGATCCACTTAGATTATATAATATTCCGCATATGAGGATAATTACAAAATTCATATGAAAATTCTCACTTGAAATTTTGAACTTTAGCGTTGCGACTCACACGTTCCGAGATTGTACAACCGTCAATAAATAGAACATTCTTAAAAAAAAACATCTTTCGGTCTACAAACAATTATTTTGTCTTCAAGTTTTAACTTTAAAGGAAAAAAAATTACAGCCTAATGATGGAGACATAGATCTTCGAAAGTACTTGCTTAACTTACAAAAATATACACTAGAAACATCTGACAACAGTTTTATAAATGAGAATCACATCATTCAATGGATTAACAGTATTTTAATGCATGCATTATGTTCTACTAGCGAAGGGATTTCTCTATTAATCGCATTAATATTGCTGAGTGATTCTATGCATGATTATATATATATATATATATATATATATATATATATATATATATATATATATATATATATATATATATAATCATGTGTCTTGTGTCTTTTCTATAAAATATTTAATGGTAATTTTCTGACGAGCCATCCTTTTATTCATAGAGTTTTTAAAATTCAAGCGCAGTTTATGATTGGCGGCAAGGTTTCACGATGTTCCTGTTTAAATGGCTAGATGTAACTGTAAGCTTTAAAGGAACAGTTTCCTCTCTTTCGCGTCTTGCATTCTTCTTCCTTCTTACTTTCCAGTCAACTCTGATCTTCAAAAATTTAAATGCAAAGTCAGTTGTTATCTTTTGACTTAATTCCTGTTCGTTTATTACATTCTTTACTTAATAATGTTTTTGGTTTCCTATTCTTGCCATTTTAATATCCTGGGTGTACCAGTAAAGTTGTTCAAATTGTGTAACAGTATAATTAACCATTATTATCAAAATGTTTAATATGTAAAAACCAATAAACTAATTGAGTTTTCTGGTTTTCAGATAAGACGTTTAGCTACCCTGATACCACTTGTAAGAATAATTGAAAACGCTTTGGATTATTCAGCAGAAAGAAAGCAGGTTAAAATTTTATTGTATCAGACACACTGTCTTCCAAACTGAGCAATGGTGAAATGCTCTGCTTTCCATCTTCAAAGTCCATTCAAGAACCATCAAGAGAACGATTAATAATTTAAAACAGATGGGACAGTAGAGATGAAAACTGGATCAGGAGGCCACAACAGAAAGAATGATTATCATTTCAACTTAAAGCGAAAGAGATCAATTAGTAAAGATCCAATTAAATCCATAAAACATTTGGTATGTGAGAGAGGAGTTTCAGCTATGACAGTTCAAAGAGTATGTGGAAAAATACTTGAAAATGAAATCGTACTTAGGTGGCACCTTGTTACTCCAGGACAGAGTAGAGGGCGAAGATCATCTTGAATAAGGTGTAAAATGACCCTTGAATAATACTACTACTACTACTACTAATATATATATATATATATATATATATATATATATATATATATATATATATATATATATATGAAATTAATTCCAATTCTACATGAACGCTGATTCTTAGCTATCATTAATTAATGATGAACATTTCATGTTGGTTTATGGTCGGTTCGATCACGATTCTTCTGTTAAGCTTCGAGAGTAATTATATATTCTTACTGGTTAAAGTAAAACCCAACATTGCTATAAAAACCTACCAGAATTAATTCCAGTAAGATATCTTTAATCATTTCTAAATACAACTGTTCAGAGATTACTCTCTCTATATATATATGTGTGTGTGTATGTGCATATATATATATATAGAAAAATAGAAAAGACCACGTTATGTAAATAATCCGAAGTTCTTTATTATTTTTGTTTTTATTTAAAAAAAACAGTGTTGAATACGTAAGTAGAGGGTAATTGTAATTAAAATATGATTACATCGCTACAGAAGAGTTCTTATGTTTCAAAAATAGGAGCTAAAAACTTCAATTTAATTAGAAAAATGGAATTAAATTAAGTAGAGAATGATGACGCAAGATGCTGGAATTCAACTCTCTAAGCAAGTTTCATGATATCAAGTAATGTTTGCATTCAATTTTTGAAGTAGAAAATGATGACGCAAGATGCTGGAATTCCACTCTCTAAGCAAGGCCAGCGTGGCCAAAAATGAAGAACAAGTAACATATCAGTGGATGCGGCTAAACCGCTGGTTTTATATCAAACTTTTTCTTCTCCCACTAACCGTGGGGTTGACGATAGATTACACCCAGCAGCAAGGCCTCTGAACTGGAGATTGGAGGTTTTCAGGTGCGTAGACCCGTAGCTTAATTGCCTTTGTTCCCAGGTTTACCCGGATCTGGGTTTATAGCACTTGTAAGGATAACAGCTATAAGCAAATAATGAACACCCCTAAAAATAAGCAAATCACTGTTAAGTCATAAGAATACAATTTTATAGTAAAATACATTTGTCGGGGTTTCCTTCTTTGCTTTTGATTCGAAGCCCTTCGTTATATAAACCTCTTATCATAATATACCATATATAAAGATCATCCTTTGTTCGTATTATATGCGCTATCCTTTTTAGATGTTGCTGTTGAGTCCTCAAGTAATGTGGTATATGTTATTTGTAACAGCTCTTTGTTTGTGATTATGTAGCGCAAGTCAACAAGGTTCGAAGCGGAATAATACTCGTTATGATGTACAGACATCATTTTCATTCATTGATTGGTCATGCCCAGCAGATAGTTTAGATCTTGATGAAAGAGTCTGGTGCCAGGCATGACATTCATATTAAAGATTTCGATTTGACGTGGTTATTTAAGAACATGACAAGTTATTAGGTTAATATTTGGGTTTTCGATCAGTTAGCGTCTGACAATTAACTCTCAGCTCCGTGAAAAACGAAATGATTGGAATCGGTTTTGTACAGTTTCCTTGGATATATATATATATATATATATATATATATATATATATATATATATATATATATATATATATATATATATATATATATATATATAGTGGTTGGACAAAACAATTAGAACAGTTGCAAAATCCACTCCTATATTTTAAAGACCTATTGTATTAAGAACTTTAACTAAAACTTCGTAATTACAGTTATATCTATTGTAAATACATTTATTTATCTAATTTACTGTCTTTGTCTTATTTATTTTTAGAAGTTAGTAAAATTTAAGCTAAATGTGTGACCTCTGTGACTTCCAAAAAGAGCAAATTGTTGGAGCTCGCATGGCAGCTGAACTGTTTGTTTTTTCAAGAGCTACCATATCAAGAACACTCATGCAATTCGAGAAACAGGGCAATACCTCTAGCAACCGTAGCAATTCGGACCGGACTTGCAAACTTACTGACAGGGACTGGCGTGCATTGAAACGCAATGTGTCAAAAAAACATCGGACAAATGCAGCCAAAGTGACTGCTGAGTTAAATAACCATCTGAATAGTTCAGTTTCTACTAAAACTGTTCACCGTGAGCTCCATAAGGCTGCATATCATGGAAGAGCGGCTGTGAGGAAACTTCTTCTTTCCACTCGCAACATTCAAAAGAGGTTGAAGTGGTGCAGAGATCACAATGGAACCAAATCATATTCTCAAACAAGTCCAGTTTTTCTCTTTTCCCAACTTCAGGGTGAGTTTATGTGTGGAGGCAGCCCAAAGAAGCTTACAACCCTGGCTGCCTTCTTCCAACAGTGAAGCATTGAGGTGGATCAGTGATAGTTTGGGCCGCCATATCATGGAAATGTCTCAGTCCAATAATTGCTCTGCATGGTAGAATCAACAGCAAAGATTACCCGGACATTTTGGGAGATTATGTTCATCCAATGGCCAAGACTTTATTCTCTGATGGTGATTGCGTCTTCCAAGACGATAATGCTCCAATACATACCGCTCGAGTGATTAAGAATTGGTATGAAGAGCATGAAAGTGAGCTTGAACACATGGAGTTGCCTCCCCAATCTCAAGATATCAATATTATTGAAAATTTGTGGTGTATTTTGGAGCAACAAGTTAGAAGCTGCTATCCTCCACCGTCGTGACGTGAAGAGCTGGAGAAGGTTTTAATGGAAGAATGAGTGAAAATTCCTCTGGATGAAGTCAGGAAGTTGTATGTTTCCATTCCTGGACGTATTAAAGCTGTCTGTGAGGTTAAAGGAAGACCAACTCCATATTAAATAAATTTTCTTTGAATTTAACAAGTGTTCCAATTATTTTGTCCAACCCCTGTATATATATATATATATATATATATATATATATATATATATATATATATATATATATATATATATATGTGTGTGTGTGTGTGTGTGTGTGTGTGTGTCTGTGTGTGTGTGTGTGTGCGTGTAGCAGGGGGACATTATCTTATCCTAGCTCAAGATCTTAACTCTCAAAAAGAACCAAAGTAATAGGGTTCCCGATAAAGGAAACTATCGGAATGACTTAGGCGATCATCAACCTCCACATCTTCCTGTCTCTTGTAGCTATTAAAAAGTTTTCTCTGTTTGTTATTTCTCCCAAACACTTTTCTACCATCCATTTGATCAAGCTCATCAAGTGTGTCACACACTGATTTCCTCTTTCCCTCAATCTGCCATGTGAGTACCAGGTTTTCCAAACCCTCCTTCCTCGTTACGTGCCCCATCAAGTTTCATCTGCTCCTTCCTAATGTTATATATATGTTTCCTTTTTGTTTACATTTCTTCATAACCTCGTCGTTGCTTACATGTTCGGTTCATTATGTCTTCAGCATCCTTCTGTGGAGCCACATTTCTGTTGCTTCTAGTCTCTTCTTCATCTTTGAGGAGATTGTCCAGCATTGGCTGCCATACAGGAGGACAGATGTCACGTAATAGTCCAATACGATGTTTTTCTCTCTTTTAATATTATGTTTAGCTTTTTTGAGGCATCTTTGGCCATCTCAGTATGTCATCGGATCTCAATGATAATCAATTTCCTTGTTATAGTAAAGTAAATTGTTATAACTATTTGTATATTATTTTATTATTTATTACTATCACATCCTGAAATTTTAAGATGCATTCAAAGAACGTGCCCTCAAAGAATTCATTGTCTTTTGTATTTCATGTTTTTTATTTTTTCTAAATTATATCTTGTGTACTAATCCTGGAATACTTAATAGAAAAATCAACGCATTTCGTTAAGAAAACGGCATTATATTATTTCCATTCTGTATCCTATTGAAGAAATCAATACACGAAGAAATGAAGAAATCAATACACTTATTTTGATTGGTTTTGGTTGTATGCTGTTTGTGCCACTGACAGATGGAGCAAAAATAACAATAAAATTAGAACGTACAATTTTCTATGACTTTCAGAAGAGTCATTAAAATATCTAACATCGTTCCGGCGCCCAAACGTTTCATATGTAAATGATACTTCGCCTAGACATAAACCAAACGTTTACATTCAATTCGGATTAGAACTGTACATAAAACAGAGACCGACACAGACGCTTTCACGCAGAATAGCTTCGGATACCAACCGTTTAACATTCATGCGTAGGCGCCAAAGGGACCTTTTTATACCTCTGAGCTTGAAGAGCTATAATAAATTCTTTCCAAGTGAGCTAACAGGTCAGGCTCTTATAAAGGAGAAGTGATTTAGACGTATGAACATCATCGGATAAATGCGGCAAAGGAAAACCTTTTGTTTTATAGCACTTATCAACAATTATTTCATATCATTATTTGATATTTATATTGATACTGACATTATTGTCTGTCCATATTTCTGAGATGAAATATTATGATTAGAATATTATTATTCGGACTTTATCCTCATCTTCATTGTCATATTCACAACGTTCCTGCCGTTGTAAGCTCCAGCTTCAAACCGGTCTTTCGAACAGAGGTAGATTGTTCTCGTTCTTTTCAAGTAATAACTGAGACATCCGAAGATGTTACTTGCGTTTAACTCAACTCTTCTAATTTTGGTTCGCCACTGCTGTAGGCTGATACTGAACTCTGGGTAAAGTCACTGGATGTAACCAACGCCTTTATACACTGGGCCATGCGTCTGGTGGACGAAATAAAGGGTTTGGTTTGAAATTACAGTCAACTGAAGAAGGCCGGAGCATACAATGACCGATATATATATATATATATATATATATATATATATATATATATATATATATATATATATATGCATATATATATATTAGCATATATATATTATATATACATATATATATTAGCATATATATGTATATATATATTAGCGTATATATATATATATATATATATATATATATATATATATATATATATATATATATACTTACATCATCATCCACGAAACTGGGTTAAATGCTAACCTTTCATATATATATATATATATATATATATATATATATATATATAACGTTCTTTTTATAGATACAAGTAATTAAGTAAATGCTCTGTTTATAATAAACAGTATTAAATAACATTTACCGGCCTGAATGTCCAAGAAATTTGACAGGATTCGAACCTGCATCCTACCCTGTATATATATATATATATATATATATATATATATATATATATATATATATATATATATATATATATATATATATACCCCACGCCGTCACTACGACTCGGAGTTTCATGCTTTATGCAATCATCAGGTATTGAGAACTGATCAGAGTCTGGCTAATATTTCTAGGTCTCACGATTTTGTGGTGTAATTTGGATAAATTATTACTGCTGTGAAATATTTAATTGCACTATAATTTAAATTGGAATTTAGAATTAGGTTCAAACTTACATTTAAAACTAAAAATTAAAAATAACAAATTCTTATTTCAGAAATATTAACCAGACTGTGCCTGATGATTGCATAGTGCATGAAACTGAGTCCTACTGCCGGAGTGGCGTATTATGTATAATATGCATTGTGTGTTTTCCATTCTTCATCACGCCCATAAACATTTAACAACTCATTTTTTTGGGAAATATCGTTTGAAACCAGAACTCCAGAAAACTGGAATTTTACAAAAAATTTGAAGTTGGGATAAAAATTGATATTTAAAATTAATTAATCTCTTTATATAATTTTATCAACGCTCACTTTTAATATTATTTGAATATTTTTTAATATTAGCACTATATATAAAGATATCTGCTGTGTCGTTATTCAGATATGAATAATAGATCCTTACGATAAAAAAAACACCTACATTGGCGAGACTAAAAGCCCGTATTTACGAATATAATATGTATTTACGTTTGGATAACCATTTTAGCTCGCTCGATATACAACGGTGTAAAAATGGCCACGAATTTGACTTTATAAATGCAATCCTAATTAATAAAGCATTCTTCACTTCGAAAGTGAATTACTAATAAATATTTTACAAATTATAAACGCAAGTCAATAACATTATATTACATCACTAACCTTTATTGAATATATTATTAAAGAATCCAATGTATGATTATTTAAAACTAACGTTATAGACGTTAAAACATTTTCGAAATCAGCATGCAAACCACCAAATATAATGACATACATACGCACACATACACACACATTTATGAATATACATTGTAATCGAAATCCCAGATAGAGAAACTTTAATTATTATATATTTTCAGTTAGATTTGAAATCCTTTAATTTATTGAAGACTGATTACCAATGAAAATCAAACAGCAAAAAATAAAAATGTCAGTTTCTTTCTTTAACTTCTCTATATCTAATTCTCTGATGAAACTTTAACTTAAAGTATAACATGTTACATTGATAAACGTTCCCTTTTTGTTCTTCATTGTATCACACACACACACACATATATATATTAAGTTATATATAGAAATACATATATATATATATATATATATAGCAAGACTGTATATATATATATATATATATATATATATATATATATATATATATATTTCAAAATTTGAGGAACACATCTTAATGATTTTTTGAAATTGTCCCAAAACGTAGTTGTTTTGTACTTGAAATTATTATACATTTTTAAACGCGTGAAACATGATTTTTTTTTACTAGAAAACTTATGATAAAAAGAAAAAAAAAAATTTATAACTAAATTTTGCTGTCTCAAAATAGCCTCTTTAGCCTTCATTACTTTTGGAATTCACTGCAAAAAGATTCTCAAAGTGTAAGTTTGATAATTTTTCGTTTTTGTTTTCAATCTTCTGTCATTACAATTCAAGGAGTTCCTTCAAACTTTTGAAATGTAGTGTATGTTATATATATATATATATATATATATATATATATATATATATATATATATATATATATATATATATATATATATATATTAGGTTTAATGCACTTAATTTGGCCTTAAAAATGTTTGCGTCCAATTTTTTTTTTTTTTTCTTAAAGTTAAAAATACAAAGCCTGTTTTGTAAGACTTTTACGGTCGAAAAACCCATATTGAAGCAATTATCGTTTCCTAAAGGCCAGTTCATTAAATATATACGACAGAAAGAGTGTCGAGATTATATCACGCCATTTTTTTTTCGAATAAAACTCATAACTCATGCGTCTTTTATTAAATTGAAGCTAATGTGCTCAAATAACTGAGCCAACCACTATTCATATTAAATATATTTTATTAAACATAACCGTGACTGTTAAATCAGTTATGAGTTTATTATGATGCTAAATATGTTATTTAATGCCAGTTAAATATATATTATATATAACACCCTATATAACGAGGGATGGAGAAGTACCGGTATTCTCCCTGAACAAAAGTTTTACAATTTCCTTAAATCTGGGGTGCCCATCTAGGCCATCCTTAATTCGAGGTACGCATCCTTGGCCTCAAACTTTGAGGTATTTCACCGTGTCACTGATAGGGGCAATAACTCCCGGAGCATCTGGATAATTGTTTGGGTCATCCACCGATTTCCCATCAACGGAATATATTTTAAACAAAGCACCTAGTAGGGATCTTTTTCGAGATGAGAGGTCCTTTTCCAGTACAGAACCTGTTTACTCTACGTATATACTCCGTTTTTAGTTTTAGTTTCTTCTTTTTTTCCTTGTGTTGTCGAGGTTGAAGAGGACGGTAGGGTAGTTGTAGAAGGGGATGGTTGGGAGGTGACGAGTCTGAAGGTAAGAGAGTGGGTGGGTGTGAAGATGTGGGAGTGGAGAGAGAGAGATAGAGGGGCTGGAACACGGTTGTATGAGGGGGACGCTCCTAGACGTTGAAGCCACATTTCTATTTTTTTTTCTGGCGAGGCAGGGACGGATAGCGAACTGATTTTTTCCATGCCCCCATCCGCCCTGCTTCGTCCAGTGTGAGTTTTCTTGATCGATATTTCCTCTTCCTCCTCTTCTTCCCTATTCCTTTTTAAGGAAGAGGACTGCGTTTGTGACAATTCCTCTACTTCCATCTTCACGTCCATGTCCAATTTTTCTTCTCTGTCTTGCTTCAGTTTTCGTTGCTTTGCTGGGGAGCTTTTTGTTTGCAATGGTTTTTGTTGTTGCTGTTGTGACTTCTGTTCTCTGGATTGCTCCTTCGGTTGCTCCTTTGGTAGCTGTTGCTGCTTTGGTGGGATTTCCTTTTGATGGGACGGATAGTCTGGTTTCCCCTTCCGTCCTTTAGCCACCACCTCCTTCCAACAATCACCAGGAATCTTGGCAGATTCTACCCCAGTAGTTGCTGATGATATTGTTGGTGGTACTCCTGTTGTTGTTCCTGCTGTTTGTGTTTGTATATCTTTCTTTCCGAGGCACGCTTTGGTCATGTGCCCCGAAACCCCACACGACCAACAGTAGGGTCTTCATCCCTCCACGATATCCAGCATCCTTCTCTCCCTGCACATCAGAATGTTTGGGATGTCAATGAAATTTTTACGTGTTAGCATAATTTCAATAGTCACCTCCCCGGTTGCGATTCCCGACTTTCCGCTCACTCCTGTCACTTTCTCGACTTTGGGCAAAAAAGGCCCTCAATCTGTCCTCAGATATGTCAATGGGCAACGCTATGCACCGTTACATTTGTTCTACGGGTGCCCGTATGCTCCGTCTGAAGCCGAAGTGTTTTGGATGTTAACACACTTCCGGCTAATACTTTGTCCTCTGGCTCAGATTTCATGAGAAATCCCATAACGCTCTTGAATGTTTTTCCAAAATACATGGTCTGATGTTCAAGGCCTTCAAGCTTTCCTCCATGGTTTCCCTGCTAATACCAATTAAATTGCGACTTTTTATGTCGGACGTTAGCAGGGAAATTATTCACGTCTTCAAAAGCTTCCTGTATTGTGAGAAGTTTTTGTATATTCCTTGTATTTTTTTTCTCAGATTTTCATAATATGCATGGTCTTTTTTGGGCCTGCTTTCCGATTAGGCCAACATTTTAGGTGGTACATGTTCACCTATCACCGCCATAATAACGCTGGGCACTATTACGACGGAAAAACTTTTTTCTTTTTCCTTTACAGTATTTTTTTTTAATATATTTCAGAAAATAACAAAACTTAAATAATAATATATAAAACAACAAAAATAAACCAAAACAAGAACGTGGAAAACTAAAGACAATAAATAATTAAATTAAAATAGAAAAAGAATAGAAAAAATACGGTGGGAGGGTAAACAAAACACGAAAAATGAAAATAAAGAACAAAAGAAAATTCACAAGTATATATGCACAAAATTAAAAAAGGACAAACTGAAAAATTCAAAAAGGTTTCAACAAATTCAAATCAAACATTTAACAGTTTAAGGGCATTGAAACAATCAAGCTGGCCGACACACGTCAAAGAAAGCCAGTCAACAGGCTGTGGTAAAGGCGTCACCACTAAACCCAACAGCATAATTATGGCTATTTATAAGGTGTTCTGCGATGGAATATGAGGGAGTGTACTGAAGGTATCGGATTTTTGCTGGAACGTGTTGTTTTATTTTAACATCCTACCTTTGCGTCGTTCTCCCTATGTAGTGCGAACGCAACTACATTTAAAAGAATAAATTAATGAACTATGATGATGTGGCGGGAGAACACCTTACGCATAGACGGAAGAACAGGTCTGGCAGAGAAAACAACATGAGTGTTAGCGGCAAAGTAACAATGTCGAACTGCGGTAGAAACCAGCTTAGCAAACCTATCACTGATACTACCTAGCCAAGGAAGGCGTAGCAACACAGGACATCTTTTTACTATAGCAGGTTTGACTTTGTTGAATTCAGCAATTTTGATCTTAATAATTGCTTGAACAATGGCTAATGGGTAAGCATTGTTGCAGAGAGTAGAAGTAATAAACCTGAGTTCATCATCCAACTTGATGTCCGAACAGATCATGAGAGCCTAGGGTCTTAATTAAATTAATTTTGCGCTTCCTGGGACAAAAGGAATCCCAACGGATATACAAAGCAGTAAACATCAGTTTACGGTAAACAGATCTGCTGACGAGTACACCGAGAAAGGGAAGAGATGAATTAACCTCGTTTTCCTGTGTAAATTTCAAGGACGGATGTATATTGTTAAGGGACGCAAGAAATTGGTCCGCTTTAATCTCGTTATCGAAGAGACAAAATGTTTCATTGACGTAAGGGGAATAAACGTCAGTTTTGTCAGATTTTAGTAGTACACTCTCTTCATGGAACCCAACAAAGATATTTGCTAAGATGGGCCCCAAATATATATAATAGCTTGCTTCTCGTATTCGAAGATATCTGCTTACTAGAGCGGCCAGCCAATCCCTAATTCAGACGCTCGCTCAGGGACATTTGTGTTTTTTCAACACCCACTGAGCCCACCTGTGGTTTATACTGCAACTATGGTGAGCAGGCATTAGTTACAGTGTCTGAGAGAGAGTGTGTTAACTTGCGTGATCAAAAACCTGAACAAGGCTAGCATATATATATATATATATATATATATATATATATATATTTTGCATGATGACTAGGGGTTCTTTTATCTCATTTATTTATTTATATTACTGTTAACAATGATTTTCTGCACTCTCTTTCTTGATATATATATATATATATATATATATATATATATATATATATATATATATATATATATATAGTGAGCCAGACAAACCTACCTAGGTTTCAACTAAACGGATCGTCAGCCACTTTCCCTTTCGATCCGTTTAGGTGAAACCTAGGTAGGTTTGTCTGGCTCACTAGGTGTACTTAGGTCTGCTCTACGGTTGTATTGAGCTCTTTTGTTAGTTGTTTATTCGTATCATTTTTTTTTTTTACTTTGGACTTCAAACCTGCATCTGTGCGATTCGGCAGAATTTCATGTTTGTAGCTTTATCTTTTTTTAAATTTTTTTTTTCCCTCGAGATTGATTTGATTATTGGCAAATCAAAAATTCGAGGGTTTTTGGAAACGAGAATAGTTATCTATCTATCTATCTATCTATCTATCTATATATATATATATATATATATATATATATATATATATATATGTATCATTGTGCAGGTATGCAGAAAATAGAAAAGAACACGTTGGGTGCATAATCCGGGGTTCCTTAGTATTTTTGTTTTAATTTTTAAAAAGACAGTGCTCCATACAGAAGTAGAGCTTATATTATAATAATATTTTTTGTTTAAAAATATGATTCCTTCGCTACATAAGAGTTCTCATGTTTCAAAAACGAGAGCCTAAATCATCCAAATAATTATTAAAATTAAGTTGGATTGTGGTGTTTAGTCCCGTTTCATCTTCAAGCGAAATTTTAGGAATAAGCTATCTCTCGGTTTACGTGTATTTTTAGGCACGGTCCGTTACAGAATTTGTTATTGTGGGAGTGGCTAGACAAAGAAATCTGTCCTCATCCATAATGGGGACCAATGAATTAAAAACACCAATGACAACTTTGACATTACCATGGCATCTCTAGACTCTGCAGAATCTTCGGAACTTGTCGGTCTATTTATACTGTACAATCTAACGGCCCACCGTGAACTAGACGTTAGGGACATCGGGCGGTACAGAGATGCCGGGCTCATGGTAGTGAGGGGCTCCACAAGCTTTAAAACAGAGAAAATTAGAAAGATAATTTACAATGAATTCGGGAAACTAAATTTAAAAACAATAGTCAACACTAAATTAAAAAAAGTAAACTTCGTAGACGTAACACTAGACTTAACTAACAACGTTCACCTACCTTACAGAAAACCTAACACTAATCCCTTGTATGTACACCCTAAGTCAAACCACCCTCCATCTATAATTAAGCATATACCCACATCAATAGAGAAAAGAATAAGTATGAACTCAGCAAATAAGGAAATATTCCAACAGCACAGTAGTTTTTACAACACATCCCTGAAAAACAGCGGATACAAAAACTTTGACATAACCTATAGAAACGTTAGTACCAATAATAAGAGAAACAGGAAAAGAAAGATCATCTGGTATACCCCACCGTACAACCAAATGGTCAGCACCAAACTAGGCCATAAGTTTTTAATTGAAAAGCACTTTTCCACTAATAACAAACTTAGCAACATCTTTAACAAAAACACATTGAAACTGAGTTACAGCTGCACTGAAAATATAGAAAGAATCATAAAAAGACACAATAAGAAAATCCTAGAAAAACACGCATACCAAAACAGTAATAAAACACATAAACTAAAACTAGATAAAAATAACGAAAAATTATCCGATTGTAGAAACCCTAAAAACTGCCCGTTGGAAAATAAATGCCTCACAAAATCCGTGGTATACCAATGCACTATCTCATCCATTGAGAACCCTAACACTGATAGGATATACATAGGCTCAACGAAGAATAATTTTAAAATTAGATGGAGGCAACACAAGAGCTCCTTCAACAATATTCAAAATAGAAATCAGACATCTCTATCCCAATATTTCTGGCATCTAAAAGAAACGAATAAAACACCAAAAGTAAAATGGAAAATAGTAAATAAAACAAGAACCTGTAAAACCTGGGATGACCCATGCCCTTTATGCTTACAGGAAAAACTACACATCATTAAGTTTCTAAATAATGAAAAATTATTAAACCATAGGCAGGAGTTAACGGTTTTTTGCCGACATCAACAAACTTTCGCATTAGATAATTAGCATAAAAACAAAACAAAAAACAAAAAAAAAACATAGCTAAGTAAAATTCTAAAAAGCTTAGCCAAACATTTAAATAGGAAAACCCCTTTTTGTCGTCGTCAAAAAACAAAAAAAGCGAATTGAAATTCAATGCAATGCGATCTGTATATAAAACACCCACTTAAATAAACAAATAAATAAATAGATAATCAGATAGACAATAATAAAAGACAATTCTCCAGACACATAACGATTGTAGGCGCGCCATAAAAATATCCTTCACTGGGAACCAACTAAAGAATGACCGCAAACATTAGCCTTGAAATAGATACCCTACCCAACCTTAGCAAAACCTCTCAGAGGATGATGAATCTATTGATAACAATTAACTCTCTGACCACTTAACGAAGGAAAATAGTCTAGCCACTCCCACAATAACAAATTCTGTAACGGACCGTGCCTAAAAATACACGTAAACCGAGAGATAGCTTATTCCTAAAATTTCGCTTGAAGATGAAACGGGACTAAACACCACAATCCAAATTAATTTTAATAATTATTTGGATGATTTCGGCTCTCGTTTTTGAAACATGAGAACTCTTATGTAGCGAAGGAATCATATTTTTAAACAAAAAATATTATTATAATATATATATATATATATATATATTTGCTGCATATTATTTCTAGCGTTTTGTCTTTTTATTGTGGTTTCTACTAGCACAGCTGTGTTTTTGTTAAATTTTTTATGTAATTCGTAAGTTTTGTAGAAGTTTTTATTAAGTAACTTGAAAGATATTTTCCATATTATACTTGCGGAGGGGGGCAGTAGTATGTGCAATTGTAGAAATAGAAGCAGATGTTCTTGAAATGAAGTTTGCAAAACTGAGCAGTAATTTTCAAAGCAGAAGTAATAAATACAAATGGCCACAAAAATATAAATAACGTGTATTGTTTTTTAAAAAGAACAAAACACGTGGCACAATCAGAAGTCATCTTTTTAGGCAAAAATGACTTAGAAATTCTACTAAACTAGACAACCAGAAGTAAAGTAAAAAAAATCCGATTGTAAACTGGAAAATTTATTAAAAAAGCAAAACCTTACAACACTCATGGCAACATCTGCAACCTTTGTCAACAAGAAAAATTAGCTATAATAATATTTCCAGACCCCAAACCAGAGATCAAAAATTATATCTCGTTGTATTCATACTAAAAAGTTCCTTTTAAGTTCATTTGAAGTGGGAAAAAAATTTAAGTTTTTAATCCTCCCACCGATACATTTCCAATAGACTTGATTTTCACTTTTGCCTAATTTAGAGGGCAATTTATCTATAGAACACTATATATATATATATATATATATATATATATATATATACTGGGATTTCCATTAGCAAGCTTGTCTAGATAGAACAATCATGACTGAGTAATGAATGCACCCCTGCTTATAGCCTTGTGCCACATCTAATCTATACATGGAAATCCATATATATATATATATATATATATATATATATATATATATATATATATATATATATATATAAATTTTAATATATATTTATATAAATTTAAAAAGTGCGACCAGGTAATATACATACTTATATTTAATGTGAAAAAATAATTTTATATACTGTAAGTAATTCTATTACATTTACTTTTATATATATATATATATATATATATATATATATATATATATATAGTCTATTAAAATAGTGAAAATATTTAAAAGTTGTATTTCAAATTGTAGTCAAAACGTATTCTAACCTAAACATCTTTTAAAATTGTAGTTAAATAAAACGTATTCTAACCTAAACACCTCCCTCAAAGTACTACAAGCACTTAAAAGAATCCAATAAAATACCTACAGTAAAAGGAAATTAATATGAAAAGCTAGACGATGTAAGCCATTGAATGACCCATGTCCTTTGTACTTACATGAGAAACTATATATTACTAGATTTATATAAAATATATAAAAAAATAAAAGTTTACTAAATCAGAGAAATTAATTGGCTACTTTTGCTGTCATTGTCAAAAATTTTACTTAAATAAAAATTGTGACCTAGTAATATACATACTTATACTTGATGTGAAAACAATTTTAATTACTGTAAGTGCTTCTAATACATTTACTTACTAAAAAGAAATATAGTATATTACAAATTAAAAGTGATTTTTTTTTTCCTTAGTGTTTTTGTAATAATTTTTAAAAAATAGTGCTCGATACGAAAGTAGAGCATAAATATAATTATTTATTTAAAAATATGATTCCAACTCGCTACATAAGAGGTCTCATGTTTCAAAACAAGAGCCGAAAACTTCAAAATAATATTTGAATTAACTTCAGTTAAAGTAGACTCTGTTCCATCTTCAAGCGAAATTTTTTTGGGAATGACTTATTTCTGAAATTTACGAGTTTTAATAGTATAGCCAGAATTGAAATCAAAAATTTCCATGGTAACATCAAGGGCGCATTGTTTAGAATAGGCAGGGGTGGGGTGTTAATAATTTGTATCAGTATAGAGTTACTTTCATAGATTCCGGGTCAGGGTAAGGTGGTGGTGTCTAAATTTACGACGGAGGAAGTTTTCGCATAGTCTGGCTTGAGCGTCTATGGAGATTTATTTATTTATTTTTATTTTATTCTTTTATTATATCTCTTTATGAAAGGGATTTGTGTATATAAAAAGGCCGTAACGTTTGTTATTTGACGACTTCATAAAGGGTTATCATTTTTTGTAGGGTATTAAAACTATGTATATGGGCTATGGATTTTAAAATTTATTTTATTTTATGCGTGTTTTTAGCTAGTTATTCAGGGCGTAGGTTCGGTTGTGTCGGCAGAAAACCGTTAATTCTTGCCTGTTGTTTAATAGGTTTTTATTGTTTAGAAGCTTAATAATGTGTAGTTTCTCATGGAGGCACAAAGGGCATGGGTCATCCCAAGTTTTGCAAGTTCTAGTCCTGTTAATGATTTTCCATTTTACTTTAGGTGTCCTATTTTTTTCTTTCAGGTGCCAAAAATATTTAGATAGAGAGGTCTGATGTCTTAAGTTTATGTTGTTGAAGGAGCATTTATGCTGCCTCCATCTGGTTGTAAAGGCATTTAAAGGCATATATATATGAGAGAGAGAGAAAACTATTTTTCGTTAATCCTATACATGGGCATTAACGAAAGAATAGGTTGTTTTTTAGGCTCATCCAAAATGAGAAGAACTGTTTTTGTTGTTCGAATTCATTCACCATTTTACAACTTGTTATACTTTTTGTAAAAATTATATTGGCGTTTTCAAGCAGATCTTGAACACGCCCTTCGTTTATCCTTCTTTTTTCTCACTGGGATGAGTTACATTAAGCCGTCGTCCTGGGTGACGCTTTAGCGGCAATAAACGTCTTTCCCCTTCTTAAGTGACGCCGTTTGTAAAGGTTTCCTTAGATGTTCAGTAGGAAATGTCACAAATCATGTAATTCGCAAATCAAGTGTTATTAACGCTTTAGCATTATTCCGGGGGTCAAATGCATTATTCCGGGGGTCAAATTTTGTTTTTGGTCATAAATGTGAACGATTGTACCATATCACCATTCTTGACATAGAAGTGCATGTGTGAAATGGATAAATGCTCTCAACTGGGATATTATTTCAAGTTAAACGATAGCATTTGGAAGCTTTCTGAAAATGATTTTTTAAGCTGATTGTGTCAAACGAAGTAAAATAAAATTTGAACTGGTAAAAAATGAGCGGACAATTTATTCATTCTTATTAATATAACGTATCATCGATATATCGAAAATATGTTGATTGTTCAGGTAAAACATTAATATTTTTATTAATTAACATACTTTTGCAAAATATAATTAACTGTTCTTGTCAATAAACGAAACAACACCGTGCATAAAATCGAAATTAATTAAAATTAATACATTCCGTTTACTTTATATGTTAGGTCGTATTTGATAATAATCTAAAACAATGCTATCTGATTATATATGAGGTATTTCGTATTATGATTACTTGCATTATTTACATTATTCAGTCTGTTAGCTTCATCTTCATTGCCATATTCACAACATTTCGGCCTCTATATCTCTGAGATGAGGTATTATGATTACTTGCATTATTTACATTATTCAGTCTGTTAGCTTCATCTTCATTGCCATATTCACAACGTTTCGGCCTCTATATCTCTGAGATGAGGTATTATGATAACTTGCATTATTTACATTATTCAGTCTGTTAGCGTCATCTTCATTGCCATATTCACAACGTTTCGGCCTCTATATCTCTGAGATTAGGTATTATGATTACTTGCATTATTTACATTATTCAGTCTGTTAGCTTCATCTTCATTGCCATATTCACAACGTTTCGGCCTCTATATCTCTGAGATGAGGAATTATGATTACTTGCATTATTTACATTATTCAGTCTGTTAGCTTCATCTTCATTGCCATATTCACAACGTTTCGGCCTCTATATCTCTGAGATGAGGTATTATGATTACTTGCATTATTTACATTATTCAGTCTGTTAGCTTCATCTTCATTGCCATATTCACAACGTTTCGGCCTCTATATCTCTGAGATTAGGTATTATGATTACTTGCATTATTTACATTATTCAGTCTGTTAGCTTCATCTTCATTGCCATATTCACAACGTTTCGGCCTCTATATCTCTGAGATGAGGTATTATGATTACTTGCATTATTTACATTATTCAGTCTGTTAGCTTCATCTTCATTGCCATATTCACAACGTTTCGGCCTCTATATCTCTGAGATGAGGTATTATGATTACTTGCATTATTTACATTATTCAGTCTGTTAGCTTCATCTTCATTACCATATTCACAACGTTTCGTCCTCTATATCTCTGAGATGAGGTATTATGATTACTTGCATTATTTACATTATTCAGTCTGTTAGCTTCATCTTCATTGCCATATTCACAACGTTTCGGCCTCTATATCTCTGAGATGAGGTATTATGATTACTTGCATTATTTACATTATTCAGTCTGTTAGCTTCATCTTCATTGCCATATTCACAACGTTTCGGCCTCTATATCTCTGAGATGAGGTATTATGATTACTTGCATTATTTACATTATTCAGTCTGTTAGCTTCATCTTCATTGCCATATTCACAACGTTTCGGCCTCTATATCTCTGAGATGAGGTATTATGATTACTTGCATTATTTACATTATTCAGTCTGTTAGCTTCATCTTCATTACAATATTCACAACGTTTCGGCCTCTATATCTCTGAGATGAGGTATTATGATTACTTGCATTATTTACATTATTCAGTCTGTTAGCTTCATCTTCATTACCATATTCACAACGTTTCGGCCTCTATATCTCTGAGATGAGGTATTATGATTACTTGCATTATTTACATTATTCAGTCTGTTAGCTTCATCTTCATTGCCATATTCACAACGTTTCGGCCTCTATATCTCTGAGATGAGGTATTATGATTACTTGCATTATTTACATTATTCAGTCTGTTAGCCTCGTCTTCATTGCCATATTCATAATGTTTCGGCCGTAGTACACTCCGACCTTCTTCGGGTGACTGGAATTTCGAATCGAACTCTTTATTTCTTCCACCGGGGTAAATCGTTCTACCATGCCATCCCTCTTAATGATGTCTCAGTTATTTCCCTTTAACTCAAATCTCCATGGTTTTTGTTTCACCACTGCTATGGCCTGATATTGAACTCACATCTGTGAGTTTAGTCACTGTATCTAACCAACGTCTTTATCCACAGGGCTACAGAAACTCTAGTAACGGTAATAGTGAGATTAGCAGTTTCCTCCATTGAACGAACAGACAGTGCTTCTGTTGTTTTGGATTGGATTGGTTTGTTTTACGGCATGTCAACTCCTCAATGGGTCATTTAATGCTGACAATATTTTTAGAGTAGGTTCATGTGAATAGAATACGTATTTTTTGTAAGAAATCAGTTTCTAGATCAGGTCTAATAGACACATTTTTGCACATAGGTTTTTTATAGAGTCTTGTTTGATTTGTTTTATTTCAACTTACGGCATATCAAACTCAATGGGTTGTTTATTCCGACAAGATTTTTATTGCTGGTAATATGTTTTCCCTGAAATGTGTTGCTGGCATTATTTTTCTTTTTCAAAAATGTATTGCTGGTATTAAAACCTATTTTTATACTTTCATAGTGTTTTGATCCTTTTTGGGGGTGGGTGATTAACAATTTGCCCATAACTAGAACCCTGACAGGTGCTACCACCCCGAGCCAGAGTGGACCTGGGAACACCAGCAATTAAGAAGTGGTTCCATGCTCCTCATAACCTCCTGATCAAAGTCCTTGCTGTCGCATGTAGTTTATCGTCTTACCCAGAACTGTGCTGTTATTGGTTTAAATATATAAAACCTTTCACTCAAAATATGTTTTTTTAGGAAAATAGGTTTCTTAATCCAGTAGCTGCTATCGCTCTTTCCAGTATTGATTTTGGGGTTTCCTTCTGATATGTCCCTTTTCCGGGACATATTTGTTCGAAGAAGCAAAGTGGTTGTTGACTACTGTAACCGGATAAGACAATCTAGCAGGTAACCGTAATGACTGGTCCTCGTCATAGTGATAGGCAATAGGCGAAGACAATAGGCGTAGCCAATAGGCGTAGTCCATGTACCTCCACATCAGTCTGTATTTATGGCTGACACCAGGCAATCATATTACTGTTAGGAGGAACCCATGTGTATGCATATTCATTATATCACCTTCTTAACAATTTATTTGAAATAAAAGGCTTAGGTCAATATTATGATTATGCTATTTTTTTCGGTTCGAGTTATCTTTGCTATCCATTTTAGCTCTTACTGATGTTGGTAGTCTTCAAGTGATGCGGCTTCTGTTATTTTTTACAGATCTTTATTTAGTGTCTGTAATCACAGTCCACAATGTCCAAAGAAGGATGGTCTTCGCCGAGAGGCACAACCATTACTCGCTCAAGGCAATTTTAAAGATTCCTTTTAGAAAGTTGTAATATCTAACTGAGAGTTTAAATATTTCTGAACGAGTTTGGCGTCATTCATGACATCCCTATCAAAATCTAGATCTGACGAGGCTATTTAAGTACATGACTCGTGTTTTTCAGGTTGATTGGAATTTTTGGCAATTTGTGGTTTTCGTCAAAACTACCTTTGGCTCAGTTTATCTATATATCTAATTTCTTTTTCTCCTATACTAAATTTATTATAACTCAGTTATACGCCGATTTATTTGAAGTTGTTGTTATTTTTACTTCCACACTTTGAATGTTTGTTATGGATTCAGGGTAGGTGACATAATTGCTTTCATTCCAACTCCAGATCATATGAGCAAATATAATGTCGTAATTTTCTATTCATACCAGGATAATTATAATACCTACAATAGGTTTTTACATGAAGAAACTTGAAATCTGTATCCTTCAATGATTACATGATGAAAAAAACACGATGAAAATTAAATGAAAACCTTCCAACATGATAATGATTTTAAATATATCAAAGACAAAGCTAAACTGAATATATATTCCAACCCAGCTAATCAATAAAGAATACAATTGAAAATAATTGATATAAACTTTTAATTGGATTTAACTCAAGAAAATCATTAAAGCCGCTGATACACAAGGGGTTAGTGGGTGTGAAAGAAATAGAAAGCAGAAACATTACTAAGGAGCGAGAACTATTGAAGCATTATTTACATTCTTCTGACTATTGTCCTCATCTTTGTCGCCATATTTATTACAACGTTTCGGACGTTGTACGCCCCGGCCTTCTTCAGGTGGTTGGAATGTCGAACTGAACCCTTTATTTCACTCACTGTGGTAGACTGTTCTAGTTCCACGTGCCATGCTTTAATGGATGTTAGTTATCAGTTATTTCCTGTTAATTTCCCTCTGAAAGTTTTCCACTGCCTTAACCGGGTATTGAACTCACACTCTTTGTCATAAATATGACAAAGATGAGGACAATAGTCCGAATAATGTAAATAATGTACATAATACCTCATCTCAGAAATATAGACAGATACTGAAAGGCCGAAACGTTAAAATAAATATGGCGACAAAGAAGAGGACCATAGTCCGAATAATGTAAATAATGTACATAATACCTCATCTCAGAAATATAGACAGATACTGAAAGGCCGAAACGTTATAATAAATATGGCGACAAAGAAGAGGACCATAGTCCGAATAATGTAAATAATGTACATAATACCTCATCTCAGAAATATAGACAGAAACTGCTGAAGAGTAATCAGGAATACAGTAGCTAACGATTAACATTCTGTTTAAATTTTGAGAGATTAAAGTTAATTGGAAAGCATGGCGCTGGAAGAGATTTCCACAAGCTAGAAATGTAACTGGTAGCCTAGAGCTCATGGTTGCATCTAACCAATTCAGTTTCTTATTACATCTACTTGAAAAAATATATAAATAAAAACCAAATTAAGCCTGAAGCAGGAATTAGAAAAGAGACTATAAAAAAGGTTCAATGAAATACATAGATGAAACCTATAGAAATTCACATTCTCCGAAAATAGAAATGGTCTTTTACAAAACAATAGGGTCGTTACATTAGTCTTCATAGATCTGACCATAATTTCAACATAAATAATGTAATTTTAATTGAAAGTGAATTTATTTCCGTGAAAATATATTGAAATTGTATCAATTTCGTGATTATTTCCGGTAGATTTACGTCCACAATCATATAATATATTTCCTTTCCTCCGAAAATGAAACCTGATACGAGTTAGGGAATTTAAAAAAAAGTGCAATAGGAAGACAAGCAACAGGGATAGGGAAGCTGAATGAGATCGTTTACGTCATGTATGTAGATAAATCGGACATATCAAAATGTTTTAAATTTAAATTTAAAGCTGACCGTCCCCGTTTCTTTAAGGTTTTATATGTCAAATTGTAACCGGCTTTTTCTTTTGCATTTCTTCATAAAAAAAAACAAAACAAAAAACAAAACATTATTAATCTGAATAATTCCATTTCTAGGGACAAAACGCGTTATATATTAGGTTGGTGCAAAAATAATGACGGTTTTTGACGTTTAAAAACACGTCAAAACCGTCATTATTTTTGCACCAACCTAATAATTTTTTTATGTGGAGGGGGGTGTTTTTTTGATTTGTTTTTTTTTTTTTTTTTTTTTTTTCATTATTCAGTTTCCCACTATTGGTTTTATATAGATATGTATATCTTCTATTCTAAATACGACACTCTCGTCCTGCGTAAGACTTTAAACTACATCCGCGTCCTGGGTAAGACGATAAACTACATCCAGCAGCAAGGCCTCTAATCAGGTTTTGAGAAGCGTGGAACCATCTCTTAATAGCTTGGGTTCTCAGGTTCACCCTGACCCGGGGTGGTAGCACATGTTAGGGCCCCAGCTATGGGAAAATATTTAACTATTACCAGCAATACTATTTTGAAAAAAAATAATACCAGCAATACAATTTTGAGCGAAAAACATTACCAGAGACAGATTTTTGACAAAACAAAATACTAACAGAAATAAAAAATCTTGTCGGCATTAAATAACCATTGAGGTTGATATGCCGTAAAACAAAATAAACCAAACCAAACCAAATGAGTCTCTCAAATATCTTATTATAATTGTGCTTGACCCTTCCTTTTGGTGTTTCGGTCTATGTGAAAATACGCTTGGGAAAGGTATTAATCCATCTCTTCTCCCTCTAGTTATGGGTTGAATAGCTGAATAGACTATAGCCTTAGGTAGTAACTGTTTTGAAGAGGACAACATTATCTGCAACTGTTGGGTTCAATAGCAACACCAACCTCCCCCACCCCACCAACAACTAGCGACTCTTGTTGAGTACTACTACATCTTATGAAGAGAGGGTCAATTAGGAAAGGGTTCCTCCATCAAGAGTTAGAAGGACTTGGATTTCGAGACAAGAATGAATCATAAATCGCGTAAAACTTAGTCTATACATTTCTTAATATAACAGCACACAATATAGCCATTTTATTAGCCACTATCTTATACGTTAGCAGTAACCAATAACTATTAAAAATAATCACCTGTCTTATTTGCATTATTTACAATTACTGTTAACTGTCCTCGTTTTCGTTGCCATATGGCCGTTATACGCACCGGCCTTATCAAGTGATTGTAATTTCGAACGGGACCATTTATTTCGTCCACCGGGGTAGATTGTTCTAGTTCCACAGCCATGCCTCTTCCGGATGTCTCAGTGTCAGTTATCTCCCTTTAATTCAACTCTCTAAGTTTTTGCTTACCTCTGCAGTGTCTAGGTATTAAACTTGAAACTCTGGTTTAAATCACTGGATTTAACCAGCACTTTTAACCACTGAGCCATGTGGACAGCCTTGTATCTTTCTTTTCTTCTTTTTTCCTTTTTTTTTGCGCGCATAGGTCACTCACTACAAACGCGTCTTTTTGTCGGCATGAAATATTAATATACTTTCATAAAATTTCTCACGGGAACCAATAGACAAAGAAACAGTGATAATCGATCAAAGAAAGCGAAAAGGACATATCCGTATTTCGATCGAAAGTGCATATTCGATCGAAAATTAAAAACAACCTTTATGATTAGAACCGACTTTTATGGTTAACGAGCTTCCCTTATATATATATATATATATATATATATATATATATATATATATATATATATATATATATATATAAGCCAGAGGAGAAGATTTCAGTCATCAGATCACATGAAGAACTTGATTTTAACATGAAGGTACTTTTTGCCCTCCTGTTACTGACTCTTGTGCTGGTACTATCGACCAATGGCCACGTAAAAAACGACGACGACGGTAAGTAGATCCTTAATTACTCAACCAGAAGACTTTATTTCCTTGTATACTATAACTCTGATATTATTTTACAAAAGAAAAACATTACTAATAAGATTCTAAGAAAACCTTGAAAATGAGAAAAGAAATGATTGATAGGATTATATAGGGTGTTTCATCAAGACGGATCAAAGTCAGCTGTAATTAAATCGGTGTTATTGGTGAAAATTTATTTATTTCTCTATGGGATCTTGTTACTTAAGTCATAGCAATTATGTGTGAAAAATAATATTGCCCAAATGATCGCCAAGGCTTCGGTGGCACACCTCCACTGGATGGTCAAAATTTTTGATGAACTTTCTGTATAGATGCCCCTCGATCTCACCAATATGCCTTATTATCTCATCCTTCACCTGTTGAATTGTGGCTGGCTTTTTGGCATTGACCTTACTTTTGAGATGACCCCAAACGAAGTTTTTGGTGCAAAAATAATGACGTAATAATGTTGTTTTTTGACGTATTTTTAACGTCAAAAAACGACATTATTACGTCATTATTTTTACACCTATCTAATATCGTCAATTCTACCTTATGAGAAAGACTGGATTTATTGCATTCAAAAAATGTAAATTATGTTGAACAAAATGAAATGTGTTGCCTAATTTTGTTTTTCAGGTAAGTTATCTGTTTTTCTGTCTGTCTATCTTAAAATGTTATTAGATTTTTCAGGCTTAAACAGTCTCCAGATTACCAAAGCGGCGAAAGCTGTTCGTGCGTTGAATTGGTAAGTAATAATCTGTTTAACAGTTAATAAATAATAACTACTGAATTTTTTGTTCACATAAGAAAACGTTACTTTCTGAATAATGGCGAAATAACTAAGCCATTATTATCGAAATTTATTTTCTTCTGATAGAGAGTCGTGGAATTTTTAAAACTAAAAACTTTTTTGCATAACGCGTAAGCGTGTTGAAATCCTCGCAATATATATTAGGTGAACAGATTGTTAGCCTACTTCATTGGCGAATAAGGTTTTGAATTCAGAATTGTCCTTCTCCTAGACAAGTTGCCACCAAGTCTGTCCTGCTATGTACTGAGAATCTCTATCTATAAAAGGCAGGATGTGTGTGTAACGAATGCACAGCTGCAATTTTCGACGGGTTTGCACCAAAATTGACATGGCCATGCTCCATATTAGTGGGAAGGCCAAGAGCGACATTACATTTCCCAACTCTCATCGATAATGGAAATAATCGATTTTTTCATGCTTCTACGGCAGTTTTCATGTAGTATGCGGCCATTTTGTACTGGCCAGAGTGAAAACCTATAGCTGGCTGCCACGAATAGATAGGAATGTTGTATGGCCCAGCGCGAGAGCCAACAGCTGACTGACACGAATGTTAAGTAAAGGGCTAGCATGCAAAAAAAAAAAAAAATCGATAGCTGCATTCGTCACAAGTGGGAAAAATTTCAATCTGCACGACACTTTACTCCAATTGGCTCATTTGCTTGCTTAAACTCAAAGTTGATTCTGATTCCGCAGAACTGGGTTTGGGTGTGAAAAAGTATTTGTTGTTAACATTCTTTTTTCATTCAGTTTTTCCAGTTACGTGTCCTTTTTTTAAATCTGATTGTTTTGTGTTCATTTTGTTTAGTTCTTTTTTCGTAACAGATTTAATGCTTATTATAGAGCTTACAAAAATTCGGAGTCTGAGATAGGCAAGAAGTAAGGCATGTAGCAACATCAGCACGGCAAAGGGCACTCCTTTAAAAGCAAGGAAGGGCAAAAATATTTTAAGTCAAGTGATAGCGAATGGTGTATGAGTTGTACGAATTTTTGAATCAAGCACGGGCAACGCCGAGTCATGCTGCTAGTATTTAATATTTATTTACAAGAAGAGGATTCAGGCCTTTCCCAAGGTTATTAGTACATAAGTGAATGTAAGTAATTCGGCTGGAATTTGAACTCGGCTCTCCGATTCATCAATCTGAGCCGATATCCATTACTTCTTATATATATATATATATATATATATATATATATATATATATATATATATATATATATATATATATATATATATATATATATATAGAGAGAGAGAGAGAGAGAGAGAGAGAGAGAAATAAAGAGAGAGAGAGTCGGATAAGTTTATTGTAAGTAGGAGAAAAAAGATTTAAATTTATATACTCGACTTTCCCGTCGAAATCGACGTATGAGTGTCAAGAAGATTAGTTCCTAGGAAACTGACAGCCCGACTCCAGCACATGAGATTATAGTGGTGAAGGTTTAGTGCAGAATCATCCACACGTATTGAAGGTGCAAATACAGAGACCTCGTGCACAACGTGCCACAATGTCTTCCAAACGACCCTCAGCAGGTTTTGAATTCGCAGTTGTCCTTCTCATAGACCAGTTGCCATCCAAGGCTCTAGAACCCGATCTGTACTGCTATTTACCCATAACTGGAGGGAGAAGAATCGGATTCATACCTTTCACAAGGGTATTAGCACGTAAGTGAATGTAATGGATTCCACTGGAATTCGAATTCGGCCCTCCAATTCCACAATCTGAGCCTCTCTCCATTACACCGTTTAAATTTTCCTTAAAACTTCTTTGTTGCTGTCATGTTCAGGCCTTTGTATTCTCAGGATTCACATTTATCTTGCTTCAAGTACCCGCATCATCTATTGTCCAGTATTCACAGCCATATATAGGAATTTATATTACGCACCAAGATTTTCTTTCTTTCTTTCCCCTACATGTCTAAAATAAAATGATTCAAGTTTAATTTTATATTATAATTTACCGAACCCTAAACTGGAGAGCCACTCAAGGCAGAGAGATACCGTTAAATGGCTAATAATGAGAAGAGTGATGTGAATGAGATAGGATATGGTCAAGCAGAAGGCTCATACTTAACATCAAGAAGAGGCAGTTGAAGTTTCTGGGACACATAATAAGGAAGAAGGGCCTTCAGAATCTGATACTTACGGATCGAAAAGAAAGAAAGAGAGACAAGGGAGAACAACGTGTGACATACTGGCGGACTTAAGCAGGTGGATGACAGAACGTGGTCTGTGGGAGATAACAGAGGGAAGGAACTTGATGAGAGCTGCAAGGGATGGAAGGAAGTGGAGAGCCATGATCGAATACGTCCTGAAAGGACATGGCATAAAAAGAAAAGGTGGCAGTTATGAAGATAATGTGGATCGATAATGATTGAGATGATAAGTTTAGATTGGGATGTTTGTCGAAATCTCAACTGCCGGAGACTGTTCTGCAAATCGAGAATCTTTGAGTCTGGTGGGAACCTTTCAGCTGTCTAAGTGCAACTTTCTTTTTATCAGGTTGGACAGAAATTCTTGACTCACTTAGGAAACGGAAAGAAAACAAAAGTTTATAGAGCACAACCAAAATTTATTCTTCAAAATAAAGTCCATCATTCACGACGATTTTTATCAGTGATCAACCAGCATAAGAAGCTTTCTCAGATACTAGTCCGCTGGCTTTAAATAATGCAAATAACTGTAAACAAGCTTTCTTCACTTCACCAAAAGAATTAAATTGCTTATCGGGGAGGAAATGTGTTATTAGGCGTAATATGTCATAGTCACTCTATTATAAAGTCACAAATATATGACTATTGTTATAAAACACTCTTACTTATATAATGTACTTCGTATCAGGATTCTCTATGCGTTATGCTTCAGATACTTGCCGTAAGAGCTGCATTAGTTAGTCTGAAGACTGATTCCAAACGACTAGGTATTTAAACATGCCTCCGCACTTAGACGGAATGTGATAAAGGAAAGGTTTTAATTAAACTCGAGCCGCAGATCCAAAATTTACCCATAACCTACAACCGCCGGGAATAAGCACTGTTCTCAACCGTAGACAGAGCCTCGACTGAGTCGCCCTCTTCAGAGGTCTTGTAAGACTCCTGCAGTAGGCGTAAACTTGTTGAACTGGTCAATAGCGTATCCTTTTTCCTTGCACGAAGAGAGAGGTCTTGTCAGTCGCTCGACAGGCAGCAAACAGTAACTAGCTTATATAGTTCCCGGTGTGTACTATTCAGGCCACAACATCCCCACTTTTGAGATTAATTCTTTTATATACATTTTATTTTTTTATTAATATTAGCATCAGCCCTGCTTTTCTGAGAGTTCGCCAACGTATTTAAGTTTGTAGCGTTTTCGTCTCAAATCCACTTCCATTTCTTCAGTAGGCTTTTTTTGTAGAACTTGTCCTCTGTAGGTTCCACGACTTCTTATAAAGATGGCACATCGAAAACAACATATGACATTTTAATTAGTACTTACAATATTATTAGGTTGGTGCAAAAATAATGACGTAATAATGTCGTTTTTTGACGTTAGAAAATACGTCAAATAACGTCATTATTACGTCATTATTTTTGCACCAACCTAATGCAAATTTTTCATCGCTGAGTCTTTTTAAAGCTGATTATAATCCCTTTTATGTTGGATTATCTTCCCTTTCACCATATAATTCAATTTCTCGATTCTTGCTGATATTATTATCTTGTCTATTATTATTACTCTAATATTATACATGTTTCTTTTCCATCTTTATATGCTTTAAAGAACACTTCATCTCCCGCCAATTTTGAAACTTTTGGTGTCACTTTTGTTAACCGTTCGTGCTTTTCGACTCGGTGACAATTTCTCGAACACCGATTTTAATCTTCTGGCAAATATTAATCCCACCGGCGTCATGCTTGATGGTGTCTTAGGGTTAGTTAAACTCTCAGAAATTTTGAAGTGCTTCCTCATTTCATTTTTCAAGACTTACTTTCTTCGCCGCTCTTTTCAATGATCTCACAAACCGTTCCGCTTCTCCGTTAGACCTTAGGAGATACGGCGGGATCGTAACATGTTCAATATAGAAGATTTTACAAAAATCTTGGAATTCTTTACCAGTGAATTTTGTTCCGTTATCAGATACTATGGCATGCCATATCTCGCAAACAGTTCATGCAAGAAATTTACTGTCATACCTTGGGAAAGGTATGAATCCAACTCTTCTCCCTGCTATGGATTAATTAGTAATACTTGAATCACTAAACCTTTATTATATAAAAAATTCTTACAATCTAAAAATATTTGCAGGCTTTAAATAACATGCAAAGCAGTAGCAAACAAATCAGTAATAAAAATAATTTGATCTTTTAGGGTTTACTTCTTGATTATGTCTCGCATATATTTCAACTTTTTCGTTCTGATTCTAAGATTAAATGTCCTTTTTGTTTCCATCTTCCTGAAAATGTCTTGTTTGACCAGTGATATTCTCAATCTTTCTAGGTAATCACGTTAGTTACCTAAATTCTCATTTAACCTCTAGGAAAAATCCCCAAATTGATTCATATTTGCTATTATTTCCAACAGGAGATACAGAGGGAATACACAAACCCTGGAAACTCGCTGCATAAGGAAAAAAGAGAATTCAAGATTATGTCGGAGATACAGACGGCATAGAGGAAAACTGCAAAAAGGCTCCAGCATTCCCAACAAGAAAATGATACCCGCACGCAACAGTCGTTTTTGTCAGAGGTACAGAAAGCAGAGAGGAATGCTAAACAAATATTGCGTCACTTACAATGATTTTACAATCTTGTATAACAGCCGATTCTGTCGTAATTACAGACGGAAGAGATTTAGGCTGCAAAGACGATGTGGCAATACAACCTCAAGATATTGAAGTTGGTTAGAAGGCAACAAAAACATCTGGTAAATGTTTCTTTTAAATTGTAATACATTCATTAGCTGTCGCTAATATTTTAACATATAATTTAATTTTAAGCCTGCATACACACATCCATATATGGATTAATATATTGTCGACATAGAAAAAAAAAACTCTTAGAAGTTAACATTAGCCAGAAAGAGGGTTACGCAAAAGCGTCTCTCTTTTTTTAAATTTTGGATTTAATGTAACTATGAAAATAAAAACATTTCACTTCAATTTTGCCTTGATAAAGTCGAAAGACGAAACAGGCTAAGATTTGTTTTTTCTTGTTGTCATTTTTTTCCCAATTTGTCTTATCCACTGAATTGTTCTGCGAATTTTGCTGCATCCATATGTCTTGAAATATTGCTTTAAGGTCTGCTATACTTATGGATTATCGTGCTCAGTGCCACAGAGACAGAGTTGTAATATTTTGTTCCTTGACTCATTATTTTGTATCCATAAGAATAATTATTTTTAAATGGATTTTTATTGCAACATTATTTTTTTATTATTTTAAATATTATTTTTCAATTTTCCTAAACAGTAACATTAATAGCAATTGACATTTATTAGTGGTCTTAATAGACATTATTGGTATATTAATACCAATCGGCCGGGATCGAGAATGCCTACAATTTAGGATAAACCGTGTATGATAAAACACACACACACACACACACACACACACACACACACACACACACACACACACTGTTATTTCAACTCAAGGACGTGCATCTACTAAAACAACGCTTATAGTAATGAGAAGTAAACAAATTTATATACTGGATAACGATATATAATTTTCTATATATCAAGAACAATTTCAAGTAAAAAAAAACTATGACAAAATGGGAAAAAAGTTTTCGTCCATTAGAACTTCATCTCACTAAAGTGATGTCTACGTGATGCAACTACAAATGCACACGAATATGACTAGCAAATTAAAGGCTACTTTAGATATTAACTTCTGTTGCACCAACAATGCTGTTATCAAATGTTTAAATATTTAAAAAAAAAAGAAATCTAAACTCCTCTCCATCAATAACTAAAACAACAAAAATCTACCCTCTCATCACAGCTCTATGCGATTTTACATTTAACAATAATAAGGAATATCAGTGGGGTCACCTCTAAGTGTGATTCTCGCATGTATTTTCTTCTAATTTCTTGAATATTGTCTTTTCGAAAATATTTTACGTAAACAATCAACATACTACCAATATATAGATAACGCTCTATTAAAATACCCCTGCTAAAACAATTTAGATAAAATAAATGATACGTCGAGGAAAGGGATATATTTGTTCGAAGTAGCAAAGTGGTTGCTGACTACTGTAACCGGGTAGGACAAACTAGCATGTAACCGTAATGGACTGGTCCTCGTCGTAGTGGTAGGCATTAGGTGTAGACAATAGGCGTAGACAATAGGTGTAGACCATGTACCTCCACATCGGTCTGTATTTATGGCTGACACCAGCCAATCATATTACTGTGAGGGGGAACCCAGTTGTATGCATATTCATTACATCAATAAGCAAAGTCAAACATTCGATATAATTTACGTATGAAATAGAAACAAACTACTTTACATTTCCTAGATATCATGTTAGATCACAGTAACAATAGCCTATAACTAAAAACTCTGTAGAAAATCAACTAATAAAAATGACCTCATAAATTTGTTTTATCACCATAACAACAAAATAAAATCGTTTATATTCATAATCTGCTTAAGAGCATTCAGAATTTATAGCCCTCAATATTGGTATGAAGAGGAGAAATATGTTTAAAATACTTTGAATCTTTTTCAACATGAAAGAGAAGACTATGAATAGGAAAGGACAGAAGATGAACGGGATTCAAGAAGACTGAAGATAGCCATTGATGTTGCATTTAATTTTTTTGAAGATTGTAATTATCAAGAATGCGAGAAAAGACACTGTTGGAGTAGAATTGGCGGTTGCATTTTGCTATTTCAACAGTAAAACTGTGGGATCTAGATGCTTAAATTCATGCATTCGGTGCATCATGGTGAAAAAAACCTCGTCAGAGCAGTTGCCATGAAAATAATTATAGAAAAGACAGAAGGAAGCCACGTCACGTCGGTGAGAAACTGACTGAAGTCGAAATGCCTGGTCAGGCTCGAGTGCATTTTCTTTTAAAATGAGAGGCACATAAACAAAAAGAAAAAGACATTAAACGAATATTAGGCAATAAACAGAAACATATCGTAAAAAAAAACAAAAAAAAAAAAAACTTTTCAACGTCCTCTTACCTTCGTGTGCATGCGTAGTCGCTTCAGTCCGATGAGAGGCTGACGAAGCGCGTCAAGCAAAACATTTTCCCGCGTTGTTATGATCTTTTCCAGCGTTATGGTTTTTTCCCTAAAATGTTATATATATATATATATATATATATATATATATATATATATATATATATATATATATATATATATATATATATATTATCTAACTATATAATATACATCATTTTAAGATATATATATATATATATATATATTAAAATGATGTATATTATATATTTAGATAATATATATATATATATATATATATATGTATATATATATTATCTAACTATACAATATACATCATTTTAATATCTATCCATCTATCTATCTATTTATCTATCTATCTATATATATATATATATATATATATATATATATATATATATATATATATATATATATATATATGTAAAAGTGGACATTGAAATCAACACTTAGAGGTCACAGGCTGTTTCATGCTAGACGCAATCTCAGGCCAGGTATCGTCTAGTATGAAACAGCCTGTCGCCTCTAAGTGTTGACTTCCAAGTTCACTTTTATATTTACACACGCTCTATCTCTGATATTGGGCACTTGATCCCATAAATTTAGCACGAGTTAAGAGTATATTTCTTCATATATATATATATATATATATATATATATATATATATATATATATATATATATATATACATATTTCACTTTATTGTTTATATTATTTAACTATACATTTAACTATAAAAGTATCGTATGAATTTTGTAAATGCTATATCCATTTAGAATGTTTATATTTTTTAATATATGTGAATTGCCATGCCGTTTTTTTTTTATCTTAATAAAACTTATTAATTCAACTTATTCGTGGTTGCGTGCCGTCAAGTCTATAAAGCCATAGCTGAACGAAGGAATGATTGATCCTTATTTTATTCAGGAAAGACTGCATAATAATGTCACACCCCACTCCCGAGTGTTGCTCTCCAAATCGGTTTCTTTCCTTCATCACTGATGGTTTGCCATGGATTCTTTGTAAAAGAAAAAAAATAGTCGTGGTTTTCCGTTGCCTTCTTCAAAATAAGAATAAAAAGATGAAATGGCAAGTTTTAGAGATTTTCGTTTTGTTTTGTACTATATACATTTTCAGCATCGCTCCATCCTGTTCACTTTCCAGCTTTTCACACACACACACTCGCGCGGGCGCACACACACTCGCGCGCTCGCGCACACACACACACACACACACATATATCTGAGGGAGTTTCCCGTTATAAAATACTGAGGCTGATTTCAACATTAAAATATTATCAAATTGAAGTTAAAATAAAAATCCTTACTGTATAAACAACTCGTATCTTAAAATCTTATTTATTTAAAATATATTCCAAATCAGATTATCTTAAAATATTGTTAAATCCTATTCACTTGAAAATAGTTTATAATATTTTTTTTAAAAATATAGAATATTGTGTTTTTCAAGAAGGCTGAAATACAAATAACCACAAGCGCATTCACAGAGAGATGGAAAAAGAGAGTTAGAAAGAGGAAAAAAGAGAGGGGTGGAAATAGAGAGAGGTGGAAAGAGATAGAGGGGAATGACAAAGACGGACAGAGAGAAGTAGAAAGAGAGATGTGGGAAGAAAAAGAAGTGGAAAGATAGAGAGAGGGAAAGGGAAGGAGGTGAAAACACAGATGTACGAAAAGTGAGAAGGGGGAGGAGAGAGGTAGAAAGAGATAGGTAGAAAGAGAGAAAGTGGTTAAAATGAAGAGGTAGAATGTAAATCATTATGCACCCAACAACCAATGTATTATATATATATATATATATATATATATATATATATATATATATATATATATATATATATATATATATATATATATTCGAATATATCATGTATATATAGTCGACTCTCTCGTCGATATTCAACGTATGAGCGTCAAGCAGATCAGTTTCCAGGAAACTGACAGCCCGAAAACGGCACATGAGATTTGATTATAGTGGTGAAGGCTTCGTGCAGGACCATCCACACTTTTTGAAGGGCCGAATACAGAGACCTGGTGCACTAAGTGCCACAAGGTCCCCAAACGACCCTTCGCAGGTTTTGAATTCAGAGTTGTCCTTCTCCTAGACCAGTTGCCATCCAAGACTATAGAACCCAGTCTGTCCTGCTATTTTACCCATAGCTGGAGGGAGAGGATGCACGGTTGGGTAATGGATAGCGACTTGGATTGAGGAATCGCAGAGCCGAGTTCGAATTCCAGTCGAATCCATTACACTCACTTACGTGCTAATACACTTGTGAAAGGTCTCAATGCTCTTCCTCTCCCTCCAGCTATATATATATATGTGTGTGTGTGTGTGTGTGTATGTGCGTGTCTGTGTGTGCTTATGCATATGTCTGTACAATGCAGAATAGTATCTGAGACAAAGATGAAGATAATGATAATTTCCAATTTTTCTCATTATCTTCATATATATATATATATATATATATATATATATATATATATATAAATATAATTCTTAATAGAATTAAATTAAGGGGATATTGCATTCCACTCTTTAAAATTGTTTACCTTTCAAATCATTGCTTTGAATGATTTTATTTTTTTGGTAATCATGTTAGCCCAATCATTTGTTTCCTTCCATCATTTTTGACGTGGCTTCATATGAATTGAAACGGTAACAATATATTGCATATTCAAGCAAACATTTCTTATTTCAATAATCCCAAAGTGAATCTGATATCATTTAATCGTTTGAGATGACCTATTTTATCGTCCATGAATATGGCTGGTGCTAACCTCCAATATAGTGACTGATTGTATCTCTGTTCTCCGCTGACGAAGTGGAAGATTATATTGATTTGTTTGCTAGATCTGCTGGAAGGAATGTTGGTTCAATGTGGCGTGCTAGGCAACTTTTCTCTGCAGAATTTATCTTACATATTTTTAACTCTAACATTCTCCTTTGCTTTCAATATTGATGTTACATGTGGTCTGTTATTCCTGCTATATATCCTGTTATTCCTGCTATAGATTTTTCATAAAATCCAAAGAATAACCTGCAATGTTCCTGTTGTGAGAATATCTCCCTACAATTTTGGACTTGGGCGTCAGACGAAAGGCATAAAAATATTCCTACATCAAGAGGAGTAGCAGGAGGAGCAGTGGCAGAAGTCGCGTTTGCTTAAAACAGTTAGTCATTCAAGGCTAAATACTTTCTTCCCTAGTTTCTATTCTACATTATATTTCCCTGTACAAAAAGGTAACAAACTTATTTTTAAACCAATTCCTGTTTTCTACTGTTGTTTTTAATAATTACAATTACAACAGTTACTGAGACTAGCCTCGTCTCTCGAATGCATTTACCTTCCCACTGTCGTAATGTATGCCGTTTCTATAAATACTTTCATGGTATTTTTTCTACGTACCTAAACTTCATGAGTTTAATCGTAGTACTAGATTGGCGACAAGGTCTAATCTTTTAACAGTTGAAATAGATTGATGTAACCATAAGTATTAGGCTAACATTTTCTTCTATCGCACTTCTTGCCTGTGGAATTCTCTTCCAGCTTCTTGCTTCCCAATCAAGCGAGATGTTCAAAAAATTTTTAAATCCAATGTCAATCGTCAACTTCTGTCATCTTAATTCTTGTTCTTTTATTATTCTCTCTCCTTAATGGTGTTTTTCTCCAATTCTCATATATACTCGATAACCCGTTGCATCTTGGTGGCTTTATTGCCTTAATTGGCAGTAATGATAAATGTAATTCTCTCTATATGCTACAATCTTTGAACTCCGGAAGTATCGTAAAAACAGGTTGGCTTTGTTTCACATAGATTTAATGACAGGAAGAACGTTGTATTATTATGTAGTCTATTGGTGTGCATATATTGGAAGGAATAAAAATTAACTAGCTAAGATTTGTCATTTGTGTACATTTGTGTCTAGTGTGTCTTTAAAGTTCAACGTGTGTAGTATGGAGTTAACAGTTAACTTAAAAAATGTCTGGATATTCATAGCGTGAGCAGGCAAATGAATCATTCTTTAATATATATAAATACATACATACATATATATATATATATATATATATATATATATATGTGTGTGTTTGTGCGTGTATATCTATCTATCTCTCTCTCTCTCTCTCTCTATATATATATATATATATAT
>OZ010589.1:95806044-95853544 GCA_963932145.1 Acanthosepion lycidas | reverse complement strand
TATCCTCCGTGTCAAGATATTATGGAATCAGCTGCTATATATCCTGCATATCCTCAATGTCCAGATATCATGGAACAAACTGATCTCTATCCTACATATCCTCAAAGTGAAGATATCATAAAATCAACTGCTATCTATCTTACATATCCTGAAAATGAAGATATCATAGAATCACCCGCTATCTATCCTATATATCCTCAGACAGAAGATATCATAGTATCAACGGCTATCTGTCCTTCATATCCTCAGAGTGAAGATATCATTGAATCAACTGTTATGTATCCTTCATATCGTCAGTCTCAACATTATAAAATCGACTTTTTTATATCCTACACCGTCTCATACTTTGCATTAACTCATTCTCTTATTTTCATACAGCTATCTCATTCAGTTCCAGCTTGAAGCCATATGACATTTAAATGATCACCAAACTTAAGTAACGTCGAGCATGGTCAGTATAAAAACTGTTCCCCGCTTGCTAATACTAGGTAATGTAAGCTTGTATGTGGGGATGTTATTATATATACTGAGCTGTATTCCAATTCCAGTCTTTGCAAATACATTTGGGAAAGCATATTAAGACATCAGAAATGCTTCATTTATATTTTTATTATCACTGCCATTCTTATTCCCTGGACTGTCGTTCATATGAACATGTTTCTTACCTAAGTAACTCTTCACTATCTGCCTGTCTCTCCTTCAATATGCTTATCAAATTTTCCAGACCTTCTTTTCTCATTAGGTGTTCGAGAAATTTCAACTCTCTTCTTCTGATTCTAAGTACAAGTATACTTTTTGTTTTCCTTTTTTATTATTACACGGATTCAAAATTTGTGCCCCGTGTCGCCTTCTCTGTTCTCTCGAACGCCGAAGCGAGTACGACACGCGCGGAAAAAGGCAACGGCGGCAGCACCAGGGCCACGCCGACCGCGGCGCTACTTGCACGCTGCCCGGCATCGTCGTCTGCCAGATCCGAGGACCTCATCGGACCGTTCGATAGGCCTTATCGATCCGGCTAATTTCCAAATGAACAATTTATTTAATTGTTTGATTTTAATCTATTTCTATGTTCTAGAAGTCCATTGATGCCATGAGAACGTTAATTTGACCTTTGATAGATCTGGTTTTAATATCGCACGGTGTCAAGCCACCCCCCCTTGTGGATAAATAGTTTAATTGCCGATTATCTGACGACCCGGCATTTAGTACGATGTTACATACTAACACAACCACTACCACTCTTAGATTGGTTTTGCTTGGCTTGATTTATGACATATCAACCTCAATGGGTTATCTAATACCGACAAATTTTTATTGTTGGTAATTTCTTTTTTTCAAAACAGTATTGCTTGTAATATCTTTCCTTCAAAAAATCTATATCTGACAATATTTTTTTCAAAATATTAGGTTGGTGCAAAAATAATGACGTAATAATGTCGTTTTTTGACGTTAAAAAATACGTAAAAAGACGACATTATTACGTCATTATTTTTGCACCAACTTAATAGTATTGCTGGTAATATATTTTCAAAAAAAAATTATTACTGGTATTTTGAAAAGATTTTTTTGCTGGTAATAACTTTTTGCAAAGTATTTCTGGTATTAAGACCTATTTTTACAATTTTATAGTGTTTTGACCCCACTTTGGAGGTCAACTATTTACCCATAGCTGAAACCCCTAACACGTGCTACCACCTCGGGTGAGGGTAAACCTGGGAACACCAGTAATTAAGAGGTGGTTCCACGCTCCTCAAAATATCCTGATCAGAGGACTTGCTGTTGGACGTAGTTTATCGTCTTACCTAGGACCACTCGTAGAATAACCTCATATAATATATACGGATATAACAGGATAATGTCTGGCCCTAAATAAAATAATGCGAAAAATAAAATAAAGCTATACGCAAAGTGGCATATTTGTAGCTCAGTTGCCGTCTGAGCCACACAACGCATTGTTTCCTTAGGGCTGTCGTGTCACTCACCTGACTAACGAAGCTAAGTTTTCATGATTTACATTGTTCGTATATATTATATATTTGATAAAACAAAGAAACCACAAAAGTAGTAATTCATTATTATTATTATTATTATTATTATTATTATTATTATTATTATTATTATTATTATTATACTACAAAATGAAAAAAAATCTAGCGTCGCATTTCTGCACATTCAAAATGATTCTTAACTATTAATAATAGCACACATTTTTAATTAAGCATCTTGCGATAAGTATCACACTTATTTTTGTCTTGGAATTCTACCTAAAATTACCTAAAATTGAGAGAAAAAAAATTTCTGCCAGAGGATGGTAAATGTTTTTACCGAAAGTTCTTTCAAGCAATATGGACCGAACGTCTAATCGATTGTACAATTAATAAAAACAAGGATCGTGTCGTTCAGCGAGTGGTCAGGGAGTTAACGCTTTCTTAATCTGTTAGCGAAGTGAGATCGCCATTAATTACATTAACTTTATTGATTCTTTTGAATGACCATTTTACAATATTACTTAAGTTGCATTTATATCTATCTCTCTCTCTCTCTCTCTCTCTCTATATATATATATATATATATATATATATATATATATATATATATATATATATAAGGTTCAAAAACTAATATTCTATGGTTATAATTTATTACATTGGAATCGTAATCACAAGCCAGTTTCTTATATTCTTGCTCTGTACTTTACATTGGGCTCTGCCTGGCTGGATTTTAACCTCTTGGATATATATATATATATATATATATATATATATATATATATATATATATTATCCGTCAACGATAACAACTTAAAAGATGTCGAGATTTATGTATTTAAGTCCCCAAAACAATACTAATTCGAGAAAAGATCTGTTAGATGAAATTAAATTCGGTAGAACTACCAATGAATTACAGACAAAAATGTTAAAGAAATTCTCTCTGATATAAAAAAAAATGACAAAATTATTATGAAAGCAAATAAGGCGGGTAACCATTAAAATTTCAATACTGTTTGTACTATAACGCGATTAACAGGGCAGTTAATAAGTTTTATAAAATGGCACCTAACAATTGGGATAACAACATAAATAATGAATGCAAGAAAATTGCCACTCAACTAAAAAATGATGATAGGATCCACAAATTCCGCAAACAACAAGCATTCATCACAGTTAAAAACCATATGGCAAATTCACTAAGCAAACCTCAATATCGATTGCTTAACCCAACTAAAAATAGTATTGGTAAAATCAGCAAAAACATCATAAAAAGAAAATGCAAATACACAAAAAATGCTCTAGAAATAAAACAGATGAAGACATAGAATAGTTTACTAATACAAAAAGGAAGAATGAATGCACATTCATTCAATTCGATATTTATAACTTTTTATCCGTCCATCAGAAACTACCAACGGCTACTTTAAATCTAACAAAAAGTCACTGTCCTATTAAAGATTGAGAAATTAAACAGCCACAAAAACGGATACTATTCCATAATGGTTCTCTGTGGACCAAAAGAAGTAACGCAGAATTTAATATTTCTTATGGGAGCATTTGATTCAGCGGAGGCATGCGAATAGGTTGAAATCTTATTATCGTGGAGACATAAATTTATTTTTGAAATATAGACCAATTAAGAAAGTAATTGATAACATTCCTTAAAATCCAAAAACAGCATTGCTCTGTCTAAATATTTCAGACAATTAAAGAATGATGGCAATTCGCCTTTCATCAACTGCCAAAAAAAAAAAAAAAGAAAAAAAAAAGAGCCAAATAACGGTAAAGGAAATGAATGTAAATTTTGTCTTGTTGAAAAATTTTAAACACTTAAATAACTAATTGATGGTTACATATGGGACATAAAATAAATATTTGCTTTAATATGTTGATCCAAATTAATTTTTAATATAAATTACAGTTTATTTTTAGATGAATTACTGTTTGATTTTGAAACACCACGAATGAAATATTTGGACTACCCCTAATACTAAATTAATCAACTTTCGTGATGTGACCCACGACTTGAATAATAGTTATTAAAAATCATATACCAAACATCTATATAACCATAGATACATCAATAAAGATTCAAACCACCGCGACAAAATTCTAGATAATTTAAATAAATTAGTCCAAATTAGATTATTCACCAATTCTAGTTAACAGGGAAATATTTGATAATAAAATCAAATATATAAAGGCTTTAGAACTAAGCAATCATAAAGTAAATTTAGAGGATTTAGTAAAAAACAAAGACGGTGAAAATAAACAAGCACCGTAAGCGTAAAATTATAGCGTTCACTGCATCTTTTACACGTAATGTTAAAACTAATATCTGAAGAATTTTCCTAAATTTAAACTTTAATCATTTACTAAAATTATTTTTAACAAAAATAAGATCAGCTATAACTGCATTAATATCGGACAAATCCATTTCCCAATATAACAAAATTATATTAAACAAATATATTTCCAACAAAGACAACGTAAATACTTCTAAAGACAAATGCAACAGCGGAAAAATATGATCTGTCCTTTAAACGGTCAATGTAAAACTGATGATATTGTACACCGAGCAAGCATACATTCCGGTAACGATGTTAAATTTTATTTTGGTTCCAATGAAAATCCTTGGAAATTTCGTTTCTGCTATCATCGAATGACATTAAATAATATAAACCCTAGTTTATTAAACAAGAGAAATTAATTGATAGTTATATGTGGACTTATAAGAAATATTTGCTTAAGTACGTTGATCCAAATTAATTTTTAATATAAATTACCGTTTATTTTTTCGGTAAATTGCTGTTTGATTTGTTTATATATATATATATATATATATATATATATATATATATATTTGCAAAAATAATGCCGTAATTTTGGTGCAAAAATAATGACGTAATAATGACGTTTTTTGACGTATTTTTTAACGTCAAAAAACGACATTATTACATCATTATTTTTGCACCAACCTAATATATATATATATATATATATATATATATATATATATATATATATATATGTAAAATTCAAGTAATCTCCCTGTAATAAAAAAATTATTATTAAGAACTCTAAAATAAAAAAAATAAAAAAATCTTTAATTCAATTTACTATATATATATATAGCTTGATTGATGTGAGTTTCTGACCCTGGATTTCACGTCGTTTGCGATCGTCAGACAAACTGATTAATTTTGAAATTTGGGATTTATTTATGGTTGCGTGTATTGGTGTTTTATGGCAGTTGGGGGAATAATTGTCATCGGAACGCCACTCATACATTCGCAGGCAAACATATACGCACGTTTACGCATTGCAGATCTCACAAAGATAAATATATATGAACTGTGTGTGGCTGGACGTATATGTACGTCCATGCGTCGTTGCGTGCTTACGTACACAGTTGGATGCTGTATTCAATGTTTGAATTGTTTAGCGAATTTTTTTTCTAAGTGGTGGTGTCAACTTATAGATCGTTTGTTTATTTTGTTTGCGGAATAATGTTTTCACACACACACACACGTACGTATGCACACGCGTTCACACACCTACCTGTCTGGGTTTTTCCTTACTTAAGATGGGGTCTGTGTAAGACTATGATAGGTAAATTTTTATTGTTTTTTAATCGGAAGATTGAAGATTTTGAGGAGCCTTGGACTACCTTTTAATTGCTGTTGTTCCCGAGTCCACCCTGGCCCGGAGTGGTAGCACCTTTTAGGGTCCAAGCTATGAGCAAATAGTGAACCACCCTAAAATAAACAAAACACTAGGAAAGTATAAAAATACAGTCTCACAGTAAAGATAAGCACAATACTTTTCAGGAAAATGTACTACTATTGGGGAAGAGTGAATAGATTAACGAGCACTAACGTGGAAACCGGAATCAGGGGCTTGGAGTTCAAATCTAGGCCAGGACTACCTCGTACAATTTCACACATGACATCGAAAAAGTCACAAAAACATCTCTTTTCTCCCCGGTTAAGGATTAAATAATAAAATATCCAGGGCAGCCGAATCGACGAGAAGGATAACCGTAAATTCAAAATTCTGGTGTGGATAGCAAAAAATCACTATGTTAATAAAAACAAAAGGAAGCCGTGGAGAGTCATGATCGTTTTTTGAGATCGTTTCACATTTAAAGACATGAAAATTCCTACTACCGAAAAAATAATCTGTATAAATAAATGAAATCTAAATAAAGAAAAGTCTTCTCGGATCTTAGATATAATGATTGCCTTTGACATCACCGAACCGCCCCAGGTTTCATTCTCACGGAACAAATTTACTGATAACAGCTTATCGTGATTAATACAAATGAAAGGGATGTTATTTGCGCAGACTTTTAGTTTAACATTATAATGAACCGTAGGATACCAAAGACACTGAGCGCTGTCCAAATAAATAGGCTCGACGCATAATGAGATATTTACTAGAGAAAAACTAACTCAAAATCAAATGAGCTAAAAGAGCAAGAAAGAAAGACAGACAGAAAGGAAGGAAGGAAGAAAGAAAGAAAGAAAGAAAGATAGACACAAAGGAAGGAAGAAAGAAGGAAAGAAAGAAAGAAAGAAAGAAAATGAACATAATCGAAAAAGAAAGAAATGAAGATAGATAGAAAGAAAGAAAGAAAGAAAGAAAGAGAGAGAGAGAGAGAAAATGGACATAATAGAAAAAGAAAGAAACGAAGACAGAAAGAAAGAAAGAAAGAAAGAAAGAAAGAAAGAAATGAATATAGTAGAGAAAGAAAGAAGGGGATACTGAAAGAAAGAAAAAAGAAAGAGGGAAAAAAGAAAGAAAGACAGAAAATGAACATAGTAGAGAAAGAAAGAAACGAAGACAGAAAGAAAGAAAGAAAGAAAGAAAGAAAATGAATATAGTAGAGAAAGAAAGAAAGGGATACTGAAAGAAAAAAAGAAAGAAAGAAAGAAAGAAAAAAGAAAGAAAGACAGAAAATGAACATAGTAGAGAAAGAAAGAAACGAATACAGAAAGAAAGAAAGAAAGAAAGAAAGAAAGAAAGAAAGAAAGAAAGAAAGAAAGAAATATGTAAGATAAAATAACATAAAGATAGAATTGAATATAGAAATAAAGACAAAATGAAAGACAGGAAGAATCGAGTACAGGAATAAAAAGAAAAGAAGGAAAAATAAAGGCAAGTAAAAAAGACGAAAATAACAGAAGGAAGTTTAAACAAAATAGAAATAAATATAAAGAATTAACCCCAATAAATAAATGCAGACGTTATAACCCAAATGAAAAGGGACGAAGCAGAAAAAAAGAATGGATGATTCATAAGATTCTCCACATTGCAAAAGACATAAAAAAAAATCTGCCAAAATACGAAACGGAATACAGAAAATTTGACAATGAAATAAGGACCAAATGCTAAAGAAGAGGGGATAAACAAAAATGTGCAGAAATAGGGAGATTGAGTACCACCAACAAAGGGAATATGCACAAACAAATAAGGCAACAGGACAGAAGACATGCTCTTCAACAAACTGTTTAAAAACCAAGATGGAGCGCTCATATTAAAGATGGAAAAATTCTTCAACACTAGAGCGAGTATATTGGAGAACTCTTTCACGACGAAAGAGAACAACCAGCAATACACAGAACTGCTGATGGAAGTGAAATTCTGAAAACCGAAGTAGAAGCTGCATGGCCAAATTTAGAAGAAACAAAGTGGCAGGGCCAGACGGAATTATAACGGAAATGGTGACAACCTTAGATGACTTTGGCATAGACAAAATCACAGAAATGATAAATGAAATCTACAACTGTGGGGATATACCGGAAGATCTCAGCAGATCTATCTTCATAGCACTGCCTAAGAAAGCAGGCGCAAACGAATGTGAACTCCACCGAACAATCACCCTAATGAGCCACGTCTGATGAATACAGCGCACATCAGGCCAGAGATAGGACGAGAACACTGCGGACTTGTTAGAGACTCTGAAACAAGAAACGTGATATTCATGCTCCGAATGTTATCAGAAAAAGCAATGCAAATGCAGAAGGACGTGCATCTATATTTCATAGACTACGCAAAGGCCTGTTGGAACTGTTCATCAACCTTGATTTATTCGGGAAAGATATTACAATAATTAAGAACCTATACAGCGAATAGCATACATGCGCACAAACATAGAATGGAGCGTAAGGCAAGGATTTGTCTTCTCACTGGACCTATTCAACCTATACAGGAGGCAATTCGGGAAGTATTGAATATCCTACCGGGATTCAACATTGGCGGTCATAATCTTAACAACATAGGATACGCAGATGACGCAGTATTGATAGCAGACACAGAAAAGAAATTACAAAACCACCTACAGAAGGAGAGCGAGAAGAAGGGACTAAGCATAACTACAAGAAAATGGAAGGCATAGTCATCAGTAAAAGGATGAGCCTGAAATGCGATTTTCAGGCCGGGGGACACTAAAATCAAGCAGGTGCGGAAGTTTAACAATCTCGGAAGTTTTTTTTTTTTTTTTTTTTTTTACATAGGACGGCAACATTCATACATCGAGATCCGTAGACGTATTGGGATGGTCACGGACGCATTCTAAAAGCTGGGCAGAGTACTGCGAGACAGGAGATTTTCTTTGGTAAAATCCGTCCTCCTTTACAGCAGCGAATGTTGGGTAGTCTCTTCAAAGATGAAGAGACTCGAGGCAATGGAGGTATGGTTCTACAGAAGGATGCTAAGGATATCATGAACCGAACATGTGAGGAACGATAAGGTTTTGGAGAGGATGCAAGCAAAAAGGAAGCTTATACTTAACATCAGGAAGAGGTAGCTGAAATTTCTGGGACGCGTAATGAGAAATGAGGGCTTGGAGAATCTGACACTCACAGGTCGAATAGAGAGAAAAGAGACAAAGGAAAGCAACGCAAGACATACCTGGCAGGTTACGCAAGTGAATGACAGAACATGGCCTGGGGGAAGTAACAGATGGAGGAAACTTGCCAAGAGCTACAAGGGATAGGGGGGAGTGGTGAGCCATTGTCGCTTACGTCCCAAAAGGACACGGCACAAAAAAGAAGAAATAAATTCATATGGAAAGACAGAAGAAAGAACAAAAGGACGAAAATAATATGGAAATAAATTTAAATAAAATGGAAACAAAGAAAGAATGAACGAAAGAAAAAAGGAAAGAAAGAAAAAAGGACAGAAATAAAAAAGGAAAGAAAGAAAAAAGGAAGACTGAATGAAAAAAAGGAAAGAAAGAAGGAAAGAAAGAAAATGTATCAATGAAAAAAAAAGATAGAAAAAGAATGAATGAAAGAAAAATGAATAAAAGCAAAAAGAAAAAGGAAAGAAAAAGGAAAGAAAGAAAAAAAATAAATGAAAGAAAAAGAAAAAAGAAGGAAAGAAAGAAAAAGAATGAATGAAAGAAAAGAGGAAGGAAAAAATGAATGAAGGAAAAATGAATAAAAGTAAAAAGAAAAAAGAATGAAAGAAAAAGGAAAGAAAGAAAGAAAAAGAATGAAGAAAAGAAAAATAAATGAAAGAAAAATGAGACAAAGATAAAGAAAGAATGAATGAAAGAAAAATGAAAGAAAAAAAGAATGAATGAAAGAAAAATGAAAGAAAAAAAAGAATGAATGAAAGAAAAAGAAAGAAAAAGAAAAGAAAGAAAAAGAAAGAATTAATAAGGAAAAAATCAACACAGTGAATAGTAATATATACAAAGAAAGAATAAGAAGATAAAGAAACAATAAAAATAACATAGAAAGAAATTTAATAAAAAAAAAGAAAGAAAGAAAAAATATTTGAGTACTGAAATAAGTACATCAAGAAAAAAAGAAGAAAAATAAAGTAGGGAAAATGACAAAAATAAAATAGAAGAACAGTGAGAGAAAATAGGAATAAAGAAGAAAGAAAGAAGGGAACTTTGAAAAAAAAACCAGTGAAATGAAAAAAAATGAACTAAAAAGAATGACTGAATGAAATAAAGAAAAAAGAATCGTAAATAAATAGACACAGAAAAAAAGAAGAAAAAAATGAAAGAAAATAAAAAAAATAATTAAAAAAAAAATAAAATAGAAAAAAAAATAAAAGAAAGAAAATGTAAAACTAAAATAAGCTGTAAAGGAGGAAAAAAGTAAAAAAGAAAAAATAATTAATGAAAGAAATTAAAGATCAAATGAAAAGAAGAAATATAAAATAAAAAAAAAAGAAAGGGAGAAACGTAAAAAATAAAAACCATGAAAACATTTTAAATGATAATGAATGTAGATGAAAATAAGAGGGGGAAAAACGTTCAGAAATATATAAGAACAAAAAGCGAATAAATAAGAGATGGAGAAAAGAAATAAAGGAATGAAATTCAAAGAATAAAAAGCGAATAAACAAGGATAAGAGAAATGGTAAGAAGGAAAGAAACGACAGAAAGAAGGATATTAGGTTGGTGCAAAAATAATGACGTAACAATGTCGTTTTTTGACGTTAAAAATACGTAAAAAACGACATTAATACGTCATTATTTTTGCACCAACCTAATAAAAGAGGCTGAATTTGTATAATAGAGAGGAAAGAAGGATCGAAAAGATAGTAAGAAGATAAGATAGAATGCAAAATAAAAAAAAGAGAAGGGAAAAAGGAAAGAAAAAAATAAGAAGAAAATCTAGTAAAACGAGTAAAGGAATAAATAAACGAAAATAAAAATAAACGAGAAAGAAAAAAAAAGGAAAGAAGAATAAAAAAAGATTAATTGAAAATAAGAGAAGGGGAAATAAAAAAGAAAAGAAAGTTAGCGAAAAAAATGGAAAAGACGAATAAGAAATGAGAATCATTATAAATAAAGAGAGAGAGATGAAGAAAGAAAGAAAAAAGAAAAACAGATAAGTAAAGTGCATAAATAAAAGAAGGTAAGATGAAAGAGCAAAAAGATTGAGAGAAATATAAAAATAGTAATAGAATAGAAAAGCAAAAGGGCGCAAGAAAAGAGAGAAATATGAAAGAGAGAAAAAGATATATAAAAAAAGGTATAAACAAAAAACGCGCAAGTCTATTAGGTTGGTGCAAAAATAATGTCGTTTTCTCACATATGTTACTTTTATATATGATTTCTGAATTAATTCATTGATATATATATATATATATATATATATATATATATATATATATATATATATATATATATATATATATATATAGCCATGTTATATATCATTTTGAAGCGCGTTTTTCGCTCTATCGAATCGTGTTATTCGTTACCGTTCTCGATCTCTTCATTCATTTTTTTTGCAGGCTTTTCGACAGCATGGACAAAATTCAAATCCGCACGATTTTCTTGTTTCAGCTCAAACTAGGCCGAAAAGCTGCCGAGACAGCTCATGATATCAATGACGCGTTTGGCCCAGGAACCGCTAACGAACGTGTGGCACAACGGCGGTTCAAGAAATTTCGCAATGGTGACGAGAGCCTCGAAGATGAAGACGGTCGCGGCCGGCCGACTGCGGTTGATAACGAACATTTGAAAGCCGATCCTCGCAAAACCACACGAGAAGTTGCTGTTGAACTCGAGGTCAACCACTCAACAGTCGTTCGCCATTTAAAGCAAATAAGGAAGTCAAAAAAGTTGGATAAATTGGTGAACGATAATCAAAAAAATCGTCAAAAAACGACAACCTGATATATATATATATATATATATATATATATATATATATATATATATATATATATATATATGTTGACTGGAATGAAACCAGAAAAGAAAAAAGAAAAAAGAAAGAATCCTGCAAAGTAAAAAAGTACATAAAAAAAAAATCCATGCGATTAAATGAACATTAAAAGCAGATCGAAACTCTTAATTACTGTAACGATGTTAATTAGAAGTTATCATTTTCCTACTGGAAAATGAGGTTTATAATTTTAAGATCTTCCTCACCTCAGAGACACGTATACATAAGCTGATAATGCCCCTGAAAAAAAATAATGTTAGAGAGATTCATATTGCATGAGCTCTCGTCTTTAGAGATATAATATTTAATATACCTGGTGTTTTCAAAAAAATGATATAATTTGAGATGTAAATATCTGGTTATCTACTTAATCGAAGCAAATAAAACTAAACAGCTTCATTGTGCAAAATAAGATTTATTCATCAAAATGACAAATTCAAATGTAAAATTCAGGAAAAATTTCAAATTTTTTCAATATGCCCACCGCCTGTGTCAAGTCGGTAGTCAAAATTCATTTGCCTTTCATAAACAACCCATCTATATGCATCAGTGTGACATTTCCCAAACTGCATTACACTAGCTGCATTCATAGCGAATTTTCCTGCACTTTGTTCGAATATAATCTGACACCTAAAACACCTTTTCATTTCCAGTGGTTGACTATCTTTTTTTTTAAAATCAATTCACCCCAAGCAAGGAGATAATGCATCTAAGACGCAAGAAACTACTGGGAATAATAAAAAAAAAGACTTTAGAAGGAACCGGAAACCTAAGCCTAAACAGGGATCAATGGATAAACCTCTAATCCTGTTTAAAAGACCTGGGGGGCGGAACCGGATGATAAACAAGTCTATCTTTAACAACTAGAAATAAATATGTGAATTTCCAAGTTGCAGGCAAGCAATAATCAGGAAGGTATTTATTTCAGAGTTTGAAGAGAACTGGAGTCAGTTCAGAATCACGTTTCTTTGGGATTATTGCAGGGATACCATCAAGTTCGTATGCTTTCTGATGATCCAGTTTAGAGATGATATTAAAATCATGAATGGAGTTAAATGCATATCACACAGTCGAAAGTCAGGCCAATATACTTCGGATGAATCAGATGAATCAAAAATTGAATATGAAAAAAAATAATATTATATTTGATTGAAATAAAGTTTCATATGACTGTATAAATTATAAGCTTTATGAAACATTAGTCAACCTGTTTATATGTCTTACCTGGTATTTTCTAAGAACGTTAATTTGCATTCGTTCATTTTCCTCAATTTTCTCTTGTTTCAACTCAAAAGTTAAATTTCTGCTGTTTTTAATACCCCCCCCCCCAAAAAAAAAGAATCCTTCTCCTTCACGACAACATAAGGCGGCAAACGGCAAAAATGAAACAAGGAATATTTTTGGAACTACGTATTTCCATTCTAATTCAGGCGCCATAATCACATAATCTGGTACGAACGGATTATCTTTCTTCCAAAGGTGGAAAACGCTTTGATAGAAAAAAGGCTATGTAAACAAAACCAGATTCAATGTCGAACATACTATTTTGCATATCTCTCAGAGAGAGAGAGAGAGAGAAAGTGAGTGAGAAAGAAGTTTAGGGTTAGAGAGAAAGAGAGGGTTAGGGTTAGAGAGAGAGGGAGGGTTAGGGTTAGAGAGAGTAAGTTAGGGTTAGAGAGAGAGAGAGATAGAGAGAGAAAGTGAGAGAGAAAGAAGTTTAGGGTTAGAGAGAAAGAGAGGGTTAGGGTTAGAGAGAGAGGGAGGGTTAGGGTTAGGGTTAGATAGAGAGAGAGGGTTAGGATTAGATAGAGAGGGAGGGTTTGTGTTAGGGTTAGAGAGAGAAAGAGAGGAAGGGTTAGGGTTAGGGTTAGAGAGAGAGAGAGTTAGGGTTAGAGGTAGAGAAAGGGTTAGAGTTAGAGAGAGAGAGAGAAAGGGTTAGAGTTAGCGAGAGAGAGGGAGGGTAAGGGTTAGGGTTAGAGAGAGAGAGGGAGAGAGAGGGTTAGGGTTAGTTTTAGAGAGAGAGAGTTAGGGTTAGAGAGAGAGAGGGAGGGAGGGTTAGGGTTAGAGAGAGAGAGGGTTAGGTTAGAGACAGAGGGAGGGAGGGTTAGGGTTGGGTTTAGAGAGAGAGGGTTAGGGTTAGAGAGAGAGAGTTAGGGTTAGGTTTAGAGAGAGAGAGTTAGGGCTAGAGAGTGAGAGAGAGGGTTAGATTAGAGAGAGAGGGTTAGGGTTAGAGAGAGTGGGAGAGAGAGAAAGGTTAGAGTTAGAGAGAGAGAGATGGAGGGTTAGGGTTAGGGTTAGAGAGAGAGGTAGGGAGAGAGAGAGTGAGAGAGAGGTTTGCAAGGATACTGTTTCCTTTCTCAGAAACATCTCTTAATGACAGCCCATCAGTTTTATATTTCACTAATGCGTAACGGGTTCTAGTTTGGTTTGTTCTTCTTGTACTTTTCTTTTTGTTTAACGGTGTAGTGGACCGTGGGGTGAAGATATTGGCCGGTCCAGCTACATGAAAATGATGGACTTTAATTAATTCCAAAGAAGACAAACAAGACCGATAATTATATACAAACAAATATATACATTAAGAAATGGACAAAGTCCGACAATTTTTATTTATTAAAGACATTTTTTATGTTTAATGTTCTTTTTATAGATACAAGTATTTAAGTAAATGCTCTGTTTATAATAAACAGTATTAAATAACATTTACCGGCCTGAATGTCCGAGAAATTTTCATAGAAAATATTCGTCGACCTTGCCTACCGAACGATTCTTGGTGGCCGAGCGATTAGGCACGTCAGCGTAAATGACGGTTCCGTATAGGATGCAGGTTCGAATCCTGTCCAAGGACGAATATTTTCTATTCAGGCCGGTAAATGTTATTTAATACTGTTTATTATAAACAGAGCATTTACTTAAATACTTGTATCTATAAAAAGAACGTTAAACATAAAAAAATGTCTTTAATAAATAAATAAATATACGTATTAATGACATGTTACAAGCACATGGAAAGTTACATTAAGTTTGTGTGGTGAATATTATATGTGTGTGTATTGTGGCAAGTGTTCGTACGTGTATTGATATTGTTTTTAGCGTGTTCCCAGAATTTCAGAAATGCTGATTTGGTGAGAGCTCACATATATTTATTAGCTGAAATGAAGAAAGAAGAGAAAGAATTACCTCACCTCCACGTGAGGTGGTATACGGCCCAAAGCCTGAGGGAAAAAAAGAGAAATCGAGGCAAAAGGTCACTCAGTATTTATAGCAAGGGGAGAGAGACCCCTGGTGAAGGATTAAGGAACTAAGGAGGAGATAACTCCGACATGGCATAGCATCTCTTTATGGGTCATTTAATGCCGAAATTTAATTTTGGGGCTGGGCGCTCTATTAATTTCTTTTTAAATATGTATTAATGGTACCTTTTCTTACTGCAAACATTTATTTTTATACTTTCATAATGTTTTGACGCCAGTTTGGGGTTAACTATTTGCCCATAGTTCGGACCCTAACAGACTCCGACTCAGACTGAACTCCAGCAATTAAGCGGTGGTCCCATGCTCCTCAAGACTTTCTGATCAGAGTTCTGCTGCTGGATGTAGTTTATCGTCATACCCAGGAGGAATGAGTTTATGAATTTACTATATTAATTTGTTGTTTTTGACACCTTATCTTGCAATGTTGGACAAAAGTTACATATCGCAGCTAAATATTGATTTTTTTTCCTATATCGGCCAAAAACATATTTTCGAATAGCTTCCAAAAATCAACTGAATTTACATTGAAGGTACCTATACTTTTTATAACAATACAAGCCGAACATGTTACCCCTTTCATCTGTCGTTTTTTTTTTTTTGTTAACAAGATGGACCTAACATCTAACCCATGCATTATCGTTCTATATTCATACCAAAGTTTATGATGAGAAATACGTTTTCTGGTGCTTCTGCTATGCATTTAGAGGTTCTTGATAAAATTTAATGAAGAATCTGCAATGTTATTTGTCCTGACCTGGCATCTCAGCTTCACCTAGTTTCCCACCGCCTGTAACATAGTTTCTGTGCCTTTTCTATAAACATTTTCATAGTAAATGTTCAGATGAACTTTCCTCTACGGCATCCAGAGTTTATGGCTTTAAGATTGGCGGTAAAGTCAGCTTATTTTAGAGTTGAAATAGCAAGATGGAACCGTAATTTCTATGGTAATAGTTACTTTTCTGGCATGTGGAACTCTCTTACGGTTTCTTGCTTCCCAGTCAACAGTTATCTTAAAAAAATTAAATGCAATCTCAGTCATTATCTTCTGTTTTCAGAATTCCTGTTCTTTTAATGTCATCTCTCTTTAATAATAATACTCAGTAACACCTTGCGTCTTAGTAGTTTCAGTGCCTTGCCCACGTTATAATTTCACTGGGTGATGGTTACTTAAAAAGACAGTTTGCTGTCATGGTTTTAGGCGTTATTCTTAATATTCTGCATGATTTTAGCTGTATGTATTCCCAACGGAAGAAATATATACATATTTTCTCTTTGGTCAATTGAGTTTTCTTCAACATGACACGTTTAATTTTTCTGATATCTCTTTTCTGGATATTCCTTATTGTTTTTGTCTTGCCAAAATTTGTATTCCTTTTCTGTCAATTACAATGTACGGAAATTTAAATGAACATCGATCATCATCATCTGTTTACTTATATCGTGCTCTTTTTTATTGTCCTTTCTCCTCAGTTATCTCATTTAAGTTCACTCTCAGTAATCGTTTGGGTCATCGAGGCTTTGTCGCCTTGCTTGTATTTCCTCCACTCAATAACTTTACATAAACTTTCTCTCTTTTGAGGTTATATTTTTCTTATAATCACTGGAAATATATATATATATATATATATATATATATATATATATATATATATATATATATATATATATATATATATATTTATATATATATATATATATATATATATATACGTATGTATGTATATATATATATATATACGTATGTATATATATATATATATATATATAAATATATATATATATATATATATACGCGTCACAAAAAAGACTTTCAAGTTTGTCATATTTTATATATATATATATATATATATATATATATATATATATAAAATATAATTTTGTCATATTTTATATATATATATATATATATATATATATATATATATATATATATATATATAAAATATGACAAACTTGAAATTTTTTGGGTTCTTTTGGGGGTTTTTTTTGTGATGCGTTTCACCTGTTACGATTTCATCGGATGAAACACATCACAAAAATACCTTTCCAGTTTGTCATATTTTTCTAAATACTGCATGTTGATAGATAAAATTATACAAAATTACATATCATTATATATACAGGGTGTCCATAAAGTTCGTGTGCACTTTAAAAATGTATAACTTTATTTGTATTTGCGATAGAAATAATTTGTAAAAATGATTAGAAAGAAGTAAATCTATATTATTTAAGGTTTTATTGAAATTTTATTTAAGTTTTCACATGTCCTCCATCATTAGCAATACAAAGAGTAATACGATTTTGCACTTCACGGAAAACATTTGCCAATTCATTTACAGTAATGACTGAAATCGCATTAGTTATTTTAGTTATACTTAAAACTAGGTACAGTAAACTTTATAACATTTTTTACAGATTATTTCTATAGCAAATACAAATAAAGTTATAAAACGCGCACTCGGACTTTATGGACACCCTGTATATATATATATATATATATATATATATATATATATATATATATATATATATATATATATATATATATATATATATATCATTCCCTTTTTTACAAGTTTTATTAAAGAGTTATAATTTTTATTTAATTTTTCATGTGTTCTTATAATTTTTTTTCTTTTCTGGACCTAAATTATACAGAAATTGCCCGAATGTTTAGCATGGCCGAACTTTTTGGGCTATACATTTACCTATTGTCAAGAATTAATTTTATTTTTACTTTTAGCTGAATACATGGGTTGTTTGATGTATAAGAATGTTTTATTTTACAAAACACTGTCAGTAAGCCCTGGCCTTTTTTATAGATGATATTGTGTTAGCTTTTTCTTTCGTATTAATACTGCTTTCATTATTTTTAGCCTTTTTTTTTTACATGTGGATGAAGCTGTTATAATTGTATAATGAACAAGTATGTTGTGGATGGAGATTGGTCGATCTCCATGTGTATTTAAATGAGACCTGAATGAGCTATGGGCAGTGAGATGCAAAGTGAATCTTCTTGATAGGCATGTTGTAGCAAATCCAATGTAATTATTTATAAATTTGAATTGATCAAGAACACAGTCCCTCAAGAGACATGCGAATTTGTAAATAATATTAGGTCTGTGTAATTTATATCTTACAGACGAATTATTATTGTTGACAATGTGGTTAACAGTTTTATATTCTTTATAATACATATTTAATTTAATTTTCTTGTTTTTGTCGACTAGAGTTGTATATTTATTTATAATGTGTATAAACACACTCCACACGCTATATATCGGTGATGTCAATGAATACTCGTTGTCACTTTCGTAATGAACGTTGTAGTAGAGACTTTGTAATCGCAGATACAACTATAATAACGCCGTTGAACAATACTGGTGTCAGACGCCTTCGAATATCATTCTTACTAATAGTACTTGCTTGATAATAGAAGGTAACCAGTGTGTTGATCTGAATAGAGAATAATGTAGAGAAGACAATAGAGAATAGCGTTTCGTATAGTGATAGAGAAAAAATAGCGATCCGTCTAGTAATAGACGATAGAATGGAATGCAGATCTGAATAGTAATAGAGGATAAAATAGGAATAGCGATCCATTAGATACATGCTACCTCCCATATATTCGTTTCTTCTGTCGTCATGTGGTCTACTTAATTCAATAATGGGATCACCTGTGTTTTGCTAACTGGCGATCTATGTTCAAACACAAGTGTCGGCAGCGACACTTTATTCCTATATAACATATATATATATATATATATATATATATATATATATATATATATTAAGAGAGAGAGAGATAGTGAATATCAATGTCTATACTATAACAGGTAGTCATCGACATACAACACCTATTGGTTACGACCAACAAGTTGTAAATTGATTAGGTCGTAAATCGGGCTGTAATCAATTTTGCTGTATTTTTTTATCTTTCTTTTTGGGCATTATTGAATTTAAAAAAAAATTATATTGTTTCATTATGTTTGATACCATTTCTATCATCTCTCTATAGATCATTTTATTTTTATGTTCGACCCGTATAATTGAAACAGTGCACACTATAGTAGAAATGGTTTAATATTTGCTAAACATAAAAAGAAAACAACAACATACAGATACATAATATTAGGTTGGTGCAAAAATAATGTCGTTTTCTCACATATGTTACTATGTGAGAAAACGACATTATTTTTGCACCAACCTAATAACAGAATCCATTTTCTTTGTAAATGTCATCTAAATAATATACAAAAACAAAACATTTTATTAGCAGCTGGTGCTTGTTTGTGGATATTCGATGTCGTAAACTGGCGCATGGTTCAGGGTGGCCGAGAATATTAAGAACAAAACATCGTACAGAAGGCAACAAAAGAAAGCTTGAAGACATGTTTAATTATAATTAACTACAAGGAGACATAATGGATGGTTGTCTGCAAAAGGCTGAGCCCAAAATGCAAATTATAAATCATCAATATTATAATGAAAAAAGTAAAAAAAAAAATTAAATATCTGGTAATTGTTACAACAGAGGATGGAAAGAATGACAGTGAAATCCGAAGAAGTATTTGGATAGACAAAGAAACATTCCTGAAGCTAAGTTGACCATTTCGAGAGAGAAAACATTGTTAGAAACAAAGAAAAAAAGTACTGAACTGTTACGTAATATCTGCCCTGCTATATGGTAACAGATTCTGGACAATCTCCTTAAAGATTGAGATGAGAACTAAAGAAACGGAAACGTGATTCTACAGAAAGATGCTGAGGATAACATGATCCAAACATGTAAGTAGCAACGAGGTTTTTAGAGAAAATGAAAACAAAAAGAAAACTTAAAATTAACATCAGGAGGGGCAGTTGAAATTTCTGGGGTACGAGGAAGGATGGCTTGGAAAATTCGATACTCACAAGACAGATCCAGGGAAAGAGGGACTGAGGAAAGCAATGCGTAACAAGCTTGATGAGCTTCAGAAAATGGATGATAGAACAGGGTTTGGGAGAAATAACAAAAAGACAAAACTTATTAAGAGCTAGAAGATAAAGGAAGATGTGAAGAGCTATGATCGTCCATGTCCTGTAGGGATACAGCACATAAAAGTAGGACCAGTTCAATGGTTGGGACATGGAAGTTCAAACATTTGTTTTTCTGTCTCCGGATTCAGAACTTCAAGGCTACCATATACACGCTCGTGCAATTTAATTGAAACAACACGAATAATTCCGTTATTATTTACCTTTTTCGTATTTTTTCAATGAAATATGACTCAGTGCACATGTTAGTCCTTCTGTCCATTCAACGAAGGATTTCCGTGCAGATTACCCACAGATTCTCGATTAGATTTAAATCAGGAGAGTCTCCGAGCCAGTAGATAGTACTTTGATTTGTTCACTGGTAAGACTTGCCAGTGTGTTCGTGCAGCGTTAAAATTTTCGCATATCTTTCTTGGAGCAACGTCCATTGCAGACAATGGCCGTGGGACAACTAATCGACAGTCCAGATAATAGTGCTTGGGCCTGATGACAATCTGATGTAATCACAGATAACGCAATATTTTTTCAAGTCAAAATAAATTTCATCTAACACCCTGTTGCAAATGACCTAATCTGAGGGAAAAATAGAAATATATTACGCCCTGTCACTCCAGTGAGTGTAAAACTGACCGTATGTTGAAAGAAAGGAAACTAAAACGTTTGTTTCAATTAATTTTCACAAGAGTGTAAAGGTTTATTACGTGTATTATAATTAGGAGGTGGAATTTTTGTACATTAGTTATAAAGATATTTTATTCTAAATAGAGCCTACCCACATGTTCTTTGTTTCTGTTAGAGGCCAGCTAAGATTGTTATTACAACCCAGTATATGATATATGGTAAAAGAATATCACTGTTTACGCATGGCCTAGAACTTGATTTAATAAAATATGTTTTAATGTTACATCCTTTAAAGTTGTAGGCGATCATAATTCGCAAATGTCTATCTTTCATTTACTGTGCACTGAAATAAATTCTTGACAATGGCATTGAATTAATTCATGTTATCTCCTCCACAGTTGAAATTCAGAAAATCCTTCTTGTCTAAGTTCGACCCAAAGCTACAGAGTCCCCTTTATTCTCCTGTCCAATATATAGAAAGCATATTGTATCAAATATTTCCGGGAGGGTTATTATAAAATCTTTTTTTGTCTAATATTCCTTTTTGTTTAATTCGAGCCAAAGCTACAGTGTCCCCTCTATTCTACTATTAAGCATATAGAAAAATGCATTGTATCATATATTTCCGGGGGCCTTATTATAAAATCCTTTTTGTCTAATATTCCTTTTTGTTTACATTCGACCCAAAGCTACAGAGTCCCCTCTATTCTGATATTAAGCATATATAAAAACGCATTGTATCAAATATTTCCCGGAGCGTTATATAAAATCCTTTTTGTCCAGTATTCCTTTTTGTTTAAGTTCGACCCAAAGCTGCAGAGCCCCCTCTATTCAGCAGTTCAATATATAGAAAAACGCATTGTATCAAATATTTCCAGGAGCGTTATTATAAAAAGTTTTCTTATCTAATATTCCTTTTTGTTTAAGTTCGACCCAAAGCTACAGAGTCCCTTCTATCCTGCCATTATGCATATGGAAAAATACATTGTATCATATATTTCCTGGGGCGTTATTATAAAATCCTTTTTTGGCTGATATTCCTTCTTATTTAAATTCGACCCAAAGCTAGATTGTCACATTTATCCCGCTGTTAAGTATATAGAGAAAACGCACATTATCATATACTTCCAGGGAAGTTATTATAAAAGTAAATGCATCAGTCAAGCAATTTGGATCCGACTCCCATATTCGACTATCCGTGCTGATAAACATTACGCTATCAGAAAGGTGTATAAAAAAAAACAACAAAAAAAAAAACTAACGGCATAATTTTCGCTTATTAATCCTTTGTTTAACAAGATATAGATTTTACACCAATATCTCTTAAATTGCCTAAGCCAATCCTTAAAACCCCTTTTTGTATTTAATAGCTTATCAGGAAAGAAAAGAAGAAAAGAAAAGAAAAAAAAACAAAAACAAGACAATTGGTTACAATGTTAATAAAGCCTAGATCAGCCCGAATAATGTTAGAAAGAAAATTAAATAATTGTTTCGGAATTTTGGGTAATTAGCCCTATTATTAACTGAGTAATTAGTCACGTAAAACCCATTTCAAAACATGAGGAGAACTTTCTTTATTTCTATTTGGGAAGGTTTTGTCAAACATAATGAGGTACACTAGAGGCCACGCCTAAAAAAATGAAAAATACTATCATCTGTAGTATAATATAATTTCCTTTTCCTTCTTTGGAACAAGTAACAATATATACATACATATATATATATCTATATATATATATATATATATATATATATATATTGTGTGTGTGTATGTACAAATATATAAAAATGGCATGGAAGAGCTGAGAATATTCACTTGAAGCTGCTGCACTGGAATCCCCAAGTTATCTGAAATATCATCATGCTTTCCAAAACTGTATTCAGTTGTTTTACTGTACTTGTAAGTTAAATTCTTTTGTTAAATCTATTTTAATATTTGATATATACTATTCAACTGAGTCATAAATAATTTCCGTTTCTGTTTCTCAAATTTATTTTTTGAAATTATTCAAATTCGTACCCCTCACCCAAAAAACGGAGATTATTTATGACTTAACCTCGCATTTTATGAATTGTCAGTTGGTTTTATCTCACATTTTCATTTATTTCCCTCCCCCCAGAGATAATGAATTTTAAATATGAGGACTAATTAGTATTTTCATAGAGACAATGAGGTATTATGGTGAACGTAGTAAAAAAAAAGTACGTATGAATGTGTTGTTTGGGTCTAAGGAATATTGGTTGTATGATTGGGTCAGTGTTTTCGGCTAGCTAAGTTATAGTTAAGACAGAAGAAGACCGACCTTTCCCCAATCCTCACTTCAGCCATGTGCCACATTTCTGTATATAACAAAATAATTATTGCTTTTCTCTCTCAGGAAGACATTTGATCACCAAAATCAGTTCGTCTTCACATATCACTTTGACAATGTTCACCCGATTTTTTTCATACGGCAATACGCGTGTACAGTCCTGAATTTTCACTAAATATCGTAAAGGAACTCTTTTCCCCAGCAGGACAGGATTTTGTTTTAACTCTATCAGACGTGACGTCGGATTTGCTATCAGGTTCGCTCTCGCCGAATTAAGCGGTTTCCGATTGTCTTCCCTTACTTATTAAGCATAATCGACTTTAGAACTATTTCCCCAAATCTCCGCTGAATTTGGAAATCACGCTCAATGCTTTGGGATATATCTCATAATCGCAGGTAAACAGCTGCCTGTAAGGTTCTTAGGACCATTCAAACTGGTTAAGACTTGCTAAACACATATTTATGCAATTTGTCTTCAAGACAGTCAAATCAATCGTGAGTGACAAGTCGGTTTTGGCCAAGAACAACTAACAAAACGGTAGAAAAGATTTGCCTTTACGCATCTATATTGTGAAAGTACCAGAATTTCCCAGATGGACAATTTGTATAATATTTTATAAATTCAGGGTGCCTCACAAAAGAAAAACAGGAAATCTGGTACAGTTTATTTAATAGTTGCAATTTTTGATACAGTTATTTGAAATACAGCTGCAATAATCGAACTAAAGAACTAGCAGAATTCCTTTATATTTTTCACTCCCCAAATTGTAGGTTCTTTCTTAAAGAGAACAATCACCTCATGTTGAAAATTTACGTGATCTTGGAACAAAAAAATGGTTAAAAAAAATCTTAGCTATGTTAGCTATTTTTTAGTTCATTCATATAGTAAAATATATAGTTATTTTTTTTTTTATATGTTATTAATTTATTTCATCATATAGCAAATCTAAAATCTCCTGTGTTTTTGTTTTTTTTTTTGTTTTTTTTTGTATGACAATTTTTGTCATATCGGAAGAAAATAGTAGCTGCCGACACCGAGGTTCGAGCGTGACATTCTGGACTTAGGAATATGTTTTCTGCAAAGTGTATAAATAGCGGTGTCAGGCTTCTTACTTGGGTGGACTACAGTTGACTAGGGGCTCTCTTTCCGGATTCTTCCGCGAGGATTGGCAGAGGAGGAGAAGTGGGTTTTTCCCGTCGGGATGGATTCTGCAACTGTAGTATCTGTTCCCTGCCGGAGGTTTCCCCGTACTTTTGCGTGACATCTGTTACGTAGCGGTAGTATGACCGGCTATGGCCAGTTTAGATGAGCTATGACCAGCTAAGAATAGCTTAGACCAGCGGCCCGAGTGGAAACACTCGGGTCCCACGTTAAAAAACTACCTTGTGTCACGACCTGACTCAGTGAGGTGAGGGGTCAAGTAAATCTCTGACTAGTGTTGACTATTGGTCGGACAGCAGTCGATGATTAGTTGAGTACGAGTGTTGCTGACTAGTTCATTAATGAGTGACTATGGGTCGTTAAGCAGAGCCGTGCTACTAAGGTATCCACTGAAAAGTTTTGATTGATTTTTACTTCTTTTGTTTACGTTACGTATTTATTTGCAGTTGTAATTAAATACTGTTATATTTAACTCTATAAGTCTTGATTTTTACATTATCATTAATGACCCCATACTGGTAAAAAAAAAAAACAAAAAAAAACTGTTTTATCAAGAAACGCGGTTTATCATTGTATTTCTGAAGAATATCACTTTTAGAGCAAGCAGTCTTTGTAAATAACATACTGAATATTAGGTTTGGTTGGTTTGATTGTTTTTGTTTAGCGGCATATCAACACCTCTTTGGGGTATATAATGCCAATAATTATTATATTAATATATTATATTAAATATATTTTGTACAACATTTTTATTTTTATTTTATTTTTTGAGATAGTAATGATTTAGTAATACAAGTCTTATTAAGGACGTGGGAGGACGTGGATTCATACCATTTCGAAGGCTATTTGAGCCTAAGTGAATATAACAAACCCAACTCGAATTGGAACTCGGCTCTCCGATTAACAATTCCGAGCCATTATCCATTATTCATTACACCACCCGCGCTTCCAAGCTTAGGGCAACTGGTATTCTAAAGTGGTTCATTGTTTAGGTAAAAACCTCATTCAATAACACTCTACATTCAGTGGGAAGTAATACACAATGCAGTGGTTGGGAGAGCAGAGGTGGATTCATAACTTTTCCAAGGGTTAGTGAATATAACGAACCCAACTGGAATTGGAACTCGGATCTCTAATTAACAATTCCGAGCTATTATCTATTACACCATGTGGAAATTGAAGCTTACAGCATCTGGTACTCCGAAGCGGTCACTCATTTAGGTACTGACTAAAGTAGACGTGGTTTAACTTCCTTTCGGGAGGGTGGCCGAAGTGGTTGAATATTAGGAAATATAGACTTGACAGAAAAAATGCTCAAAACATAGCTCGCTTGCTCAGACATTTACTGATAGTGTCCACTCATAAGCTGTCGAGAGAGTTAAAATCTGAGTCAGCAAAATAAACTTTGAACATTTTATTTCCTTTTTTCGCAATATTGATCTATTAATTTTACTTACAGTTTTGCCTATCATTCGGCTATTTAAATGCAGTGAATATATCTGATAATATATTATTATTATTATTATATATATTATTATAATATTCTCCCTCTTTTTATTTCTTTTCTTTGATTAGTCTATTCTTTCTTCCTTCATGTCTATTTTTCTTTCCTTTTATCTCCCTCCCCCGTCTCTCTCCTTATGCCATGTTTCTCTCTCTCTCAATCTCTCTCTCTTTCTCATACTTAAATAAGACTTTTTCATTCTCTCTTTGTATATTACTCATATCCGTCTGCTATCTATCGTTGTTATTGCTCTGAGCAATGTCAACTTCACTGACTCGTAAATCTCTATCGTGGCACAACGTTGTCTGGTTTCAGCCTATTCATTTATACATATTCACAAAGATAAGGGAATACAGGTCTTTAGATGTCAAAGTTATCACTAAGAGTTTTTCACTGGATTTAAACTAATATATGCGAATAATAGTTTTATACTGGACATGAAGCGTTTATCATAATGGATATTGTCTATGGAACAAAGAATCTTTGGCTACATTTGGGAAATCTTAATTTCCTAAAGAAAAGATAAAGTCGGATAAATAGTCACTGAAATCAATGACGAATTATTTATGTTTTTCTATTGTACAATTGTTGCGCAAAAAGTGAGTCCTGTTCGAATCTCTCTCTCTCTCTCTCTCTCCCTATATATATATATATATATGTATATATATATATATATATGTATATATATATATATATATATATATATATATATATATATATATATATATTATAAGTTAATAGACTTAAAATATGGTTTTTCGCTACACAGTTCCAACCATGTTTCAAAAATGGAAGCTAAAAGCCCCGAATTTAATTTTGTACTTAAATTAAAGACATTAGTTCCATTTCATCCCCAAGCGAATTTTATATATATATATATATATATATATATATGTATAATTTTACCTATTTGTCTTATGTTCACCTACATAAGCACGAATTGCACTACATTTTTACAAATGACAAGTTAGCCTACGTGACTGTGTGGTACATATGTACACAACAGTATAAAATAGCTTAACTTTTTATTTATTTATCATATTTATATACATTTCAGGATGTGGGCTCTTAAATTATATTTTTTATACATATTATTGAGTGTGTTATTTTTGTATAAATTGTTCTTTATAATACTGCTACTACTACTACTATTACTACTAATAATAATATATGTATATGTATATATATATATATATATATATATATATATATTAGGTTGGTGCAAAATAATGACGTTTTTTGACCTATTTTTAACGTCAAAAAACGTCATAATTTTTGCAACAACCTACTATATATACATATATATATATATATATATATTTATTATTATTATTATTATTATTATTAATTAAAGAACATCAATCACTTAAAATCCGATAGGTAATAATTTTTATTTCATGAGAATAAAAAAGCAGCTCACAATCTTCAAGTCCTTAGATCTCTCATGAATTATATATTGTTACCTATGGAATTTTAAGTGTTTGATATGTTTTATTAGGTTGGTGCAAAAAATAATGTCGTTTTTTGACGTTCAACTTCAAAAGAAAAACGACATTATTTTTGCACCGACCTAATAATTAATCAGAACAGAATTTGCGCTGTCTTTTGACATAGAACTCTGCCTGTATCTATATCCCCCTGAAAATTCCATACAGTTTACCATATTTTATCATTACTATATATATATATATATATATATATATATATATATATATATATATATATATAGTGTGTGCGCGTGCAGACACAGCTAATGCACAGTAACTATTAACTAAGTGCAGGAAATGAACGTTATGTATTTTCAATATAGATATTTTCTATTTTAAAACCCTTCATCCGGATTGTTTTTTTTTTTTAATTATCCGAAAATTTCTCCACAGGTATTTTAGTGTGTCAGCTTTCATATTGCTCTCTCATGCAAAATCTCTGCAGCAAAATTATTATTAATTTGGTATGGAATTAACTCCAATTGGCGAGGACGTTTAATTTGTAGAAAAAAGCGTTACGAAGCATCCACTTACAGACAAGTAATTAATATTAAAAATCGTGTGAAAGTCTCCGAAAACATTTGCCTGGATATGTTTAATAGCCGATGGGCCTACTTCCTTTATAAATCAAGATCGCATCTACAAACTATGATAATTAGTAACGCAATTACCTCCAAATTAGTTAATGTTTCATCTATAGAAGCCGTGATCTGTGAAATATGCACTTTTAAAGCAGGAATTATTAGATATTGATGTGCGATAAGCGAAATGTTTTGCACGCTAATTTTTGGGTGTTGGGTTGCATGATTCTCTCTCGTTCAAAAACCCTGCTGCAAAAATATCGTAATTACGTATGGTATAAACGCGAAATAGAAACAAATGTTATTTGTAGTAAATACGAGAAAAAACCTACATATAAGAAGCCAGTTACCAGAAATGTGTAATAATTAGAAATGGCCTAATAGTTCTATTGCATAACATCTAAAAACATATTTCTGTCCCCCTTCACAGTACAGGATACTTGTTCATGGATTTTCCTTTTTTGATTATTAAAGCTTTTTTTAAAATTTTTAATGGAAACATTAATAATAATTTTAAACTTCACGTGTTCTTTGCCTTGTATAAATATGTAATGGAATAATTTTATTTTAAGTTCGAACTCATAAAACTACTCTGTAATGTAAAATGTAGATATTTCTATCTGTATTGTAAAATATTCGCTTCTTTTTTAACAAGTATACAATGGGGACCCATGATATTTGCCTGTAAATCAACAATTAGCTCAATCTCATTTTAATCACAAGTGTAAATAGCTATCAAAATTCTTGACCCTAAGAAGTCTACCGGTTCAGATAAAAGATCAGTGGTTACTTTAAGAATATTAATTCACAGCTATACCCGATTTTACCGAAATTATTTAAATGTCGCTTAAAGGTGAAATAAGTTTGTGGATGGGGTCATTCTGTATTCAAGAACCCGGATAAGCGCTTACTCCACCTCACTATGAACTCCTTATTCTCCTCAGTGTCATTAGCAAACGTTTCCAAGCTGTAAACATAATAATGTTGTTGATCACCTCAAAGGGACAATCTCATGAGCCACAAACAGTACAGATTTCGATCAGCTCGGTCCACTGCTGATAATCTGTCATTACTCACTGAATCAATGAGGCACTAGACAACAACTGCATCGCAAGAACTATCGCGTTATATATTTCAAAGGCTCTTGATAAGGTGTGGAATAGATGGTTACTGCACGATATTTAAGGCCATAAAATAACTGGAGGAGTCTTCTGAAATTGTCAAGCACCTCCTAACTACTGTGGGTAATTGCTAACGACCAGTCCTCCGCGGCCAAAGCGATCAACGAAGCCGTCTCCCAAGGGTCGATTCTCGGTCGAACTTTATTCTTTATATAAATGATCTGCCTAAGAGTAATATTCCGATCATTTGCGAATATCTATGCTGATGATTCGACGTTACATAAATGCATCTCCCAAACTCTAGATTTCCAGAGCGTGGCATCGGATCTCTCCCCTGAGAATCTCCCCTAAAAATCAGCGTGGGTACTGAATGATTATATTCAATGTCTCGAAAATTAAATTAGTGATGTGCTATCATCATCAAGCTATCCCTGAATTTTCACATATCACGAAACGGGTGTTTCCTCGGCGAGATCCTATGCCTTGATCATCTAGGGGACTTATACTCAACCCAGGCATCATATGAAATTTGTCCATACGATAAATCGCTAAAGATAATAGAAAAATGGCCGGTTCCATGTACAGCTCAGATCGAAAATGGAGTATATATATATATATATATATATATATATATATATATATATATATATATATATATATATATATATTTCAATAAAGGTGCAATTAATTTACAAATTCATGAATTATTCATACATAAAACAAATACAAAGGTTAATTATTTAAATGGCGAGAAATCAATCTTCGCGATACAATTCAAATAATATACAAAAACCCCGAACCTAATGAGAGTTAAAACAAGAACACAATCTATTTCATACCTGAGGATGTCTGTAGGAACAGACGAAAGCTTGTAAAATAAAAAGACCTAATGCAACTGAAATTTATAAAACAGGATCTCTTCATTCATAAACAGGTTTGGGGTTTTTGTATATTATTTGAATTACTCGCGAAGATGGATTTCTCGCCATTTGTATTTGTTTTATGTATGAATAATTCATGAATTTATATATACATATATATATATATATATATATATATATATATATATATATAAACCACAAAAAGATCTGGCAGCTCTATATTCCTTAAGGAATTTAAAGGCATAATATATATATATATATTTCTGAGATGAGGTATTATGTACATTATTTATATTATTCGGACTATTGTCCTCATCTTTGTCACCATATTTATCACAACCTTTCGGCCGTTGTACGCTCCGGCCTTCTTCAGGTGGTTGGAATGTCGAACTGAACCCTTTATTTCGCTCACCGGGGTAGACTGTTCTAGCTCCACGTGCCATGTTTGATGGGTGTCAGTTATCAGTTATCTCCTGTTAATTTCCCTCTGAAAGTTCTCCACTACCTTAAATGGGTATTGAACTCACACTCTTTGGGTCCTGTCACTGGATCTAACTAACGCCTTTATCCACTGTGTCATGTGTCCTTGAGGCCATCTGCAATGATAACAGCACAAATTGCAATATGAGCACTGGTAAAAATGGTTGCTGATGACATTACCCAGAAATTCATACCCAGATGTTATTTTAATTAATTTTATCTGGTTGATGTGCATACGATCTGTCAGTGGTTTCGATTTGTGCTTGTATATATCTCAGTGCACATGCGCAACTACCTGATTATATCTGTGGATATATTCATTTTTGCTAGTTACGGATTTCCTGAAACAGTATGGTCGACAGTTTCATCATATTTCCCGCAGATCCTTCATTTCGGGTTAGTTCCATCGTTGGTTATGTGACAGTGATAGGATCTGATTGCGAGCCTTTGGTCATGAGTTGCAATGACAAGACCTTCTGTCTCAGTATTCAACCTGGTGCTCCTCAGCCAATCATGTATTTTCTGTTGGTTCGCATCTGCTTTGTTTTTTAGGTATTTGCCATTTCTATCATTACTTCAATATATCCGAAACTGAACCATTTATTTATTGTTCTTTTCGTGGTATTTTTTTTAATGAATACAAAGGTCCTCTGTGAGGACTGTCCTTGACGTGATTTTCCTCTAGTTCTCGTTGGGTAGAGTTTGTTCCAGTTGCAGTCTTTTTTATCCCAGTCTGGTATAACGGTATGATTCCGTTTTCAAATTATACCGTAGAACCTGATACAAGATGGTGAATCTGAATTTTCTTTCAATGATTGGCGATCGCAGTCCTTGTTGACTCGCGTGACGACCGATGCGGTTTTAGCAATATTTTTCGTTGTCAGCATTGTAGTTAGTTCCTATTTTCCCGTACGTGGGTGTTGGTTCGTAGGCGCCAGAGCATATACATAACATGGAGGGCCATCACTTCCAGGGGGCGGGGGGCAGGACTCCTGTTACTATTTTTTTTTTTTTTTTTTTTACTTATGCTATTATTAGCCACAACGGTAAAATCTTCATTTATAAGCGTCTGTATCCCAAGTAGGCACGACTTGTTTCACGAGACTCCGGTATAACTTCAATTCCCAAAGTAATTTTCCTTGACTTTTTCTCTTTATGTCTTATGTTCAAAATTGGGAACTATTAGGTTCGTGCAAAAATAATGTCGTTTAATCACATATGTTACTATGTGAGAAAACGACATTATTTTTGCACCAACCTAATATATTCAAATCTCCTTAATCCTGTTGTTGTTGTTGTTATTATTTGTATTGATTTGTGTTGTATAGACTTTATCTTACGTATCGCAACTAGACACCTATGTTTATAAATATCTTCATGATATTTTCCACTGATCATTTTTGTAAGAAATTAAAAAAAAGAAGAAAAAAACAACTACTTAGATGACACACATTTATATAGATAAACTTGTAATGTGTGAGCTGTACTTTTTGTATTTCTTTAAGACATGACCTATCAGGAATCTCTTCAATGAGTCTATCTGAACCTTCTTCAATCAATCCTAGAGTCCCAGTTACAACTGGAATTATTATTATTATTATTATTATTATTATTATTATTATCAGTAGTAGTAGTAGTAGTAGTAGTAGTAGTAGTAGTCGTATTTCTTTTGATTTCTGGTGTACTTTCTTTCTGGAGACCTAAGGTCAGAAATGACCTTATGACATTTCCGACTGGGGAATTTAAGGAACACTCACGCATATACAGTGTAACCTGGATATAAGAGACTCGGATATAAGAGAAACCCGGATATAAGAGAGATTTTATCTGGTCCCAAATTAGAGCCATACTTACCTAAACAAAATAGACCAAACCCGGATATAAGAGAAACCCGGATATAAGAGACTTCGTATCCGGTCCCGACAATTCTCTTATATCCGGGTTACACTGTACATGTTTTACATAAATAAATCCCTTCGTAAATGTGTGGGCTGTACTCATGAGAACAATTTTTTTTAAGGCATTGGCTACCAGGAATCCCTTGAATAAATCTATTGTTATCCTTTCCCATCAATCCGAGGGCTCCAACTACAACTGGAATTGTTGATGTTCTTATGTACCACATTTTCTGAGATTTTGATTTCAAGGTCCTTATATTTTGATAGTTTTTTGGAAGATCTTCAAAGATACATTGCAGCCTGCAGCGACTGCCATGTCAATAAGGTGGTACATTTTAGCTTTGCGGTTTCAAATCACGATGTCTAAGCGATTAGATTTGATATTTCTGTGTGTTTGTATTATGATGTTCCATAATATCGTAACAGCTCCTATCTCCGTAATCGGGTCTGCGTGGTTTTCATTCGTATTTCTTTCAATTTACTTTCCGTAGAAGTTGCAGATTTTCCAGTGCAGATATTAGCCCATTCTATTATGCCGTCTTTATATTCAGTGGGAGTCAATACCGTAGAACCTGATACAAGATGGTGAATTGTTTCTGGATTTTTATCACAGAATCTACATTTTGGGCTAACATTATTTCAGTATGTGCGCTTGATAATTTTTAGTTAACAAACATTGACCTGTGCAGCAAGAATAAAATTTTCGGTTTCAGCTTTTAACCCTACACTACGCAGCCACTGATGGGGACAAGGTTTGTCTGCATCATCTTGTTTAGTACGGGTAGAGTATTGAAGCAGAGTTTATCTTGCTATCATTTTTGTATCTAGTTAGTTGCATTTGATTCGGCTATCTTTTGTAACTACTTTGCAGCCTCAGTCGGTGCATTATGCATTACTTGCATTTGTTCAACCACTTGAAACTCTATTCTGACCTTGCTGGCTTCCTATATTACTGAATAAAGTAACTTATTTTCTTTCATGTTATTATTATTATTATTATTATTATTATTATTATTATTATTATTTCAATTTTATTTATTACTATCATTATTATTATTATTATTTCATTTTATTTATTATTATTATTATCATCATTACTATTATAATTTCAATTTATTTATTATTATCATCATTACTATTAGGTTGGTGCAAAAATAATGACGGAATAATGTCGATTTTTAACGTTAAAAATACGTCAAAAAACGACATTATTACGTCATTATTTTTGCACCAACCTAATATTATTATTTCAATTTTATTTATTATTATCATCATTACTACTATTATTTCAATTTATTTATTATTATTATTATTATTATTATTATTATTATTATTATTATCATTACTAGTATTATTTCAATTTTATTTATTATTATTATCAACATTACTATTATTATTTCATTTTTATTTTTTATTATTATCAACATTACCATTATTATTTCAATTTTATTTATTATTATTATCAACATTACTATTATTATTTCAATTTTATTTATTATTATTATCAACATTACTATTATTATTTCATTTTGATTTTTTATTATTATCATTACTAGTATTATTTCAATTTTATTATTATTATTATTATTATTATTATTATTATTATCATTATTATTATTATTATTATTATTGATATTATTTCAGTAAGTATCGTACTTGTTCAATATGACGCTATTGTTAAAGTGTGGATTGGGGATTATGTCTAGGATAACAGAAATTGTGCTCTATGTGAAAGTGGTTAGCACACACAAGCGTACACACGCACAATAACTGGAGATTTCATCTGCCTATTATGATCATTTACGTACATTGCCAGCAAAGTTACAGAATTGAGGAAAGGATGAGAGATGTTTTTAATGATTTAAGAAAGCTACAAAAATACAACCAAAAAAAGTGAGTAAAATTGTATTTGTGGGAAATGATGGAGCAGAAGGAAAAAACATTTTCCACTTTTCTTATTTCCGTTATGTATTTCAGCTTTTAAATTACGTTATTAACGATTCTATATTACGACTTAATTTTCAGGTGCTATGTTACCTCGTCAATGCTGATATAGACAGTCTCCTGAGTCGGTTATTAAGAGTAAGTATTATTGTTACTATTAACATTATATAAATTGGGGTAATAACAGGGAGCCATGACTAAACAACTCATGACGCACAGCCATTGCAAAACATTTCTTAGTAGTTTTCTGTCAAATAATAATTGCAGTAACATCTCAAGTTCCATTATTTTTAGTCCATTAACGAAACCTCCTCAGGGAATGTTCAAGGTGCGCAAATAATAAAGAGTCGTAATTGTCATTTTATACTATAATTATTCTCCAAGAAGGTCTTGATGACTTCGGGGCTTTTCTGCTTCTTTCATTTTTTTTTTCTCTTCGGTTAATCTGAATGAGTGATATCCACCTTCTGACAAATTTTCTTCTTTTTTCGCGTTATGGGTAGGAAGTTAGACGAGATAACCACTTTATTTAAATTTGGTATTTACACACGTCTTGTAGCTTTGTTTTTCACTAGTTGAATGAAAGTTACTGGAGAACTTAACACAATTTCTCACTTTCTAGAAAAGAGTACAGCGCATGAAAAGACATCTTGTCTTTTGGCCTCGATTGCGTGATAACTTTCAAAGTCTCAGATAATTTTATTTTGTTCATTCTTTCAGTTATCATTCCGTTGTATATGAACATTAATATTGCATCAAAACATAATCACTTGCACAACTGATTTTGTCTCTCATTTAAATTAATTAATTATTTTTCTTGTCTTTACTTAAGACTGAATTGCTTGAATACAGGGACATTGAATCTTAAACCTTAGTACTACCGGTGGTAGAGAAAAATTGCGTAATGTCATAGCCACCAGTTGAACAGTGGTAGAAAAAATGACTTAATTCCCAGCCATCGGTTGAACGGTGGGTAAACACTTGTAACTATTTTTATATCTACCGTGAAACATTACATACCAATTATTTGCGAATTTTAAGTCAGGTGCTCAGGTAGAAGGTTTAAAATTGTTCAGGAACGCAGAGCTTAAAGGGTTAAGAGATAGCAAAAAGATAAAATTTATTAAGAGCTCCAAAGGGCATGAAGTTGTGGAGAGCCATGACCGCCCATATCCTAAACGGACACAGCAATTAAAAATAGAAGAATGACCTTGTGTAAATGGTTGATAGAACATGGACTAGGGAAGATAGCAGTTAGATTAACCTTACTCGGTCTACAAAAAAATGGAAACTGTGAAGACCATTAATCGCCTCGATCGTATAAAATCGTGCGTTTTATTTTTGCGACGATTTCTTCACTGATCTCTGACATCTTAATATAAATTAATTTTACAAATATATCCATTATTTGCATTCATAGATTAGGATTTCCTCAGTGGATTTTGCAGTTTATTTATTGATTTTATGAATGATGGGAATAATCATATTACGTTTGGCAGATTGCATTTAACCGATGCATTCCAAGACTTTTCTCGATTAACGTTTCATGCAGGCATTTACAACGAGTTTTCATTATGTGCTCTTATCTCACTTAAAAAAAATCTACATTCCGCTTACGTTTTGACGTTTGTCGTGTTGCTAGATTCCAGTCTAACCGTTCGCAAAGGTCGAATTTACTGTTTATAAACTTCGACCTTGCCTACCGAACGATCCTTGGTGGCCGAGAGGTTAGGCACGTCAGCTTAAATGACGGTTCCATATAGGATGCAGGTTCGAATCCTGTCCAAGGACGAATATTTTCTATGAAAATTTCTCGGACATTCAGGCCGGTAAATGTTATTTAATACTGTTTATTATAAACAGAGCATTTACTTAAATACTTGTATCTATAAAAAGAACGTTAAACATAAAAATGTCTTTAATAAATAAAAATTGTCGGACTTTGTCCATTTCTTTATATATATATATACATATATATATATAGGCGCCTACAAAAAAATGCGATACCTGAGGTTTAAAACCCTTTGATCCTTGACCACCGCTTTACCGGTGATAGAGAAAAATGACGTAATGCCCAGCCATCGGTTGAACAGGGGTTGAGAAATATGACTTAATGCCCGGATACCGGTTGCATGGTAGGTAAATGCTTGGAAGTATTTTAAAAACTACCGTCAAACATAACATAACAATTACTTGCGAATTTTGACTCGAGAGCTCAGTTAGGAGGATTATAATTGTTCAGGAACGCAGATTTCAAAGGGTTAAACAATTTTCGGCGGCTATAGAAAATAATTTTCTGTGTTATATGAAACAAATGTAAAAAATCTTTTAAAGGAGGTTATTCAAGTTTAGGAATTGGACTAATTCGAGGTGGTTAACTGCATATTAAAACTTGACAAATTTGCTATTTTTTTCTTGATTGATTGATTTTTTTTTTCTGTCTTATCAACCGATTGCATTTAAAGTCAGAAAATGTTTTTAGATTGTAAGAGGATTTTTTTGTTGTTTAGATAATAATGGTTTAGTAATAAAAGTCTTATTAATTAACCATAGCTGGCAGGGGAAAACCTGAATTCATACCTTTCCCAAGATATTTTGCGCTTTAAGTGAACACAATTGAAACACGGTTCTCCGATTAACAAGACCGGGCCGTTACCCATTACGACACCCGCACATACACCCTTACAGAACTTGGTATTATCAAACGGTCAGCCATCTAAGTACTGATCAAGTTTGATGTTGCTTAACTTCGATGATTTTATGGGAAACAGAGTTTCAATATGATGTGGCCGGAAGCCTTTCTTATTTGTGTTCTGTCATTAAATTCATGTTTAACGATTATTTTTTGATATTAATTGCAAAAATATCACAATAAAAAAACAACTAATTAGAGGAACAGGTTAAGGAATCCATAGTTCAATTTGAAAAACAGCGTTTACTTTGAAAAAAAAAATAAAGAAAGCTTAATTTTCAGCATGATCGGGTTAAATTTTTAAACATCAAATCAAAAGGTCAATGTTAGAAAAAGTGAATGTTTAAGTTTCAAAAGTTCAATTTTATTCAAATAATTTTCAGTTTATTTCTATAAACAAATAAAACACTTTAATTCACACCAACATTATAACTTTTTGGCTTACGGCTATATCACGTTGAAAGAGAGGTTCCCGTAATATCCCCTAAGTTAAGCAATGTTGAACCTGGTCAGTACCTAGATGGGTGAGCGTTTGGGAATACCAAGTGCTGTAGGTTTGTAAATGTGGATGATGTAAATGATAATGGCTCTTAATTTTCAATAGGAGAGCCGAGTTCCAATTTCCGTTTTGGTTCGTTATATTCACTTTACGCGCAAATCGCATTTCGAAAGGCATGAGACCACCTCGTAATTAGAAAAACGTGTATCACTACACCATTATTATCTCACCATATGTCCCAGAGTTCTTACAATCTAGAAATAATTTTGGGATTTAAAATACCCTCAAAGGTTAGATAAGCCGTAGCAAACGAATTAATCATTAAAAAAAAATCTTCTTTTAGCTATTTGACGGCGGTATTCCAAAAACTAATTTGTCTGACATTAATATTTGACTTTCCCCTTGCTTAATATGAAAGAAAGGCTTTATGCACTATTTTCAAAACTTCCACAGTACCCTGATTTAGATTCATGAATTTTTTTTTCTATGGGCAATAATGTTCTACGCATTTTATGTCTTTACTTAAAATAGGAATTAAGGATCCTGCGCAATCAAATTGCTTTTCGGTAGCGCTTACTCGACAATTATTTTTTTTTTTTACATTATTTACATTATTCGGACTATTGTCCTCATCTTTGTCGCCATATTCATTACAACGTTTCAGCCGGACTTCTTCAAGTGGTTGGAATTTCGAATTGAACTTTTTATTTCGCCCACTTTGGTAGACTGTTTTAGTTCCACGTGCCATGTTTTAATGAATGCCAGTTATCTCCTGTTAATTTCCCTCTGAAAGTTCCGCACTGCCTTAACCGGGTATTGAACTCACAATTTTTGGGTCATGACACTGGATCTAACTAACGCCTTTATCCACTGTTCTTGAGGACATCTGAGTATGACTTTCTGGGTGTTACAAAACTAATGTCTTCAGGAACTGTTTTTACAAGTGCTCATATTGCAATTTTTGCTGTTATCGCTCATGTTTTTACCAGAGCTCGTATTGCAATTTTTGTTATTATTATCGCTTTTCTCTGGCACTCCTTATTACTGGTTTGCATATTGTATTCTGCTAACTGGCATCCATTAAAACATGGCACGTGGAACTAGAACAGTCTATCTCAGTGAGCGAAATGATGGGTTCACTTCGATATTCCAACTACCTGAAGAAGGCCGGAGCGTACAATGGCCAAAACGTTATATTAAAAATGGCAACAAAGATGAGAACAATAGTCCGAATAACGTAAATAATATACATAATAACTCATCTCAGAAATATAGGCAGATATTTCTTTTAAAATCTGAATCTTAATTTTTATTCTGTTTCTTATGACCAGCAATAAAGTCTGTGACACCGGCCTGAGCAAAAACGATATGAAATATTAGATAAAGAAATAACCCTTTTCAGGATTACTAACATCGTTTATGCCTAGGGTTAACCTTTATCTTCCTCCTATATTCTCATAAACCATGCCTCTTATAACTTACTAGCAGCATGGACCGGAGTTGCCCATGCTTGATTCAAAAATCATAAGACTTATACAGCAATCGCTATCAGTTGACTTAAAATATTTTTGCCCTTCCTTGCCTTTAAAGGAGTGCCCTTTGCCGTGCTGATGTTGCTACATGCCTTACTTCTTGCCTATCTGACACTGCGATTTTTTTCTAAGCTCTATACTAAACATTAAATCTGTTACGAAAAAAGAACTAAAGAAAATGAACACAAAACGATCAGCTTTAAAAAAGGACTCGTAACTGGAAAAAGCAAATGACAAAAAGAATGTTAACAACAAATACTTTTTCACATCCAAACCAGTTCTGCGGAATCAGAATCAACGTTGACTTTAAGCAAGCGAATGAACCAATTGAAGTAAAGTGCCATGCAGGTGTAAATTTTTCTCATTTGTAACGAATGCAGCTATCGATTTTTTTGCATGCTAGCATGCTAGTTAACATTCATGTCAGTGAGCTGTTGGGTCTCACGCTGGCCAATAGAATCTTCCTGCCTATTCGTGGTTCTCACTCTGGCCAGTACAAAATGGCCGCAAACTACATGAAAACTGGCGTAGAAGCAAGAAAAAATCGATTATTTCAACTATCGATGGGAGTTGGGAAATGCAACGTCGGTCTTGGCATTTCTGCTAACTTGGAGCATGTGCATATAGATTTTGGTGCAAATCCGTCGAAGATTGCGGCCGTGCATTCGTTACGCACACACACACACACATCCTGCATTTTATAGATAGAGATTCTATAACCCTCTACGTTGAGGAGCTCTTGAGTTTTGTCCAAGGTGAATATTATTGTAAATGTTTGGGCGAAAATGAGTCCCAACAGGCGTTCAAAACAACGCTTATTTTAATATCTTTGAAATTAGGTGGTTGTTGGCTGTATAGTACTAATTAAAACGAAAATATCAGGGTTTTTAATAAGAATTATTTTAAATCTGTTACAGGTTTTATAATTTACTCCGATTAACACATTTAATTTCTTTTTATTAGGACAATGGAGCCTGTACCATCTCCTTGGAATGCCCAGGCAAAACAGCTCTTTGCTACGAGCACAAATGCAGAATAAATGTTCCTTGCAACAAGGACAATGACTGCTTCTTCTACGGTAAGTGGAGATAAAACAAACTTTCTCTCCCCGATACTGATCATGTTTCCTGCATAAGTGTCAACAACACGAGAACGCCTTACTGCATTTTCTTGGTCTCACGTTTTCCTCTAACATGAGGTGGATCAGCTACATTGAATCAATAGCTACATCTTCTGCAAGGAAAGTTAGTTCTCTGTGTCGCGCCAGAAGGTTTTCCTCGCTCGAATCCATCCTTCATATCTACAAATCTACCATTCTTCACTGCATGGGATATTATATATATATATATAATGTATGTATTTATGTATTTTAAGACATTTTTTATGTTTATACGTTCTTTGTTTAAATACAAATATTTAAGTAAATGGTCTGTTTATAATAAACAGTATTAACAACATTTACCGGCCTGAATGTCCGAGAAATTTTCATAGAAAATATGCGTCCTCCAACAGGAATCGAACCTGTATCCTTTATGGAACGGTCATATAGCCTGACGTGGCTAAACCGATTGTGCCTCAGAGGAGCGTTCCATGAGCAAGGTTGATTTCACTGTTTATAAACACAATTAATATATATATATATATATATATATATATATATATATATATATATATATATATATATATATATATATATATATATATATATAATCTCCCGTCGTATTCAACGTATGACGGTCAAGCAGCTCATTTCTTAGGAACCAGCAGCACATGTGATTTGATTATAGTGGTGTAGGGTTTGTGCAGCACCATCCACACATTTTGAAGGGTCAAATACAGAGCCCTGGTGCAGTACGTGCCATAAAGTTCTTCTAGACCAGTTTACATCCAAGGCTATAGAACCCATAGGTTGAGGGGAGGAGATCTCTGACTAACTGGTGACACAAACCAGGGAAACAATAGCCATGATCGCCAACAAGCTTAAATGACAATAGAAGACAATCAATAAAAGATAGAAGGGCAAGAGGTGGGGACTGAGGAAAACAACGCACAGCTTACATAAGGAAATTGAGTAAATTGATGGCACAATAGTCTTTAGCATAATTTATCAAGAGCTACAAAGGAGTGAACATTTTGGAGAGTCATGCTCACCAACGTCCTGACGGGACACGGCGCATAAAATAAAAATGCAATCAAAGTATGAGAAATACAGGTTCGATCAGACTACATTATTCCAGGCACATCTACTATTCCTAAAACACTAATATACGCAACCATAATTAAATCCAAAATTTAAAAATGAATCAGTTTAATGGACGACATTTATCAAGGACACATGACACAGTGGATAAAGGCGTTAGTTAAATCCAATGACAGGACCCAAATAGTGTGAGTTCAATACTCGGTTAAGGCAGTGGAGAACTTGCAGAGGGAAATTAACAGGAGATAATTGGTAACTGACATCCATTAAACGTGAAACTATAACAGTCTACCCCAGTAAGCAAAATAAAGGGTTCAGTTCTACATTCCAACCACCTGAAGAAGGCCAAAGCGTACAACGGTCAAAACGTTGTAATAAAGATGGCGACAGAGATGAGGACAATAGTCCGAATAATGTAAATCATATATATATATATATATATATATATATATATATATATATATATATATATATATATTAAGCATTTCACCCCAAGCAAGGCGGGAAGCCACTAGGACGCAAGGGGTTACAGAAAATTTAGAGCAAGATCAGAGAGGAGTGATAGAAGAAAGGATGAGGGTAGTGGATAGATCAAGGCAACTGGAGATGTCGATTGACATTACACTTGAATAGCTAGAGATTATAGCATATATATATATATATATATATATATATATATATATATATATATATTGTTGGTATTTTTACTATAGAAATGCATTTTTGTACTTTCATAGTTTTGTCTTGTTTGGTGTGGGTTATTATTTGCCCATAGCTGAGACCATAACACTTCTACCACTCTAGGTGAGAGTGGACTTGGTAACAACAGAAATTAAAAAAAAATCATCCCACGCTCCTCAAAACCTGGAATCTCTCGTTCAGAGGCCTCAATGCCGGATGTCCTTTATCGTAATACCCAGGGTTAAATACAGTTTCATGTGTTATGCATAAATTTATTTAAAACAGATGAATTTTTGCATTGCTTTATTTGTATATTTTTTTTTTTTTGTATTTTCTTAAAGGTGCCGGAGATGTTGCCAACCAAAGCCCACATCCAAAATGTTACAGGAAGATAGGGACTAACAGTTTACCTGTCGGATATGGCTATTGTATGTTGAAGGAGAGAGTTGGGAACGGTAAGAACACAGTAAATGAGTTTATTTCAGATATACAGATTGACCACAGATACTCAATTGGATTTAAATCAGGGGGGGTTCCGATCTAGTCTGTTTGCCAGTGAGTTCGTGTAACGTTACAGTTTTCGTACGCTTCCTTGAAGTAACGTCCATCGTAGAAAATGGCTGTAGTACAACTAATCGACAGTCGAAACAATAGTGTCTGGACGTGATAAAAATCTGATGCAATCACGGTTGACGCAATATATTTCAAGGCCAACAAATTTCATCCTACACCCGAAAATTCATATTAGTGCACACCACTGCAAATGACCTAATCTAAAGAAAAAATAGAATTCGATTACACTATGTCATTCCAGTGGTGAAAGAAAGGAAATTAAAGTTTTTGTTTCAATTAATTTTCACAAAGGTATAGGTCTGTAGACATTTTCATGATCCCACATACCCAAGTCATTTAATTTCTTTTTTTGTTTTAATTATTTCACCCGAAGTAAAGCAATAAAGCCTCTCAGAGGTAAGTTATAGAGAACATGAAAAACACTAATAACATTAATAAGGAGAAAAAAAAACAGGAATTAAGAAGAGAAATATAACGATGGACATTGCATTTATTTTTTCTTGAAGATCAAAGTTGATTAGGAAGCACACGCACCTGTCGGATGGTTGACTGGCGGACACTTTTAAATACGGTGTCGAATGGTTTCGCAGGCCCCCATGACACGTTGATCAAGCGTCTTTGCATTATTAATGTCTGCTGCATAAACTAATTTTTTTAGGTGGCACCACAAATAGATATTCATAAGATTGTGGTTGGGGGAACGTGTAGGCTATGGAACCGGTTCTCCTCTACTCATACATCTATCAGCTATCAGAAAATGCATGACGAACTATATTCCTAAAGTGTGCTGGAGCCGCATCATTCATGAGCCACATGTTAGCAGGAGTAAATCCTCTAGCAATTTTGGACATATGTTCGGAATAATATCCTTGTACACAGTTCCAGTAAAAGGTGCTGGGAGAACATATGGACCTACCAGTGAGTCATTTACAACTCCTATACACACATAAGTCATAAGCTGATCCTGGAGTGTTGCAGGTATTGTTACGTGGGATTAGAATCCACCCACAAATGTTGGTTGTGTGAATTTTTATTCCATCTTTTCCAAATGTTGCTTCATCCGTAAACAAATGAAACTAATGCAGGAGCTGCTCTTGAAGTACCCATTATGTGTTACAATGAGATGCACTACACGCTAGGGTCACTTGACGTGTGCTGATATCTGGAGCGTCTCCAATGGCCTGTAGAATGTATTCTTCGTAACCAGTCGTAAGAGCGGATCTCGGTCTTCCTCTATCCATAGTACCACGAATCCTGTCTCAACAACACGGCGATTGACAGCAGCAAAGATTTGATAACTCGGCTTCCGTTGGTCTGTAAACGCAATCTGATACAGCCGTTCAACCTTTCGGCCATTACCATTTGCGCAGCCTATGTAAAAATCATATCTGCCTGCTCACGATATGACTCCCCTGCCAATGTTAAAAGAACACTTATCAGTTAACGTTAAACGTGGAATAGAAAGTAGCCACAAATATACACGAATGACAAATGCAACCTAGTCTATATTGCGCCATCTACTGTAAACTTTCTTTAATCTAAATAACTCAAAAACGAAGGATTTGCGGACATGTGCATATGAAATTTTGTCCTTCTTTTGGTGTGAGAAACCAGCCCTCAAATTTTGTAAAAATATATTTTTGATACAATTTTATATATATATATATATATATATATATATATATATATATATATATATATATATGTACATGTACTAACAGATTTATTCATACGAATGCAAAATTTATGAAGGGTAATAACTTGACGAACTTTGCATAGGTATTAATAATAATTTATTGCAATATTAACCCTGTACAATTCCCAAGAACTGCTCGAAATATAGACAGGTCATGAAGAAAGCCGGAGTGTACAACAAATGTCGTGAATATGGCAACAAAGCTGAGAACACAGTTCGAACAATGTAAATAGTGTAAATAATTAAAATACTTCACCTCAGAAATATAGATATTGGCATATGTAGTTTATCTTTCTTTCAGGAAATGTCTGTCTTTCTTTTCGATCTTGCCTATTTTTTTGCTATGATGTAATGTTACTTTGTAAATCATTTGTCTGTTTCAGATCCCACTCTGATCCGAATAAAGGGAAGTGATGTTGACAGTCTGGATGAACATCCCATCGACACTCACAATATGCAGTAAATCGGGATGTCTCAACTGAAGTTAATGCCTCTTTCGTCATATTATTCTGATTATTTTTTTAATCGCTACCTCCTCATTATTACTTATCTCCGGTCTCAAGAAGACCGTGTATGTATATATATATATATATATAGTAAAATACACCCAGTTGTCTGGTGCCTTCACTAATATGGAAAGAATTATTCAAAAATGTTTATTTTTGTTCTTAATCTGGAAACTGGATTCATAATTGAAAAAAATAAATAAAGAACATATTAAATCAACACAATTCCAAGAAAACGCTATCAGATATTAACAGAAGCCAGAAGAGTTCTAAACAGCATATAGCCCATAATACTATAAGAAAAAAATTAAACAAAGTCATTTATCTGAATGTAATTTGAACTGAATGCTAGAGGAGGTCTTCTGCTGAATGTCATTGAGCATCATGAAAAGATTTATAAAAACATTTCTTTTCATCCTTTCAAATAATTGTAATTGTTCTTGATTAATAAAAATATATACATGTAATGGGAATAAAACGTTTCTCCAGACAAATGTTTCTGCTTTTTTTTTTTTTCATTTTTCTAAAGGAAATTTGTAATATTATTTTTTGTAAGTCTTTTATTTCATAAGATACACTGTTTACATTATTCGGACCATTGTCGCCATATTTATTACAACGTTTCGGCCGTTGGACGCTCCGGCCTTCTTCAGGTAGTTGGAATATCAAAGTGAACCATTTATTTCGCTCACTGATGTATACTGTTCTAGTTCCACGTTTAATGGATGTCAATTATCAGTTATCTCCTGTTAATACCCCCTCGCCAAGTTCTCCACTGCCTTAACTGAGTATTGAACGCACACTCTTTGGGTCTTGACACTGGATCTAACTAACGCCTTTATCCACTGTGCCATGTATCCTCGAGACATTAGTCATGTATCGTAATATTGATAATCACCTCAGTGTGTATCACGTAAGATTGTATAAATTATTTTATTGTATGTTAAACAATGACTTCATCATCTCCAATTATTAATCGGCTTTAATCCCGATTTATATTTTCTTTCTGCTATCTTTTTTTAAGACGAACAATTTTTCAATATCTCTTTTTACTGATGCACAGCTATCCCTTACTTTTCCTTGCTTTCTACTGTTTTTATTGATCTAAAGTTTTAAATATTTAAAAAAATTTATATATCGTTAATCATGGCCGGGAGTGATAGTGGGGAAAAACTCCCACAGACTATAAAATGTTTCCGCGGAATGCATCTTAAATAGTCAATGGCAACTAAGTCCTGATTTTAAATCTCTGCTACTTTGCGGTCATATCCAAAGACGAGAAAGGCTATGGACGTAAATCCAGACAGGAAACTCGCAGTGAAAGTAGTCAACACTGTCAACTTTTCGATAATTTCTACTACCAAGTCATCCTCTAATGTAATGCCCTGCATTCTTTTGGGTCTTGTTGGTACGGCCGAGAGTGGGGTGATGTAGTCTGATTGTGAAAATGCAGTGATATCTCCAGATTGCAGGCAGTACACTCCTCAAAGTACAGAATCTCGCGATATAATCGGATGCTTAACTCTTAACCACTCTCTGTTAAATGAATTAAAATGATTAATACACAGGTTAAGGATATTAAAGAGATTTTTTTAAACGTATTTAAATTTTCACGGTCGTGGCTTAATACCGGAAATCATTATTATCGGAAATCATTTATGTTAAGAAGCTTTTTTGACTAAATATCTCGCCTACCATAGAGAGAATGTTACAAAATGAATCATTCAGACGCTTTCTTGTGGCTGAAGATTTCTCTTTATCGCTTCCAACGACATTTCAGAATCTCTGACAAAACAATGCTAGTGCAATAATCCCAAACCTCCATGGATACTGAGAAAATGGTTCTGTTCATGGTACATTATCAGACTCCTATTAATGATACACTATCTTTAAAAGAGTCAGATTAGTCGCAAAAAGAAGCAATGCAACCATATCCTGGATAGAGCTAACCATTCCTCACTAGCCTGTCTTGATAGATATCAAAAGCATCTAGCTGACCTTGTTGGATGAATTACTTTCCACCCTACAACGTCTTTCCACGCAGTCGAAACGTGACAAAACTCTCGTTACTCTATCGCTATATTCCTTGGTGCCACTAGCTCTGGCCTTTGCAACTTAGACTCCCCATGCCAGGTACATGCACAATGGGAAATAATCCTAATTATATTCGTATTTCTTTAGTAAAAAGTAATTTCCACCCGAACAGATTCTGTGAAACTGCTGCTTTGTTTGCTAGGAGGTTTTCACAATCAGTAAAATCTTAAGACCTTCACGTTTGGAGTCAACTGTTATCTCTCCTGCATAAACTGATGAAGTGGTCTTTTTTCCATTTCTTACGCTCATACAAATCCACACACTAACAATCTACTTTGAATAGCTCTTGGGCCTTGTACTGGATGAACATTAATATTTATGGCGATAAACTACATCCGGTAGCAAGGCCTCTGATCGGTAGATTGGAGGATTTGAGAAGCGTGGAACCACCTCTTAACTTGCTGTTGTTTGCAAGTGCCCCCTTGACACGGGGATGGTAGCACATGTTAGGGTCCCAGCTATAGGGAAATAGTGAACCCCCAAACAAAAACAAAAGACTATGAAAGTATAAAAATATATTTTTTGATAAAATTACCAAACTTACATTATTATACACTTAGATTATTTTGTTTTTATTGAACAATTTAGTTCATGCTACATTGACTGACTCTCTGTAAGTTTCAGAAAATTCAACCTTAGCGCTGCAACTGCACGCTCCAAAACTTTTCTAAAAACATATTTCTAAAAAAACATATTTCGATTCGAATTATATTTTTTCGTCTCTGATGCTACCTGTATTTTACTAAAAACAACATAATTTCCATCTTTGAGAATGACTGAATGTACAGTTGAAAGTACTTGTAGATTTTTTTAAAAAAGACCTTATACAGCTTGTAGTTATTAAAAACAAGGATCATAAGATTCATCGAATGGTTCGTAGGTTAATGCAACTTTAAAATTTTGTTTGCAAAATGTTTTCGCCATTTTATATCATTGACTTTACTAATCTACATTTGTATGAATGATTCATTATATATATATATATATATATATATATATATAATATATATATATATATATATATATATATGAACCCGGATAAAGATAAAATGT
>OZ010589.1:95736044-95796044 GCA_963932145.1 Acanthosepion lycidas | reverse complement strand
ATAAAATACCTGACGTAAACCACGTGTAGAACAAGAGTTATGACCGCCATTGTCATATTGTTCCGTTCGAGGCCAGAGAAATGATAACGGCGATTAAGAGGAAGAAAAGGGAAAGAGAAGAGATAATTTTTTTTTTAGTTAAGCAAGATATTTTTTTCCTTCCTGAAACAAAGCCGCGGATTCGTCCACGCCCGACTAAGACATCATTGGTCGAGTGGTGATCACGTGACGCACGAGGGAGGTTATTGCAGCACATCTGAAGGATGAGTAGGAGAGGTTGCTACGAAGATGTGGGGAGGGCAGTTCACGCCCCTCTGAAGTATGATGAGAAGGTGGGAGTGAGGAAATGTTCCCAAAAATGGAAAAAGGTGGAAATTCCTAACCAGAGAGGTGGATATGTATTTAGAATTATCGAGGAAACCCCTGGCGCCGACAAACTCATCCCGGTTTTGGTCGGCGCCCATATAAACGAAGCCACAACGAGCAGAAAGGAGTTGAGTTGAGTCCCAGCAGTTCCCAGAGTCAATCTCCAGTTGAAGCAAGCCTCGCAGATAGCTGACCAAGATTCACGCACATTCCGGACCCCTATTTAACCCAAGAACAATTATTTTAAAGAGCGACTTAGATCCAGATCACCGAAATAAGTTTTTTTTTTTTTTTACTTTCGTCCAAAGACCCACCGAAACACCAATTTCTTAGAGAGCAGACAACTTGAAGTGTTAAAACTTGCCTAGCGGAAAACGACGTGTCACAATCCATAGAACGGGTCGGGAGATAGATGCAGTGCTATGTATCGAACAACTAGACATAAAGTTTGTTACCTTTTTCTTTGATACTTTGAACTTTTGGGTTTTCATTTTATTGTCTTTTATGCATATTTGTGTGGTATCACCCCTGTAGAACTCGGTTTGCAGTACGGCCCCAACCACTGTTTGATCTCGTCTGCCTAAGATCAATTCACAACGTGGGTAGGCGGACTGGGGGATCCGTGCAGTTACCTTTGTAACCAGGCGTTGGAAGCGAGTTGGGAACGACGAGGCTGATATCAAATCTAACCAGATTCCCACCCGAATCACCAAAAGGTTAGAACGTCACATTTGGAGCGGCGACACCCGAACGGAGCAGCGAGGAGCGAACGGCTGACGCCGCGGCGAGGTCGTCACAATTGGTGCTGTTTAGGGACCTCACAGTTGGTGCCGTGGTAGACTAGGATAGAACGTCACGGTTGGCGCTGCGACCAGGGGACGACGTCACACACACACACACACACACACACACACATATATATATATATATATATATATATATATATATATATATATATATATATAAATGAGGCACGGTGGAGTAATGGAGAACGTTTTGGAATCGGAGAGTTCGAATTCCAGTCGAATCCATTCCATTCATTTACGTGCTAATAATCTTGGAAAAGATGTGAATACTCTTCTCTCTCTAGCTATGGGTAAATAACAGGACCGACTGAGTTCTATAGCCTTGGATGGCAACTGGTCTAGAAGGATAACTCTGAATTCAAAACCTGCGGAGGTTGGGGCCCCTGTGGCACGTAGTGCACCAAGTTTCTGTATTCGGCCCTTCAAAAATTGTGGATGGTTCTGCACAAAACCTACACCGCTATAATCAAATCTCATGCGGTGTCGGGCTGTCAGTTTTTAGGAACGGATCTGCTTCACACTCATACGTCGAATTCGACAGGAGAGTCGAGTATATATATATATATATATATATATATATATATATATATATATATATATATATATATATATATAATGAGAACACGTAACATGTCTTACATAAAGTTATTTGGCAGACATTTAACACTCACATTATTATTTACATAGAGAGCCGCAGAAGTACCACTCCAGAAGTATATCCTGCATAATTGTAAAACAATACCTCGATAAAGATAATGCGCTATTATTTACATTGCAAACGAGGTTAGACTTGCACTTATGATTCTAGAATTAGAGAAGCCATAATTTTTTATGTCAATCCCCTGGGGACACACACACACACACACATATATATATATATATATATATATATATATATATATATATATATATATATATATATATATATATATCTTTGGATACATATGGATATTACGAGATTTTAAAAATACATACATATATATATATATATATATATATATATATATATATATATATGTGTGTGTGTATACGCATATATATATATATATATATATATATATATATATATATATATATATATATATATATATATATTTGTAGGTACAAAATTTAATGATCGAAATAAAAGTATAAAACTTAACATTACGAGACATATTAAAAACGCGCGAAGCAACGGGTTTCGCTCCCGCTCTTCAGGTTTCAACGGGAGATTTGATTTAAAATTAACACAGAAAAATGTACAATAAAAGGAAGTTGTGGGAGGAGAAAAAAAACTACAAAAAAACACACACACACAGAAAGAACTAGAGACAAATGACAGCGAGCCCTAACAGACACTCACGTTGTTTACACAAAGAAGGCTTAAGGTGACAGTGTTGACTGGTTCACCATGTTGTCACGATCACACTCTTTATTTCATCTAAAGGTTCTGGAGGCACTTTACATCGGGTCGCTTAAGCCTTCTTTGTGTAAACAACGTGAGTGTCTGTTGGGGCTCGCTGTCATTTGCCTCTAGTTCCTTTTGTGCTTTTTTTTCTCCTCCCACAACTTCCTTTTATTGTACATTTTTTTGTGTTAATTTTAAATCAAATCCCCCGTTGAAGCCTGAAGAGCGGGAGCGAAACTGGTTGCTTCGCCCTCTTTTAATATGTCTCGTAATATTAAGTTTTATACTTTTATTTCGACATATATATATATATATATATATATATATATATATATATATATATATATATATATATGTATGTATATATATATATATGTATGTATGTATATATATGTATATATATATATATATATTGCATACGAAAGTACTTTTTCTAAGAAACAGGCGCCTTTGCATATAAAAATACACTGTGCGATAGGTAAATTCTCGCCATTTTATATTTTTTAATTTCGCCTAGGTTCCTTGTTTGTTTTTGATTTCGTCGGACTGCAGAGTAAAGTCAGTTGGGGCACAGTCTATGAAAAAAGGACCATTATGACGCTGTACTGATTGACTTTCGCTACAGAAGCTCCAGTACGAACATTTAAGAGTGTGTGGGACAGTGCCGAAGATTCAGAAAGAGTTCGATAAGTCTAATGTGATTACGAAGGTGTTTTGGTTTGATCGCAAGTGATGAACTCTATTCATATTCCAGAAAGAGCCTCAGAATGCACACTGAGATCTACATCAAGTACCTTGAGGAGGTAGTGCTGCTGGAAGACCATATGTCTCAGCATCATGCCACAGAAGCATGAGAACAGAGTCACGACTGTCACATAATTCCTTTGATCACATCCCCTCTTACATCTGGCTACCAAACTCTCTACACTCCAACGCCCTGATTATTATGTGTGGGACGCAGTTGAACGAGTGAACAATAAAACTCTTTGTAACATCAAAGATGAACGGAGGGCAACCATTATGACTGCATAATCAAAGAGACCGCCCAGAAGAGATGCAGAAGATGCCGAAGTCAATTGAAGACAGAGGTTGAAGCCAATGGCAATTTTATTGAATGAATTCTCTCTTTTTTTTTCGTTTGCCTTTCAAGATATTTTTGTGGAATTTTGATAAATATATGTTAAAATGTTATTTTCATCTTTGCTAAATTTAGACAATAATTTATCCATCGCACCCTACATATATATTCCGAGCGTAGCTTAAATGTGGCACAAGGCCGAAAGCATGGAGCGCCCAGAGAGGATTGAGCTCACTACTCAGTCGTAACTCACTACTCAGTCGTGTATATATATATATATATATATATATATATATATATATATATATATATATATATATATATATATATATGGTTAAATTCCCAGATCAATTCTGTGGACAAGATTTATACCAATCTGTCTTGTCCACAGAATTGATCTGGGAATTTAACCATATATATATATATATATATATATATATATATATATATATTTTAGGTTGGTGCAAAAATAATTTCGTTTTCTCACATAGTAACATATGTTAGAAAACGAAATTATTTTTGCACCAACCTAATATATATATATATATATATATATATATATATATATATATATATATATATATATATATATATATATATGTTATTAAGTTTCTAAATAATGAAAATTTATTAAAACATAGACATGTGTTAACGTTTTTCTGCCGAAATCAACAAATTTTCGCATTAAATACTTTGCATGAAATAATTAAATTTCGTAGTCTAAGAAAAGGTTTAAAAGCTTAACCCAATCACAAGATAGAAAAACCCTTTATGAAGTCGTAAAATACAAATTGTAGTTAGATGCGACGCGTTTAAGTACGAAACAGCCTTTTGAAAAAATAAATAAAAAATAAATAAATAAATAAATAAATAAAATAAAACAAAATTATCTAGACACTTAACGACATATTATGGTGCCAATAGTTATATTTCTCTGTGACTGACCAGACGATATGCGCAAATGAAAGCCATCATTCGCTTTGAAATGGATGCCCCCACCCTTCCTCAGCTTGACCTCTTTCCGAAGATGACTGATATGTGGATAAAAATTATCTCTTAAACCCCTTACCAAAATGGTCGCCCCAGCCGTTTCCATAGTAATTAATTTTGCTGATTAACATGCTTATAAAGATGCGTAAATTTCAAGATTGGTTATTCCTAAATGTTCGCTTGAGGATGAAACAGGGCTTGATACTTTAACTCAATTTAATTTGAATTTTGTGCGATAATCTTGAGTGGCATTTAAGACACGTTAGTGATTTACAAAGGAGGCCATATATGGAGCAAGTGTGAGGATTGTGAGATGAGATCACTGTTAGATTGGCTGACCTTTTAGAGCTTGATCTCGCTTCTTGAAGATGATTCAGACAAGCAGATTGAAAATTACTAAGTTCACTAAAACCAGTTGATCGCCATTCTATCCACTCGAAGGCTACGCGCTCAAGGGTGCTATGTGGTATATTGACTGCTGACAAGTTGCTTTTCAGCTTGTCTTTGTATCGTATATATATATATATATATATATATATATATATATATATATATATATATATATATATATATATACAGCACTGCTTTAAGTTATGCGTTTAATTCGATCCAGCACTGTGGTCGTAACTCAAAAAGACTCGTATCTAAAATGAATTTTTACATTGAAATAAATGGGCAAACACTTCTCGTAGCAATAGCCACACTGAACTGAATTCGAGAACTGCTTCAAAATGTCAAAGCCCTTAATTCTGAAAGTGATTCATATGAAATATCCAGGTATTGAATGATATGTTACTTAAACAACATTAAGAGAATATCAAACGACCTATTCGGTATCAAAATAAATCCTATTCCTTGTATGTTCTAAACGATACAACACATTTAAATCATGGAAACGTGTTGTTGTCACCTCATCGGAAAACATACATGGCAAATATCTTAATTCGATTTGTATTTGATTAAATTGTTTCGACCGCTGCCAGGATTCGTTTATCATATTTAAGCGCTGATTATCGATTGTTTCTTCGTGTTAATATTCGTTGTGGGTTGTTTAATATCATGAAAGCCTTGAATATGCTAAACATCGAATCATTATTATATTATTTAAGCTCGATTATATGCAATATCCATCGTTTATCTTAAATGAATTGTTATCTCTCTTGGAATTTTACATTGAAAAAAAAATACAAATCAAGTGAGCATAGGATTTACGAAAATACCTTAAAATTATATATTTACTTGGATTGAATCATGAAAAGTATTATCACACGATCTCTTTTTTAATCGGGGTTATATGAGCCAAACAGCCCATCCATGCTTCCTTTCCATTCCTCTTTGTCCAAAATAAATAAAAATAGTTCTGCAGTACTTTTCAATCAGATGAAATAGCTAGATTTAACCGTAACATCTATTCTAAAAATTTCGTTCCTCACACTTCTCACCTGTAGAAGTCCCTTCCGATATTTTGCTTCCCGGTCAACTCCAGTCTTTAAATGCAACGGCAATCTCCAACTTATGTTCTCCTGAATTTCTTGTCAACACTGAAAATTTCCGTTCCCATTAACCTCATCTTGCTACTTAATGGAATTATGGCATTGCTTAGCATGAAAGGATTAATAAAAATTGGGTCAACCCCAGTTGAAAGCCTTCGAGATATCTAAGGCAACAGACACAGCTTCACCATTTTTGTCTTGGACGACTCTTTATTACACGAGGGCGTCTGATTAAATTAAGAAACATTATTACAGTAAAACCTCTTATATACGGAATCCTTCATATCCGGAATCCCGCATATCCGGACATGATTTTGATGTGCATATTTGAACTATACGGATGATATGTAACTGATCTGAAATTTCTGCTTTTGAGGAAATTTACTTTGGATAATTGCTTATGCTTATTTCACCCTAAAGGCTTGTACTGGTGCAAAAGATGATTGGAATAAGAGGAAGGGATAACAACGAGACACATCTGCAACAAGATAGCGACGAGATGCATGATTGTGATGACACTTGGACTGAAATTTAAAAAGGTATGGAAAAGGTTGTCAGTTTTATGGAAAGAAAGCCAGCATTCAGCTATGATGATTTCAATCACGCATGTGTTAAAAAAGATATTTTCTTTTAAAAAATTTTAAGAACAAAAGCAAAACGAAATGCGGAAAAAGTTGAGAATGACATTAGAAGAGAAAGAATGATCATGCAACTGCGACTAAAAAAATATCCTCGTCATTATTTCTTTTGCATACGTGACATACTTAATTTAATGAATTTTCATTAACATTACATAATTTTTTTTTTTTTCCTTAAAATCAATTCCGTTATATTTAAATCACCATTAGCTTATTTTGTTTACTATAAAACATTTAAAATAAATGTTAAACCTGATTTCAGTTCTTTTATTTTAATCTAAATATAACCCCTCATATCCGGACTTTGTAACTAATTCTTCATATCCGGAAGGCCTTCTTAGTCCGGTTGTCAGAGATTCTACTGTATTTCTAATCACGTTTTGAACAACTGCGTATTATACGAGGGTATCCAATCAAGTGACCAAACAAACTTGCTGTACACCCCAGTAAAAATTGTGAATAAAGTGTACACGTTCTTGTTTTGTTTGTTTTATTTAAGTACCTACGACTGTCGCGGTAATTATCAAGAGCGAAATACTAAAGAAGATGTAACTAACAAATGTTTTCGCAATTATAGTAAATTTTTTAGCGCTTAATAATGACGCAAACGTTAAAAGTACTCGCTGGGTGGGAGCCAAAATATTACCATCGGAGTGTTTATGCATAATTTTAATTCTAATGTGCCGCATATTACTCAAAAATTGGGAAAATGCGGGCTGATATTCTTCCTGTGTTTTACCTAGGCAACTCTTGAGAGTTTCCTCTTGTTTTTTATGCCATGCTCTGGTCGATAGAGAACAAACCTTGATACAGTTTTGTTGGTTGCCTATAACCAGTGCTCTAAACCTCGTAAATATTACGCATAAAGATTGTTAATTAATACTTGTCGAATGACCTTTTGCTGGATGTCATCATTTTTGAAGCGTTCGGTTCTTTTGACACCAAATACATAAATCACAGCTAACATGATTTCTTTTTTAATTAATTTTTTCAGACTATGTAAAGGATTCGTTTCTATCTTACATAAAAAGCCCTGTTCAAAAAACCCTATTTGTCCGTACATAAACTTATTTCGACTAATAATCAAGTGATCAGTTCCCCGAAACATATACCTTCGACTTCCATTCACTAATTACGAAATTCATTCCCGTTCGGAGAGTGTAAATAGGGCGGGGGGTAGAAGAGTCGGAAGATAAGGTTGCAATTTTTAAATACTGGGCCGATATAAATATTCATAACGTTTTTAAGTGAATTTCAAAGAGAATATTTAGATATGCTTGCATTTCGTCTCCACTAGCTTCATCATTTTTAGGGTTACTTGTTGATTCTTTTCTTCCCGTTGAAAAAAACAAAACAAACAGTTATCGTTTGATTATTGAAGTCGAACCCTGACAGTAGTAAGATGGAGGACCGCTTGAGAACAATGGTTATTATAAACAAATTCACCCAATCCGAAATAGGTTGTGGCTTCAAATAACCCCACAAAGGTTCTTACGACGTAAGCACCAAATCAATTGACTACGGTGATGATTGAAAGCGACCGGATGGCATTACCATTTTCCCTTTTAAAATGGTGAAATCGTTGGTTTAGGATGTGACCTGTGCGGATACATTTTTGGCAGGTCTGTCCGTCGCCCGGGACACAGGGATGAAAAAAATAGATAAATATTCTTCTCTTGCTGATAGATTTTTTTTACTCCTGTGGCAGTGGAGACTTCAGGGGTTTATTGATCCTCGTTCGATGGAGTTTCTTCGATGGATTGGCGCGATTGCGTCTCGATTAAGGGACGTGCTTCGCGAAACGGAGTTGATCTTGGAGCGGGTCTCACTGGCGATTGTTCGAGGTAATGCTTTCTCCATTATTGCGGCTGGAAGAGGATAGCAAAACAAATTGTTTATAGATTCTGGAATTGTCATCAATGGTCAACTGAACTTCCTTTGTTTCAATAAATTTATAGTATTTCATTATTTCAGCGTCTTTCTTCTCAAAGAATATCAAGAAGCAGAAAAAGGAATTATAACTTCCAAAGAGATGTCACATTGGTTCTTGATAATGACTACAAAAGTAGAAATATTTGAGCTAAAATAGCAAATTATAAACTTCAGACATTTTATCCCTAGCTTTGGGTTTATCCACAATTAACCACGGTTTCATTCCCCAAGAACATGATGCAATTCTCCAAGAACATGGCGTCATTCTATGTGATGAATTGTTCGATGTTGTTTCGCTTCAAATTTGATATAGCGATTCTTTTTCCTTCTTTTCGAAATTAGGTCATGTCTGTTTCAGAGTCGCAAATAGAAATCCACTCATATGGCTTTCACCTACCCACTCTTTTGAAATGCTCTGAAGCGTTCATATATGTGGTGCATCGATCAAATTCCATATAATCTGGATTATTTTTAAGCGACTGGGTCAAAATAAACGACTGTAGGCTTGCTGGAACGTTCTTGGTCTTTCAGATGAAAAATTTTCATTTCTGAACCTAACGAATTACTTAGGATAAGAACTCCCAGTTTATTTATCACTATGTCCATAAACGGCAAATAACATTTTTTCTTCCGGGATGTCTTTTGATGGTTGGGGTACCTTTACAGATATAAAATGGTGAAAATGCATTAATTTTTCTTCCATTTTATCATTTAAAATTTGCAATACACTCACAAAACTTGTATTAGGTTGGTGCAAAAATAATGACTTAATAATGTCGTTTTTTAACCTTAAAAATACGTCAAAAAACGACATTATTACGTCATTATTTTTGCACCAACCTAATAGAAATATGCCGGGAAATGGCACCCTTTAAAACAGGTAAATATTATGGGACAAGTCGAGTTTTCAAGCCTAAAACCATATTTCCAAATCTAGGAGTCGACTTATGTGGCGGGTATAAAATGCAAATCTCACCATCGAATGGTGGAACAGCACTCATAAAAATTATGGTACGCTACTTCCAGCAGCCTGTCACAGATCTTGTGTTTGGTGAATATATTTGGCATATTAACACAGAAATTAATATAAAATTATAAATTAGCAACACTAATTCAGGATTCTATTAAGGCTACACTACTTTTCACGTCCGACAGCTGAAAGACAAAAGATAAACACCGATCAAAGTGTCGTTTAACTCATGTGGCCATTCTAGGTATGGGATGCATGTCATCTGATTGTAATGGCATTTTAATGGCATGTAATGGCAGTTCATAGACTACCCAAAGGCCTTCGATAAAATACGCCACCAGGATCTGATAGAACTGCTCAGCAACCTCGATATATTCAGGAAAGTTATCAGGTTAATCAAGAACCTGTGCTGGCAGCAAACAGCATAAATGCGCATAGGGAACAAGTTGAGTGAATATACAAAAATAGAAAGGGGCGTGAGGCAAGGATGCGTGTTTTTACCCGACCTATTCAACATATACAGCGAGGCAGTTGTGAGAGAATTAGAAACGCTACCGGGATTTAGTATTGGCGGCCACAATCTTAACAATATCAGATACGCAGATGACACGGTACTGATAGCAGACACGGAAATGAAATTACGAATTCTTCTACAGAAGGTAGCGACGGAGAGTGAGAAGAAGGGACTAAGCATAAGCTACAAGCAGACAGAGTGCATGGCCGTCAGTAAGAGGATGAGCCCGAAATGCGATCTGAAGGTCGGGAGCACTAGAATCAAGCAGACGCAGAAATTTAAATACCTGGGAAGCGTCTTGACAAAGGACGGTAAGTGCGACACTGAGACCCGTAGGCGTATTGGGATGGCCAAGGACACATTCCAAAAGCTAGGCAGAGTACTGAAAGACAGGAGTATATCTTTGGTAAGAAAGAAAAGAATGCTGAACTTTTACGTGACATCTGTCTTTCTTTACAACAACGAAGGTTGGACGATTTCCTCAAAAATGAAGAAGACACTCGAAGCGACAGAGATGTGGTTCTACAGAAAGATGCTTAGGATATCATCGATCAAGCATGTGAACAACGATGAGATGGTTGCAAACAAGAAGGAGGCTTATGCTTAATATCAGGAAGAGGCAGTTGAAGTTCCTGGGACACATAATGAGGAAGGGTGGCCTGGAGAATCTGATACTCACGTGTCGAATGGGGGGAAAGAGAGACAAAGGAAAACAATGTGTTACATAGTGGACTTGAGCAAGTGGATGACAGAACTTGATCTGGGGGAGTTGGTAGAGAGAAGGAACTTGTTGAGAGCTGCAAAGGATAGAGGGAGGTGGAGAGCCATTATCGCTTACATCCTAAAAGGACATGGCATATAAAAAGAAGAAGAATAGCAGTTTACTCTAGCTTAACTTACCTGTAGGATTAAGGTTTGGGACACTGGTAGACTATCATATGTTTGGGGGTCAATCTATAAGTTATATATAGACCTAATTGAGTATCTTGAGATAAAGATCTTGAGGTCGATTTTTACCCAAGGTAGGCAACATGAGTGTCAGTCTTTTGTGAAACTGTTATAGTCCGGTTCCTTGTACCACGGTGATAGTCAAAGGTAGAACCAATAAAGAAGAAACTTGAACACAGGTATGGAATAACACAGATATATTACAAACAGAAATATATGCAGAGAAGTAATGTGTTAGTATGAACAATCAGGTTTAGTAGAGAGGACAATGTAGTCTCGACCAGTATCACTATTCCAATGTCTTGCAGTAATTGTCTGAACGCGACTCTGTTTCGGACTGCCTCTGACTCGACTCTTGACTCGACTTGAACTACTGATTATATTTAGTCACTCCCGCCCCACGTGGGCATCGTGTTGCGCAGTATTTATTAAGTATGGAATAGTCCATTATTATTATTATGGATAAGATCCCATAACAGAAACTTAAACACTTATTCATACGATACCTACTGAAAACGGTTACCAACTACATAGGCTACAGAGTATATACAGTTTCCAATCGATGACTGATTTCAGGTCCACGATTGACCAATGATTAATCAAAGCCGCTTTTGCTGGTTCGTAGATTGCATGAATTTAAGCTATCTACTAGGTTGGCCTCTCGGTCTCATCTCTTCACTGTCAAAACAGTTAAATATAATCGTCTCAAACAGCTTCTTTTCTGCGGACTTCCCGTATGTGGAATTCTCTTCCTCTTACTTGCTTCCCTGATAAATATAATCTTAAAATATTCAAGTGTAATATCAATCGACATCTTCTGATACCTTGAACTTATTCTCTGTCCTTCTCTTTATCCTCTCCCTAAACACTCTCTTGCTTGGTGTGAAATGCTTAAAAAAAAACGAAAAAAATCCTATATACATGACAGTACTGTTCCAAAAGATATCAGTGAGAATATGAATGGAGACTTTTAAAATAGATGTAAGTCATTATTTGCTTATATCCTTGAGATGAGGCATCATGATTACTCGCATTACTTACAATATTCGGACTGCCATTTTTAAAACGTTTCGGTCGTTGTACGCTCCGGCCAAAACTTCGTGAATATGGCAATAAAGATATAAGTTGGATTCAACATTTCGTTGTGAGGGTGGGTACACATCATTTTTTTTTATTTTCTTTAGGGATGCTAGGAACTCACCGGTATGAGCAATAAGTGTACATAGGGTGCATTAGCTACGAGATAACATTTTAATTCGTTAAGACGATTTCGTTCATTACACATTGGAAGAAAACACAGCATTTTATATACGCCAATGATTATATTATTTACATTATTCGAACTTTTGTCCTCACCTTTGCCATATTTGACAACGATTCGGACGTTATACGCTCCGGCCTTCTTTAGGTGGTTGGGTTGTCGAACTGAACCCTTTATTTCGCTCACTGGGGTAGACGGTTCTAGTTCCACGTGCCATGTCTAATGGATGTCAGTTATCTGTTATCTCCTATTAATTCCCTTCTCAAAGTTTTCCAGCGCCTTAACCAGGTATTGAACTCACACTCTTTGGGACCTCTCACTGGGTCTAACATGTTTATCCACTGTGCCATGTGTCCTCGAGAAAACATGGCATAGTGGCGTCAAGGCGCCTGGTTAAGGCGGTGGGGAACTTTGAGAGGGGAATTAACTGGAGATAACTGATAACTGACAAAATAAAGAGTTCAGTTCGACATTTCAACCACCTGAAGAAGGCCAGATCCTACAACGGCCGAAACATTGTAATAAATATGGCGAAAAAGATGAGGACAATAGTCCGAATAATGTAAATAATGTACATAATACGTCATCGCAGAAATATAGACAGATACTGAATGGCCGAAACGTTGTAATAAATATGGCGACAAAGATGAGGACAATAGTTCAAATAATGAAAATAGTGTACATAATACCTCATCTCAGAAATATAGACAGATACTGAAAGGCCGAAACGTTGTAATAAATATGACGACAAAGATGAGGAAAATAGTCCGAATAATGTAAATAGTGTACATAATACCTCATCACAGAAATATAGACAGATACTGAAAGGCCGAAACGTTGTAATAAATATGACGACAAAGATGAGGAAAATAGTCCGAATAATGTAAATAGTGTACATAATACCTCATCACAGAAATATAGACAGATACATAAAGGCCGAAACGTTGTAATAAATATGGCGACAATGATGAGGGCAATAGTCCAAATAATGTAAATAGTGTACATAATACCTCATCTCAGAAATATAGAGAGATACTGAATGGCCGAAACGTTGTAATAAATATTGCGACAATGATGAGGGCAATAGTCCGAATAATGTAAATAGTGTACATAATACCTCATCTCAGAAATATAGACAGATTCCTATGTATATCATACAAAGTATGTATTCACATTTTAAACGTATTTTAAATGATTCCTCGGGATATTTTTACTGTTGCGTTGACATCATCTCCTGCTTGCAGACCGGGGGGTTCCTTCCAACACGACCGGGAACAATCGTTGATTACAAGACTATAGGGGCTACGTTGTTTCAATCTGGGAGGTCGAAAGAAAACCATGGGCGTTTTAAAGCCGGTCGCCGCCCCCAATCGTGTCGTCTCTTGTCAATATTTTTTTTCTTAATAATTTACGAAACTGTCAGAATAAAATATAACGTACTGCCACGAGGCGGAAATGGCGGCGTAAAGATGTCAAACGCATCATAGGATTCTAATATTCATGTCTGTATCAAAAGGTCAGTGGTGTTAATAATTGGGTAATATATTACGCACACGTCAGTTATTCAATGTCCATTACACGTGATTCAATCCTTTACAAAGTTTCCAGCATCATTGCTAGTTTCAACGAAATTGAGAATCATGGGAATGTGCAACCGCTATGGTCCTGGCTGTTGTTTAAAATTAGAAGTATCACATTAAATAAGTTAGGTGTGGTGCAATCTTACACATAAACATGCATACATACATACATTCATATATAATGAAACGTGTATCAATGAAAAGATGCTGCCTAAATACACACAATATATATATATATATATATATATATATATATATATATATATATATATATATATATTAGGTTGGTGCAAAAAAAATGTCGTTTTTTGACGATTTTTTTGATTATCGTTCACCCATTTATCTAACTTTTTTGACTTCCCTATTTGCTTTAAATGGCGAACGACTGTTGAGTGCTCGACCTCGAGTTCAACAGCAACCGTCTTCATCTTCGAGGCTCTCGTCACCATTGCGAAATTTCTTGAACCATCGTTGTGCCACACGTTCGTTAGTGGTTCCTGGGCCATATCACGAGCTGTCTCGGCAGCTTTTCGGCCTAGTTTGAACTGGAACAAGAAAATCGTGCGGATTTGAATTTTGTCCATGCTGTCGAAAAGCCTGCAAAAAATGAATGAAGAGATTCGGAACGGTAACGAATAACACGATTCGATAGATGGAAAACCGCGCTTCAAAATGATATATAACATGGCTATATATATCAATGAATTGATTCATAAATCATATATAAACGTAACATACGTGTGAAAACGACATTATTTTTGCACCAACCTAATATATATGTTCTCCATTGCCTTAACTCACACTCTTTGAGTCCTGTCACTGGATCTAACCAAGGCCTTTATCCACTGTGCCATGTGTCCGTGAGGGAAAATTAACAGGAGATAACTGGTAACTGACATCCATTAAACATGGCACGTTGAACCAGAACAGTCTACACCAGTGAGCAAAAAAAAGGGTTCAGTTCGACATTCCAACCACCTAAAGGAGGCCGGAGCGTGCAACGCCGAAACGTTGTAATAAATACGGCGAAAAGATGAGGACAATAGTCCGAAGAATGTAAATAATATCACATCCCAGAAATATAGACATATATATATATATATATATATATATATATATATATATATATATATATATATATATATTGTGTATATTTAGGCATCAATTTTTCATTAATGTGTGTTTCATTAAATAGTATAGACAAGTATTATCTATTTATTTTAAGTATGTTCCTTTCATATTGCCTGACGAGCTTAATCACGTTATCGTTGAGGACGAAAGGAAAACACCATATTGATACATGTTTACATCCAATCTAACGAGTTTGATGTTACTTGGAAACACAATCTATTTCATACCTGAGGATGGCTGTAGGAACAGACGAAAGCTTGTAAAATAAAAAGATCAAATGCAACGGAAATTTATAAAACAGGATCTTTTCATTCATTAACAGATTCGGGGTTTTTGTATATTATTGAATTGTTCGTGAAGATGGATTTCTCGCCATTTAATCATTAACCTTTGTATTTGTTTTATGTATGAATAAGTCATGAATTTTTAAATTGATTGCACCTTTATTGAAATTATATATATATATATATATATATATATATATATATATATATATATATATATATATATATGTATGTGTGTGTGTGTGTGTGTATGTGTACGTGTGTGTGTGTGTTACTTGTAGAACAAAATTTCTGGATAGAAAAACATAATTTTAGAAGCCATGCATAATTATACACTATAATTGAAAAGATAGAAATAGTAAAGATAACCTTAGAAAAATACTAGAGAGACATGAAGACAAATGGATTATTCGCCTCCAAACACTTCGTCCAGACGGTCATAACAACATATTTAACAACATATATAGAATTAATATAAACCCCATAGATCAAGCCTTGCCCACATTCACACCCACACAAGACAGATACTCACAAAAATATATACACATACACACATCACATACACTCTCAAAGAACTAAAAGGTAACACACACTTAACTCACACATCCTACTCCCAACAACCCATAAAACTGTAAAAATAACCAAAGAGGGAATTCTTACTAAGGAATCTTTAATCCTCTATCTTAAAAACAACGTCGACCAACTCAAGGACTGACCATATTAAATGATAGAAATAAATGAAAACTACAGATAAAGTTCACTTTCTTAAGAAACGGTCATTCACTCCTGTAATTTAGTACAACTAACAAGCTGTGATTTTTGTTCTCCTTATGTTGCTGCTGTTGAAAGTTTTCACGTAAAGATATGGGATATTTGTGATTCTGTAATGGAAGAACACTTGCCTCTAAACTCACAGGTAGAGCACTCCTCTCTAAGAATTACAGGCATTACAATCCTCTGTAAGAGTTACAGGCAGAGAACGCCTCTCTATGACTCAGATGCAGGACACTCCACTCTAAGACTCACAGGCTGGACACTCTTCTCTTAGATTCACAAAGATGACCCTCGTCTCAAAGAATCACAGGCAGGACACACCCCTGTAAGGACAATTCTCTTTGATAACGACAGGACACTCCTCTAAGACACACAAACAGAACACTGCTCTCAAAGAATCATAGGCAGAACACTCCTAAGACACAGAGGCAGAACATTCCTCGCTAAGAATGGCGGTAAGCCCACTCCTCTGTACGAATCATAGACAGAACACTTCTTTCTAAGATTCACGGGCAAAGAACTCCTCTCTAAGAAACAGAGTCAGAATACTCCTTTCTAAGTAATACAAGCAGAACTGTACCCTTTATGTCTCAGAGGCAGGACACACCTCTCTAACAAACACATACAGGTCATTTCTCTCTAATATTATATAAGAGACACTCGTCTCTAAGAATGAGAGACGGAACACTGCGCAATTAGAAGAATCACAAACAGGGAACCCCTCCCGATGATACACAGGTAGAATACTTATCTCTAAGAATCACAGGCAGGAGACATATTCAGGAAACACTTCTCTAATAATCATGTTTATGACACTACTCTCTAAGAATAACGTGTATAACGAAACACTCTAAGAATCACAGGCAGGACACTCTTCTCTATGATTCACAAGTAGGACATCCCTCTCAAAGATTAAGAGGCAGAACACACCTCACTTAGAATCACAGAGAGAACATTCCTCTCTACGAATCATTGGTAGATCACTCCTCGGTAAGGATCACAGGCAGAACACTCCTCTCTAACAATCATGGGCAGGATACTACTCTCTAACTATCAAAGGCTGGAGAGTCCACTCTAAGAAACAGCCAGGACACTCCTCTCTAAATATCACATGCAGGACACTGCACTCTGAGTATCACAAACTAGACACACCTCTCTCAGAATCACAGTGCGATACACATCTCTAGGAATCACGGAGATGATACTCCACTCTAAGACACATAAGCAGGACACTGCTTTCTAAGAATTACAGGCAGAACACGACTAAGTATCATAGGCTGGACACTCCTTTCTATGAGTCACAGGCAGGATACTTCTCTCTATTTATCATTGAAAGGACACTCCTTTTCTAAGACTCACGAGTAGGACACTCCTATTTAAGAATCAGAGGCAGCATAGTCCACTCTAAGAATCAAAGGTAGGGCACACCTCTTAAAGACTTGGAGGTAGAGCGCACCTATCTAAGTATCACAGCAGGACATTCCTCTCTAATAATATGGCATTCCTCTTGAAGGTTCACAGGGTGAACACTAGTAAGAGTCACAGTAAGGACACTCCTCTGGAAGAATGATAGGCATAAATCTCATCTCTAAAATTAGGAAACAGAACCTATCGATTTAAGACTCAAAGATTTTATATCTTAACTCGCGCTACATTTTCGTTTTATGTCAATTATATAGAGCATTATTTCAATTTAGCCCTTCATTTGGCGAATATCAAATTTGCCAAAACTGAATTTATATATATATATATATATATATATATATATATATATATATATATATATATATGATACTTATATATATATGTGTGTATGTGTGATACTTATATATATATATATATGATACTTATATATATATTCCAATTGTCTTTTTTATCCATCATATATATATGTATATATATATATATATATATATATATATATATATATATATATATATATATATATTCCGATTTTCTTTCTTATTCATTATATATATATATATATATATATATATATATATATTCCAATTGTCTTTTTTATCCCAGCTTGAAGCAATCGGATGTCTAGCCACACTGATGAGCTGTGACACAGCAAAACAATCTGCTTGTGGATGACAATATATATATATATATATATATATAATATTTGAGCACCCACCTTTCTTTTCTGTTGTTGCCACATATGGAAAATTGTTGTCCGTTCTTCGCTTTTCCTTCTCGATAGATTTCAAAAGGGTTTCCATGTCTTTGTAGTTGACAAATCATTTTCCACCCTCCAATCCCTTGGCTTAAGATCTCGCTCCTCTATCGCTATTCCCAAGGAATGTCTTCTGACATACTAGATTTCTTAGTTCCACGGTTCTAACCTTCATGCCTAAGTCTCCTCATTTCACGCACATTGCAGCTAACCAACCATATATATGTGTGTGTGTCTGTGTCTCTGCATGTATGTATCCAGGTATGCATTTTTATGACAGTAGAGATATAATGTTATTCTATTTTGTGAGTATATAATTTCTTCTAGCATTAATATCGTTTCAATTGTTCTGATATCTATATATAAAATTCTGTGACCACTGTATACTTTGAAATCTCAACAAAAATGTTAGCGATAACTTCAACAAAACTAAATACTGTGAAGATTTCAATACACTGAAGCGTGTTGCGAAAAAGAATTCTAGTTTTACAAAAATGACACCGCGAAAAAATTATTTTTAGAACAAAACATCATACGTTCAGATAGCGAGAGTTTTTCGCCGTTTTTGTGACAAAGCTAGACACGTATTTCTATGAGCATTTGTGATTGTATTCTGATCGTAGTTCTTTCAATGTCTTAAGCAAACCTCATTATTCTTGCCTTATCTTCAGTTGAGATTTGCTGTGTGTTCTATTCATGACAATCCAAACAATGAATGTTTAGTTAGGTTTGAATCTAGTTTACATTTCTTTAATGTCTCGTTCCCATTCAGGGCTTTGACGATCATGGCTCTACACAAATTCCTAAACATGTAGCACTAAAAAAGGTTTATGCTGTTACACTCCCTCCCTTTCCATGTTCTGCTATTGGTTTTTACAACCCAGACATTTGCTAAGTGTGATAGATATATTATTTACATTATTCGGAGTATTGTCCTCATCTTTGTCGCCATACAACTTTTCGGCCGTTGTACGCTCCGGCCTTCTTTAGGTGGTTGGAATGTCGAACTGAAACCTTTATTTCACTCACTAGGATAGACTGTTCTATTTCCACGTGCCATGTTTAATGGATGACAGTTATCAGTTATCTCCTGTTAATTCCCCTCTCCAAAGTTCTCCACTGCCTTAACCGGGTATTGAACTCACACTCTTTGACTCCTGTCACTGAATCTAAGTAACGCATTTATCCACTGTGTCATGTGTCTTTGAGGGCATCTGTGTATGAATTTCTGGGTATTATAATTCTAATATCTTCAGCAACCATTTTTACCCGTGCTCATATTGCAATTTTTTGCTGTTATCACTATATGTTTTTACCAGAGCTCATATTGCAACTTTTGTTGTTATTATCGCTTTTCTCTGGCACTCCTTATTACTGGTCCCATATTGTATTCATTTCTATGCTTGGTCGGCTCAGGAGATTTTTGTGACCTAGCATATGTGCTGATTCTTTAACTTTACGAATTTTCCAATTGTTATCCTTGTCTATAATCCCACACCTGATCCCACAGAGGGCGGTGATCTCCCTTCTCTCGTCATATGTGGCCAACCACGCCTGATTTTTCCACTTCCCCTCGTGATACAGCTTTTTGGTGTTGTTGAAACCTTAGCTTAAGGGGGCGGCCTGCCTCCCCTTTATATTTCTTTCCGCAACATTCCAACTACCTGAATAAGGCCGGAGTATACAACGGCCGAAACTTTGTAATAAATATGGCGACAAAGATGAGGACAATAGCCCGAATAATATAAATAATGTACATCATACCTCATCTCAGAAATATAGACAGATATGATAGATGATTTTGGAAATGCTGTATATCGGTGAAAGCGTGTTAGATAAAGATTCAGGAGAGATAATATAGTGGAAGAAAAAAACCAGCAAAAAATTTCATCTTATTTCGAATCGACGCACAGAATCTCTTTTTTTTTTTTTTTAATTATCTCAGCTATAAAGCTACTACGACGTTTGATTATTAAGATAAGTGGATCAAATGAATCTTGGTAGTTTCCTTGCAAAATTCTGGTGAGGATTTTAACAGATAACTGATGAAGATTTTATCGGATAACTATGTTTAAATATTGTCTATCGACGAATTAAATGTCTGATATTCAAATAAAAAAATCCCGTTTGCGTGTGATTTGATTATACTTCGATTATTGGAATATACATCAGTGTGCGTGCATATACGCTGAAGCGATGGGAATCCTTTGTACAAAAATGCCATTTAAACATACATATATATATATATATATATATACATACACACACAAACACACATATATATATATACACACACACACACACACACATATATATATATACACACACACACATATATATATATATATATATATATATATATATATATATATATATATATATAATTGAACATGTTTTTTGCCGTAAAAATTTAATAATGATAAGGAATAAGCGTAATTTAAAAGCCATTTTAATGTAAATTCTAATAGCTATTTCGTCCCGGGCTTATCAAGTTTATTCCTAGGAATTAAATATGAAACGTTTAAATTAAATAGGGGATGACTAATGGGAGGGGATAAAAAAATAAAGTTGATAAGACTGGGACGAAAGCGGTTGTTATTTAGGTATTAGAATTTACATTAAAATGCCTTTTAAATTACGCTTAATCCTTGCTAATATATATATATATATATATATATATATATATATATATATATATATATATATATATATATATATATAAAGAAATATAGTCTTAAGGTGTGCTATATTTATGGAATAATATCATGTGGCCTGACGATTGCATATAGCATGATACAGACTGTCGCCTCTAAGTGTTGACTTCTATGTTCACTTTTATATATATATATATATATATATATATATATATATATATATATATATATATATATATATGTATATATATATATATATATAAAATAAAAACAAGCAATATAATTTATATATAATTATTATTATATAATAATATATAATTTATATATATATATATATATATATATACATACATATATATATATATATATATATATATATATATATATATATATATATATATATATATAAAATAAAAGCAAGCAATATAATTGGACCTAAATAGATAAACAAACGACTTCCGGTGAAATAACCGCCATAGGAGAATACCCACAACGCACCACTAACCCGCATATATATAAATAGCCGAGAAAAATAACAGCATATGTGGCCTGACGATTGCATATAGCATGAAACAGACTGTCGCCTCTAAGTGTTGACTTCTATGTTCACTTTTATATTTACACACGCTCTATCTCTGATATTGAGCACTTTATTCCATAAATATAGCACACCTTTGACTATATTTCTTTATATTCAGCTCCTGGTAAACAGTAGAGCACTTTCGCTACATTTATAACGCAGTATGGACATGGAAAAATTTAACCTCGACTACTTCCTAAAAAACATGCCCATCCCATCCCCTCCCATATATAAACTAAAATTCATTGAAAAAATAGAAAGTTTCCTAAAAAGAATGAGATGGAAAGTCCACTTTTTAAACCGGGACCTTTACAATAACAACACACTTAAGGAAAAATACGGTTTCAAAACAAAAAAATGCCCCCCACAACAAAAAGAATTAGACCATTTCGAGAAAGACTTAACTGACCTAGTTAGAAAAATAAAATTCCACAAAAAACAAGATGCATTCCAAAAAAAAAACTAAAAGCAGATATAACTAAAATAAACAATTCAGCAAGTGTATTTATCGCTGCTGACAAAACGAGAAATTTATACAAACTAAGTCCTCCTACACACAATAAATTACTCAAGAACAACATAACCAAAACATACAAAAAGGCACCCCAAACAACAGAACACGATATCAATAAGGAAGCTAAAACAATCGCCCAAAAATTAGACCTAGATTACCGAATAAGTTGTATTAGCAAGGCAGGAGCCTTTATCACACTAAAAGACCATAAAGAAAATTTCAAAACCAATCCTGCATGTAGACTCATAAACCCAGCCAAAAGTTAACTAGGTAAAATAAGTAAAACAATACTAGAAAGAATTAATTCTGAACTTAGGAAGAAATTAGGAGTAAACCAGTGGAAAAATACGAAAACAACTATTGACTGGTTCCGCTGCATAAATAACAAACAAAACTGCCAATTCTTACAATTAGACATAAAAGAATTTTACCCATCCATAACAGAACGTATGCTAGATAAGGCCATCAACTTAGCTCAGGAACAAGTAATAATACAACCAAGTGAAATCAACATCATTAAGCACTCCCGTAAATCGTTATTATTCCACAATGAAGAAGCATGGATAAAGAAAGATGGGATATTTGACACTACAATGGGAAGCTTTGACGGTGCAATAGCATGCGAAATCATAGCCATTTGCTTACTAAACGAACTAAGCAAAATAATAGATAGAAATGACACAGGACTTTACAGGGACGATGGTCTCATAATCTTAAGAAACTGTAACAAACAAAACACAGACAAACTAGAAAAGCAATAATAAAGATTTTTTAAAATAACGGATTCGACATAGATATAAAAACTAACCTAAACGAAGTAGATTTTCTAGATGTTACCTTCAACCTAAGAGAAGGCACACATAAACCATATAGAAAACCTAATGACAAACCACTCTACATACACACATCTTCCAACCATCCACCTTCTATAATCAAACTGATACCCAAATCGATTAACCGCAGGCTCTCTGACAATTCCTCCAATGAATCCCTATTTAACAAAGCTAAGAAAGACTATGAAACAGCCCTAAAAGAGAGCGGATTCCCAGCAATACTCACATACTCGCCACAGAATGCAAAAAAGGCCAACAGAAGAAGAAATATCATATGGTTCAACCCACCGTACAGCAAGAACGTAAAAACAAACGTAGGAAAAATATTCTTCAAACTCTTACACAAACACTTCCCAGAATCAAGCACCTTATACAATATATTCAACAAAAACACAGTAAAAATCAGCTACAGCTGCACCGAGAGCATGGCACAAATAATAAAAAAGCACAATAGGAAAATTATCAACAAACCACACGAACAAATTAAACCCACGTGCAACTGCAGAATAAAGAACGAATGTCCCTTAAACGGAAATTGTTTACAAAACAACGTAATATACCAAGCCACGATAAAATCACCAGATAATGAAGAAAAAGTATACATAGGAGTAACTGAAGACCCTGGAAACAAAGAAATTATACACACAAAACATATTTCACAAATAGTAAATATGCAAACAGTACAATGCTTTCTAAGTATATCTGGGAAATTAAAAACAAAACGAACATCACACCAAAAATATCTTGGAAGATAAGGAAAAAAATCATCAGCCTACAATAACCAATCAAAAGCTTGCAAACTTTGCTCGGAGGAAAAATAGCTATCATTACTTTCCCCGACCAAAATAAATTATTAAACAAAAGATCCGAGCTCATCTCAAAATGCAGACATGAAAATAAGTTTTTACTACGTAACCTAAAAAATTAAAAACGGAAAAAATAAAATAAAAACAAATAAATATACTAATAAACAAAATAACAATAAAAAAAATAGAAATAAAACATAAATACTATGTTACTTAAAAATCGAAAACCGAAAAGAGAAAATATACAAGTAAAATAAATTAACCTAAATTTATCCAAGTAAATAAATAAACAAACCAATCCCAAATAAAGATAATCAATTAAAAACTGTTCCCGACAAAATAATACTTAGAATGAACTACAACAATCAACCCCCAAACTGAACAAATAGCTTTAATTAAATTCCCAAACCAAAACAAAACTGTTAAATAACTGATATAAACAAATTTTTACTACGTTAATAAATAAATAAATAAATAAATAAATAAAATAAGAAACAAAAAAATAAAAACAAGCAATATAATTTGACCTAAATAGATAAACAAACAACTTCCGGTGAAATAACCGCCATAACAGAATACCCACAATGCACCACTAACCCGTATATATATAAATAGCCGAGAAAAATAACAGCATATGTGGCCTGACGATTGCATATAGCATGAAACAGACTGTCGCCTCTAAGTGTTGACTTCTATGTTGACTTTTATATTTACACACGCTCTATCTCTGATATTGATCACTTTATTCCTAAATATAGCACACCTTAAGACTATATTTCTTTATATATATATATATATATATATATATATATATAGAGAGAGAGAGAGAGAGATACTAGCAACATGTCCCGGCGTTGCCCGTGCTTGATTAAAAAATCGTACGACTCATACAGCAATCGCTATCACTTTACTTAAAATATTTTTGTCCTTCCTTGCCTTTAAAGGAGTGTCCTTTGCCGTGCTGATTTTGCTACATGCCTTACTTCTTGCCTATCTCACACTGTGAATTTTTTCTAAGCTCTATACTAATCATTAAATCTGTTACGAAAAATGAACTCAAAACGATCAGCTTTAGAAAAAGACTCGTAACTGGAAAAACCGAATGAAAAACGAATGTTAACAACAAATACTTTTCACACCCAACCCAGTTCTGCGGAATCAGAATCAACGTTGAGTTTAAGCAAGTGAATTAGCCAATTGGAGTAAAGTGCCATGCAGTTTTAAATTTTTCCCACTTGTGACGAATGCACCTATCGATTTGTTATGTATGCTAGCATGCTAGTTGACAATCGTGTCAGTCAGTTGTTGGCTCTCACGCTGGCCAATAGCATCTTCCAGCCTATTTGTGGCAGCTAGCTATAGGCTCTCACTCTGGCCAGTACAAAATGGCCGCAAACTACATGAAAACTCCTATAGAAGCATGAAAAAATCGATTATTTCAACCATCGATGGGTGTTGGGAAGTGCAAAGTTGGTTATGGCTTTCCGGCTAACTTGGAGCATGTGCATGTAAATTCTGATGCAAATCTGTCGAAAATTGCGGCCGTGCATACGTTAAACACACATACACATCCTGCATTTTATAGATAGATAGATATGTGTGTATTGGTGTATGTGTGCGTGTGTGTTGGTCAGTGTGTGTGTGTGTGTGTGCAAGGGTCTGTGTGTGTGTTTGTAGACTCGAACATCAGGGCCCTAAACAGTTGACAGCTTGAAGCGCTTCCCAGACTGAATTCCAATTAACAGACCTCAGATTATATTTTTTTAAATGGATCTGAGCGAGAACAGTTTTCCATACTCTTCTATATCACACATACACGCAAATACTCACACACAATCACAAACACACACACATATACAAACACACGCACACTCACACACACGGACACACACACGCACATATATATGTATGTATGTATTGGTTGAAGTGCTACATACTTTCAACATCTGTTTTATAACCTCAGAATGTACACAATAATATCAATTTCAAATTAATTGCGCATTTCAAACACGTATTGAAATTGTTAGAGGCATACTTTAAAACATCTCTGCTTATCTGCCCGCCTGTATTGCAGTTAATGGTAGACGATCTCATCACAGATGATGAAGACAATTGAAGCAGCAAAAGTATGGCCCTGCAGAAGGATGCTGAGAATACAACGGACATAACTTTTGAGCAACGTGGAACTCGTACTTCAGTTTATCAACCCTTTGCAAGTTATTTAAAGCGATACAATATATTTAGATTGCAATTTTTTTTTCTTTTTGGAGATAAGAATGATTTAGAGAGACATATTTTATTAATTAACAAACAGCTAGAGGGGACAGAAGAGGTGGACTGAAACATTTCTCAATGGTATTTACGTGTAAGTGAATATAACGAACCCAACTTGAATTGAAACTCGGTTTGAAACTCCCAAAGCATTATCTATTAAGCCACAGCTTAATATAACTTTATATGTATTTGCGATAGAAATTTGTAAAAAGGAAAATCTATATTTTTAAAGGGTTTATTGAAATTTTATTTAAGGTCCTCCATCATTAGCAATTCAAAGGGTAATATGATTTTGAAGTTCACGGAAAACATTTGCCAACTGATTTACAGTAATGCCTGAAATCGCATTAGTTATTTTAGATATACTTAAAACTAGGTACATTAAACTTTATAACATTTTTCTATCACAAATGCAAATAAAGATATAAAAGTTTTTAATGTGCACATGAACTTTATAGACACAATTTATTATGTTATATTATCATTATACTACATTACATTTTATATTACAAAACCAAAATGCAAAGAATGCGGTATAAAGTTTTTGACCGAACAGTTCGAATACAGAGGTGTACTTTATAAAGTTTATTTGTTTTTTGTTTCTTTAACTCATTCGAATATAAGCATACAATCAATTTACAGTGACAAGCCCCCATGGTTGTAGACGAATTCTGATTCGGATCAAGGAAGAATAATACTATTTTTTGCACATTTTACACTTTATACCTCGTCCCACGAAATACAAAACTCAAGTTTGTAATTTATGTTTCGTAAGTCAAGAATTTTCCGTTCCCTTGTCTATTACTGCAAATATATATAATGGGATCTTCACCAAATTTAAATGAAAATCCCTGCAAAGAAAGAGTTTTCATGGACATAAGTTGGAAACTGAATGTTAGTTTAAGATATGTAGATATTTACTTGACCCCCTACTGAGTCAGGTTGTGACACAAGGTCAGTTTTCACTCGGGCCGCTGGTCTTAGCTGGTCATAGTTTGTCCAAGCTGGCCAGAGCTGGTTAAGCTAGTCATAGCTGATCTTAGCTGGTCATAGCTTGTCCAAGCTGGTCTAAGCTAGTCACAGCTGGTCTTAGCCGTGATACCACAAGCACAGGGACGGAACCCTGGGGCAGGTATGTATCAATTTAGGACCTGTACATCCGAAATAATATCTTGCGTTAATGATTTCGATTTCAACGATGTTCGAAGGTAAGCGTAGAGAGGTTAATATTGACAGCAGTGAACTTAAATTACTTGAGAATTAACATTATACTCTGCGGGAAATAGTAATTATATTCAAATTTCACCTAGAATCTATGCATAAATTAATAAAACCAACCCGTACACTGAAACCTGATGGACAGCTAATAGCTCCGGTGTGTCCATCTCGAGTGGTTACAGCGTAATAATGGTATGCATAAAGGTTTAACCTTTATTCAATATAGGGTTATGCCTGTCATTAACCTGCAATGATTACTGTATTCTACAAAGTAATCTTGTATATTTTAAGGATTGAATATCTCTGTTTGGTGAGTCTACTGGGCCATTCAGTGTTAATTATAATCGCCAGTATAATTCAGGTGTCATTTTCGATACACTACGTTGACCAAAATCCACGTGACCTGGAGAAAATGGCCTCGGCGATTAAGGTTGGGATTTTTATAATGTTGTATTTATTTAGTATAAAATGCTATCAACTGAAAGCTTTCGTCAGTTATGTTAAGGAGAACAAAATTGTTGATTGAATTCATTTGTCTGGGCGAGAGGAATCTTCTTCTTCTTCTTCTTCCTCTTATTATTATTATTATTATTATTATTATTATTATTATTATTCCCCTCATCCTTGTCGTTCATCTTCCTGTTTTTCTCCTCCTCCTCCTTCTCCCCCTAATACACCTCCTTCTTCTTCGAGTATCCAATAAAAATATGGTCTAAGTAATAAAAATCTGTTGTTTTAATAAATAAAAATTAATCTAGGTACCGGCACTTTTTCGGGGAAAACAGCATAGCGTAATGGAAAAGGCCACAAAATAAAGTTTTATCATCAAAATGTTTATTTTATTATTAAGATGAAAGCCCAACGTATTTTTTGATTATTTTTAAATTTTTAAAATCCTTTCTAACACGTTCTAAATTTTAGTTAAAATCATGTTTTTTTTTTTACGGGGTGGCATAATAATAATAACATTGATTTTTTTTTTTTTGCACTTTGCATCATAGGTACTATCTCCTTCACTCTAACGATTTTTTGATCAAAGCAAAAATCGAGGACTATTCTTTATTTTAGGATATTACATAGAAAACATGTCAAAATCTCTATACAATTGCAGTCGTGTTTCGATGCGTACCAACGCATCTCATTACTAGACTAATTTAAATTCGGCTGATGGTATATGCATTTTTATATATCTGAACTAGTTTAAGATACACTATTCACATTATTCGGGCTATTGTCCTAATCTTTGTTGCCATATTTAACACAACGTTTCGGCCGATGTACGCTCTGGCCTTCTTCAGGTGGTTGGGATGTCGAACTGAAACCTTTATTTCGCTGGTTCCACGTGTCATGTCTAATGGATGTCAGTTATGTGTTACCTCCAGTTAATTCTCCTCTCCAAGTTCACCGCCTTAACAAGGTATTGAACTCGCACTCTTTGGGTCCTGTCACTGGATCTAACTAACGCCATTATTCACTGTGCCAAGTGTCCATCTGTGTATGAATGTCTGTTTTTTTTTTACCAGTGCTCATATTGCAATTTTTTGCTGTTATCATTTGATGTTTTAACCAGAGCTCATATTGCAACTTTTGTTGTTATTATCTCTTTTCTCTGGCACTATTTATTACTGGTTCCCATATTGTATTCATTTCTATGCTTGGTTGGCTCAGAAAATTTTTGTGGCCTAGCACATGTGCTGATTCCTTAAGTTTACGAATTTTCCAGTTGTGTTCCCTGTCTATGATCTCATCCTGATCCTACAGAGGGCGGTGATCTCTCTTTTCTCTCCATTTGTGGCCAGCCACGCCTGATTTTTCCACTTCGCCTCGTGTTACAGCTTTCTGGTGTTGTTGAAGCCTTACCTTAAGGGGGTGGCATGTCTCCCCTTTATATTTGTTTCACAGTCTTTAGTCATGTTCTCCTCTATGGGGGGATGTATTACTCGGAAGAGATATTTGCGAAGTGTCATCCATCTTTTGAAAGTTGTCTTGATGTTTCATTTTGTTTATTAATTCAGAGGTTACCGTAGTTGTAGTATTAATTTGTGGCACACATGTAACTAAGTAAAGGAAATATCCTTCTGCAAAATTTCACATTCCATATCATTCTCGTTTTTTGAGACATTGCTGCAAGATTACTGACTTCTGGGTTTAAAATTCGTCTTAAAACACTAGACACAGTAGGATTTGGCTTAACTGGATCTCCTTGGTTAATTAGATAAAAAACGCAGTATATGTATTGATTTCGAGACAGTGGATGCGAGTTCAAATCTCGTCAGCTGCTGTGTTATTTTGAGTCCCATCGATGTATTGGATGGTTGCGAAATGTACAACGACTTGATCTTGCGGAGACAAAAAATAAAAGAATATTCTGGGAAATTAATGAAAAGTTTAATGCAGAAATTCAGATGCATTCGCATTACAGCACGTATCTTTGATTTTTTTTCTTTTTCTCATTTAATTGAAAGAAAAGTTAAAAGGAAACGCGTTTCAGGATATTCAAGGCTTTTATTTCTTGCGTTTGGTTCTTTCATTCGTGCAATGAATATAATCAATCAGATTATGAGTTATGACACCAAAAAAATGTTCACACACAGAGTTTATAAATTTAAATACATTATTCACTTAAATACTAAGGGAATTAAAAATGTGTGAATATGGATCATTTTCGGGCGCATATGTCTTCAATGTCTTCACCGATTTTCTTTGTGTAAAACCTTTGGTGCGATATTTATGCAACTGATAATGCAGGCGAATGATAATAATCATATAGGAAATATCTATTGCTTTCTCTCTCTCTCTCTCTCTCCCTATATGTGAGTGTATGAGCCTGTAATTATAGTGCTCGATATCAAGAGATAGAGCATTAATAATAATAATAATAAATTTTTCTCACGAGCACACTTTACGAAGGGCTTTATGTATATAAAATATTAGTGTTTTTTTTTGTTTTTTTTATTGGTCAGTGGGAAATGTCCTGATGTCATTTGTAACCTTAGGTCTTTGGGCGGGACCCGGTAAGAAATGAGTACCCACCAGAAATTAAAGGAAATAATAATAATAATAATAATAATAATAATAATAATGTACGGTATTGACTCTAACTGAATATAAAACTCGGTATGACAGAGTTGGCCAATATCTACAGTGGGAAATGTGCAACATTTACGGACAGGAAACTGCAAGTAATTGGTATGAAACCCCCCCTGACCCAGTTACTGAGACAGGACATGTAACAATTTTAAGGGACTTTACAATACACACAGAGAAAACAATCGAAGCTAATCGTAATCAGAAACTGCAAAAAATTGTGCGTTCTTATTGACATGACAGTTCCTTAGAAAAAAATAAAATAAAATAAAAATAAAATAAAACAAAAAAAACAGCATATCTTCAAAATACTATCAAATACAAGGACCTTGAATTTGAAATCTCAAAAATGTGACACATGGGGACAACAACAGAGCTGTAGTTGGAGCCCTCAGACTGATTGGAACAGTTTCCGATAGACTCATTGAATACATTCCTGGTAGCCCATATGTTAAAGAAATACAACAAATTGTGCTCACAGCTACGGCCTACACCTTACAGAGCGGTTTATCTATACAAAATGATTATATTTTTCAAAACATTCTTAGGTACTTATGAAATCTGAACATTGAATGAAACTCAGCTAGATATATTCAACATTTCAACAAATACATACATATATATATATATATATATATATATATATATATATATATATATATATATATATATAGCGGATACAAATACGCTGACATAACCTATAGAAAAAAATAGTACCAATAATAAGAAAAGCAGAGAAAGAAAGATCATCTGGTATACCCCTCCGTACAACCAAATGGTCAGTAGCAAACTAGGCCATAAGTTCGAAGCTTTCATTGAAAAGCACTTTCCTACTAATAGCAAACTTAGCGAGATCTTTAACAAAAACATCTTAAAATTGAGTTACAGCTGCACTGAAAATCTAGAAAGAATCATAAAAAGACATAAGAAAATCCTAGAAAAACACGCATGCCAGAACAGTAATAAAACTCATAAACTAAAATTAGATAAAAATAACGAAAAATTATGTGATTGTAGAAACCCTAACGACTGCCCGTTGGAAAATAAAAGCCTTACAAAATCCGTGGTATACCAATGCACTATCTCATCCATTGAGAGTCCTAACACTGATAGGATATACATAGGCTCAACGAAAAATAATTTTAAAATTAGATGGAGGCAACACAAGAGCTCCTTCAACGATATTCAAAATACAAATCAAACATCTCTATCCCAATATTTCTGGCATCTAAAAGAAACCAATAAAACACCATAAGTAAAATGGAAAATAGTAAATAAAACAAGAACTTGTAAAACCTGGGATGACCCATGCCCTTTATGCCTACACAAAAAACTACACATCATTAAGTTTCTAAATAATGAAAAATTATGAAACCATAGGCAGGAGTTAACGGTTTTTTTGCCGACATCAACATATTTTCGCATTAAATAATTAGCATGAAAAAAAAAATCCCATAGTTTAATAAAAAACTTAAAAGCTTAGCCAAAACAGGAAATAGGAAAAACCCTTTCTGTAGTCGTCAAAAAACAAAAAAAACAAAATTGAATTTCGGTGCAATACGGTTTGTATATAAAACACTGTAAGCGTTCTGAAAGCAAAGGAAGGATTTGTCGCAGATTACTTCCACAAGACAAAGAAGAATCACTGTAAATCCAGACTCGAATATCGTGGGCAGAAAGAAATGCTGAAAACTCGATTCGCCGGTACTATTTCAAATCACAATGCGTGTAACCAGTCAGAAAAATAACTCGCTCACTAACAAACGCCGAAACCAAAAATGCCCGAATTTTTCCAGCCGAATTGAAAACACCAACTGCTTTTATCGGCAGAACCTATTTCTTCCATTCGTCGACAGCAGGGATTTTCCGTAATTTGCATATCAAAATACTTTTATAGCGACTCATGCGACTGACTTGTTTTTTCAATTATTCAATTATTCCATTTTCAGCATGTTATGCGGAATACGTGCCCCTCTGTTTGGTAAGTAGTTTTCTTTTTCGACACTTTTTCCGTCGTAGAATACACGTGACACGCTGTCGCTTGGTTTGACGAGGTAAGTCGCCGTTTTCTTCGCTATAAACACCCACTTGAATAAACAAATAAATAAATAGATAATCAGATAGACAATAATAAAACACAATCCTCCCGACACATAACGACTTGTAGGCGCGCCATAAAAATATCCCTCACTGGGAAGTAGCTAGAGGATGACCGCCAACATTAGCCTTGAAATAGATACACTACTCAACCTGAGCAAAACCTCACAGAAGATGATGAATCTATAGATAAGAATTAACTCTCTGACCTCTTAACGAAGATAACTCGCCTAGCCACTCCCACAATAACGAATGTTATAACGAACCTTGCCTAAAAACACGCGTAAACCAAGAGATGAAACGGGACTAAACACCTCAATTCAACTTAATTTACTAATTGTTTGGATGGTTTCGGCTCTCGTTTTTGAAACATGAGAACTCTTATGTAGCGAAGGAATCATATTTTTAAACAAAAAATATTTTATATATATATATATATATATATATATATATATGAACCTAAAGAGCCAGGTAAACTGGTTTGTTCAATTACAAGCCAAATTAACTAAGGTTTTTTCAAACAAGTATATATATATATATATATATGTATATATATATATATATATATATATATATATATATATATATACTGCGTTCATTGAAACAAGGAGCTTGGTGAAAAAGCTAGCCTGAACTTTCACTAGTAGCCATGAGAATGAAAGCGGACGATATGAACACTTGCTGCGATAAGTTGGTATAATTCGGTCTACCGAAATTAGCCAAAGGATGCTCGCTTTGTCTCTGCCTGCCTGTCTCTCTCTATCTGTATTTGCCAACTTAGCTGTGTGGGGTTATGAGGCTTTTTATGCGACGGGTACCACTTACTCCAATATTACTTATCACTTGGTCGGGTAATCGGCGGCTAAGTCTGTTACCCAACCAAATTCGAAGAGGGTTTATAAATCCCATGTAGGATTAAAAACGAGACATCCTGAGTGATGGATGAACCCTTTTACTGTGTCAGAAGCCAGTCTTTAAAACACATGTAGAAATATCTGCTTGTCATTGGATTCTGGCTGTGGATAATTAAAGGTTAGTACGTTGTTAGCACAATGTCATGATGCGGGTACATCTACCTGCAATTTATCACTGAAGGGATTGAAAAGAAGGAAATTACTGGAAAGTAACTGAAACTCACCTGAAGCGAGCTGAATGTGTAATGCTCCTGATGCCAATGACATTTCCACCGAGCTTCACTACGACTTCACTGAATTTGATGTGTTCCTCTCGAATTTTAAACTGGGGTCATCAGGAGAGAATGTGCACCTTTTCGGGGCCTTCCTCTCTGAAGGGATTGAAAAGATATATCACATATAGGTGCAGTTGTCATATATATATATATATATATATATATATATATATATAGATAGATAGATAGATAGATAGATAGATACACCTAGTGAGCCAGACAAACCTACCTAGGTTTCACCTAAACGTATCGTCAGGGAAAGTATGGCTTACGTGGTAAAGAGAAACACATATTTATAGGCGATAATTAAAACCATACCACGTGACCGAAGAACCACAAACTAAGTAGATGGCGGGGGTAGTTAGTCTACTCGTATCGGGTTTTTTTCTTTGGGTTTCAGACCTGCATCTGTGCGATTTGTTCGACAGTAGTTCATGTTTGTAGCTCTTTCTTTTTTAAAAACCTTTTTTTCCCTCGAGATTGATTTGATTATTTACAAATCAAAAATTCGAGGCTTTTTCGAAACGAGTCTAGTTATCTATCTATCTATCTATCTATCCATATATATATATATATATATATATATATATATATATATATATATATATTGTAAACCACAGACAGGCTGTTTCGCTTTCTTTTATATTCTCAGAGAGACAGGCGGCTATACTTTATTATTTTGTCTTTATCTTTGTTTTCTGTTTTTCTTACACTTAACTATCAACGTAAAGCTCATTTAAGTCTTATCCAGTATATAAAACTTACGGCTTCTAGCCCAGGTGGAAACTATAATATTAACGCTTGGGTTTCTGTCTTTGATTGTATGCATGTCAGTTAGCACAAATTTTTTAACATGTGTCTATATTTCTGAGATGAGGTATTGTAACTATTTGCATTATTTAGATTGTTCGGACTGCTGCCCTCATCGTTATTGCCACCAAGGACATATAACCCAGTGGATAGAACCGTTGATCGAGTGATCCAAAAGTGTCTGGACCCAAACTCTTGTGAGTTCAATACCCGGACACAGCAGAGGAAAAAGGATCTTGGAGGATTGAGTTATCAGGGGGAATTAACTGAGACTGAGATACACAAAGGCATGATATGTCGAATTAAAACAATCTACCCCCGTGGACGAAATAAACGGTTCGATCCGAAATTCCAAGAAATGGGATTTGTTTCTATTAGATTTTCTGTTTTCTATGCATATCATTTATTATACACCTTTGAATAGTTAATTGTATGAAAAGTATGTTTATTCATTAGTTGGAAATATAAGAAATTAAAAATGACTATGTGTACGAATATTTGTTTCTCCCACTGTATATATATTTGTTTTTTGGTCCATTATCGTTTTAGTGTTAATTTTCACACAATGTTTAGAGCGATGTATCTCCATCCTTGCCTGAATTTCTAAGAATAAATATATTTAATATTCCATTTTCGTCGCAAGATTAAATTTGATTAAATTAAATGATCAGTGTTTCTTTTGATAGCCAGGAAAACTTTTTAGTGTTTATGTATTTTGTATATGCAGGATATCTTAAAACATATGCTTTATATATATATATATATATATATATATATATATGAGACGTATGGGAGTGAAGCAGCTCAGTTCCTAGGAACCGACAGCCGAGACCCCAACACATGTGATTTAATTATAGTGGGGAAGATTTTGCGCAGAACTATCCACACTTTTTAAAGGGCCGAATAGAGAAGATCCCCTAATGACCCTTTGCCGTGTTTTGAATTCTGAGTTGTCCTTCTCCTAGACCAGTTGCCATCCAAGGCTATAGAACCCAGTCTGTCCTGCTATTTATCCATTTATGGTGGGGAAAAGAGGATTAATACCCCTCCTAATGGTATTAAGACGTAAGTGAATGCAATGGATTCGAACTCGGCTCTCCGATTCCTCAATCCAAGCCGTTATCCATTACTCCACCGTGCCTCCTCTTTCACTTTCATTGAATACGGTTGATTGGAGACTGAATTAATTTTACATATACACACACACACACACACACACACACACACACACACACACACACACACACACACACACACACACACACACATATATGAAGAAATATAGTCTTAAGGTGTGCTATATTTATGGAATAAAGTGCTCAATATCAGAGATAGAGCGTGTGTAAATATAAAAGTGTACATAGAAGTCAACACTTAGAGGCGACAGTCTGTTTCATGCTATATGCAATCGTCAGGCCACGTGTGCTGTTATTTTTCTCGGCTATTTATATATATATATACGGGTCAGTGGTGCATTGTGGGTAGTCTATTATGGCGGTTATTTTACCGGAAGTCGTTTGTTTATTTATTTGGGTTAAATTATATTGCTTGTTTTTATTTTTATTTTTTGTTTCTTATTTTATGTATTTATTTATTTTTTTAATCGGTGTTTTTTAACCTAGTAAAAATTTGTTTATATCAGTAATCATATCATATCATCCTAGCATTTATCCGTTTTGGAGGAGTTAATGAATTATCCATAATGTTTATGCCCCAACCGCTTTCGGACACTTATATAACCATTTTCAAGGGTGTTTTTTTCTCTGTTGTTGCTATTTTTCTCAAATTTTAACTGTTATGATATTAATTATATTTCTGTTGTTTTTGAATAAACATTCATTGCAAGATTTCACAGATGGAATTTGCATGAGCAACTTTCCGATTATTTTTATTTTTAGGAAACTTTCAAAACTCCATTCCCACTATTAAATAATGTAAGGTTGATGTTCTCTGTTTGTTATTTGAACCTCCATCCTACAGAGATCGGTGATTTTCCTTTCCTTTCCTATGTGGTCAGCTACCCCGGATTTTTCGTGTTACGGCTTTACGGTGTTTCTATAGTCTTATCTTAAGGCGACGCTCTGATTGTCCTTTATATTTCTTGCCACAGCTGCTTGGGATAGTGTACACACAGTCCTTAATCACGCTCTCCTCTATGGGAGGTCTCTGGGCGAACTGTTGAAACACTTTTAAAGGTCGTCCTTATGGTATATGGACCACGGATCTTTTGTATCGTTTTTTGCATCGTTTTTCCTTCCCGATGATCCATTGAGAAAGTGTAAGCAGTCCAAGGATATTTTATAAGTGTTGTTATTTAGGAATGATAATTTGTTTTAGTTTTCATTCTCTAGTAGAATTTCTAATTGAATATGACAAAGAGGATGAAAACACAAAAGTCCGAACAGTGTTTAAATACCTCATCTCAGAAATATAGACACAGATGTCTAGGTCATTCAATCAAACATGGGGGAATAAAGATATGTTGCATACATACACACACACACACACACACACACACACATATATATATATATATATATATATATATATATATATATATATATATATATATATATATAATCTTATAAATAAAATAATACGGCGGGACCAAGTGGATCTCCATAATTTTGTATAAATAATTTTATAAAATTATATATAAGCTCTATCGACTTTGGCATTGTGGCATGAGTCTATTTATATTTATTTATATTTGAAGCTTTTGGCTTATTTTAAGTTTTAGCTTTTATTCATACTATTTTATACCCACCTCTCTCTCTATATATATATCTATATCTATATCTATATCTATCTATCTATCTATCTATCTATCTATATATATATATATATATATATATATATATATATATATAGATAGATAGATAGATAGATAGATAGATATATAGATAGATAGATGTATATGTATGTATACAAAAAATATTAATAATCAGAGTTGAATCAGATCAGGAAACATTAGTATTAGAAAGTGCTCAATACAAGTGCAAAAAACAAAAGTGCAAATAACCTGTAGAACTTTTAACTTTAAAAATCAGAAGGTCAGCTGAATCCGCAAATATGTTTTCAAATTTACGGTATCCTCAGGCGATATTTTATCAAATTACCACCTAACACTTTTTTTTATTTTTAAAATAAAAAAAAGCACAAACTAAAGAACGCTACATTATTATTTTCCAAAACAAATACACAAACGCACGACGTTGTGTGCAACAGAAAGGGAGGAGGAGGAGGAGGAGGATGTGAAAAAAAAAAAAGAAAAAGAAGAAAAGAAGCAGGTGTATTGTAAATGTATTGATGGTTTTGTTAAATTATATATATTACCCAGCCTCATATGCCTTAAGAAAAAATCTCTGATACGTAAGCTTATATCCGAGATATACTTTAATAGAATTTTTTTATATAATGGTAAAATTACTAAGTATCAAGAAAGAGCGTATGTATCCATAAAGTGAACATTGAGGACAACACCGTCTGTTTCAGGTTTGAATGTTGTCGTTAGACTATTGTGTATTGACACGAGTCTTCATATAAGATAAACAATGGTGCATTATAGATAGCAAAGTCGATTGTATTCTCCTAACGTTTCGGTTGGCGGTCACGGTTATGAGGCTATTGTCTTTTTACTCATTATATATTATTGATTATTTCATGATTACTTAACATGCAACACCACAAACACAGGCATATATATATATATATATATATATAAAGGGCGGCCTGACGATTGCATCCAGCATGAAACAATCTGTCGCCTCTGAGTGTTGACTTCAATGTTCACTTATATATATATATATATATATATATAATTATTTATTCGAAAATTATAAAATAAATATATTATAAATCATTACAAAAATAGCCGTTTTGTTTCAACACTTCTGGTATCTTATCAAGTGATAGTGTTCAATGTAGAATAACTGTGCCAGTAAAACCATTAGATAGAATTAACTGTGTCAGTAAATTTATTACATTCAACACGATCACTTGATAAGACATCAGAAGTATTGAAACAAAATAGCTATTTTTGTAGTGATTTTATAATGTATTTATGCTATAATTTTCGAATAAATAAATATATTTGCTCTACTGTGTATTGATCCCTCTGTTAAGAATAGTATTTGTTGGTTATTGGAATTTATTCCGCATACACCAATCCTATACTTCAGCATATATATATATATATATATATATATATATATATATATATATATATATATATATATATATATATATATATAAAGTTGGTTCTCTGTGTAGCGCTAGAAAGTTTTTCTCGTCCGAGTTCATCCTTAAAATCTATAAAATTAACCATTTCCTGGAATATTGCTGTCATATATAGTCTGGAGCCTCCCGTTGTTCGTCTTAGGGTCTTCGACAAAATCCAGAGACGGATATGCGATGTGGTTGGTGCTGATCTGGCATCTCGTCTACAGTTGCTCTCTCACAGATGTGCCGTCGGCCCCCTTTTTCCTCTCTACAAATGCTTTCACGGAACCACGCCGACGAGATATTTTCGCTAGTTTCCAGACTGCATGAATTTAAACGTTTCACTAGGTCGGCATCTCAGCCCCACCCTTTCACTGTCGAAACGGTTAAATATAGCCGTCTATTCTACTACAATAGCCACAAAAATGTCCTGAGCCGACCAAGCATAGAAATGAATGAATATGGGAACCAGATAATAAGGGGTTCTAGAGAAAAGTGATAATAACAACAAAAAATTGCAATATGAGCTCTGGTAAAAAAAAAAAAAACATGATGCTAACAGCAAAAATTGCAATATGAGCACTGAAAAAAAATTGTTTCTGATCATATTAGGTTTATAAAAAGCAGAAATTCATGCACAGATGCTATCAATGACACGTGGCACAGTGGATAAAGGCGTTGGATAGATCCGGTGACAGGTCCCGAAGTGTGTGAGTTCAATACCTGGTTAAGGCAGTGGAAAACTTGGAGAGGGAAAGTAACTGATAACCGATGTCCATTAAAATTGGCACGTGGAACTAGAACAGACAAAGGGTTCAGTTTGACATGCCAAACACATGAAGAAGGTCGGAACGTTGTGATAAATTAAGCGGCGAGGGCAATAGTCCAAATAATGTGAATAATGTAAAAAATCAAGTGGTTAGTTGAATCCGCTAAATTGATTTCATCCTTATGGTATCCTCAGGCAATATTTTAACGCTTTTTTTATTAAAAAAACAAAAACAAAAACAAAAAACAAAACAACTAAAGAACACTATTATTTTCAAAAATAAATAAACACACAATGTTGGGTGTAATAAGAGAAACGTTAGATAAGGGGATTAAAAATAAAGCAGATTAAAAATAAAACATTAATGCGATAATGTTACTTAAGTTCATTAAGCTGTATACTTATCAATGTACCCAGCTGTGTAAAAAAAAAAAAAAATGTAAAATTCAATTTATTGTTCTATACGATTTGAAGCTTTTAAAATGAACGGAGTTGGTAAAAAATAGTACAGTTCAGGTTCAACAAAACCGTCTATGTTTTATATATTTATATGCTCCTGGAAATCCGGTTGAGCTCTCTAGGGATATATTTTTTTAAGAAAAAACAAAAAAAAAATAAGCTATTAAGTATTACTCTTCAATTATAAATTGACTTCTCCGAACCGTTGGCGTATTTCGTATAGAGAAAAAAAAAGTTAAAATTCCCTCTGTTCCCGCCTACAGTTGAGATATCTGACTATCCCAGTGAGCGAAATAAATGGTTCAGTTTGACATTCCAACCACCTGAAGAAGGCCGAAGCGTACAACGGCCGAAACGTTGTAATAAATGTGGCGACAAAGATGATAGTCCGAATAATGTAAATAGTGTCTGTCTGTTTATTTTTTTTTATTATATTTTTCCAGTTTTCGGATAAAGTCTTGATAATTGTACTCGAAGATATGGATTTACTGTCCGAAATTCATATTTTGTTTATATTCATGTACTTTCCACTTTCGCAGTCATTATCAAGAATCAATAATATACAGATATTAGCAAAAACACACAGGCACACAAAAATGAACACACAATGCACAAAAATAAACATAGGTTTAAAAAGATCCAGAAGTCATAAAACGATAAGAAAAAAGATCTCTTTAATTCGCCCTTTCTCTGACCAATCGTAATTGTTTTATTAACCCATAAGCAGAAGAATATTTTCTCCACAAGTCCAAGAAAAATCTGGATTGCTACAACACACAAAGGACAATGGATATATATATATATATATATATATATAGAGAGAGAGAGAGAGAGAGAAGAGAGAGATAGATATAGATGATATTAGTGGTAAATATACACATACATATGCAAAATATATAAATATATATATACATAGATGCATACACATATTTTGAATTTGTAGGTCTGATGAAGTGGATCGTATTTACGATTCCAATGGAATATGACCATGGAATATTAGTGTTTAAGCCTTTTTATTATATATATATATATATATATATATATATATATATATATATATAAGTAGTAAATATATATTTTCCGCACCGCTAGCACAAATCGGAGTTTCATGGATAATGCAATCTCTTATTGAAAACTTATCACTTTCAATAAGAATCTGAAAAACACAAACGTGAGAAAAATAGTAAAAAAACAAAGTAAATATTTTAGAATCAACGTATTTATTTCGTTTTATATTAGTTTTCTACGAAATGTTAAGGAAGATTTAGCGTGAACTGTGTTCTTCATTGCAAAATCCACATGGCGACGAGAAATGCTAAAAACACGATGTTTTTGCGAAGACAAAGATTATTGGAGGTCGACCGCACCGTTGTTAAAATATGCGTGTGTCTTAGGAGCAAGGATGAAGGAGGCAGTGATGTTCAAATCGGGCGTTACTGCATTTAAAGACCGCCCTTTCCTCTTCCGTGAATAAGTAGCAACAGAAAACGGTGTTTAGGAATGGCATCATCCGGTTTTTTTTAGCGAGAAATATTGATACATTCCATGTATTCATTCACAAGAAAAAATGAGAACCAGTAAAACTGTAATATATATATATATATGTATATATGTATATATATATATATATATATATATATATATATATATATATATATATATATATATTTTTATATATATGATTATATATACATATATATATATATATTTATATATATGATTATATATATATATATATTACATATATATATATATATGTGTGTGTAAAATATATATATATATATATATATGTATATATATATATATATATATATATATATATTACACAACGATATCCTAAAATGCCAAATTATGTCTTATGCTCTGTTGTAATAAATAAATTGTGCTCTTTTGTTGATTAATTTTAATATTTGATAGGATCCGCTTGGATTATATACCAATGGATTTATTATTTTAATATATATATACATACATACATATATCTGTATTAATACTGTGTTATTATATATATATGTATGTATACATATATATATATATATATATATATATATATATATATATATTTATATATATATATATACCCAAACACACACACACACATATATATATATATATATATATATATATATATATATATGTGTGTGTGTGTGTGTGTGTGTATGTATGTATGTATGTATATCTGATATTTTTCTAGCAGTTATCTTTTTAAACCAACTGCGTATTCAGTGACAGAAAGACAGGATATTGTTTCATACAACCATATATGCATACATACATATATACATACCTATATACAAAGACACGCACGCAGCCACACACACACATATATATATATATATATATATATATATATATATATATATATATATATATATATATATTAGTCTTAATGCTTATCAGTTTTTGGTGCCTTCTCTGTATTCACTACAACGAAAAAAGGCTATTGTTTCACACACACTTACACACCAGCCCACATACAGACATATGAATGTAAGCAAATATATGGATATAGAATCCGACAGTATGAAGAAAAATATACGGGAAAAAACAAACAAAAATCCTTATATGCAATAATGCTGTTTTAATGTTAATATGTCGACGTCGGACGTTTCGGTCAATAAACCATCTTCAGGACATATTCAATATAAAATATAAAATATAAATAACATTATCAAACTTAACATGACAAAAACGATGGACACAAGAACAAGACATATCCAAACAGATAACTAAAAGTTTATGCGATCAGCATTTAGTTTTAAACATGGTCACGTTGTCACCACGTTTGCGACGCTATGAAAACGTATTCCTAAATTTGAATATTATGAAAGAAAAATGAAAGAAATTCTATTTGATCTAAAATTTATATGTACGCTTGTCGAGCCCACATATTTTAAGTTACAGTTTTTGTATGAGATTTGGTAGATGCAAGCATCGGATGTAATATGTTGTTTGCTGGTGCTATTAAATCCAAGTAGAGTTTGATGTAGTCAGGGAAATAAATTCTATTTGATCTAAAATTTATATGTACGCTTGTCGTGCCGACATTTTAAGTCACAGTTTTTGCATGAGACTTGGTAGATGCAAGCATCGGATGTAATATGTTGTTTGCTGGTGCTATTAAATCCAAGTAGAGTTTGAAATATATGAAGATGATTTCAGAATATGAGATAAGCCCGATGGAGACGATTTTCACATATAAATAGTTAGATAAGAAATCCTTTCTGTTCATATAGGAATGCGCGGAGATTAATAGATTCCTGTATTTTCGGATAAGCTTGAAGTATTCCATGTTATAAAATGAATTCAGGTTTGTATTTCCAGTAGACAGTATGTAAGCAAATATTGCTTACATACTATCTACTGGAAATACAATTTAGAATAGAATTTATTTCCCTGACTACATCAAACTCTACTTGGATTTAATAGCACCAGCAAACAACATATTACATCCGATGCTTGCATCTACCAAATCTCATACAAAAACTGTGACTTAAAATATGTGGGGTCGACAAGCGTACATATAAATTTTAGATCAAATAGAATTTTTTTCATTTTTCTTTCATAATATTCAAATTTAGGAATACGTTTTCATAGCGTCGCAAACGTAGTGACAACGTGACCATGTTTAAAACTAAATGCTGATCGCATAAACTTTTAGTTATCTGTTTGGATATGTCTTGTTCTTGTGTCCATCGTTTTTGTCATGTTAAGTTTGATAATGTTATTTATATTTTATATTTTATATTGAATATGTCCTGAAGATGGTTTATTGACCGAAACGTCCGACGTCGACATATTAACATTAAAACAGCATTATTGCATATAAAGATTTTTGTTTGTTTTTTCCCGTATATTTTTCTTCAGACATATGAATATATGCATATATGTAGAGTTTAGTTTTTCTGATTTGCTGATGCTTTCTATGTATATGCTAGAATGAGTACGGGAATAAGTTCACACATAGACATACAAAAATACACACGAACGCACACATCTATCTATCTATCGATATATATATATATATATATATATATATATATATATATATATATATATATATATATATATATATATATATATTTATCTTAACAGAGAATGGGAAAGGTGATATCGAAATCCGATTGCGCATTGGATTAGCGAAAAATGTATTCTAATATCTAAGAAAAATGACAAATAGACAAAAAGTGTTAAGAAGAAGGAATTGTGTACTGGTTTTGTTTGTGATATCCATTTTCTTTCATGGCCGTGAATACTGAAAAATCGACTCCAAAATGAAACGAAAACTGGACGCAGCAGAAATCTTATTCTACAAATGGACAGTCAGAATTCTTGGCAGTCTGTGCTGGGGTATCTGCGTGTAACAGTGCTTGTCTTCGATTGACTAGTGCCGGATAGCAGACATACAAATCATCATATACTCGCTGCACTTTATGATCATATGGAACAAGTTCAAAGTGCAACATCCCCTCAAAATTCCACCAAATGCACAAGTTAAGCCGACAATGAACAAAATCTTGTCCTTGGCTATTGTTCAACCATTAAGCAAGGCATGATCTTACACAAAAGACAGTTTTCCTTCCATTGGTTTTTCGTCGAGACCGGTGTCACCTTCTTTGACACGTGTGATCCAGTTTTGTGATACATGTTCTTTGAAAGTTCACGGGCGTAAAATATCATTAATATCTCTCCCCACTGCCTTAGCATTCGGTCCTTTTTTCACAGGTAGCGTAAAATGACTCCGCATTTTCCCCACACATTATCAAAGCTGTAAAATAAACAATAAACAATTAATATTTAGATATCATATCTGAAAATAAAGAATAAACAATTCAGTAAAGAGTGGACAATTTTTTATCAAATTAATGATATAACACGGAGATACAAGTTACCAAAAATATCAGTGAAAATCTTTTGTTATACCTGTTATATGCGGGGTGCATCAAAAGTAATTTTGCAAATTTGAGGGCGGGTTCCTCATACCAAAACAAGTACAAAAGTATATATAAAAATATGTCCCTAAATCTTTCATTTTTGAGTTATTAGTATAAAGTTTACGGTAGGTAAATAAATGTTCAATCCAGGATACAATCCAAAAATATTTTTACAAAATTTGGGGGCGGGTTTCGAACACCAAAATAAGGTAAAATGTCCATATAAACATATCCTCAAAAAGTCATCGTTGTCCCTTAACAAAGAAACTTATAACAAATGTTCAAAATGTCCTCCGCTTGCTTCTACACACTCATGCAACCGTCGGATAATTGACTGGCGGACCCTTTCAAATACTCTCACACAGTGTCGAATAGTTTCCCAGGCCCCGATTAAAAGTTGATGAAGCGTCTCTGCATTATTAATGTCTGCTGGATAAACCAATTATTTAAGGCGGCCCCACAGAAAAAAAATCCAAAGGATTTAGGTAGGGGGGCGTGCAGGCCATGGAAACGATCCTTCTCTACCCATCCATTTTTCACTGTATGTGTTAGACAGTGTATCGCGAACAATATGTCTAAAATGAGTTGGAGCGTCATCATGCATGAACAATAGGTGTCTTCGTATTAGCAGGACTACATCCTCTAGCAGGTCTGGAAGTGTGTTCGAAATAAAGTCCCTATTGACAGATCTTGTAAGACGTCCTGAGAGATATACACCATATACAGATGTATATGTATATACACCTGGCAGACACCTGGCAGGCACTCACATAGAATTCCAGCACACGCATTAATCGTAAACTGATGCTGACGTTTTTCCTGTATTGTACCATGGGGATTCCGATCCGCTCACAAAAGTTCGTTGTGGAGAATTGTTATTCCATCTGTTCCCAGTGTTGCATTATCCGTAAACAAGACTGAAGAGACAATGAATTGGCATTTTGAGCAATAAACAATCGGCAAAGACCCTGCACATATTGAAAATGATAAGGATACGGCAGCTGCTTCTGAAATACCCTCCATGTGGTACTATTGGATGTCCGCCATGCTAGGGCTACTTGACACCTTTTCTAATAAATGGATCGTCACTGACAGCCTGTAGAATGTGTTTTTCGTGGTTAGGCATACATGCGGATCTCGATCTTCCATATTTTGTGGTGACACGAACCCTGCCCCAGCAACACGACGATGAACAGCAACAGAGGTGAGATAACTCGACTGGCTTCGATCTGGAAACGCAATCTTATTCATCTATGCAGCCTCATGTCTATTACCATATGCGCATTTGTATGTAAAAATCATATCTGCCTGCTCATGACTGTTCGGAACACTATTCCACACTTTAAACTTTGATGACATAGTTGCCACAAATGTTTACGAATGACAAATGTAACCGAATCTACATGGCAACGGGGCGCCATCTACCGTAAACTTTCTTTAAACTTAATAACTCAAAAACGAAGCATTTGCGTAAATATGTTAATATGGACATGTGTCCTTGATTTGTTGTGAGGAACCCACCCACAGAGTTTCTAAAAGTATTTTCGACACACACACGCACACACACACACACACACACTCTCTCTCTCTCTCTATATATATATATATATATATATTGTATTGTTCAAAACATATATATATATATATATATATATATATATATATATATATATATATATATATGTTTTGAACAATAAAAATATTGAGAAATTAAAAAATTAAAATTTTCAGACACATTGGGTTGTATATTAATAATTTTGTTTTATTATTTCACTTAGATTTCTCGACTAGGTTTGGCCACCATGGAGAAATAAAAAATTCTGCTTGTTAGTAGCAGTGAACTTCAAGAATCAGTGATTTTCTGAAGAAAATTAGCTTTGACTGTAGTTTTCAATTGTTTTTTTAGCGTTAATTTTGGTCAGACCATGTGTTGGTCAAACGGCCTCTTTTAAGTTTTTTAAGATAGAGGCTGGGGAGATTCATGCTGCTCTGAATTCCCTTGTACATTTTGACAATTTTCTTGGTTCCTGGTAAGGAATGAATCTGTGTTAAGCGTATGTAATTATTTAGTTCTTCAGGAGTGTGTATGATGTGTGTAAGTGTATATATTAGTATGGATTTCTGTATAAGTGTGGGAACTCAACATCTCTGCAAGCATGACTGTCTTATGTGGGTGAGAGTTGTGGGTAACGCAAGATTTGTGGGGTAATATATTAATTCTATCTATGTTGTTAAATTTTTTATTAAGACTGAATAGAGTATTTTGAGGTGAAAAATCTATTTGTTTTCATGGTCTTCTAAAATGTTTGTAATGTTATATTTTCTGCACTTTTCTGTTTTTTCAATTATGGTGAATTTGGCATGGCTTTTAAAATCATGTTTGTTTTCTAGGCGGGAATGTTGTTCCACAGGTAATAATCTTTCGTTGGGTACTGACTTAATTCGATTGCAATAATTATTATTATTATATATATATTCATACATACACACACATCTATCTATCTATCTATCTATCTATCTATCTATCTATCTATCTATCTATATATATATATATATATATATATATATATATATATATGTAAAGGCATCTTCGATTTAATAACCTTCCGAAAATCATCAAAGGCAATAGAATCAATTTCACTGTAGTTGGACATTTCATCCAACCGGAAAATAATATGGACCACTTTAGATGTGCCCTTTTAAAAACTTCAACGAAATGTTAACAAGGACGCCGAAAATCCGACTAAAAATACATTGTTTAAAATAAACTCACACATTCAAGGATTAAACAGAGCCTCGGCAACTTTATGCTGGTAAAATCAAATTTCTTACGGTAATACAAAACAAAAAAATTCAGCAAACATAATCCAACAAACCACAATAAAAACAAAGTCCCCGGAAAAAGAGAGACCGACTTTATTGTTTATTTCTTGTTTCGTTGTTAAAGGTCACAGTCGTGTCAGAAAATTCCGACTTTAAAATGTTTCGCAGCACGCTTCCATTTAATCAAAAGGCCCACTGATATAAAATAACCATTATTAGTCTTATTAACAATAATATAATTTCTTTTTTTTTTATTATCTCTCGAATTTCATTAACCGGTCTATTAAATCTACATATTATAATAAGCATACGTGGACAATATATATATATATATATATATATATATATATATATATATATATATATATATATATATATACCACTACAATGTTAAAGAGTTCAACTAAATGCCATCAAGAATTTAGGCCTACTCAGTGAATACATTTTCAAAAAAAAAAAAACATCTACAAACCGGCATCCGACATAAACTTAATCGTTGCAAAACACATGCCCCTAACTTCAAAATTTCATCAGTAAATCTGTACATGGGCAACAATCCGCCACCCCAAGGTCTAACTTCATTTTATTACAGGTTAGGAAAGGATATAAGTTCGTCCCAAAATTCCTATTTTTAACATCTTTTCTCATCATGCGTTTATTAACATTATTATTGTTGTTTTTTTCTCTCTCAAATTACATTTATTTACTGTATATATATATATATATATATATATGTATATATGCGTGTGTGTGTGTGCTTGTGTGTGTATACATGTGTGAGTATGTGTATGTGTGTGTGTGTTTGTGTGCGTATGAACATGTGGCTTGTTCCTCGTACGCGCACCGATGTTAAGGAACTTCGAATCTATTCTGGATTTAGATTTCTGACCCGTTGTGCATACCGGGTGCTGTAAGGTTTGCAATGCGATTGGATAATGGCTCGGTATTGTTAATCGGAGGGTCGAGTTTCAACTCCAGTCGGTGTTCGATATATTCATTGATGCGGAAATATCCTTGGGGTAGATATGAATCCAACCATTTCTCCCACCCCAGCTATGGGCTAATATGTAAGGCTTGTATCCCTAAATCATTATCATCACAAAAAAATTGTTACAATCTAAAAATTCTTTCTTTCTTGAAATAACCTGCAAAGGGTCGAAAAGCGTTGTTTTTTGTTCTATAGGATTATTCCTATAGAACAAAAAACAACGCTTTTCGCTGCCGACATTTGAATTTGAACACAGATCGCCAGTGAGCAAACACAGGCGATCCCATTATTGAATTAAGTGTGTCACGTGACCATAAAGGAAATGCATAAATAGGAAGTTTATCTTCTATTACTATTTAGACTGCTATTCTCTATACTATTCCCTATTTCTACATTATTCCCTACACTATTCGGATCTCTATTCGGGGGTTACTTTTCGAGCGAGTATTATAGAGCAAGTATTATTAGCACGAGTGTTATTCGAAGGCGTCTGGCACCAGTATTGTTCAACGGCGTTACTATAGCTGTATCTGTGATTACAAAGTCTCTACTACAACGAGCATTACGAAAGTGACAACCAGTATTTGTTGACATTACAGAACTTTTTAGATTGTAAGAAATTTTAGCAGATAATATCGATTTACTGATATATGTCCTACTAATTAACTCATAGATAGGAGGAGAAGAGAGTTTTGAAAATGTCCTTTCTCAAGGGTATTTACAAAACTAATTTTCGTGTTTATCTGTTAACGCAGGAAATAAGACGAAAGTTCAAATATTTTTATTGCAGTTTCTCATGAAGGAAAATGACAACTTTCAATTTCTGAGTATCTGGGAAGATGAGTCATTATTTATATTAGTTGCGTTATAAAATCATTAACGTTGTAGAACGTTTCGGCCGTTGCGCTCTCTGGCCTACATAAGTTGCTTATTGATCAAGGTGACTTTCATAAAATTTCGAACTTACCAATTATTCTAATGAGATATCGTATAGTGTTTATTTATGTATTGCCCACCGCTTTCCCATTCCGTACAAATCTGCCCTCGTCCTGAGTATGGCGATAAACTACATCCGATTCCTGTGTAAGACGATAAACTACATCCAACAGCAAGACCTCTGATCAGGAGGTTTTGAGGAGCGTGGAACCACCTCTTAATTGCTTGTGTTCCCAGGTGCACCCTGACCTGTAGTGGTAACACCTGTTATGGTCCTGACTATGGGCAAATAGTTAACTCCTATGAAAGTGTAAAAATATGATTGAATACCAGCAATAAACTTTTTGAAGAAAAATTACTACCAGCAATATATTATTACCAGCAATACATTTTTAAAGAAAATAAATATTACCAGCAATACATTTTTGAGGAAAAAATATTACCAGTAATATATTTTTGAAGAACAAATATTACCAACATTTTACCAGCAATACATTTTTGAAAAAAATATTACCAACAATATATTTTTGAAAAAAAATTACCAGCAATACATTTTTGAAAAAAAAAAAAATACCAGCAATAAATTTTTGAAAAAAATAAACTACCACAAATATATTTTTGCAAAAAAATAAAATACCAGCAATAAAAATCTTGTCGGAATTAAATAACCCATTGAGGTTGATATGCCGTAAAACAAAACAAATCAAACCTATAAAATAGGCATCCTCTTTTTATTGCTTTTAATTTGTACTCAATACCTTCATTGCTGGCTACCTTCTCTAATCAAATTTCTAATGATGGATGCTGAAATGTCCTCGACCCAATCCACTTCCCAAAATCTCACTAAATGACCAACCAGTCTGGTATCATTTCTTGATGGGACTGATCAGTCTTACTTAAAACAAATCATATTCTATTCATAGGAACCTATCCTAAAAATCTTGTCGGAAATAAATAACCCACATGACGTAAAATAAAACAAATTAAACCAGGTCTACACTGGTTTATCCCTGGGATTGAAATAAATATTACTATGTATCTAAATTCACAGACCAACACTATAATCGACTGAGGTTCAGTTTGAAATACCAGGAAGCTTATCCGGAACAACATTCACCTTATGACTGCAGTCAAGCGTGGCAACGGCAGTAAGTGTGTAGAACAATAGCTATTTAGAATCTGAATTCGCTCAGGATGGTCCCAGGAGACATTAGCTTAGTGTATTAAAGTGTATTCTCGTGATAATTGGACATATACAAACAGTGAGTTTAATCCTTTGGGAAGGAAACGGCGCAAGCAATAAATGAGCGGTATATGATTGATTGCTTGACTGCTAATCGTTTGATGATACAAGTTTTATTAATTAATCCATAGCTGGGGAGGAGAAGAGGTGGCTTCATGCCTTTCCAAAGTGTCTCTACTCGTATGTTAATATGACAAAACTAACGGGAATCGGAACTCGGCTATTCAATCAACAATTTTGAGTCATTATCCATTAGACAACCCGTACATTCAAGCTTATGCTACATGTTCCCCCATCTAAGTACTGAGAGGGATCGACGTTGCTTAACTTCTGTGACCACACGGGAACCGGTGTTTCAGTGCCCCTTTCATCTTCTATCCATTATTTTTCATTTTAAAACATTTTTGCGAACTAGTTGGCAATGCCTTTTAAAATATATATAAAATATTAGGTTGGTGCAAAAATAATGCCGTTTTCTCACATATGTTACTATGTGAGAAAACGACATTATTTTTACACCAAGCTAATATATACCTTCACTTTTAAACGACATACTGTAAGCAACATTATATCTGAAAAGCAGCGAGCTTTCAAATTATATTCGAGCGAAGTCATGCCTGGAATCAAATTATTCATCTGGATAATTAATGACACACATGCAAATAGTTCGAAAATTAGAGATCTCCAGAGAGAAAGAGATGGTGGGAGAATAAGAAAAATAGGAAAAGACGGTTTCCTGTCATGTTTTATTTGGGCGTTGGCCTCTTATTAAAACTCACTATCTTCAATTTGAACTGTATGATTAGTGATGACAGGTGAATGTTCAGCTATTCGGATGATTCAACTGAAAAAAGCCACATCAGTTTGTCTTTTTTTTAATTTTCATGTCGTTCATTGATCAAAGGGCATTTCTGGACTGTAAACATCTGTCACGACATATTTTTAAGAAACGTTTTATCCTTCTGAATCTTGACAGATTCCTGAATTAGGATGAAAAATTGTTCACATATTATACAGGGCACCCCTAAACTCTGTAAACAGAAAATCGCATTAACAATATATTTTTACTTTCATAGATTAAACACGGTTTTGTCGAAAGAAGAAAAAATTGACTTCTTTTTCTGGGGTGTGCTAAAGGAGAAGGTGTACTCAATGAAAATCACAGATGCAACAGGATTGAACACATGCAGAGTGAATGTGCTAAAATTGATGGGAAATTTGGAATTATTGCATCGAGAATATTCACATTATTCAGACTATTATCCTCATCTTTGTCGCCATATTTATGACAACGTTTCGGCCGTTTTACGCTCCGGCCTTCTTCAGGTGGTTGGAATCTTGAACTGAACCCTTTATTTCGCTCAATGAGGTAGACTGTTTAATTCCCCTTTCCAAGTTTTCCACCGCATTAAGCAGGTATTGAACTCACACACTTTGGGTCCTGTCCCTGGATGTAAACAAAGCCTTTGTCCACTGTGCCAAGTGTCCTCAAGGTCACATGGCACAATGGATGAAGGCGTTAGTTAGATCCAGTGATAGGATCCAAAAGATTTGTGAGTTCAATACCTGGTTAAGGTAGCGGAGAACTCGGACAGGTGAATTAACAGGAGATAACTGACATACATTAGAAAGGGCACGTGGGCCCCAGCGAGTGAAATAAAGGGTTCAGTTCAACATTCCAACCACCTGAAGAAGGCCGGAGCGTACAACGGCCGAAACGTTGTAGTAAATATGGCGACAAAGATGAGGACAATAGTCCGATTAATGTAAATTTTGTACATACTACATTATCTCAGAAATATAGACAGATATTGCATCGTGTTCACGGGAATTTTGCAAAGCGCATCAATCGAGTGCATTACGAATGGTGGAAATGATATTGAAGATCTTATTTGTTGATATTCCAGTTCAATAAAATGTTGTTCAAAATTTAATTTCTTGAAAACATCTGTCTTTGCCTATGTGTCCGGACGTTAGGAACTCCCTGTAGACAACAACAACAGCTATTACTACTACTACTTCTGCTACTACTACTACTACTACAAACTACTACTATTAATAATATACAAGTACGAATGCCACAGCTCGAAATGAATAATTATTATCTTTACCTTAAAACAGTCATAGAAATTCCATAAATGGGAATTTACCATATTTTATGATTCTTACTGGGAGACCTATACAGGCTAATAGAACAAATATTCAGATACGGCCTGGGCGATGTGAGATTGGGAATTGCAGTGCAGTAGAATTGGGTGTGCGGGTGGTGTAAGCGATAATGGTCATATCACATTCAAAACAATGAGTCTCGTACAGTCACCGAAGTCGAGTCTGGTCAGTACCAAGGTAGATGTCATCATATGTTACGTGCTGCTATAAGCTTGGATGCGTGGATAGTATGGCTTACAGCCCCATCACATTGACACACCGGTTCTCGTACGATTACCAAACTTAAGCAGCATCAAACTTTGTACGATCACCGAAGTTAAGCAACATCAAACTCACTCCGTACCTAGATTGGTGACCTCTTGTGTTATCTACCGTGCAGATAGTTTGGCTTACGGCCCTATCACATTGACACACCAGTTCTCGTATGATTACCAAAGTTAAGCAGCATCAAACTTTGTACGATCTCCGAAGTTAAGCAACATCAAACTCACTCCTTACCTCTTGTGTTATCTGCTGCTTTAATCTTGATGTGCGGATGGTATGACTATCATATTGAAACACCCATTCCTGTACGCTCACCGTAGTTAAGTAACATCAAAATCACTCCGTATCTAGATGACCTCTTGTGTTGCCTGATGCTTTTTGTTTGGATGTGCGATCAACGACTTTAAGCAACATCAAGCCCAGTTCGTACCTTGATCGGTAATTGCTTGATAACCGTTTGGGAATGCCAGGCTCGGTAAGCTTTGGCGAGTGGATGTTGTAATAAATAGCAGCTCGGTTGTGTTCATCGGAGAGAAGAATATCATTTTCCGTTGGCTTCGATATGTTCACTTGCCCGTAAATATTCTTCAGAAAGTTATGAATACACTTCTTCTTCCACAAGCTATGGGTTTAGCAGTAAACATGGAAGCACTAAATCATTATTTTCTAAAAAAACAAACAAAAAAAACGAATATTCCGACAATCTGAAAATATTTTTCGTGCTTGAAATAACCTGCAAAATATTGTTAAGCCTTAGCAAACGAATCAATGAGAACAAACATTGTGATTAAATCAAGCATATATATATATATATATATATATATATATATATATATATATATATATATATATCCGTGTGTGTGTTTGTATGTGTGTATATGTATGTGTGTGTGAATATTCTGTGATAGCGCGTATCTGTATAGAAGACAAAAAGAGAATAAAAAGAGACAAGTGGAAAAATATCTTATCCGAGGTTAATGTGGAATTGATAGAATCTTGTATGGAATTATGGAGTAATGGATAGCGGATCAGATTGAACAATCGGAGATCAGAATTCGAATTCAAGTCGAATACATCACATTCACTTACATACTATTACCCTTGGGAAAGGCATGAACCCTCTTATTCTTCCTTCAGCTATGGGTAAATAGCAGGACAGACTACGTTCTATAGCCTTGGTCTACCGCAGAAAGAAATCCCAACCTATTGCAGGAAAAAAAAATCTGCCTCGCCAGTCATGTATAGAAAGATACATGAGCTTGTATCACGCATGTCACATGACTGAGTGATAGAATCATTTTCAAATCCAGTTTGAGATGAGAACAGTTGAACAGCCAATGGATCCTCAAAGACACTTTGCCGTACAACCGCTACGTCATTACGCTTAATGATCTCACCCCGGAAGATTGTCGAATGATCCAGTTCTTTGAAACCGGGCGAGTAGGTTCCGAATCATGTTATCGTTAGGAGATACTCTGACATTAAAATGTTAGCGCTATTTTCTCAGACTTTGAATAATTGATCTTCCATTGGAATAGAAAAACTCAATGAGTTTTAATTGTCGCTGGACATCATACGTAGCCATATTAATCTCCAAGGGATGCTCTCAAACCTGAAAAAATAAAGAAGAAAATAATAAGATTGAATAACAAGTTATGACTTTTTAAAACCGTTCAGTTTTTCACTGGCCAACCAATATAAATAATTTCATATTAAATTTTGTTAATATTAGGTTGGTGCAAAAATAATGACGTAAAAATGTCGTTTTTTAACGTTAAAAAAACGTCAAAAAACGACATTATTACGTCATTATTTTTGAATTTAGAAATTCTTGATGAGATTCAAAAAAGAATTTGCAAATTTATTGATCCTGACTTGGCATCTCGACTTTACTCACTTTCCTATCACCGAAACTTCGCTTCCTTTTTCTTTTCTACATGGTGGCCACTAAAAGACTAAATGATATAAAACAAAAAATAACTTTTACAAAAACATGGATATCTTGTGGTAGTTAAGTTTGGGCATTTAAAGATTGTATGGAAACATTTTTAAATCTAATTTCCGAATCTTCTGAAGCGATGTTCAGGCGATGCCTAGTTGAGCAGAGTGATGACGGATAGAAGCTGATGGATTCTCGAGGACATTCTGCCGTACAGCTTCCACCGTTACGCCAGTGTGGATAGTGGTCTTAGGACATCTTGCCGGAAGATCGCTGACTGATCCAGTTCTTTCAAACCGGGCGATTAGGTTCCGAAGGGCAGATTCTCGTTCGGGGAAATTGACTAAACGTATCCCGTTTATACGTGTTTTACGGACATTTTTTTGGCCGATCCTACGGGTTCGTGAACCTACATTAAGATCGGCCTTTTGCCACAGCCAACCCTCGTGGGTGGGGGCTAGATACCGAATCAATCCGAGCTTCTCGGCTTGACGGTCGAACTCTCTGCCTCTGAGCAGAACGGAACCCGGACGAGGCTCCGCCGAAGAGCAAAGTCTCGTTCGGGGAGGTTGACCAAACCGATCCCGTTTATACGAATTCTACGGGCATTTTTTGGCTGAGCCTAAGGGCTCGGGGAACCCACGTTAAACTCGGCCTTTTGCACATTTTAGGCAAGTAAATATCGAATCGAGTTTAGCGGATAATAGTTCACTCCAAACCAGACTGACAGCCATACTAACACCTTCCACATCTTGTATTATTATTTCGTGTAATACACCTTCGTTATTTCTACTCTTGTGTTCGTGCTGTTCTTGCTTGGTCCTAACTAGACCATAGCATAAGTAAAATAGCGTTTCATTCTAAAGCAAATACTCCAAATATTTCGTCTTTTTTTTACGTAAGTATTGAATATCTATCTGTATTTCTGGGATGAGTTATTGTAATTTATTTTCAGTATTATTATGACTGTTTCCCTCATATTTGGAAGAGGCGTGGCACGTGGAACTGGAACAATCTACCCCGGTGGACGAAATAAAGTTCTACATTCCAGTCACCTGAAGAAGGTTTGGAGCGTGCAACAGTCTAAACGTCGAGAATATGGCAACAAAGATAAATACATCAGTTCAAACAATGTAAATAGTGTAAATAATAAATGAGGAAGCTAGTGAAAATATAGATTTTGAATATAAGCCCGCCTTCCATGTCACAAATCTTTTACAAAAATATATACGGTAATTATTTTGTCTCTACCGAAAAATCCGCTGTATATGTCATTCTCACTATAAATATCCTGTCTGTTTATAAAACTTTCTAATTGCTAATACGGTTCATGTACAATGATTCTTTTAATTGATCACAAACAAGTACTAAAAAATACTGTATCGTAAAGTATTTCTGAAAGACCAGAACTAGCTATGTGTAGGCCATCATTTAATACATAGGTTAGATGTGTGATCGTAAGGGAAAAAACCAGGTGATGTAAGCTTGGATGTGCAGGTGGTGTAATTGATAACGGTTACTGGGAGAGCCGAGTTCCAATTGCGCTTGGGTCCGTTATATTCTCTTATGAGAAAGGTATGACTCTACATCTTCTCCCTCAAACTATGGGTTAAATACTAAGAATTGTATCTCTAAACATTTATTAGCTACCCTCCAAAATAATTCTTACAATCTAAAAAATAATTTCTGTCTTTAAATAACCTGAAAGAGGTTGACAATCCGTAGAAAACAAATCAATCAATAATAACAGGAAAGTTGGTTCACTGTATCGTACTAGACAGTTTTTTTTTCAACAGAATCTATCTTGTTTATTTATAAGTCTATCATTCATCCATACTTTGAATATTACTGCCACATATGGTTCTATATATATCAAGAGTTTATTGATAAAATTCAAAGAATAATGTGCAATGTTATTGATCCTAACCTGGCATCTCGGTTTCACTCACTTTTCCGCTGCCGTAATGCATCTTTCCTGCATCTTTTCGATAAATACTTTCATGGTGATTGTTCTTATGATTTCCGCTATGGTACATAGATCTTACGAATTTAAACGCAGTACTAGATTGGCGGAGAGGTCTTAGAGTTGAAATGGTTAGATATGAACGTGAGTTCTATGCTAACAGTTTCTTTCATCAAACGCCTTGCTTGTGGAAATCCCTTCCTAACTTGTTGCTTCCCAGTCCAATTTTATGTTCAGAAATTTAAATGCAATGTCAGTCATTACTACTTGTTGTTTTATTGTCCTCTTTCCTTATGGGTAAGTTTTTTCATATTCTTTAAAATTCACTGAGACCTCGCTTCTTAATAGTTGAATTGCTTTTGGGGTTGAAATTATTAAGATAAAAAAGAATATTCCCTTTTTCGATATCTGTAAAACGCGTTAACAGTGAAAACTTTCTCTCACGAAAACCCGAAATGTTTTTCACATCAAAACCTGCGCAATTTTACTCAAAATATGTTGAAAGTCTGTCTGATATGTCATTGCAAATAATGGTGAATATATAATTTATATATGCATTTATACTTTATATTTTGAAGAATACATATGATAAACAAACATGGAAATTATTCATGACTCAAACTAATATTTTGAATTCAGACATTCTTAAAATGAAGGCAGAATTTCTACGTCTTTTTTATTAGTTTTAATTTTGAATTGTTGTTTCATTTTTGTTTGTTTGGCTGGTTTTCAGTTTGAATTTTTAATTTCAGCTGGTTTCTTAATTATAGTTTTCAATTTTATTTCATTTTGCTATTTGCCACATATATCTTTAATAAAGTAAAGTAAAGAATATAAGTAAGCATATGATATATCGTTATTCAAACTGAAATTACCTTATCTTTGGGTATGTTATATTTTTGCTATATATTTATCAGAATTAATTAATTAATTAATTAATACTGCTAGTTAAAGTTTTCTTATCAATCCCGCTATTTAAAACAACTTTATTGATACTTGATTTATTATTCAGGAAAATAATTTATTTCAAACTCATTAAAGTGTTTTTTTATCAAAGGAAGAAATGGTGTAATGGGCAGCAAGTTTGTCTCGCTAGATTCATTACAATTGTATATTGAGATCGATACTCACTGGGTGGTACAGATTTTCGACATTGTTAAGAAGATCATTTGGGCACTTCGGCGCTAGATCAATTACGGATGTTCCATACTAAAGGCCTTGTACTTTAAGCTACACTTAGAAAAAACATTGCGCACTTCGACATGGTGTAATGGTTAACAAACTAGTCTCCCTACACCAATTACGACTAAATAGCCAGTACGATCCTCACTAGGTGCCCCATACATTCGGCCTTGTGCTACATCTAAGCTAGGCTTAGATAATCATTTGAACTCCCCGACCATTTGTAATGATTAACAATCTTGTCTCGCTAGGTCAATTACGACTGAATAGACAGTTCGATCCTTACTGGCTGCCCCATACTTTCGGCCTTGTACCACATCTAAGCTAGGCTTAGATAATCATTTGAACTCAGCGACCTGGTGTAATGATTAACAAGCTGTCTCGCTAGATCAATTACGACTGAATAGTCAGTTCGATTCTCACTGGGTGCCACATTCAGCTTTGTGCTACATCTGAGCTACGCTTAAGATAAACATTTGTCTGTTTGGGCCTGGTGTAATGGATACGAGGTTTGTCCCTCTAGATCAATTACGAGTGAATACTGATTTCGATCCCTGATGGGTACACCAATCTTTCGGTATGAAAAGTGTACCAATATAATCAGTACGGTAATCATTTATTATATATATTATTAACTATATGACAGAAATGAAACACGGAGGGAAATGATTTAAGTCTGGAATTTTCGGAAACCCCTATTTTCTTCATCAACGAACTGAGAAAAAATAGAGAAACGGGAATTACTCATCGACAGATGTTTTTGTAGACGGTGTATATTTCTGGTGAAATCATATTCTTAGGAAAAAACAGAACTCTGTCTGATTTCTCGATGTGCGAACCTTTTTATGAAAATAAACTTAAATTTAAAACTTTGGTAAAATCTTTGGGCAGGTCTATTATTTCTAGTTGGATGAGTGGGGGATTGAGATTGTAAACATAGATGAAGATAGTTTTAGGTTGAAGAGGGGTAAAGACGTCTCGCAAGTTTTAGGCAAAATTGTGCGACTAAGATGTCAAGTTTAGAAATAGGGGCTGTGGCTAAAATATCATGTGATGAGAAAAATGAGCAGGAAAAAATGGAATATATAAGATTAAAATATTATTAAATAAAAAGAAATGTAAAAAATAAAAGGAAAGAACAAAAAATGGATAAAAATTTTGGTGCTGATAAAACAGACGACCGACATCTTCGTCTGCCGAAATATGCTATTTCCCATATGAGGTAATTCTGGATTTATTTGTTATATATATATATATATATATATATATATATATATATATATATATATATATATATATATATATATATAATTACGCAAAAATGAAGATAAAACTGACATTTCATTTTATCAGATATATTTACTAACATTACCAAAAAATTTCTTGAAATGCTGAAGAGTGAATTTTATTCAATAAAATCGACAATGGCTTCAACCTCGGCCTCCAGACGACTCCGTAGTCTCCTGGATATCTTCTGGATGGTGTCTTTCTTTAAGTTGATGCCATAATCCTTGTCTTTAGTTCATCTTCAAGATTTATGGAGAAAAATATTTTTTATCTATTAATCCGAAAGATTTTATCATTTTAGCGTCATTTATCGATTTATTTAGGACTACAGAGGTTTGAATCTGGCCCGAATGCTGATATTTTATTTAAATGTCTGGAATATTCAGTCAGGATATCCAATACAAATAACACCTGTTGATATGTACATGTA
>OZ010589.1:95561044-95731044 GCA_963932145.1 Acanthosepion lycidas | reverse complement strand
AGAATCTTACTGGCCTCGCATCTCGGAACCAGGCACTTTCCAAGTTGGCTTCCCTGTACCTTTTCTATAAATACTTTCAAATTTTGAAGATCATAGTTGACTTGCTTCGCAGTCAAATTTGATCTTCGAAATCCTTTGCCAATCGTTATCTTATGTCTTAATTCTTGTTCTTTCTCTATTTTGTACTATTCCCTAACACCTAGTAACACCTTGCATCTTAGTGGCTTCATTGAAGTAAAACATTTTAAAGAAACTTATTCTTTTACTTTCAATGTAAATCAGTGCGATAATCTTGGAATGTTGTTAAAAACCAAAAGCTAATCGATCTTTGATCATAGATGCAAAATAAATAAATAGTACAATTAATTTAGAACAATATTTAATATTAATATCCAAGGTTTAATCAGTGATAGATCAATGACATTCTGCTTCTCGTGTTGGGTATGACGATAAACTACATCCATGTCCTGGGTATGACGATAAACTGCATGCGCGTCCTGGGTATGACGATAAACTACATCCGTGTCCTAGGCATGACGATAAACTACGTCCAAAAGCAAGGCCTGTGATCAGGAGGTTTTGAGGAACGTGGAACGACCTCTTAATTGCTGGGGTTCCCAGGTCCACCCTATCCCGGGGTGGAAGCACCTCTTAGGGTCCCAGCTATGTGCAAATAGTTAACCCCGAATCTGAGGTAAAAAGCATTATAAAAGTGTAAAAATAAGTTTTAATACCAGAAACTTTGTAAAAATTATTACCAGGAATAAATTTCTGAGGAGAAAAAGACTATTAACAGCAATATATTTAAAAAAAAATACTTTACCAGCAATACGTTTTTGAAAAAAAATATTACCAGCAGTACATGTTTGAAAATAATATTACTAGCTATACACTTTGGAGAAAAAACTATTAACAGAAATAGGTTTTTGACAAAACAAAATATTACCAGGAAAAAAAAGTTGTCAGCATTAAATAACCGATTGAGGTTGATATACCGTAAAACACAACAAACCAAATATTCTACTTCATATATCTATCGAACGGACGGTTATCTCACTCCACACTTTCCTCTTTTATTTTTTGTTATCTCTACTATGTGGTTTGATATTACAGTGGACGCTGGACAATCTCCTCTCAGTTCAAGAGAAGGATTTGAGTAAAGCTTTGAGTGTGGTTCTACAGAAGGATGCTGGTAATACCATGGACCGAACATGTGAGCAGCGGCGAAGTTTTAGAGAAATGGAAACGAAATGGAGACAGGAAAATTTCGTTAGAAACAAAGAAAAGACAAGTGAACTGCTGTGAAATATCTGTGGTAGTGAATGCTGGACAATATCAGATGATGGAGAAATTTGAACAAACAGAAATGTGGTTCTACAGAAAGATGCTGGGAATACCATTGATTGAACATGTGAGTAATAGAGAAGTTTTAGAGAAAATGGATACCAAAAGGACATTTATACTTCATATCAGGAAGAGACAGATGAAAATTCTAGGGCACATAACGAAGAAAGAGGACTTGGAAAATTTGAAACCTCACAGGGTAGGTAGAAAGCAAGGGGGAGAGAGGAAAATATCACATAACCTACCTAGAAAGCTTTAGTAAATGGATGGCTGAACGGGGTTTAGGAGAGATAAAAGGACACAATTTATTAAGAGATACAAAGGATAGGAAATTGTGGAGAGCCATGGTCGGCAATGACCTGAAGAATGTCCAGAAAGTGGTGAATACAAAGCATAACCTACTTAGCGAGCTTGGGTAAATGGATGTCGAAACAAGGTTTAGGAGAGATAACAAAAAGAGAATTTTTTAAAGAGCTACAAAGGAGTAGAATTTGTGTAGAACCATGGTCGCTTACGTTGAGAAGTAGCATGGAATATAAAAGATAATTATTGTTTAGTGAGGAACACTTATTTTGGTGTTATGATATTTAACAATGATGAATTTATCAGCTACGGCATTTTGAAAAGTTGCCTTAACATTATGATGACATTTGGGATGAGGGCTCAGTTTGGAGTTTGCAAAATATAGGACTGCAATGCCAGCTGAACGTTGCTACAAAGGCACATATGCTCCACCCAAAATACAACATATCTGCAACCTTGTCAGAACGGTCCGTTAGGTGTTTCTCTTTGTTTAGCGACATGTCAAGCCCTACCACTTATTTAATGTCGAAATCTGAATATTTTTTATGCATTTTTGGCGGGGTCGGGGAACGATTTAGAGATAGAAGTCTTAAGAACGAAAGGGGAAATGAAAGAGAGAATGTAGGGATAAGAACTAGAAGAGCAACGAATGAGAGAAATTTGGAAGAAAATCGGAATAAGAACGAGAGGGGAAATGGATGACAAAAAGCTAGAATAAGAACGAGAATATTGAGGTTTGAGAGAATATTGGACAAAAATCGGAATAAGTACGAGTGGAAAAATGATGAGAAAGGAATAAGAGAATTAGAAGAAACCAGAATAAAAATGAGAGGGAAAATGAATGAAAGAATGTTGGAATAAGAATGAGAAGCGGAAAGAATAGTAGAATTTTGTAAGAAAACTGGGATAAGAATGAGAAGGGAATACGATAATAGAATGTTGGAATTAGAACGAGAAGAGGGAGAAATGAGAGTATTTTGGAAGAAACCCGGAATAAAAAGGAGAAGGGAAATGAATGATAAAATGTTGGAATCGAAATGGAGGGGTGAATGACAGAATTTAGGAAGTAAAGCTAGATAAATACGAGAGTGAAAACGAATGGAAGAATGTTGAAATCAGAACAAGAATCGGAAAGAATGGCAGAATATTGGAAGAAAACCAGAAGAAGAACTAGATGGGAAATGAATGATAGAATGTTGGAAAAGCACGAGAAGAGGGAGGAATAACAGAATTATGGAAGAAAGTCTGAATAAGAGCGAGAAGAGAAATGAATGATAGAATGTTGAAGTGGGAGGTATGAGAGAAATTTGCAAGTAAATCGGAATAAGAACGAGAGGGGAAATGGATGAAAAAAGCTGGAATAAGGAGGAGAAGAGTAAGGTTTGAGAGAATATTAGAAGAAAAACGGAATAAGAACGAGAGGGGAAATGAATAATAGAATGCTGGATTAAAAACAAGATGAGGAAAGAATAAGAGAATTAGAAGAAATCGAAATAAAAATGAGATGGAAAATGAATGAAAAAATGATGGAATAAGAATGAGAAGCGGAAAGAATAGCAGAATTTTGGAAGAAAATCTGAAGAAGTACTAGATGGTAAATGAATGATATAATGTTGGAATTAGAACGAGAACAGGAAGGAACAACAGCATTTTGGAATAATAAGAGCGAGAATTGGAATGAATGATAGAATGTTGGAAAGAAAGCAAAATGAGGGAGGAATGGCAGAATTATAAAAGAAAAAAAGGAAACAAGAACGGAGGGAAAAGGAATGATAGAATATTAGAAATAAGAACGAGAGGGTGGAATCAATGAAAGAATGTTGATATAAAAACTTGAAGAGGGGGAAAGAAATGACATAATTTTGGAAGTTCGGAAGAACTAAATGGTAAATGAATAAAAGTCTGATGCAAGAAGAACGAGATGAGCGAAGAATGGCAAAATTTTGGAAGAAATTCGAAACAAGAACGAGTTGGGAAACGAATGATAGAATACGAACAAGAGGGGAATAAAAGAAATAATGTTGGAATAAGAACGTGGAGAGAAATGGCAGAATTCTGGAAGAAAACAGGAATACGAACGAGAGGGTAAACGAATAATAGAATATTGGAATAAGAACATGTGGAGGGGAAAAATGGCAAAATTTTGGAAATGAACCTGATTAAATACGACAGGGGATATAAATGAAATAATTTTAGAATAAAATCGTTAACAACCAACGCCTTTATCTACTGTGCAATGTGCCCTCAAGGACACATCGCACAGTGGTTAGATCCAATAACACGACCCAAGGAGTGTAGGTTCAATACCCGGTTAAGGCAGTGGAGAACTTGAAGAGGGGAATTAACAGGAGATAACTGATAACCGACATTAAACATGGCACGTGGAAGTAGAACAGTCTACCCCAGTGAGAGAAATAAAAGTTTCAGTTCTACATTCCAACCATCTGAAGAAGGCCGGAGAGTACAACCACCGAAACGTTGTAATAAATATGGCGACAAAGATGAGGACAATAGTCTGAATAATGTAAATAGTGTAGATAATACTTCATCTCAGAAATATAGACAGATGATGAAGTTATAGTTTGTCGACATTAGCACGAGAAGAGTCTTGCTTTCACTTACATTATTGCTACAAAACGAAGGAAGGCATCCCGAAAAAACATACTGTATCTTATCTTAGCCTTTGAAGGTTCTTTATTGGAGGCCCTCCCCAGATCACGATGAGGAGTGGGCGATTAAACTACCGCGTTGGTTCAATCTGTATTGTTGGATGTGGATGTGACACACTTGGGCGATTGTGTTGCTTTTCGAGTCATGGTCCCCTTAGTGTTCTTGCGCCTAAGTGAATGTAACTAACTTCACTGCAATTTTAACTCAGCTCTTCAATTAATCATTCAGGGCTGTCATTTATTATACCACCCACACAATTCACATCTAAGCTTACAGCACTTTTCATTCCCAAGCTGTCTCCCACTTAGGTACTGACTAAGATCGAGGTTGCTCAACTCAGGTGATCTGGCAAGAGCCGTTATTATGTTCGTAAACTCTCAAAGAGATTCTGGCGAGGAAAAGTGTCTAGTACGACAGAGTGAACGAACGTTACTGAAAGTAGGCATATCAATGCATTTAATATAATCTTTCCCTTTCAGGTCAGCAGAAAAATTTAGTGAGCAATGAGTCATGGAGGTTAGTCTCTATGTAATTTATTTATCAAACATTTGCGATGTACGATAGTCTGCTGGAAAGTTAACAGGTAGACTAAGACATAACTAACTGACCAGCTGTTGTATTCTGGTATAATGTCGTGTATTTTAATCTACCATCTGGTGTGTTTACTTATATTTATCGACTTGAAGAAATTAATCGCGGTACTAGACTGGCATTCAAGGTGTCATAATTTCAGGAGATAACTGATAACTTACATCCATTAAACAAGATGTTAACATGAAAGTTCATAGAGGATACCTCCATGAATACAGGAACGATCGCAACTGGACTTGGAAAACCTGTTTTCACAAAGAATTGTTTTAAAAGAAAGCATTTATAATTTCCAATCAAAAACAGTACTGTTTGCTCAATAAACGCGAAATGTTTCCTTGCAGGGAAACGGCTAATATCACCATTAAAATTACAATTCCGATTTCGGTGTCATGTTTTTCGTATTCTGTTATACCATTTCTAAGATTAAATTCATAAATTTGTTTCATATTTACGTCTCCAATTCTTGGTTCCTATTTTGAATGTTCCGTCTTGTTAATGCCCATCATCCGTTTAATGATGGGCAGTCTCCTCGCAGATGAAGAATATTTATGATTCTGACTTCGCATCTCGGCTTCAGTCAGTTTCACAACTGTGTAACGTACGTTCCTTATAGATTTCCAAGGTAACTGATTCTAAAAGATTTTAAACATTGGTACGTCGACTTAAAGAAATTAATCACAGTACTAGACTGGCATTTAAGGTGTCATAATTTCCCTGTTGAAATTGCTAGTAACTAACGTTAAGTCCTAGGCTAATAATTTCTTCTCCAACACTTCAAGATTGTGCAACTTTCTTCCGGGCTTTCTGCTTTCATGTCAAAGGCGATATTCAAATATATATAATAAATCTATTCTGTTACACTTGTATCTCTTTTAGTCTAATTACAATTATATCTTGTTCCCCCTATGAAGTTTCCAGCCGAACGTCAGGGGAAAAATGAAGGTTCTGCCTAGGAAGCTAATGAGCATATTGGATTGAAATAATTTTCAAAAGTTTCCTTTTTTTCTTACACTGAATTTTGAAAGTTTCTAAAGAGATATTCTTGTTCCATACCATTTTTCATAGTCATTAAATAATATCATTTGATATACCAATCTGCCTTCATTTATAAAAAATTATGTATGGGGAATTGAACATAGTTTTGTTATATATAAATGTACTGCCAATCATCATCTGTCTCCCTGAACCCTGCTCTTTTATTACCCTCAGTGTTTATTTCATTCTCAGTATCACTTTGCACCCTAGTGGCTTTTATTCCTTTGTGCGAGTGAAAAAAAAAACAGATAGAGAAGAACACTGACTAATCTATCTAGTGAAATGGTGTATAGGGGACCACAGAACAGGAACGAGAAGGGGACAGTAAAGGAAAAAAATGCCTAGCGTTGCAATGGATAGGTTGTTTAGGAGAGCCATGGTGGTCACGCCCTGAAAGAAGATGTTACATAAAAGCGAAGGTTTTTTTTCAGCGCAATTTAGATGTCAGAGATTGTGAAAAGGGAAATGTTGTTAAGAGTTAAAAAAAGAAAAAAAAGAATTTGTGGAGAGATATGAGCGCCAATGACCTGAAGGGACACGTCACACAGCACGTGGAACCAGAACAGTCTACCCCAGTGAACGAAATAAAAGGTTCAGTTCGACATTCCAACCACCTGAAGAAGGCTGGAGCGTACAACGGCCAAAACGTTGTAATAAATATGGTGACAAAGATGAGGACAATAGTCCGAATAATGTAAATAATGTACATAATATATATCTCAGAAATATAGACAGATGCTGAATGGCCGAAACGTTGTAATAAATATGGTGACAAAGATGAGGACAATAGTCCGAATAATGTAAATAATGTACATAATATATCATCTCAGAAATATAGACAGATGCTGAAAGGCAGAAACGTTGTAATAAATATGGTGACAAAGATGAGGACAATAGTCCGAATAATGTAAATAATGTACATAATATCTCATCTCAGAAATATAGGCAGATACTGAAAGGCCGAAACATTGTAATAAATATGGCGACAAAGATGAAGACAATAGTCCGAATAATGTAAATAATGTACATAATACCTCATCTCAGAAATATAGACAAATACTGAAGAAGAAGAATTGTTCTCAAGATATTCTAAAAGTTCTTTCAAGTTTCATTTACATTTTGTTTCATTTGGTTATTTTTCGGTTTAGAACCGTCATCTGGAATCAATTAATATTTTTGACAAGACATAAGATGTCTTTTCGTGATACCTGTCAAAGGGAAATTATTTAATTTAATTTCCTTTAGTAGAAGTTATTATATTTAAAGGATAGTATTTCTTTAGAACGTCTGACATAATGGAATTTATTTTCATGTTTTTATGATGTTCACACCAAAAAATATAAAATAAAAAGAATGAAGAGACTCATCGGTAAATAACGATTTCTTTTTTTCTTTTTTTTTATCGAAATTACTTTTACCTTACAGACGACGTCTATTTTTATTATTTTGTAGAAAGCTAACATACATTTTGAACCAATTTTAGTGACCTGACTCATGTATTGTCCTGTTTTTGCTTTTTGTTTTTGCTCCATTAATAATAATGTTCCATTTTTATCTATTTTCTCAAAAGACATTTTTAAATCATAGCAAGATGTATTTAATAAAAATCATTTAATGGTTACGGTAGAAATACCTCTCACACAAATGTAAGACATTAGTTAGATCAGTGATTTTTAACCAGGGCCACAAGGTGATAAGGGGCCTGGTAAATGTCCTGAGGTCCACAGAAAAGATTTGGGGATTTGGGGGCCACAAGTACAATGAAAATAAAATATATGGCCACACAGCTACAGCATTGTTGTCCTCTATATTTTAGTTCTAAGAAACCTAAACTATGTAATAAAATAATTACTAGTGTGCATTTATGTAAAATTTATGTGTAGAACTTTTTTGCTTTACATAACTTTATTTTTATTTAGCATAACTGTATTTTTTTATTTTTTTTATTTTGCAGTAAGTACTGCAAAATAAAAAAAAAACTAAATAAAAATAAATTTTTATTTAGTTTTTATTTTTATTTTGCAGTACTTTATTTATATTTATTTTTCATTTTCCAGGATTTTATTTATTACTTAATTTTTATTCTGCAGAACTTTATTTTTATTTATTTTTCATTCTGCAAGACTTCATTTAATATTTAATTTTTATCTTGCAGAACTTTTAAAATTTGTATGTGAATTTATGTGCAGAAAGTATTTTTCCGGAATAAAAGTTTCTGTCATTGAACTGTTTTGGTTTTAAAATCAACTAGTTTTGAAGTTTATATGAGGATATACCACTGTTTATTTGTTCCGAAAATTGTATTATATACTTTTGTTTAAGTAAACGGCTTGAAGGTGGCCATCAAAAACTCATCAAATGAAAAAATGGTTGTGGACAGAAACATTTTGAGAACCACAGATATGAAAACACCATTGCCACTAATGTTTTTGCCTTTATGTGGGAGATATTTCAACCGGACCCTGTATATTATAAGTAACAAAATATAATATGTCTCGTAGTTCTCCTGCAAATAAGGTTAAAATACTCTGATAATAGAAATAGATGAAAGGGGATATAAATTTGATGCTTACTATTCGCGTTTACTTCGTTTGAAAAAGAAATGACGGACGCATAATAAAAGCAAAAATGAAAGATTATTAATGCGTAGTCAGTAGTAAGACGCGCCCTATAATTAGCTAGGTATATTTTGCAAAATATATTTGAGATTTTCATAGCATACCGTCACAGCTAAGATCAATTCACCAACTATACTATGTCAATTATTTTTGAAAGTGCACAAGCGTGTGTTGTGTGTTTGCATCGTCAAGACTCCAGTCCGCTATGTGAAACGAAAGTGTCAGTCTGTATTACGTAGCAGGGGTGGAGTGGGGTGAAGATACCGAACCTTATGCCTAGATAAACGAAAGACTTATAGTACCAGTAGGAAACTGCCTATTGCTTATCAATATTTGAAAATTTTTTTATAAAAACTAAGAACAATACACATGATACACTCCTGATCCAAAAATTTAAGAGTACTTGAAATTTTTTTTAAAAAGACTGTTATTCATGGAAAAATTTTAAACGTTTCTTACTTGAGGATACTAATTTTATAATCTAAATGTTATTTAGACAAAAAGTTATAATCCGAACATTTTATTGAGAATTTGACATTTTTATAAAATGAGGCGTTTTATACTTGATCAAAATTATAAGACCAGAGGAAAAAATTCTTCGAAATTGTACGAAAAGTGAACGAAAATATTCAACAACAAAATTTAATAATTACTTTTACCTCCACTGGTTTTGATGACTTAAAAAATTCTTTGGGGCGTGCTAGAAATTAGTATTTCCATTAAGCTGCTAGGAATATTGCTTCAGCTTCTGAAGATAGCTTAACGAAGTTAATTTTTTGTTGAATATTGTTTGCCGTTTCGATAAACATCATTTGCCATCCATCCTCAAACATTTTCAATTGGGTTCAAGTCTGTTGAGAATGCAGGATGTCTCAAGAGATGGGCGCCATTTTCTTGTAGAATGGTCAAGGTCCGGCATGCAGCATGGACTTTAGCATTATCCTGTTGGAATAACCATCCATCCCCACGATGGCCCTCCGCCACCAACGATGCTTTTTGTAGCATGCTAACATAAACAGCCGATGTCTGACGACTCTGCACCACCTGGAGCTCCATTGTCCCTCTGTAAGAAAAGGCACCCCATTAGGGACCCTCGATCACTTTGGAGAAAATTTCAGGAGACAGGTTTTTGTTATGCCTATATCGTTGGAAGCCATCAGAACCATCTTGATTGGATTTGTTCTTATCAGAAAACAGGATTTCTTCCACTTCTCAATGTCCCACGTTTGGTATTCACGACCAAACCTTAAACAGTTCACTTTGTGACGTGGAAGCAGCCGAGGAATTTGTTTGCGCTTTTTATTTAACATGCCTTTTTGTCATAAGTGTTGTCTGATGGTTACTGGACTGCAATCAGCATTTGTTGCTGCCTTAATTTGACTAGAAGAAAGTCCACTGGCTTTCACAACAACCCATCTTATTCTCCTACACAATGCCGGAGAAATTTTGTAGACTTTGCGTTTCCATAATTTTCACTGTCCTTTAGAACGTTACAAATGACAGTTTTACTGCGATTTACCTTAGCTGCGATCGCCCGCCGTGACAAGCCTCGATTATGGAAATCTAGAATTCGAGCACGCTCAGCTTCACTAAGTTTGACTGGTTTGGTGACACCTTTGCGCAGTGATTGCTAATCTCTAATATATATATCCTATGTTTTTTTTTTCTGAAAAATGCCCTCAATAATCACCCATCTTCATATCCTGAAGATTGCATTGAAGCATGAGTCTATGGTGTTCGCATCAGTGTCCACTATTATATATATACATATATGTGTATGTATATATATATATATATATATATATATATATATATATATATATATATATATATATATATATATGTATGTATATGAGGAAAAATATACGGAAAAAACAAACAAATATCCTTATATGCAATTATGCTGTTTTAATGTTAATATAATGTCAACGTCGGACGTTTCGGTCTAATAAACCATCTTCAGGACATATTCATAAAATATAATTAACATTATCAATTCAACATGACAAAGACGATGGACATAAGAACAAGACTTATCCAAACAGATAACTGAAAGTTTTATATGATCAGCGTTCCGTTTAAACATGGTCACGTTGTCGACAAGGATTTTTGTTTGTTTTTTTCCGTATATTTTTCTTCATACTGTCGGATCTATATCCATATATTTGCTTACATATATATATATATATATATATATATATATATATATATATATATATGTGTGTGTGTGTGTGTGTGTGTGTGTGTGTGTATAAATATGTATATAAATATAAATATGAATATATATGTATTTGTATAACATATTGAACGAGGTGGAAATCCGCGACGACTGACAAACTTCCAGAACAAACACACTATTCACTAGGTGCGCCTGGTGTAAAACCGCAAAGACTGATAAACTTCCTCAATTTACTCAATAATCTCTTTCTGCACCTCTGCTTTCTCCTTTACACGATTCTTCTTCAACGTTGCAAAAGATTTTTTTTGATTTTTGAGTGACGAGTGATCGGCGTTTTTATGTCCTTTTCTGCCTTCCTTCATTTGCATGCGTGAATTCACTTTCCGTGGTTTTACGTGACCACCCGCGTGACGATACGTGACTTTTCGCAATATAAGCTTGCCATGTTTTTCCAGTCAAAAAAAGAAACCTATATATATATATATGCGTGTGTGTGTTTGTTTGTATGTGTGTGTGTCTAGATAGATAGATATATAGATAGATAGATATACTGTGTTATAACAGTGAAATCGGGTAATATCCAAAGTTTCCAATTGTTAAATTATGTTTTAAACTTCGTATCTTAGAAATGATTAAAGATATCTTACTGGAATTCACTGAGGCTTTTATAACACTATTGGACTTAACTTTGAGGAATAAGAATGTATTATTACTCTCCAAGTTTAACAGAAGAATCGTAATGAAATCGATCATAAACGAAAATGACATGTTCATCATTAATTAATCATAGCTAAGTTCATATATATATATATATATATATATATATATATATATATATATATTATTCTAGAATCATTTTCCAAATTATTCAAGATGGTCGTTGCCATTTCTAACCTTCAAACTTTCTGACCTGGAGTATCTTGTGCCACACAGGTTTCACGTACGATTTCTAGTCTTTTTTCACTACTCTTTGGACTGTCAGGGCTGAAACTCCTTTCTCACATACCAAACGTCATAAAGATCCAGTTGAATCTTTTCTAATTGCTTACTTTTCTAATTCATCACTTTAACTCTATGTTGAAATGATGGTCCCTCTCCCTGTTGTGACCTGCTTCATCACAATCTTCAGGAAACTGGGATGGATGGTCTGAAGGGAATGAAATAGACTGTCGCCGGTTGGTTTGACCGAAGTGTCTACCTTTATATTTGAATACGATCTATCTCTGATATTGACAACTTTATCCGTAAATATAGCATACCATAAAACTATCTTCTTATCAGATATATGGTGGTTGCCAACTCGTGTCCGAGTACGGCCATTACTACATATTTTGGGGGAATATCTACTGATGTACTGAACGAATGTGGCTCTTTAGCCCATCAATGGACCTACATACTCTGGCACAAACAGGTCAATTAAGAGGTCAAATAGCTGGTGTTACTTTATCATGCAATTAAAATAATTATTCTGGACCTGCATATATTACCACAAACATCTCATTTCAAATTGCCGGACGTCTACGGTTTTATAGTCAATTGTTACCTTCTGACGGAGCGCTCTCAAGTGACTCCTCAGACTCGCCATCGACAAAAAACACTTTACTACAATCTGTACACGTCAGATCGAGTTACCTGCGGGTGTCTTCAGGAAGTTCAACCGGGAATCCTTTACGCACATCTCTTTTAAGCTTTGCGTGCCTCTTTTTCAAATATTCCCAATGACGCCTTCCCTACTAGCAGCCTCATTTCTATATCATCTGATATATATATATATATATATATATATATATATATATATATATATATATATATATAAAAATATGATTCCAACACGCTACATAAGAGTTCTCATGTTTCAAAACAAGAGCCGAAAACTTCAATATAATTATTTGAATTAAATTGAATTAAAGTGCTAAGCTCTGTTCCATCTTCAAGCGACATTTTTTGGGAAAAACTTTACGCGTTTTATAAGCATATTCATTATTGAAATCAAAATTTCTATGGTAACGGCTAGAGCAATTGTTTAAAGAAAAGGGGCGTAAGGTGTTAATAATTTGTATCAATATCTCAGTTACATTCACAGATGTCAAGTCAGGGTAAGGTTGGGGTGTCTAAATTTAAAGCGGAAGATGACATCTTCTAGTCTCGTTAAGTGTCTATGAAGATTTATTTATTTTTATTTTTTATTTTATTCTGAAAGGGTTTTGTGTATATAAAAACTGCCGTAAGTCGCTAACATTTTTTTTTGACGACTTCATAAAGGGTTATCTTTTTTGTAGGGCATTTAAACTATTTATTAGGACTATGGAATTAAAAAATTATTTTATTGTTTGTTTGTTTTTATGCTCATTATTCAATACAAAGATTTGATGATGTCGGCAAAAAACCGTTAACTCATGTCTATTGTTTAATAGATTTTTATTATTTAGAAACTTAAATAATTATATTTATGCTCTACTTTTGTATCGAGCACTATTTTTAAAAATAATAACAAAAATACTAAAGAACTTTGGATTATTTATCTAACGAGTTCTTTCCTATTTTCTATATATTTTTCACACACACACACACGCACACACATACACACACACACACACACACACACACACACACACACATATATATATATATATATATATATATATATATATATATATATATATATATATGTATATATAGTAATTTGGGCCAGTTCGATATGATCAAATTATCTGATAATTGGAGCAGAATATGGCTTTTTAATAAAACATGACTTCTTGCTATTAATCATCTGAGATACCTCCTTCCTTTCTCCCATTAACATATTACTTCTCAGCTCTTCTCTGTCTTGGGTTAACTGTTATCTTCCCCAACTAACCGCACGAACAGTGCTTCTTTCTCTGTAACGTCAACCTCGAGTGGCTCTTGGGCCTTGACAGTATGAACGTGACAAGAAAAAGAAAATAGGTTATCTTACGTGTTACATTTTACGTTCATTTTTTCCCTTCGACTTTCGTTTCGATCATTTTCCTCAATTCATTCGCCTGTCATATGACGAATGCTTCTTGGTCAGAATCCCTAACAGATTCCATGACATTTGTGAAATAATTATATCAAAAAAAGTGAATGAAGAACAGATCAACGCCTGAGATGTAATTTCACACATCATTCCACGCATAGTAGGTGCCATATTTAAACTTCGCTTGAAAATCATTTTTAGTCACTTTGATGTAGTGTAATGGTTCGAAAGTTTGTCTCGACATATCAATTACTACTGAGTATTGAGTTAAATCCTCTCTAGTATTGGCCTTGTGCCACATCTAAACTTCGCTTGAAAATCACTTTTAGTCACGTTGATGTGGTGTAATGGTTCGCAAGCTAAACTCGAGATATCAATTACTACTGAGTACTGACCCCGATACTCGCTAATATCGGCCTTGTGCCACACCTTAAATTCACTAGAAAATCACTTTTAGTCACTTTGATGTGGTTCAATGGTTCGCAAGTTTGCCTCAACCTATCAGTTACTACTTAGTATTGTGTTCGATCCTCATAAATATCGGCCTTGTGCCACATGTAAACTTCAATTGAAAATCACTTTTAGTCATTTGATTTAGTGTAATGATTCACAGGCTTATCTCGATATCTCAATTACTACTGATTATTGAGTTAAATACTCTCTAGTATTGGCCTTGTGCCACATTTAAACTTCGCTGGAAAATGACTTTTGGTCACTTTGTTGTGCTGTAATGTTTCGGAAGTTTGCCCCGACATATCAATTACTACTGAGTACTGACTCCGGTACTCATTAATATCGGCCTTGTGCCACACCTAAAATTCACTAGAAAATCACTTTTAGTCACCTTCATGTGGTGCAATGGTTCGTAAGTTTGCCTCGACATCAATTAATACTGAATATTTAGTTAGATCCCCACTAGTATCGGCCTTGTACCACATCTAAACTTCGCTTGAAAATCACTTTTGAGCACGTCGACGTGATGTAAGCGTTCTTCAATATATAATATCAGTTTCAACTTTGTACTTCATTCTATCCTCCTTGGGATGCCACACCTAAGCTTCGCTTCAAAATCACATTTGGCCACTTAATGTGGATTACAAGCTTGTCTCGTTTAATCAGTTAAAACTGAATAGTGTGATCTATCCTCACTGACTGTTAAGTACGCTCAGCCTTGTGCCTCTTAAAAGCTATGTTTATTAAATCGCTAAATATTATTACATTCCCCACCCCCCGATTCTGGAAATATATGATTTATAATGTTCTTATTGACGGATTATGTAACTCGACACCAACCAATATTTTGTCTGTTTCTTTTGAAATTTTTTTATCTTGATAAGTATCAGATTAGACCAGAAATGATGTACTGTTACCATGATTGGTTTTCAGCTACTCAATCCTCACTTTTCAGCCTTGATTGTAATCATAATTATTTCGGCACTTTTGTATTGATGACGTGTTCCCTCCTCTACAGCCTCGTTTCCACAGATGCAACTTTGGATAACACTTACTACGCTATCGCTATTTCCATAGCAAATATTCAGATGAGCTCCACACTATTATATCTACCAGTTCAGACTTTTAAAGCTAGGATTCGCAATGCTATTTCCACGGAGTCGAATCTCCGAAATTACCTACCTAGTTCAATTGTAAAGAGGAAGTTTTTTTTTTTGTTTTTTTTTTTTTCCCAGAGGTCAACGATTCAATGAATGCTGCAATCATAACCTCTTCACGTCAAAGAACAATTAATTTCAACCCTCATAATTCAACTTAATCTTCACTTTCTTCTCCCTACAGTTACTTTCATTTTAGACCTACTATTCCGTGACCTTTTACCATAGGTAGCTCTTGAGCCTTGCATTCTGTGAACATTGGTATATTTAAAAAAGTACAGTTAAAAATCCCATGCTTTAAATAAGATTCGAGAATGTTTTAAGTATATATATATTTTTTAAGCTGGCGTCACATCAATGTGTTATATTATGTGTTTTTTTCTGCTTCCAAATTGTCGCCAATTAGATAAGAATTGTTAAAGAAGGTGTCTCCTAACAATACGAAGCACACGATTACTTCCCTTACGTGTATGAAACGGCCTGGCAGAAGAATAAAAACCTCAGCACGTATTTGCAATTATGCGATCGACTTATAATGTTGAAAATAAGCCGTCAGGACTTAACGATTCACTTTTCAACCCTCTTTTACCATAAATATTAGCCTTATCAAAATCTCAGACACTGATTAAGTATGGCAGCTATCAATTTATGTCAGTTTCTATTCCAAAGACTATGCCTCTTTGAAGTAAACGGAAAATTAAATTCTTGTAATTGAATGTATTGCATCACGCTTTCAGAAGACCGAACATTGATCTTTGGGTGTCATTACCATATGTAATTGGAATATTTTGCAGTATGGATACTGAATAAGAGGACGAGAAACGAGACACCCACCTAGACATTTTGTGGAAGATCATAGACCAAGACACATAGAATGATCCGAGTACAGTGGTTTAAAAAAAATAAACTCTCTTGATATTCTTTTGATAATAAATAGACTCTAAGAAATTATATATCATTTTAAAAGTAAAGTTCACACTATACAAGGCCCGGGGCCACTCGAGGTAGAGGAATACGTTAGGGGATAGCTTATAAGGATAGGAGGGGAAGATAACGGTTAACTCTCGACTTCTAATGATCGGGAAATATCCTGTTGGAAATCTGTTCCACAGGGCAGTTGTTCGCGTGAAGATGCTGTTCGAGTGGAAATTATTATTATTTTGGAATACGGAGGGAATGTGGGTGGTTTAGTATTATTGGAGCGACGGCGGCGGCGGCGGCGGCGGAATCAAAGAGTGTAGTTCCTCCGAGCAGTTTTCATGTTCATGGTAGTAGCGACTAGCAGCATGGCCCGGCGTTGCCCGTGCTTGATTCAAAAGTCGTACGACTCATACAGCAATCACTATCACTTGACTTAAAATATTTTTCGCTTCCTTGCCTTTAAAGGAGTGCCCTTTTCCGTGCTGATGTTGCTACATGCCTTACTTCTTGCCTATCTCACACTGCGATTTTTTTCTAAGCTCAATACTAAACAAATCTTTTACAAAAAAAGAACTAAACAAAATGAACACAAAACGATCAGCTTTAAAAAACGACTCGTAACTGGAAAAACCGAATGAAAAAAGAATGTTAGCAACAAAAACTTTTTCACACCAACCCAGTTCTGCGGAATCAGAATCAACGTTGAGTTTAAGCAAACGAATGAGCTAATTGGAGTAAAGTGCCATGCAGATTTAAAATTTTCCCACTTGTGACGAATGCAGCTATCGATTTTTTTTTGCATGCTAGCATGCTAGTTAACATTCGTGTCAGTCAGCTGTTGGCTCTCACGGTGGCCAATAGAATCTTCCTACCTATTCGTGGCAGCCAGCTATAGGCTCTCTCTCTGGCCAGTAGAAAATGGCCGCAAACTACATGAAAACTGCTGTAGAAGCATGAAAAAATTGATTATTTCTACTATCGATGGGGCTTGGGAAATGCAATGTCGGTCTTGGCCTTCCCACTAGCTTGGAGCATGTGCATGTAAATTTTGGTGCAAATCCGTCGAAAATTGGGACCGTGCATTCGTTACACACACACACACAGACACACACACACACACACACACACACACATCTTGCCTTTTATAGATATAGATAGGGTAGTGTGAGATCTTGAGAGAGAGAGAGGGAGACGGAGAGAGAGATAGAGAGAGACAGAGAGAGACAGAGAGAGGTTGGAGGATGGAAAATAATTCTTCTCCGACAAGGAATGGGAGACACATTTCAACTCTATCAACACTGAAAAGTGAGAACCACGAAGCTCATGCCCAAATATGTCAATTCCATTTTTGGACCGATCTAGCTCTTACAAACGTAGAGGATAGTATAAGGAGTCAGGTACTTACTGGAGCGGTACAGGAAGTCGATGAATGAAGTCGTTGTATGAAATGAGAGTTTTTTTTTTTTTACTAATGTTCACCCTAGAGCCACTCAAGTTAGAGGATTACTGTGTGGTATTGTATTAGTGTAAGAAAAGGTAAGATGCGAAGCTATTGATGTTATGCAAGAAATATAACGTTTAGCTCTAGACTTGAACAGGTAAAGATTTAATTATTGAAGAACATTTTAGCATTAAGTCTGAGACATTATAAGTATAATAAGGAAGTAGACTTTAAAAAACCCAGAAAGGATAGACTTCTAGTTCTGTTCAAAATAGCTGAAAAGAATGTGAACCGGATATAGGGTAATCTATCTACGCCTATTGGGAGAGGAAAAAATTAGTTAATAAAATGTATGGGTTCTGGCGGAGTCATTAGAAGTATATTGCGGAAGAAGACATTAGAAGGAATGGGAAACTTGTCGCAAACAGAAAACAAAGGATAAACCCCTACTCCTGTTCAAAAGACCAGGGAGGAGTGTGTACCGTACGATAGTCGGACCTAGCTACTTGAGGGAAAGGAAAAAAAATATAATTAATAATTAGTGAGTAACATTTCAGAGTCGTTCTCTCCCAATGCGTTTATACAAGAGAATAACTTTGACGTTGGTGTTTAAATGAAGATTCTTATTTAAATAGAGTTTTAAGTCTTGCGCAAGTCACTGAATGTGCCTTTTTTTCTGTGCTTTTAATAGTTTCTCCCAATAAAAAAAATATGGAAATAAAGCAATAAGCAGAAATGACATAAGTCGAGAAAACATACTGACAACAAATACAAAAACAAATTCTGAACAAATTTAAGAAAATATCGAATTCAATGCACCTGTACTAAGAAATAAGCACTCGTTCTAAACACATTAAGGATAATGTATAAGTTTGTTAAACTTTTAATAATGTCCTCTTAGTACAAGACCCAAGAGCCACTTGAGGTAGAGGATTAAAGAGAAAGACCCATAGATTATGCGGATATTTTCTTGATATGTTATTTTTGTTTAGCGACATATCAACACCTCTATGGGTTATTTAATACCGAAATCTAAATATTTCGTACGCATTTTTTATTTATTTTTAGTTAATAATGGCTTTAGTGATACAAATTGAGAGTAAACGAATTAGATTCGTACCTATCCAAAGGGTTCAACTGATTATTAGTTACCTAAGGTTTAAAATGATGTTTTAAAAATACAAAACCTTCTTAAAGATTTTGCTTTAGTTTTAATTGAAAGCTAAATATTTATATTTACTATTTCTAGTAAACAAAATCATCTGGGGTATTTCAATATATAAATTATATTGATTGGAATCTCAACATTTTGCTCGCTTTCAAAAATTCGGCCGTTTTTGACATATTTTAAATAAAAGATAATTCTCAGTTTAAAAAAATTTACAAAGTAAAATATACTTTCTAATCTGATTTGAAAAAATATATATTTAAATTGATTTTAAAATGACAGATAAATGGATTTTTAATTAATTGGTACCAATGATTAAACTGTTATCACCGTCTCTTGGCACCCGTAGCTCACTTGACAAGCGATAATAAAATCTTTCAACACATTTACTGTTTTTCTCCAGAGACTTCATCTGTCAAAACATAATTTAAGAAAATGACGAGTGAGCGCCTTTTTTTTAGATAATTTTTAAATAGTCAATAATCTTAAAAATGTTGGAAAATATTCTCCGTAATCTAATTTTAAGAATATTGAGTTCAATTTACTAAAGTCATTGCTCTTATTTTCTGATTATGTTGTGTATGGTCGACCATACTTTCAAACAATATTTTATATACATTAAAGATAAAAAATTAAATATTGAATCTAAACGTCTTTTATTAAGCTTTTCAGTTTTTGTAAATATAGTTTTCACTTAATAATAATATCACCTTACTGGATTGACGTAATGCAGAATTTTAAAGGTTTATAATGTCATAATTAAAATTAAAAACAAATCTTGTAAAAAAATCATTATTCATCCTTTTCTTTTCATAAAGAAATAGTTAGAAGCTTTTCTAATTAAATTATGTCAAAATTTTATAGCATTTTGGATTTTAAGATTAAAGCCGATATTCGGAAAATAATTACTAGTTTGAAAAAAAATGTGATTTACATGGATTCCTTGTAAGGATTCCTGCTTTTAACTAATAAAACAAATTTTGGAATTGCAATTTAATTTCTCAAAAGTTCATGAAATTAAGTAAAATATAACAAAAAATATTACCAAGATTTTCTAAAAAAAAAAGTAACAAATAATCTTATTCATTTGTGAATAATTCCTGAAACCTTGATTAAAATCCAACAATTATTAGATTTTTACAAGAATTTCCAAATCAATGTGTTTTTCAGCGGATAAAAGCGCAAAGACAATAATCGTAAATATTACGTCGACCGCTGACATAAAAGATATCGAATGTGCTAGAAAGAATTAAAAACTGTAATAAAATAATAAGAAATATTTTGCTGGTTGCTCTTAATAGTAACATAAATATTTCGACGATAAAAATTTGTTTTTATTAAGTCTGAGGCTTTTTTTCATCATGCTATGCTGTTATTCAGGGAAAAAGGAGAGAAAGGGTAATTGCGCGCAAGTTAACGAATCCAAATGGAATTGAAACTCGGCTCACCGATTAACAATTGCATGCCATCATTCATTACACCACATGCGCCTCCAAACGGTCACCCATCTACGTATTGAACAGGCTCGACATTGCTTAAATTCGGCGATGGCACAGGAAACTTATCTCCATCTATAGGAAGAGGAAAAAATCAATTAGTGAATACAATTTCAGTGTTTAGTCGGAAGTATAGATTGGAAGTAGACTTTAGAAATAAAGAGAGCCTTGTCTAAAAGACAAGACATGGGAGCCACACGAGGTAGAATAGTAAGAGACATAGTCTCTGCAGATATTTGGTGAAGATAACGCTTAACCCTAGACAAGTTAAGGTTGTAGTGATCAGGAAATCATCCCTTTAGGAATCAGCTCCATAGAGCTGTGGTTCGTGGGAAGAGGCTGTTCGAGTGGAGCTTACATTTCCTCAAAGGAATACGAAGGCAATGAGGGTGGTACGCTACTTCGCAGTGAAGTTCGAGATAGATAAATGTATCTTTCAAATGCTAAGTAAAGTATTAAGAAAGAGGAAAATTTCGTAAGAAACAAAGAAAAGAGTATTGAACTGTTATAAAATATCAGTCCTCCTATATGTCAGTGAGTGCTGGTCAATCTTCTCACAAAAGAAAAGTGAAGAAACGTAAACGTAGTTCTACAGAAGGATGCTGAGAATATCTTGAACTGAACATGTGAGGAAAAACGAAATTTTAGAGAAAATGGAAACCAAAAAGATATTTATACTTAGCATGAAGAACAGACAGTTGAAATTTCTAGGGTAGATAATGATGAAAGAAGCCTTAGCAAATCTAATACTCACAGGGCAGACTGAAGGTAAGACAGATAAAGAAAAACATGAGTAAATGAATCGCGGATAAAAGTTTAGGAGAGATAATAAGATAAAATTTATTAAGAGATACAAAGGACGGGAAGGTGTGGAGAGCAATTATCGCCAACGTCCTGAATGGACACGGTATTTTGAAGAAGAAGGAAAAGTACTTATTTTAATATTAATTTTAAGCAGAAAAATATCACAAACTAAAAAATTAAAGGATTTATTTTGAATAATTTTTTTTTATTAATTCAAAACTTATCGATACTCGTGTTTGAAATAGACGCCAAACATGCTTGCTCATTTAAGAAATCTTAATATAATAAATGTTCTTTCTAGCGTCCCCCTTTATAGGAGAAATAATCGTTTGAGCCGGTGTGTTTTCGACTGCTCGGCCACAGTGATCGCCACAGACCAGCCCGGTTACATATTCTTTATTAAGAATCCTGTTGAGCGCTTCTCATATTAGCTTGCTGAGTGAATTGGCAGCAAGGTCTCATCATTTTACAGTGGAAATAATTAGATGTAACCATAAGTTCTATGCTAACAATTTCTTCTATGGAATGTCTTGTTTGTGGAATGAGTCACTTCCGGTTTCTTGCTTCCGTGTCAACTACAATTTTCAAAAATTTATGTGCAATAACAATCGTTATCTTTTGTCTTCTTAATTCTTGTTCTTTATTGTCTTCTCTCCTTAATAGTATTTTTTCTCATAAACAACGAGTAATCCTTTAATTCTTAGTGGCTTTATTGCCATGTTTGTGGAGAAATTATATATATATATATATATATATATATATATATATATATATATATATATAGACACACTATTAACCCATAAATAATTGTGGCTTTCGAAATAATTTGATGTAATTTTTGCATCACAAATATATAGCATAGAATCATCTTTTATCAAATTTTAAATATCATAATTTTGTTTATATTTCAACATATTCACTTTGTTCATTGGCTTTTATGTTGCTATTTTTTTAAGAAAGACTAACCAATGTTATATATATATATATATATATATATATATATATATATATATATATATATATATATATATGTATGCGTATTTTTTTTATTTAATTTTCTTATGTTCTGAAAATTTTTTTTTCTGAATTTAAATTACGCAGAAATTATTCAAATGTTTTGTATGCCCGAGTATTTTACCCGTTATCAAGGATGTTTTTTTTCTTTAATTAAAACTAAATATATCTAATGTCTTACGTATGTATCTAAATTCATCAGAATGATTTATTTTCAAAACACGGTCAACACTTTGTGGCCTGGTTCAGAGTTGATAGCAATGGGTGTTGGTCATTAGTTTTTTATCAAAATCTTCCATTATTTCATGCCTTTTTTTGTAGAAAAGTGCGATTGCTACCCAAACATAGACGCTCACTATATATATATATATATATATATATATATATATATATATATATATATATATATATATTGGGGGGGGGTGACACTATTTAGCTATGCTAATTGGCTAACTAATTAAGCGTGGAAATTAAAAGTGAGAAATACTTAAGGCGAGAAGAAGCTATCACGATAGACCTACTGAGCGATGTTATTTTTTTTTAAACAAAAGGAAACTTGGGTAAAGATTTTATTTTTCATTTGCGAAGAAAAGTATTTTTTTTCGCAGAAGATAGAAAATTCGTAAGATCTCGGATCTGTCAGAATTAATTTATGCCATGACGCGGTGAGGAACGGCAGAGTGCGAATAAAAGCTAGCAATCTCCCCATGGTAATAATGAAAATTTCAAATTGGTCAAGAGGCTTACAAAGCAGAATGTTAGAAGATAATCAGAAATGGGGTCAATAATGCGACCGAGAAAGAATTAGCTGAGACCACCCCAAAGACAAAGGAAGGAAAAAGAGAAAAAGGAAAATACTAAGACATTAACTATCTTTCGGAGATATCATTTGGTTTTGGAAGGTAACCACCTGTTTTATGTCCAGAACTTACCATGATAAAAGTTTGTTACCTGGACAGACTGTTGGCGACAGAGCGCCAAGATGTTGACGAAGACAAAGAGATTCAGTTGACCACCTAGATAATAACTTGGCGGAAATCCCGTTGATGAATCCCAGATTACATCAAGTTAAGATAGAGATTTAATGACTACAGTACGATTCGTGGGGGCTCTAGTCGGTGGAAAAGAAAGAAAAGAAAAAGGAAGATAAGTTTTTTTTTTCTTTGAGCGATAATTGTAAACTGAGACCAGTCTAGCGACACCCACACTGCCGAGCGTTCATTAGCTGAATGGTGGCGTGAGCAATGGGCGAAAGTAAACATATAAAAAAAGAAGGGAAACCTGTTGACGCTTCTAAGGGGATTGGTGTGAGATAACAATATGAGAAAGGAATAATTTAGGAGGACAATTCCCTTAAGAACCCCTCTAAAACAGAAAGTAATTGACTTCCAAAAATGGAAAGTGATAAATTTTCCTGTCCGAAAACAAAGAAAATCCTTATTGCGTATTTGGAATTATCGAGGAACCCAAACCACGACAAGCCCCCAACCGATTTTGGTCGTCGTCCATATAAACGAACGTCCCCAGAGTTGCAGACAGTAGCAGTTGGGCAGACGCAGAGTTACAGAGCAAACAGAGTTGAGCCGTGAGCTCGGGGACCAGCCACGCAGAAGCTGACTGAAAGATCCCACGCATTCTGACATAGAATTCTAACCAAAAATATTTTTTTGAAGAACAACTTAGACTCACACCACCAAAAAAGTTTTACGAATATCGCCTGAAGATACCAAAAACCAGTTTATTGAAAAACAACTTAATATATTAAGACTCGCCTAAGACACGTATCCATAGAAGCAGTTTGGGAGAAAGACGCAGTCCTGTATTTAGCAACCAGATATAAAGATACTTGTTATTCTTTGTTTAACACATTTGAATCTTTCGAGTTGTTACTTTATTTTCTTTTACATATATTTGTGCGGTATCACCTTTGCCCCAATTTCGGCTTGCATTACCGCCCGGCGACTGATTGATTTCGTCTACCTAAGTTCAAATCACAAAGTAGGTAGGTTAAACTAGAAATCAAAGCAGTTACTTTGGTAACCAGACGTTGGAGGCGAGCTGGGAACGACAAAGCTGATACCGAATCTAACCAGATTCCCATCCGATCGTCACAGAATAGCGCGGGAGATGTTATTCATCATGACGGTCGTCTTTGCATATAGAATCCAGAGGTTAGCAGTGAATATTTCGAAGACAGTAGGAAATTGTTGTTCAGGTTAGCAGTGGATATTTCGATAAAAGTAGCAGAGTTCGTCCTTCTGGTTCTCTTCGCCTGACAAGCTGGACTGGACATTCGGGTAGAGTGAACAAAAATGGCTCCCTTTATAGACGACGAATTGAATGCTTTACGTCTTCTGATTGGTTAACCTTCTATTGGTGGACTATAAAGGGTGTTAAGTCATTTTGACTGGCTCACTAGTTAGATACATATACACAAAAAACTGTAACCCCCCCTTATTTTGGGTATATTATGGAATCTTCCTTCAAAATATTAATAAAGTCAATATTAATATGTAACAAATACTTTAGTATTTCAATTTTCTTTTTCTTTTTTTTAACATTCATAAAATACATTTTATTTATTTATTTATTTTAAAGAAAATTAATATCCACAAAAATTAGTCATCATATCACTTTGTTCACAGTTAAGTACTTCCGGGTTAATAAAACATGAACAACAATATTATAAGTTTGGGTTGTGATCACAACAAAAAGTGGAAAGAATTGTTACTTTACCCATAGTTGGGACCCATTAAAACAGTTACTATCACTCCGGGTCAGAGTGATCCTGAGAGTCATTAGAAAGTGAAAAATTGTTATTTTACCCATAGCTGGGACCCATTAAAACAGTTACTATCACTCCGGGTCAGAGTGATCCCGAGGGTCCTTAGAAGAGGATTGGGCTAAAAGTAGGACTATTTACATTTATACCCCGAAACTAAGGACTCACATTCATGCCAAAAACTGAACTGACGTTTCTTAAGACAATAACTAATGGATGCAGTTTTACGTCCTACCCAGGACTAATAAGGACCTTATAGGGACTTAATGGATGCAGTTTTACGTCTTGCCCAGGACCAATGACGGACCTTATAGATCAGTACCAAATATGGCAGAAGTGAAAGCCCGTAATTTCAATTTCGTAATTGGTTTTGTAAATACATCCGTCACATTATTTCCCGATTGAACATATTCAATTTGTACTGTTTTCTTTTGTACTTGGTCCCTAACAAATTGATATTTGATATCGATATGCTTTGATCTTTGATGTATTATTGGATTTCTGGCCAAAGCAATACTGGCCTGATTGTCGCAGTAAATAATTATTGGCTCAGTTATTACCAGTGTTGTAACTGTTTTTATTAGTAATTTAAGAAAAATAGCCTCTTGTGTTGCTTTTGATAATGCAATATATTCAGCTTCACAAGTAGAAAGGGAAATCATTCCCTGTTTCTTCGATTTCCAGCTGATTATTGGGTTATCGTCAGCCAGCTTGACAAAATGTGAGTCGGGTTCAAACCGGTTCAAAATTAATAAATTTTGTTTCATCTGTAATTACATGATTTGTCGCACCCGTATCGACCAGATAAGCATTATAACTACTGGCCAAAGTACCCAATCCAAACGAAAAGGCATACGTAGGTCCATTCGAAGGAGTTTTTACATTTTTACAAAAATCATTCCGTGTATAAAATTGACATTTCGCACGGACATGGCCGACATTACCACAACGAAAACAAATGATATTTCTTTTAGTGTTTCTTCCTTTATAATTCTTGTTCTTAATATAATTCTTAGTCTGATCGGTTTGAGGAACTGGTTTTCTGAATATTTAAATGACGCTCTCAGTTGCATTACGTTATTGCCTTGATTTTGGGGGGTACACATTTTTTCAGTTTCTTCATAGCTACGTAACTCCATTTTAAAGTCAGTGAAAGTTAGTTGAGATAGTCTCACCTGCAATTTTAAGGCATTTGTAACATTCTCCACTCGGATGATGTAATCGGTTATAAATTCATTTTCTCGTCTCTTTAATGCGGTTAGTTCAGTATATAAAGCAATAATTTTAGGCTTACCTTTTGACAAATAGTGTTCCCGCAAAAATTGTAGACCTCGCCTTCCATTGTCCTTGGCCTCTCTCATTATTAAAGACAAACTCCGGTCATCCAGGAATTGTATTAATTCAGCGAAAACGGTCGCATTTCTTTACATAAAATCATCATCCCCCTATTTGGTCGTCTTTGCAAAGGATGATGTCATGGAGTTTTTGTATTCTGAGGTAGCCTAAAAACTTCGTCTCCCATAATTCATATCTCGATTCATTCCCGTCAAAATATAGTCGTGATCTGGGCTCATAACCAATGTTATTCATCATGACGGTCGTCTTTGCATATAGAATCCAAAGGTTAGCAGTGAATATTTCGAAGACTGTAGGAAAGCGTTGTTCAGGTTAGCATTGGATATTTCGATAAAAATAGCTTAGCATAGTTCGTCCTTCTGGTTCTCTTTGCCTGACAAGCTGGACTGGACATTCGGGTAGAGTGAACAAAAATTGCCGCCTTTATAGACGACGAATTGAATGCACTACGTCTTCTGATTGGTTAACCTTCTATTGGTGGACTATAAAGGGAGTTAAGTCATTTTGACTGGCTCACTAGTTACATACATATACACAAAAAACTGTAACAGGAGAGACCGGCGTGACGTCACACACACACACACACACACACACACACACATATATATATATATATATATATATATATATATATATATGTGTGTGTGTGTGTGCGTGTGCGCGCGTGTGTTTTAATTATGTAACTCTGCCCTGCACCAATAATGCTTTAAAACAATGTTTTGTACCTGCAATGTACAATTGATTATTATTTATCAATTTTGTGACGTGTTATCAAATATATATTAAAATTTGCGTTTTAAGGTTCAACGCACCATGCTCTGATTACTTTTGCCTAAAACATTATTCATAAAAATAAAAAATTTCCTTTAGTCTTAATGAAGCAAAATTAGCATACCTCTGACAAGAAAATCTGATTCAAAATTTGTTTTTGTCGCCATTAGTACAATTTAATATAAACTGTATTCGGAAGATTTACCTTCAGATTTATCAAAAATATTTACATCGGTTAAAATTTTCCTCAGATTTTATTAATTTGACATAGAATTTATTGAAAAATATTGCTGTTGTCATGAAGACAAATTTCCTTCGATTTAAAAAAAAATGTGAGCTTAGATTTAAAAAAACTTGTCTTACATCGTATAGTAAAAAATTACCATAAAAGTTATTATTGATGCCTATAATCTTATTTTAACTATTTACGCTATTTACATTGTTTGAGCTGTTGTCCTCATCTTTATTATCATATTCACGACGTTTCGGCCGTTGTACGCTCCAGCCTTCTTCAGCTGATACAGATTGGAATTTCGAATCGAACCATTTCTTTAGTCCACTGCGTTTCATTGATCTAGTATCACGTGTCACGCCTATCCTGGATATTTCAGTTTTAGTTAATTCTGTTAAAACTTTTGATTTGAAATTCCAATGTATATCATCTGAAGAAAGCCGAAGCGTACAACGACCGAAACGTCGTGAATATGACAATAAAAATGGAGACGACAGGCAATGTAAATTGTGTAAATCATTATTACTTCATCTTACACTTTCTTAAGGAAATTTGCATATATTTATTATAACTATTTGTCATAGAATTTACTATTTGCTTGAGAATTTATTTAGAAAATGTAAAACACATAATTGAAAACTAATAAAAAATAACACTCACTAGAAATATTGTTATAATGACGCCTGATAAACATCGAATATTTAAATTTTTTTTCAGTTATAGGCGAAGTAAATGGGGAGAATTTATTCCGCCTCTCCGAGTATTAGAGAACCAACTGCATCACTCCCAATAAAGAAAAAAATATTCTATTTTTTTTTTCCGGAATATTTGTGATATGGCTTCATCGAAAACTCCAATCAATAAAAGCTTGTAAATTTGATTACTAATGCATAATTTTAATGAAAAAATGAAGCCATGTTTTTGGAATTAATATCTTAATAGCAAACCATAACAAAGAAAAGGAAAAAAAAATGTAGGAATGTTTACAGAATTACATTACGAAATAAAAAAAAAACGAATCGCATACAAGAAATTCAGCAATTTAGAATTGCACAATTTAAAACTTGTCATATCAATCTATTAGAAAGACTTGTAGTGTCGTGGGGTTTCGGGGTTAAAATGAACAGTTGATTTAACCACGCCAAAAAGATTAATGGTGGATGATAACCTAACAAACACGCGAGTAATTTTAACAAAGTAAGATAATTTATTCACGAAATTACACACTTGAACATTATGTCAGTAAATCGCTTCATGAAAATAATTCAGAAAATTTAAAATTTTATTTTTTTTAACAAATTGTCAGAAAGAGTAAACTATCAACTATTAGGGAACTAACTTCATCGCCCCCAACAAAGAAAAAAATATTCTAGTTTTTATTCCACTGAATATTTGCAAGATTGATTCATCGAAACTGCAATCAATAAAAGCTGATCTCTGTTAATGCGTTTTTTTAATGAAACAATGGAGCTATATTAATCTTTTTTCGAATGAATATCTTAATAATAACAAACCATAACAAAAAAAAATGAACAACTTGTAGAAATGTTTACAGATTCACATTAGGAATTTTAGAAAAATCGGAATACAAGTAATTCAGCACTTCAAAATTGATTAAATTAAAGATAATCATAGCAAGCTATAAGAAGACCTTATTGTAGCGTGGTGAATCGGGGTTAAAATGAAGAGCTGATTTACACACGCCAAGAAGATTAATGATGAATGATAATAACTAGGAAACATGGTCAATTTTAACAAACATTAGGAACCCCTTTCCTCTTCCAGTCAGTCTAGGAGGAAGACGACTCCGAATTTAAACTTTCTGAGAAGGCAACGAAAAACTGTTTTACCCAAAATAAAAGGGACGATAATTTTCAGAAAATGAAAACGCTATGACTCGCCATGTCGTATTCCTACTCCCGTCGTGTTCCCCGCTGATAAAAACTAAATTCTCACCGATACTTTGTGGAGAAAACTCCCGTGATAATGCTTCCCTGTCAATTAAAATCATTGTCCAGGCTCAAATTATATCTTTTCTACTAGACCTCATAAATATTTAGCATCCTGTTATCAATGTTGAATTTTATACAATTTTGTGCAAAAAAGTGGATCAGAGAGCGTACTCAGCTTAGTAAATATTTTCAGGAAATATCAGATTCTAAATGGTCAATCAACACACCAGTGGGCATTGCAATCCCCGCTTACAGACTCATCGTACTCTCTTTCTTCCCTCTTCCCTTACAGACTCATCGTACTCTCTTTCTTCCCTCCTCCCTTACAGACTCATCGTACTCTCTTTCTTCCCTTCTCCCTTACAGACTCATCATACTCTCTTTCTTCCCTCCTCCCTTACAGACTCATCGTACTCTCTTTCTTCCCTTCTCCCTTACAGACTCATCATACTCTCTTTCTTCCCTCCTCCCTTACAGACTCAGCATACTCTCTTTCTTCCCTCCTCCCTTACAGACTCATCGTACCCTTTTCTTCCATCCTCTCTTACAGGCTTCAGTAACCTTCTACCTTTGTTGCCCTTGGGTCTTGTATTTGTCGAACTATCAATGAGAAAAATCAGAAAAACCCTCGCCTTTTTGTACATTGGGTAGTTTTTTTTCCTGAAAATTATAGAATGCAGTTCGCCCAAATAAGGCGTGTCATTGTAGAGACACTTGTTTATTGAATCGTTTCTTGCTTTTATGCATAAAATCTATCTATACTACGAATAATATGACGATATAGAGCGTGACGTATTGCATACCGGCTCAGAATTAGAAATCAGAGAGACGAGTTCGAATTCCAGTCAGGTTCCTTACATTCACTTACGCGCAAATAGCCTTGAATGAATCCATCGCTTCTCCCTCCTGCTATGGGCTGAATAGCAGGATAGACTGGAACTTATAGCCAACCTGTTTACCGGAGAAAGATTAATAACTCTTGGGAAAACCCGGTGCTATACGCTTATATGTATTGGTACAGTGTAACCCGGATATAAGAGAAACCCGGATATAAGAGAGATTTTATCTGGTCCCAAATTAGAGCCTGTGTTAATGTATATATAATAGACCAAACCCGGATATAAGAGAAGCCCGGGTATAAGAGAAGCCCGGATATAAGAGACTTCTTCTCCGGTTCCGGCAACTCTCTTATATCCGGGTTACACTGTATAATGGATAATAGTTAGGAATTTTCAATTGACCGGGAGTGAAAGAAAATGAAAAAGGACACTAAAATGAACCGGAAATCCAATCCTAAACAGAAAACAAACGATAAGCCTCTACTCCTGTTCAAATGATCACGGAGGTGTGTGGACCGGGCGATAGGCAAACCTAACTAATTCTATTGTATCCTGAATGAAGATAAGCTATTATGCCAAACCAGTTTAAATCAGAAAGAAATGGCAACCTACTGCGGGAATATCTTCTGCCTAGTCAGTCATGGTTCAAAAGCGTGTATGATGTATGGCACTTAAGTGACTGACTGAAAGGTAGAGACTAGTACTAGGAACCGACGATTTTTCTAGTATCTATAGTTTCATTTTTTATTTATTGTTTTTAATTAAAACAATAAATAAAAAAAATTCAATTATCGAGAGTGGAAATGGAAGAGTCTGCAGCTCCTGCCCATATATGGGAGCGGTACTCCATTTTAGGCCTGATTTGGATACTGTAAAGGGAATCGGTGAGCAGAGTTCGAATTCCAGTCGAGTTCGTTGCATTCACATATGCGTAAATACTCCTGGGAAAGGTATGAATCCATCTCTTCTCCCTCCAGCTATGGGTTGAATAGCCTGGAACTAATAGCCTTTGTTGGCAACCTGTCTACCGCAGAAAGAAATGGCAACCAACGGGAACACTTCCTGCTTCATCAGTTCTGAATCGAAGGATACTAGAATATTTATTCGTATCTAAGATACAAATTGTGGCACAAGGCCGAAAAGGGGGGTAGAGGCTGGTCAACAATAACTATCTTATACCTAGCTAATCAGATTCACGACCCATTCATACATTACAATTTACCCATTCACCACAAGAACTCGTCCGTCACCAAACAATCCTCCGACCACCATAATACCACATCATCTCAAGGGGAACCTACCAAAACGCGCCCCACACCATAAAAATTTGATGATGATATAAATGCTACACATTAAAATTCTAATAATGATAGAATGAGAGGGGAGGTTGATGAACCCAATAATCAACTAAAGAGTAACACAAAAAGCAAACTAAACATAATAGATGTTCGTAGGAACCGTCCAACCCACAAAACAGAGAGGCCGCTGTATTCTGCCCAGGGGACAGAATCAAGAAGCTCTCTCGCTAAGGGAGTGGGAAAGGATAAAATATTATGCGGGAATGGGAAAATATAAAGCTGACCCAGTCGAGATAAAATGAGGCCAAAACAAACTGGGGAGGTTGGGAATCTCAACTTGGATCATAACCAAAGAGTAGCCGGGTAACAGGCCAGGAACAACACTTACTCACATTAACTAGGTACACTGAAGCTTGTCTAACCTAACCCAGGGGAGGGTTCCACAGGAAGCCACCCCGATGTGCAATAGGTTGACCTAGAAGAGAAAATCAAGGCTAGCCCCGGTCACACGAACCAAGCTCGCCTCTTTTCCCCACCATTCGCTAAAGACTGTCGAATGCAACCGTTTTCTATCAGATCTAATATTCAACTTGAGCTGATGCTCAAAGAATTGGATTAGATGCTGATGAGAAAGACGGTTGCCCCGCAAGACTTCCTCCTTTCGCGACGTCCAAATCACCATTCGAGCCGTGGCCAACAGCGTCAGAAACACCATTCGTTTCACCCCGGAATACGGGGGCGACACATTGTCACACGCGTATGCGCGATCAATGGACACAAGCTGTTCGGGAGCGAGACGAGCCGTCAGCTCCCCGACATGGTCCCATAAGGGGCGGACCCGGGGGCAATGGAAGAAGGCGTGCGCAGCCGTTTCTTCAAAACCAAGACCACACCGTTCACAGTCTGGAATCGAAGGAGACTAGATCACCCAACCGTGTATCACATACGGTGGTTAATTTTAACCTAATACTATGAATATCGCCACGTAAAGATTTATGGTCACATCACATTGAAAAACCGTTTCCCGTACGATCACTGAAGTTAAGCAACGCCGAGTCTGTTTAGTACCGCTTGGGAAAACCAGGTGCTATACGCTTGTATATACAGTTGCTGTAATGGATAATGGTTCAGAATTGTTAATCGGAGAGCCGACTTCGAATTGCCACTGGGTACGTTATATTCACTTACGCGCAAACACCGTGTAAGATATGAATCCATCTCTTTTCCCCTCAAGCCAGTTAGTTCAGTTAGTAAGACGTGTATCAGAAAATCATAATTATCTCCCCTCCCCAAATACAATTTAAAAACATATTCTGTCTTCAAATAACCTGCAAAGGGTTGATAATCTGTAAGAAAGAATCACTCGTTAATTAAAAAAAACGTCCCGCGACTGGTGTGAAAGATTCTATTTCATTTATTATTCAAGACATGGGTCACAAGATAATATGTCTTTTTGTAGTTTAAAGCAACGTTGTTCATTTACAATTTTTCCATTCCTTCATAGACATCCATTTACACTTGTTACGTAAATCAACCGATTTTCCCCCTTCTACTTATTTTGCTCAGTACGCCCAGCGAGTAGTAAATCCCCCAGGCGTACCAGACATTTCAATGACTACGTCATGATTGTGCGTATAAGATTCATTTTGGTACCATTTTCCTAAAAAAGTTCGAAAGATGCAAATAGCTCAGCTAAATTTTTAACCTGATTGTAAATTATATAATATTATTTTGAACCATTGATAATTTTACGTTTGTTTCTGGTGTTTAATATTAAATAATAATGTACAATATTATTTTATTCAATTATAGAAAGTGCGTTAGAAATACCTCCAAAATTTAAAAGTTTTGCAAGAGGTAACTGCTATTAAAACATCATTTCACTGCTGTTTAAACAAAGGGCTATAGTTTTTATTAATTTACTTGTAAAAAATATATACCCAAACTGGTGGCCTCTATTGGCCATCCACTGTTGTAGACGATTTCTAAAGTATTCTATCATAATAAGTTTGAGCGCTTTGAGATCTTCCAGGTGACTTACTTTTAAGCACTGAATCTGTGGCCCTGAAATTTTCCGCCCAAAGCAGTATCGATTTTCTAACCGGAACAGAATCATTTCGGCGTAACAAGAAATGAGTACAAAAAGCTTTCTGTGTTGCCATTACAGATTAATCAATTTGGAGTACTCAGTGAGGATCAAACTCATTATTCAGTCGTAGTTGACCTAGCGAGACAAAATTGCTAACCATTACAACAGGTCGAGGTACTCAAATGATTATCTAAGCCTAGCTTAGATGTTGCACAAGGCCGAAAGTATGGGGCACCCAGTGACGATCGAACTCACTATTCAGCCATAATTGATCTAGCATGACAAAATTGTTAACCATTACACCAGGTTGAGGTGCTCTAAATGATTATCTAAGCCTAAATTAGATGTGACACAAGGCCGAAAGTAATGGCCTTCGGCATCTCCACGTAACTGTCCGATGTTACTGTCACCGATTAGTCTACCTCCTCAAAAAAAGTCAGCACCCTACACCAAATTTCGCAACTGCGCACCACACAGCCTCTCGTTCGTTGTGCAGAGGTCTTTCTTGGAGCTCTTTAGGTTTATTTTCCGCCCAGTAGTGAACATTCTGCTTATAGACTCAGCCAAAGAAATGAAAGTGAGCTTTACTTGTGAGAAGAACATTATTCGCAGGAATATTTTGAAGAATATCTTCACAGCATGCGATGCGATTTTCCCTGTCGTGTTCTTGTAGTTCCTGAAAAGATATTTATTTGCATGGATGGAATTAAATTCCATCCATACAAATTAATCGGTATGTGAAAGTATTCTGACTGTTCAATCAGGCAATTCAAATGCAGAAGCGTGTTTATGGGTTGAACGTGTAGGAGATCATAGAATAGTGTGTCTCACAGCCTTGACATTTTCTGGAGTTCGAGCGCTTCAAGGTCTTCCTGGTAGCATTCTTCTAAGTGCTGAACCTGTGGCACTGAATTTTTCAGCCCATAACAGTATTGATTTTTTTTTATCCGGAACAGCATCATTCTGACGTAACATAAAGTGAATACGAAAAGCTTTCTGTGTTGCAATTACAAATTCATCAGTCCTAAAAAAATAAACGTTGCAGTAGCAAATGCACGGTGTGCATCGGTCCAAGCTGTGATGATAACTGATGGTATCGAAGAAAATGGTAAGACATTAGCTAGATGAATACATCATTGCCACTTGTCTAAGTTCCCTAGCACCACACAGGTGACTGTTTAAAATGTGGAAAGTATTTCTGCTTGACCCTGTATTAAAAGAAAGTTGATTTTTTTGAGCTTCTAAATAATTTATGTAATGCTTATATATGCACATTATGTATGTTCCAAAGGTTATCATAGCTGGGGATGGTAGTGGGGACCAGCTCCCACTGTCTATAAAATGCTCTCATGCTATGCGTCTCAATAAGCTAGGAGCCTCATAACCAGCTGCTTCGGGTAGATGTATCTCATCAGCCCAGGAAGGCAGTTCACTTAGAAGGAAAACCCTGATTTTAAACATCTGCTGTCTTGCAGCCATATCCAAACATGGAAAAATCTATGGAAGCAAATCCAGACAGAAAATTTGGAGTGAACCTCCGAAGATGATTACCTGTAAACCCTGACAAGCTTCTGACAACTCCTGCATCAATGCTAGTTCTGTAACACTCTAAGCTTAGAGATTAGAAATCTGCTAAAGGACTTAACTCATGTGCGACATGGTGCTAATTCTAGTTTAATTATATATATTTTTAAAATTTTATATTTGACCCAAACATACATTCTATCTTCTTACAACTGGCGTTTAGTCCTTTCTTCTTGCTTTCTTTTATTAGGTTGGTGCAAAAATAATGACGTAATAATGTCGTTTTTGACGTATTTTTTAACGTCAAAAAACGACATTATTACGTCATTTTTTTGCACCAACCTAATACTACCTTATGTAGAAGTTTCTGTAATTTCCTTTCTGTGTCTGCTAGCAACACTGTCATCTGCATGAAATGCTCTTAAGATACGTCAGTTTGAACCTGGGAACATCAGCAATTAAGAGGTGGTTCCACGCTCCTCAAAACATTCTGATCAGAGGCGTTACTCTTGAATCAAGTTTATCGTCTTACTCCGGACGCGGATGTAGTTTATCGTCATACACAGGATGCTTGATAATTTTACACTTTACAAAACACTCATATATTTAATGAAACGTGTATATTTATATATAAGTATTAAGAAAACCGAGTGATAGCCGACACATTTGATTAATTAACGGAAGTTGTATCGTTTATGTTCATACAGCAAGAATAGCACAGAAAAGATTTGGAATTCGCTTCGTTTGTTCTAAGCTAGCTGACATATTCACCTGACCTTGCAGTAAATGATCATTACCTTTTTAGGATCGATGCAACACGCAGAAATCTTTTTCCCATCAAAACCAGCGGAAATTTACTGAAAATGTATCGAATGCTTCCTTATAAGAGCTAACAAGTCATTGCAAAATAAAGATCAATATATAATTGAATAAAATGTAATTTTGCTTTATTTTTTTTAAAGAATAAAGATGATAATCGATAATCGAAAACATTCATGGCTCAAACTAATCGATATAATCATTAGGCATCTCTATTTGCATCTTTCTAACTTTTAAAGAAAATGGAAACGTAAGCAGCAGTTATCTGGAAAAAATCAGGACGAATCAATAATGGAGAAGTACTTAGTACACACCTGCTAACTATAGGAACTAGTACATAACTATAGAATATAGAGCTCCAGGTCAGAGGAAATATTAAGAAGAAAGATGCCGATTGAAGTCAGGCATTTCACTTGTCGAACTCTCTGCCTTCGGGCAGAGAGGAACCCAGACGAGGTTATGCCTACGGGCAGAGTCTCATCGGGGTCCACGGGCTGGGAACCGCACCAAATAAAACCAGTCTTGTGCCGAATTCTACCTTCAAGGGAGGTTTGGTAAATACTAGAATGTTCTTTGTTTACAGCCAGACAGTTCGCTGTTAGGTTCGCAACAGGCTTATTGAAATCTGTCTTCAGTGTGTAAAGTTTGGTAAATACCAGCCATCTGGAGTGAGTCTTCAGACTAATTAATGCAGGCATCACGGCAAGTAGCCGAAACATTACTTATATATACGAAGAGCGAAATCTATCTATCTATCTATCTATCTATCTATCTATCTATATATATATATATATATATATATATATATATATATATATATATATATTTCCTTTTATTTTTTACATTTTATTTTTGGAACTTTTTTTTAGAATTTTCCACGTAGAACTTGTTTCTTCAGTTTTCTCGTCGACACTGTTATGTGCGACGGATAGAAAAAAGGTTTGTCCTCCCTGTAGAGAGATGGTTTCTTGGGTTACCTTGTCGACACTTGTTATGTGCGACAGATAGCAAAGAAATGTATGTCCTCCGTGTAGAGAGTTTTTTTTTTCTTTTTTTTAGGGTTTCCTCGTCGCCACTTCTTATATTCCAAGTTCCCTGTACCACGGTGATGGGCCAAGGTTAGAACCAGTGAATTATTTATAAGTCCGGTATGATCAGGAACACAGTTCCTTGAGGTGCATTTGAACTCATAGATAACGTTCGTTCTTTGTAAGTTTGACGTAGCTGGTGTGTTGCTATTTTTGAGGATAAGGTCGACTGTCTTAAATTTTTTATAATAGATTGTTATGATCCAAGTTCCTTGTATCACGGTGATGTTTCAAGGTTAGAACCAATGAAAGAATAACACGAACACAGGTCTGGAATACAAAGATATATTACAACAGAAATATAATACAAAGAAGTAGAAGTATTAGTAATGACTATCAGATTTGGTTAGAGTGAACTATGTTGTCTCAACAAGTATCACTATACCAATGTCCTTACAATATGCTCTCAATTACCTCTCCTCGTCTTACAATCTCGGCCCATACCTCTTGAGAGGCGCAGTATTTATAATATCAGGAATAGTCCATTATTATTATTATGGGTAATTTGCCATAACATAGATAATTAATTTGATTTTTTTATTCGGATCAATTGGAGTTATTACTTAATGGCAATATTTACACACAAACTAATGGTGTTAGTATGGGAAATCCACTCGGTCCAGGCTTTTACAACTATTACATGTCCTACATAGAAAACACTATATTTACACATCCGAAAATAGAAAATCTATGTGCGCGACATAGGACGATATTTTTTATTTTAGCTAATAACATTAAAGAAATACAGACACTTAAGACCACATTAGAGAAAAACTCCGCCCTTAACTTTACCTATGAACTTAGCTAAAAAAACAAACTTCCATTCTTAGATCTCCTCGTTGAATACAGCAATAACACTTTCATTACATCTTTATACAAAAAAACCACCAGCAAAAACTCGTGTCACCTTAACTTCAAAAGCGAATGTCCACTTAGGTACAAAATAGCAGTAATAAAAAATACTTTCTAAATAGAGCATACCAAAACTCATCTTCTCGAATATTCTTCCTCAAAGAACTTAACGTTAAACAAACACTAAACAACATGGCTTCCCTAACCACCTTATAGACCACCAAATTAGACTATTTCTCCCCAAAGCAAATAATAACGATAATGAATACACAGCCAAAAATCACATAAACATTTATTACAAAAACCAAATGCATATTAATTACAAACGAGACGAATCTTCTCTAAGGCGTATTATAAAGAAATATAATACTCCAATTGACCCGAATAAAAAAATCAAATTTATTATCTATTATAAAAAATTTAAGACAGCCAACCTTATCCTCAAAAATAACAACACACCAGCTAAGTCAAAATTACAAAGAACGAACAATATCTATGAGTTCAAATGCCCCTGAAGGAACTGTGTTCCTGATCAAACCGGACTCATAAATAATTACATCGGTTACACATCCACATGCTTATACAGACGTCTTACGTTACACCTATCTGACGACAGCTCCATTAGAACCCATTTAAACACACAGACAATTTTACCAGACTCCATTAGGAACATACTAGTAGAAAACACAAATATATTAACTGTATCCACCTGCAAAAAGAGACAAAAAATAATGGAAGCTTTTATAATAAAAAAGAAAAAGTCAACTCTTAACAATATTAACTACGAACAAAGCCATAATGTGCTAACCGTATTCGGAAATTAAAAACATCTCTACCACACACTAAGAAATACACAGAACGCACGCACTCAATTAAGCTGAAAAATCGAATCATCCTTGATAATGGCTAAAGGTATAGCCGAAAGCGCTCGAAAATATAAAACATTTAGTCAGTTCTTACATACCCTTTGTCCAGAAAAGAAAGCTCTTATTCGAACACAAGAAAAATTGCATAAAAAGCTTAACCGTAGTACCTTGTCTGTCGTTTTTAAAGAAACATGCATAAAGTAAAGATTGCTGCCTAAATATACATATAGTCCACAGACAGACGCATCAGTGTGGCTAGACATCCGATTGCTTCAATCCGGGATCGAAACCCGACCGATTTGAGATCAGACAGATATTCTACCCCCAAGTTATCAACACTATCAACACTGAGATTTGACATCAATGCTCACCTTTATATTTATATTTACATACGCTCTATCTCTGATATTGAGCACTTTATCCCATAAATATAGCACACACTAAAACTGTATTTCTAAAACTATATTCCTACGTCAGTCTTATTCAACCTCGGTGTGCAGCAGTACATCTGCAGGCCAGGGTTGAATAAGAATGACTTAGTTTTTGTCAGTTGAAATAGATCTGTCCCTCCCGCCTATGAGGTAATTTTGAATTTTGTTGTGTAATACTGTTTATGTGCTTTGTTAAAATAATTAGTATTAGACATTAGAATGACTGACGCTCAACTTCTCGAGATCTCCTCTTTGCGACTACTCGGCTTCACATTGACTGCTGACCTGAGATGGAAGAAATACATTGAGACAATAGCTTCGTCCACCATAAGGAAAATTGGCTCCCTGTGCCGCGCCAGGAACTTTTTTTCGCCAGAGTCGATCCTTCAAATCTACAAATCAACCATTCGCCTTTGCATGGAGTATTGCTGCCATATATGGTCTGGTGTCTCTTATGTTTGTCTCAAGGTTCTTAATAACATCCAGAGACAGATATCTGGCATCTCGTCTACAGTCTCCCTCTCAAAGACGTGCCGTCGCCTCCTTCTGTCTTTTTTTACAAATACTTCCATGGTAACTGCTCCGAGGAGCTGCTTTCACTGGTTCCCAGACTTCATGAATTTAAGCGTTCTACTAGGCTGGCAGCTTGCTCACACCCTTTCACTGTCGAAACTGTTAAATGCAGCCGTCTTTTCTACTCCAACAGCATCATGTCTCGCACTTCTCGCCTGTGGAACTCTCTCCCTTCTTCCTGTTTCCATGGTAGCTATAATTTGCAACTATTCAAACGTAATGTCAATCGACATCTCCAGATGCCTTGATCTATCCCCTATCCTTTTATTCATCTTTTTCTCTATCACTCCTATTTGCTCTCGCTCCAATTCTCTGTAACCCTTGGGTGCTAGTGGCTTCCAGCCTTGCTTGGGGTGAAACGCATAAAAAAATACATTGATCTTATTTTGTGGATCAGTTTTAATATTTTATATTACTATGATCCATTACCTGTACTATATATATATATATATATATATATATATATATATATATATATATATATATATATATGAAGAAATATAGTCTTAAGATGTGCTATATTTATAGGATAAAGTGTTCAATATCAGAGATAGAGCGTGTGTAAATATAAAAGTGAACATAGAAGTCAACACTTAGAGGCGACAGTCTGTTTCATGCTATATGCAATCGTCAGGTCATTTAACCCAAATACATAAATAAACATATAAACGGCTTCCGGTAAAATAAGTGTGAAAATAGACTACCCACAATGCACCACTGACCCGTATATCTAAATACCCGAGAAAAATAACAGCACTCGTGGCCTGACGATTGCATCTTGCATGATAGAGACTGTCACCTCTAAGTGTTGACTTCAATGTTCACTGTTATATATATATATATATATATATATATATATATATATATATATATATATATATATATATATATATATATATATATATATAACATTTCTAACAGTTGAATTTATTAGGATTACACGAATATTTTGTTTATTGAAATATCTATTTCATATACCTTTCGGCGGTTTGAATGTTTTGTAAATCAATATTTGAATCCGCCTTTTGTCTTGAATGATATTGAAGCCGCGGGTTGAGAATTCGTCTTAGTTTAAAAAAGAAACAACTCAATATTGGTTTAATGTTGTATCACACTAATATCATGGTGCACTAGTTGAAAGGAATAAACATGTAATAAAGTCGCTAAATATAGTAAAGTGAAGCAAAAAATGATTGTAGAAAAACAGGATGATAGAACGGGAAGATTCTGGAAAAAGAATAGATGAAAACATTAAGAAGGAAAGAAGTGAAAATGTAATGTTAAAGATGTCCGGAAATTCAAAAGTAGGCTAGAAATATTATTAAAGTTTGAAAAATGAAAGGGAAAAAAATCTCGAAATTGTCGGCAAGACGGTAAAATAGCACCAACAAACATTAAGCCGGAAATAAATAAAACTAAAACATTAAAATGGTCGAAAATTCAAATATTGTCTAGAACTATGAAAACTTATTAAAGTCTGGAAAATAAAAGAGAAATAATGAATAGGAAAATATCGTGAATAGAAATTTGTCGAAACAGGCAGATATCTGCTGCATATGTACAGGTTTTAAAAATAATTTAAGCGAAAAAGTAAGCCAGTTCTTTTCAAACTATGGCACGACTTATACAAATGTTTCTATTCTCGGCTTCACTAATCGCTTTTTAATTTACATGTTTGTTTGCTTTCCAGTTTTAAAAATGAATATCATTCGTTTATATTAGAATAAGCCTATATATTTATGGAAATTACTTGAATGGACGACTAAAATAAAACCATTAAAATTGAGATAACAAAGCGGATCCGGAAGACATTTTTCTTTGTCTTCTTTTATGTGTCGTATCCTTTCAAGAGCTTGGCGATCACGTTTCTCCACAGTTTCCTCTCCTTTGTAGCTCTTAATATTTGCTGTTGTTGTTGTTGCTATTTCTCATAAATCTTGTTCCGTCATGCATCGATTCTTTCTCACTCGGTAGGTTATGCGTTGTTTTCTTTTAATATTCTCCCTTTAACCTGTCCTGTGAGTATCAGATTTTCCAAACCCACTTTCCTCATTATGAATACTAGAATTCTGAACTGTTCATTTCTGATGTTAAGTATATGTGTCCTTTTTGTTTCTATTTTCCATAATACTTCGTCGTTGGCCAAGAGTTCAGTCCATGATATTCTTATCATCGATCTGTAGTTGCACATTTCTGCTGCTTCAAGTGACGTCCTCATCTGTGAGAACATTGTCCAGCATTCACTGCCATATAAGAGGACTAGGATTACATGAGAGCACATTACTCTTTTCTTTGTTTCTAACGATTATTTTCTGTATCATAATGCTTTGCTTAGATTTTGGAAGGCATATTTCTTAATGTGCGCCTTTGTGTTTCAGTGTCCCACTTTCAGCCCTCATGACCTGCGAAAGAGAGAATATATTGAATAAATGCTTCAAGACAGATATAATGAAGAGGAAATAATACAGTGTCAGTTAGTTTATGAGATTATTAATTAATTTTTCGTTAGAGTTGTACAGATTACGCCTGTCAGGTTGGTAAGGATTTTACATGAGTGTGATGGCTGGAATTATTAAAGGTGACGCTTCAGAAACGTTATTTAAACGAGTATTTCAGTAATATTTGTAAAGTTTCCATGACCGGTGGTGGAGGCTCATTCTTCTTTTTATTATTATTATTTATCCTTTTTATGTTTCCTTCTTTGTATCCTGTATAGCCGGGTACAAACTATTGTACGTAGTCGTTATTGGAGAATTGTTATTTAATATATAGCACTTTTCTTAGTATATAAGATGTTCCTAGCAAGGCAATCTTCTGGGCAATGGTATGCTGATGTTACTTTGGATACTGTTTGTAAAATTGTCCATTCCTTTTCTCACGAGGCCCACAACTCCAATTACTGTTATTACAGTCTCAGTTAATCTCAATATCCAGGACCCTGTATTTAAACATTTTCATGAATGTGTTTCTTCCACTTGGTACCGCTATGTCAATAAGCATACCCTTTCTGAATTTCTTGTCTTTTATGATAATATCTGGTCTGTTGGCTTTTATTTTCCTGTCAGTTTAAATTAGCATGTCCCAGAGGATAGTTATATCGTTATTTTGGGTAAGTGTGTCTGCTTGGTGCTCATACCGTTCTCTAAGCGGTTTCGATTTTGTGCTTGTTGCATATTTTCATGTGAACATATGTCGCTACCTTGTTATGTCTGTGGGTATATTCATTTTTTGCCAGTTCCGAACAACTTCCGACAATATGGTCGACAGTTTCATTATATTTTCATTTATATTTTCTGCAGATCCTGTATTTTAGGTTTGTTCCATCTTTGATTATGTGACAGTGAAAGGATCTGGTTGGAAAGCTTTGGTCATGAGCTGCAGTAATTAGACTTTCTTTCTCAGCTTTCAATCTGGTGAGTTTCAGCCACTGATGTGTTTTTTTTTTGTTGGTTCTCATCTGCTTCGTTCATTCTTTTGTATTTATTTTCCATGCAACTCCTTGACATCCCAGTGCTTTTTTTTTTTTTTTTTTTTTTTTTTTTTTTGTAATTTCATTTGACCAAATTGTTTTGCTTTCTGTTTTAATCATCTGGAGAGATGGTATTCGCTTCATTTTTTGTGGGTACGATTTCATGTATATTAAGCTGTTTCTTGAAGATGACAAATTTGTTGAGGGAGTGGATCTGATGTTCTAATATTTGCAGGGCCATTTTTTTGTTTTTTGAGGTATGCTTCTAATTCGATTTTTTTATTTCTTTTAGTGTTAGATAAGTTGGCTTAGAGTCCGTTCCCTAAAACTCTTTGTACATACAGCCTATCAACATCTAATTTCTGTTGGTACACATCCTCATTTGTGTAAGAATTTTTCAGGTCTTATCGTCCAATATTGTAATGTCATTCAACTTCCATTTAATAATACTGAATCTCTATGTTACTAGGTTTGGTTTGGTTTATTTTACGGCATATCAACCTCACTGGGTCATTTAATGCCGACTACTTTTTTTTCCTAGTAATATTATTTTCTCAAAACTGTATAGCTGGTAATATAATTTCAAAAAATGTATTGCTGGTAATATTTAAAAAAAAGCAAAAAAAAAACGTATTTCTAGTAATAGTTTTTCTTTAAAAAATTATTTTTGGTAATAATATTTTACAAAGTATTTCTGGTATTAAAACCTAGTTTTACACTTTCATCATGCTTTTTACCTCAGTTTCTGGGTTAATTATTTGGCCATATCTGGGACCCTAACAGGTGCTACCAGCCCGATTCAGGGTAGACGTGGGAACACCAGCAATTAAGATGTGGTTTCACGCTCCTCAACTCCTCCTGATCAGAGGCCCTGCTGTTGCACGTGGTTTATCGTCTTACCCAGGGCGGTATGTTACTAGGGGTATAGCTAATGTGTCGATAGCCTTCATTTTATTGGCCCCATTGAGTTCGCAATCTAGTATTAAACGCACTCTCCTATAATATTCTGTTCGGATATTTTTCTTCATAATTGAATGTTGTATTCCTTCTCGTTCATAATTCCTAAGTATTTGTATGTACCAACTTGGTCTAGTTCTTTAATCTTGTTGAAATCAAGCTCTAAATCTGTAGTTTTCGTTAGCTTGCCGCCTTTTAAAGTGGTTTTGGCACATTTCTGATTCCGAAACTCTATTCTAATGTCTATGCTGAAGGTTTTGACAATAGTGTGTAGGTTTTCCTGTTGGCTGTCATCCTTGGCAACCATTTTAAGTTCATCAGTATAGAATATGTGATTCAATCTGCTATTCTTTGACTTGTATCCTTAGCTGCTTTGGTTAGTAAGAAGCTGAGTGGTGCCAATGTAAGCCAGAAAAGTAGTGGTGACAATAAATTTTGTTGTAAGATCCAACTTTTGATGTTGATTGGTGAATCACTTCAAGTATCCTTGGGATCCAAACGCTTCTAAACACAGATTTTATCGTTGGTGTTCATAATAGCAATAGTAAAAAAAAAAAAAAAAATACCAAAAGAAGGAATCACCATGGTATGTATATGCTCTGGCCCCCAAGAACCAGCCCCCACGAAATATTATTATTATTATTATTATTATTATTATTATTATTATTATTATTATTGCATTCTACGTCTTTTCTTCTTCCAATCAGCAGTATCTGTCTTGTAATTGTCAGTAATTTTCATCAAACGAGGAGGAGACACTTTCGTAATCCAAACAAAGACGGCGTCAGGAGAAACTGATTTGAACCCCCCCCCCCAAAAAAAAAGCCAAAACCTTGAAATAGAAATGATGGCCACTACAATGGCAACGGTAACTATAATCCATCAGTCACTTTTGATTATTATAAAACTGAATAACATCATTAATGTAATATATATATATATATATATATATATATATATATATATATATATATATATATAATTAAGAAATATTTCCATGACTATAATTTATTTCCCCAGAAAATATATGTTTTCTGGTTTTCTGATCACATCTCTAGTTATATATATATATATATATATATATATATATATATATATATATATACTATCTTTCAAATCTATAATTCAGCCATTCGTTCTTGCATGAAATGCTGCTAATAATATCGTCAATTTAAAATGTAATTTACAGTAATGAGCAAATAACACACGCACAAACGCACACACACTCACACTCACATACACACACGCACATATATATATATATATATATATATATATATATATATTGATGGCTACTGCATGACGAGCTACTTTCACTGGTTTCCAAACTGCATGAATTCAAGTGTGCTACTAGGTTGGCATCTTGGTCCCACACTATCACAATCGGAACAACTAAATGTTGACATCTCTTCGCACTTCCCGTCAGTGGAACTTCTTTCCTATCACTTGTTTCCATGATAACAATAATCTTAAAATATTCCAATGTAATGTCAATCAGCATCTACTGATGCCTTGATCCTGACCCCCGTCCTTCTCTATACCCTCTTTATTCTTGTTCTCACTCTCGGTTTACCCCTTGTGTGATACTCCCACCTTGCTTGGGATGAAATGCTCATCCATATATATATATATCTCCTCTCCCGCCGAATTCGACGTATGAGAGTCAAGAAGATCAGTTCCCAGAAAACCGGCATCCGGACAACAGCACTTGAGAATTGATTATAGCGGTGAAGGTTTCGTCCAGAACCATCCACACTTTTTGAAGGGCCTAATACAGAGACCTGGTGCACTACGTGCTACAAGATCCCCAAACGAATTTGAATTCAGTGTTGTCTTTCTAGACCAGTTGCCATCCAAGGCTATAAAACCCAGTCTGTCCTGCTATTTACCCACAGTTGGATTCATACCTTTCCCTTTCACGTAAGTGAATATAATGGATTCGACTGGAGCCGATATCCATTACTCCACCGTGCCTTATATATATATATATATATATATATATATATATATATATATATATATATATATATATATATATATATCAACTATTTTTTAAAGAAATATAATGGCTTTCATTATAGATTGTTTCTTTTTTTAATGTAAGAATTTAATGTAAATAAATTATAATTTATTATTATATAGATTTTCATTAATATCAGTAAGATATTTACGTTTAGTTATGTTTACGTTCTGATAATCAAATAAAGCAAAATTACAAAAATTACGGCAAAAATTAAATTAATATCAAAAAGGAAATAAATAATTACATAAAATTAATAAAAAATACTTTAAAATTCATTAGGAAAAAATACGTTGGACTATTTACATTAAATCTGTTATACCTTTTACGTTTCTACGTAGCCTCAAAAAACAACATCTAACTCCTCGGAGATTATTATTATTATTACTACTACTATTAGGTTGGTGCAAAAATAATGACATAATAATGTCGTTTTTTGGCGTATTTTTAAAGTCAAAAAACGGCATTATTACGTAATTTTTTTTGCACCAACCTAATATATCATCGATATATTTCGACGTTTTCTTATTATACTAATGATAACAACATTCTTTTTCTTTTATAATTACGTACCAGGCCAATCAATTTTTTCTGTTGTTGCTCACACTTAATTAAACAAAAGGCAACTATTAACGACAAATACAACTTAACTGGACAAAATTCATCAGAAGATTTCGGCTATGCTTTTTAAAACAATTTGTTGTTGATTTCTTGAAAAATTGTTGTGACAAGATTTTTTTCATTTGATCTTGAGATCCTTTCTTTATCAGGCCCAAAGTTCGAACCACAAGATGAAGAGTTTAGCGTCACATCATTTTCTGTTTCCATCTTCATGTCTTTGTATATAAATCAGTGGACAAACCTTTTCTTTTCTGTCTTTGTTAAAAATTTCTGTGAGATTTGCTTTTATTCGAGTAATGTCGATAGAAAATTCGCGAAGTATTGTAACATCTACTGCCTCAACTAGATATGCTGTATGATGTTCATGAATGTTTGCAGTTGTTACTATTCCATATTGAGAACTAAGGTCAGGAATTTGCATCATGATATTTTCCACTGACAAATTAAAGAATAAAAAAAGACAATAACAACACACATATTTTACATAGATAAAGCCCTTCGTATTGTGTAGACTGTAATCGTGAGAACGAATTTTTGTATTTCTTTAAGCCATGGTCTTCCAGGAATTCCGTAGAGAGTCTACTGAAATCTTTTCCAACCAATCCGAGGTCTCCAAGTACAGCGGGGATTTTTGATATTCCTATGTGTCACATTTTATTATTATTATTATTATTATTATTATTACTATTATTATTATTATATTTCGATTTCTGCTATGGCTACACTATCTACCATGTCTGCAGGAAGACATAATGAAGGAAGTGATGTGTTGTTATGCCTTTATTTGATTTTTCTAACTTCTATAATATCACTAGCTTTACATGGACAAAGTTCCTCTTAGTGTGTGAGCTTTGTTTATATAGACAATTTTTGTATTTCTCTTAAGCTGGAGTTTCCAGGAATTTTTCAATGTGTTATTGTGTTCCTTTTTTATCATTCCAAGCGCACCTACTATGACTGGTATTATTCGTGTTTTCAATTTCCACTTTTTTTCTATGTAGATGATTTCCAGGTCTTTATACTTCAATAGTTTTTCAAATTTCTTGGTTCGTCTACTAAAGTCCACTGGATAAGCCATATCAATTAGTAGGTAAGTTTCTTCCTTTCGGTTTTTGACAAGTATGCCCGAACTCTTTGCTGTCTGTAAAGATGGTGTAATCCCATAGAATTGTGGTGTCTGCTGTTTCTGTAACCGGTGCTAAGTGGTGTTCATAGCAATGTTTATCAACATCTTTTCCAAAGTGTTTGCACATTATCCAGTGTAAATATTGCCCCACTTTATCGTGACATTTTTTATATTCATTTGGCGCAAGTACATCCTGAGATTAGATGGTTTATGGTTTCCTGATAATTGCCGCAGAACTTGTATTTTGGATCCACGCTATTTTATATGATATTTGCCTGAAAGTGAAAAAAATCCCAGTCTTACGGTGCAAGGATAAATCCTTCCGTTTCAGTCTCTAATCCAGATGCATGTAATCATCTATAATTGTTAACGTTATTAACATCGGTTTTATTAGCCTCGTTCTGAATATTGGCCATGCAGAGACTTGTCTTGCCACAGTTGTTTCATCTGTTCAAGAACTTTATCCTTAGCTTTCTTTTTAATATTTTTTGCTAAAACAGTTGGTTCTTGAGTTCTGTTTTGGTTTTCTACAGAATCTACTAAATGTAAATCTCGTTTGTATTTACAACCTTCTTTCATGATTGAATATTTTTTCTTTCTGTTTTCGTGTTGTTTAACTAATTGCATCATCCAGTCCTTTGTTGTTTCCATCTATGTTATTAATCCAATAGTTGTTGTCTTGTATGGAATTCTAGCTGTTTAAGACATCTTCCACTTTCTTTACGGAGTATGTATAGACGGCCTACATCAGTCTTTGGATTGGGCATGTTATGATTAGAATGAAGCTTTCGTCTCTGTTTTTCTAAAGGACGTTGTATGTCCTCTCGGTTATTATAGAAGTGAGGATCTTGTATATTGTTAGTAGCCAGGCGATGAACTGATTGTTCTACGGATTCTCTGTCTCTTCGGTTTTAGGAAATAGCTATATTACTCTCCACGTAAGCCATTTGTGGCATTGGTTTGATTTATGATTATATCATCGTATGCCTATGCGACGTCTCGGTGGGTGCTAGATAGGGTTTGTTTTATCCAAAAATTGGCTATTTTGTCTATTTCTGGTGCATTCCATTTTTGGCACTCTACATGTGTGTGTTGTTCTTGTTTTTGCTTGATCCATTTAGCGCTTTCATCGTGACTTTTACCGTTTTCATTCATCTTGCACCAAAACTCATAGGCTTTCTTGATATTAGGTGGGTCATTTATCTCTATTTTATATTTTAGAAGTTCTCGTTATAGTTTCTTGGCATATCTTGTTTTGGCAGGAGATGCTTTTTTTCTGATTCCCTCTGTGGTTTCTCTGGAATTTGTTGTTGCAGATTGTCTTTAACTTTTGGTACGTCAGTTTTATTCTTTATGTCTTTACTTCGTTTTCAGTTATGTTCTGTTTTCTTTCTTTCATTTTGCAGCCCTTAGTCTACTTCACTTAGATTATTTATTTTGGTTTCTCTTATTTCTTTTCAGACTGGCATTTTTTCTTTTTTTAAGTTATGTTTTTACTTTTTCCCTTATTGCTTCTGCGATCGTGGCCTAGTCTACGTATATAAGATGATTAATTTCTGTGAGTTCCATCGCTCTTTCCATTCCGTCCCTTATTTTTCTAATTGTTTGGTTAGGAGGGTTTCCTTTACTTACTTCCTTACTTTTGGAATTGTCGGCCTTTCCTCGAAAGATATTTCCTTTCTATTCTCCCACTTATATTGAGTGTTTTTTGTCGCCTGTTTCTCATAATCGTCATTAACTTCCTCTACTTGCCTGTGTAATTCACAGGGATTATTACAACTGGTTTCTATTTGTTCCTCTGCATGTGTCTCCTCAGGGTTGTTGGCATTTAGACCCTCGATTTTAAAGTTTAATCTATTTATGATGTTTTCTCGAATGTTTTCGAGTTCTTTTTTTTTTTCTTATGATTCCATGCCTGACATTGGCTAGTTTGTTGGCATTGATGTTTAGTCTGTTTAAGGGGTACTTTTCTCGCCAGATATTATAGGCGTATTTGGTCGTTGTTGTATTGTCGGATTTATCGTAGTGGTGTAAAAGGATATTATTTATAGTCTTACCTAGAGTATTTATTCATTATTCTTTTTCTGGGATTTTCTTTTAATGAATATATAGGGCCTATGTTAGAATTGTCCTTGGTGTAGTTTTCCTCTACCTTTCCTTGGACAGTTTTTGTTCCAGTTGCAGTCTTTTCGATCCCAGTCTGGTTCCTCACTGGAAATCTCGCTCTTTGTTGACCCACGTGACGACCTATGCAGTTTATTAATATTTTTCATTAGTTCTTATTTACCCATAGATGGGGTCTAATTTGTGGGCGCCGGAGAATATCCATATCATAGTGGGTCATTCAGGAGGCCAGGCGTCATACTGCTATATTTTTTTTACTATTGTGGCGCAATTCCAAACGAACGTCGTAGTTTTCAATGAGATGTAGCGTGTCTAGTACTCTCACCACATTTATTTAATTTTTGTTTTAGGAATCCAAACTGATATAAGAACAAAGGACAAGGCAAAGATATATATATATATATATATATATATATATATATATATATATATATATATATATATATATATATTGTATTCAACAAAACGTGCAATAAAGAATATATACGAAAAATAAGTATGCAATGAATCAGACGAGAGTAGTCTCCCTTTGACTATAAAAGTTTATCAATGTTCTGTGAAAAGGAAATGATAGAGTTATTAGTCAATTAAAAATGTTTTAGACAGTTCTGCCGTGCAAGAGGAAAATTATGTAAGTGTGATAGAATATGTAATTTGAGAGTGAGTGAGAAGATGGGCGCATATCTTTAACTCAGGTGGATTCCAGTAGCAGTCGAAATCTCACTAGTTTCTGAGTTAAGTGAGGAGATGGGCCCATAGCTTCGACTGACGTGGATTTCTGTAGCAGCTGAAAGTCTCACTGATGTTAGTCGTCTTTGTTCTGTCTATATAGGTAGCCATCGAATTAGGAATCTGCGCGGTAAGAATCATTTTCCATATGCAAGCGCCTGGGATTTGGGGAGACATCTGGGAGCCGGTTCTCCCAAAAGTGCACAAAATTTACAATATGAAAATATAGCCATTTTAAAATTGTCGCTTCAGATAGCAGCGTTGCTTTCTTTCATTTAATGAATGCTTTTAAAGATTTGAATTTCTAAAAGTATATGTGTATGTATGATGAAGATCGCCATACTATTACTGTTATGAACAACAATGGTTATCTTATAAGCGTTTAGATCCCAAGGAGATATGACGTGCTTCATCAGACACCAACATAACTTCAATATTCAACGGGATTTTCTTTGACTTTTTCTCTCTTGCGTTCAATAAAAGGAAACCATTTTCAGATCTACCTAATCCTATTTTTACACGAATATGTTTTACACATATATACAATTAATATATAGTTACTAATAATATTTTAAGAAATATTATTATAAGTGTTTGTATTGCATAACTTATAAAACAAAATTTGTATATAATTTACTAATAAATAACAAAAGAACATTACAAATAACTGAGAAGTCACCACAATCACTACCACCATCATCATCACCACTGCCATCAATATTGTATCCCTTTTTGTTTCTCTTTCTTCTTTCTATCTATCTATCTATCTATCTATATATCTATCTATCTATCTATCCTTGTTCATATCTATCTATCTATCTATCCTTGTTCATATCTATCTATCTCATTTTAGTCATATCTATCTATCTATCTATCTATCTCATTTTAGTCATATCTATCTATCTATCCATCTATCCTTGTTCATATCTATCTATCTATCTATCTCATTTTAGTCATATCTATCTATCTATCTATCTATCTATCTATCTATCTATCTATCCTTGTTCATATCTATCTGTCTATCTATCTATCTATCTATCTATCTATCTCATTTTAGTCATATCTGTCTATCTATCTATCTATCCTTGTTCATATCTATCTATCTCATTTTAGTCATATCTATCTATCTATCTATCTATCTATCTATCCTTGTTCATATCTATCTATCTATCTATCTATCTATCCTTGTTCATATCTATCTATCTATCTGTCTATCTCATTTTAGTCATATCTATCTATCTATCTATCTATCTATCTATCTATCTATCCTTGTTCATATCTATCTATCTATCTATCTATCTATCTCATTTTAGTCATATCTTTCTATCTATTTATCTATCTATCTATATATATATCTATCCTTGTTCATATCTATCTATCTATCTATCTATCTATCTATCCTTGTTCATATCTATCTATCTATCTATCTATCTATCTATCTATCTATCTATCTATCCTTGTTCATATCTATCTATCTATCTATCTATCTATCTATCTATCCTTGTTCATATCTATCTATCTATCTGTCTATCTCATTTTAGTCATATCTATCTATCTATCTATCTATCTATCTATCCTTGTTCATATCTATCTATCTATCTATCTATCTATCTATCTCATTTTAGTCATATCTTTCTATCTATTTATCTATCTATCTATATATATATCTATCCTTGTTCATATCTATCTATCTATCTATCTATCTATCCTTGTTCATATCTATCTATCTATCTATCTATCTATCTATCTATCTATCTATCTATCTCTGATCCTATATAATTTAGACTTCTATCTATCTATCTATCTATCTATCTATCTATCTATCTATCTATCTATCTAACACTAAAAGTCTGTGAATCATGCCGTCAGACGTCGGGCGCATAAAGATTTAACTTTCTTTCCATCTCTTTCTTTCCATCTCTCTGTCTCTGTGATTGCGTGATTTTAGCTCTCATTAAAGAAACAATATTTGAAATATTAGAACGAAAAATATTTTTTGCCATATTTTAAAACATAAAAATTCCAGTGAATATGATTTATAAATATTTCTTGGCATATTAAAAATACTTTTAATTTAATAAGATTTATAAAAAAGATTCTAGGTTAATAAAAAAAAAAAAAAAAAAAAAACATGTTGTTTATATGGCCAGTATTCTTATTTCAACTTCTTTTTAGATGAGATAATTTCCTTCTTTTCCCATTTTTTCCTTTCAATGTTGAAATCAAATCCACTGTTTTATAAGCTGAAGCTTCAGTGACCCAACGGGTCAAGTCTAGTCTAGTGCGTAATAATATTCTAATGATTCTCCAATGCCCTGACCGAATCAGGTGAAAAATTAAGATTTGCGTCAAAAGTTAATAGCACTAATAAGTACCGATTATAAATTAGGTATAGCAACAAATAGTATAACTTAGTAACATGTTTGTAAAATCAAAATATTAATGATCTAAAATTTAATAAGTGGCTTTATACTTATCAATATATATATATATATATATATATATATATATATATATATATATATATATATATATATATATATATATATATATATATATATATATATATATATATATATATATATATATATATTAATTGATTCATAGAGTATGATAGAAACCTCAGGAAGCACTGGACGGCCGTTTCGTCCTATATTTGGGACTCATCAGCAGTGCGCATCCACTACCGAGGGAATCGAAACCCCGACAGTTAGGTTGGCAAGCGAACACTATACCAACGGGCCTCGGTGACGAAGAGATTGCAAATCAGACTCTAAGAATATATATATATATATATATTCATGAATTATTCATACATAAAACAAATACAAAGGTTAATGATTTAAATGGCGAGAAATCCATCTTCGCGAACAATTCAAATAATATACAAAAATCCCGAACCTGTTTATGAATGAAAAGATCCTGTTTTATAAATTTCAGTTGCATTAAGTCTTTTTATTTTACAAGCTTTCGTCTGTTCCTACAGACATGCTCAGGTATAAACTAGATTGTGTTCTTGTTTTTACTCTCAGTAATAAGTGGAAATCGAAAACAAGGTTGTTATCCGAAAAATGCTATGAGAAATGTGTGTTATTGTTTTGGAACGTGCAGTCGCAACGCTGAGTTTAAATTTAAATTTTAAGGTTCTGCGTCTATGTACAAATGCAGTGATAAGAGAATTCTTTTATTTTTTTTATAAAACAGGATCTTTTCATTCATAAACAGGTTCGGGGTTTTTGTATATTATTTGAATTGTTCGCGAATATGGATTTCTCGCCATTTAAATCATTAACCTTTGTATTTGTTTTATGTATGAATAATTCATGAATTTGTAAATTAATTGCACCTTTATTGAAATTAAAATAACTGATCCAAGTGCAACTTTTGGATAATAAGTGCGACATTACTGTAATTTTTTAACAATATAGTTCATGCCACTTTGACGAAAAATTTACCAGTAAAAAAGAATTCTCTGCAATTGGTGCAAAAACAATGACGTTTTCTCACATAGTAACATATGTAAGAAAACGTCATTATTTTTGCACCAACCTAATACTTCTGTTTTAATATCTATATGGGTCGCTCGTTAATTCACTTTATTCAACCGAAGACGAAAGCAAAAGTCACCGAGCGACAAGGGGTGATGAATCACTGGAAGCAATCTTCGGGAATCGTAGAAAATTATCATTTTTGGGATATATATATATATATATATATATATATATATACTTCAATCAAAAATGTTGCTGTAACAAACATATACGTCAAAAGACCTAACAGAAAAGACCAAAAAGCAAATATCTTCCTTCGCAGCAAGTAACAATGTTCGATTCCTAGGCTATCCAGACAGCAACCTCGTGCCGTTATTGGTGTCCCAGAAATTGTTAGCTTTTTCTTTCTAATTGTTAAAATCAGCTTCACTCCATTTTTTTTCAGTTCGAGTCACTTCTTTTCACGCTGTCTCGAAATTCAGACGCCTGATCGTCTGCAGTCCCCAAATGCGTGAAATTTAACTGTTTTGATAATAGGCTTCTATAAGATAAAATCAGCAGGTGATCTAAAAAATGACCTCCTTAACTGTGTCCGGGAGCGGCTTGTTCATTTTAACTCCTCCAAAACGTTAATTCTTTTTATTAATCACCTCAAAGATCACTTCCTGCATCCCATTAACGTAGCTAATTCTAACCTCCAGTAGAGTGACACGTTGAGCCCTCTCGGTCTCACTTTTTCAGCTGATATTAAGTGCAGGATTAATATTGAATTCATTGCTAGGTTTGCTACTAAGTTCATTGTCTCGTGCTAGACATTTTTTCTCTCTAGAAATTATCTTGCATATGTATGAGTCGATTATTCTTCATGCTTTGCATAATGCTGCCACAACAGCTTCGGTGCTCACATCTGTATATTTAGAGATTTTTGATTAAATCCAAAGAAGAATCTGCAATTTTAGAAGTCCTGATCTGGCTTCTGGACATCAGTCAGTTTCCCACCGCCTGTGCCTTTTCTATGAATACTTTCATTGGTAATTGTTCGGATGCATTCTTTGCTATGGTAGCTACAATTTATGACTTTAAGCGCAGTACTAGTTTGGTGGTAAGCGTTTATCATGTTAAAGTTGAAATGGATAGATCAAACCGCAAGTTCTATGCTGAACGTTTTTCTCGTACTTACCCGTTATAGAAATCTCTGCCGGCATCATGCTTTCCAGCCAACTTTAAAAATTAAAATGCAATGTCAGTGAATATCTACTGCTTCGATTAGGTTCTGTTATTCTCCCTCCATATTCTTTCTGTTTGTTTTCTTGGTCTTCCATAATGAGCAACACATTGTATCTTAGTGGGTTGACTGCGTTGCATGGGGTGATATTAATATATATATATATATATATATATATATATATATATATATATATATATATATATATATAAGTGGTCAATATATATATATATATATATATATATATATATATATATATATATATATAGAGAGAGAGAGAGAGAGAGAGAGAGAGAGAGAGAGAGATATCGGCTTGGATTGACGAATCGGAGAGCCGAGTTCGAATTCCAGTCGAATCCATTACATTCACTTACGTGCTAATACCCTTGGGAAAGGTATGAATCCTCCTCTTCTCCCTCCAGCTATGGGTAAAATAGCAGGACAGACTGGGTTCTATAGCCTTGGATGGCAACTGGTCTAGGAGAAGGACAATTCTGAATTCAAAACCTGCGGAGGGTCGTTTGGGAACCTTGTGGCATTCGGTGCACCAGGTCTCTGTATTCGTCCCTCCAAAAAGTGTGGATGGTCCTGCACGAGGCCTTCACCACTATAATCAAATCTCATGTGCCGGTGTCGGGCTGTCGGTTTCCTGGAAACTGATCTGCTTGACCCTCATACGTCGAATCTCGACGGGAGAGTCGGTTATATATATATATATATATATATATATATATATATATATATATATATATATATATATATATATAATAAAGAACAACAGATCAGTTTAAGTTACCATTATAATAATTTATTTCACCAGGGCCTCTTTAAAGGACGACGGATCATCAGATAGCATTTCCAATATATATATATATATATATATATATATATAAATTTCCAAGAAGATAGAATCCAAGTAGAACTCAATGTCTCAGACAGAGTAAAAATATAGTATAAAAGACTTAAACATTAATATTCTATGGTTATAATTTATTCCATTGGAATCGTAATCACGATCCTACATCACGCCTACAAATTCAAAAATGAATTGGATCGTGATAACGAGTCCAATGTAATAAATTATAAGCATGGAATGTTCGTGTTTCAGCCTTATATATATATATATATATATATATATATATATATATATATATATATATATATATATATCAATCTGTTAATATAAATATTGCCCCTCTTATCCTAAAAAATCCCAAATCATTGTCATTACTCACAGTTGGGACTTTCATTCCGACATAAAGTAGCTGAAATTAACACAGACCACATCGTCGAAACATATCGTTTAATAACTTTTACAATTTGTCTCACTATTTACAATTTTTTTACATACTATTATATACGACAAACTCGCATATATATATACTCGTGTGCACTTTAAAAAATTATAACTTTATTTGTATTTGCGATAGAAATAATTTGTAAAAAACGTTAAAAAGTTTAATGTGGGTAGTTTTAAGTATAGCAAAATAACTAATGTGATTTCAGGCATTACTGTAAATCAGTTGGCAAATGTTTTCTGTGAACTTCAAAATCGTATTACCCTTTGGATTGCTAATGATGGAGGACATGTGGAAACTTAAATAAAATTTCAATAAAACCTTAAAAATTATAGATTTACTTCTTTCTAATCCTTTTTACAGATTATTTCTGTCGCAAATACAAATAAACTTACAATTTTTTAAAAGTGCACACGAACTATGGACACCATATATATATATATATATGAACAATAAAAATATTAAAAAATTAAAATCTTCAGACACACTGGATTATATTAATATCCCTTTAGATTCCTCGATTAGTTTCGGCCAACATGGCCATCATCAGGAGAAAAATAATTATCTGCTTACTGGTAGCAGTGAGCTACAGTAATGAATGTCTTGCTGGAATATATGTATATTGTTTTGTCACTTTTACGCCACGGTGGTAACAAATGTGGAAAATGTAACAAATTTCCCGGAAATATATGGCTGGCTCTGCTTGATAAGAAAATTCTCCTTTCAAATATTTTTTACCTGGGCCCAAACAACGATCTCTGATGATTGTTGAATATATGTCGCCATCTCAAACACATACGCGCCACGTCCCAGTCGAATTTCTATTGACACTTTTGCTGAAAATATATTATTCTTTATGTTGCCCCAAATATATCAAAGTATTCTTATCAAGCATTGCCAAGATTATAACTCTACCTTTTTATGTCCCCAATGGAATTATTGTGTCATAAAAGGTATATTTATGGCCATTCTCGCCTTTTATGTTTAAAATACAATACATTTTATTTATGCCTTCTTAATGTTTTCTTTGACTATTTTCTCTTTCTCCATCATTCAATTATTTTTTCTTTTATTCATTCTTTCTGTTTCTCTTTATTCTTCCGTGTATTTGTTATCGTTGGCAGCCATTTTTTTTCTATTTCTTTTCTTAACAATCGTTGGACATCATTTTTTTTTTCTTGTGTTATCCTCTTTCATTATTTGTTAACCACCCTTCTTTCGTCTCTTTACTTCTCTAGCTAATGATTAAATTAATATTCCTTTTTATTTTTTTTTTTCAATTTTATTTGAAATTTGCCTAATTCGGTTTCATTTGAACAAATAATAGCAATTCCATGAAAATAACGAAAGGAAACACAGAAAGAGTATTATTAGCGTCACCACATTATACTTCCAAAATTACTTGGCTAGAATTAAACCATTTATTTTCACGGAATCTTCAGTCAATCCACAATAAAATTCCATTATTAAGTTCCTTTTATGAAGTCATTTACTTACCAATGCCGAAAACATAAAAACACTGAAATTTGTAGTATCTAAGATGTCTTTACTCCTTGCAGTATTAGTATCAGTATCTTTCTATATTTCTGAGATGAGGTATTATGTATAATATTTACATTATTCGGACTATTGTCCTCATCTTTGACACCATATTTATTACAACATTTCGGCTGTTGTACACTGTGGCCTTATTCAGTATCTATCTATATTTCTGAGATGAGGTATTATGTACAATATTTACATTATTCGGACTATTGTTCTCATCTTTGTCGCCATATTTATTACAACGTTTTGTCCTTGAGGATACGTGGCACAGTGGATAAAAGCGTCGGTTAGATCCAGTGACAGGACCCAAAGAGTGTGAGTTCAATACCCGGTTAAGGCAGTGGAGAACTTTCGTTGTGACAAATATGGCGACAAAGATTAGGACAATAGTCCGCATAATGTAAATACTGTACATAATACCTCATCTCAGAAATATAGACAGACTACAATAATATTATCTATATCTATAATTCTCAAAATGTGTGTATGTATGTATGTGTGTGTGTTATCAAATGTTGTTTAAGCGTTTCCTCAGTTTTCATCCGATTTCAACGATTTTTTTTGTTTGATATATAATTCTGCAGTGTTGTTTTTTTGTTTTTTGTTTTTTTTTTGTTTTTTTTTTACACATTCCCATTCTCTTGGCTAAGCGTTCAAACTCTTGCAAGTGAGGTTTCCTTTTCCGTTACATAAAGCCTACTACTCAGTTTAAAGCGTTGCTTTCATTGTCATTTATAGCCATTCCCAATTTAAATTTTTTTCATTATCCTGTCAGTTTTTGCATTGTATTCACTGTAGTAATAAGTAAGCTTGCTTTTTTATTACTCAACATTTATTTTTCCAACCTTTTCTAAAGTTATTCGAGCTTAATGATTCCTGTAGCTTTTCAGCGTTCTCTTCTGGTATTTGCCCACACATTCTATTTGACAATTCCTACTTGCCTAAGACATGCTACCAAAGAAAAGAACTAACTCACAAAACCGCTGCCGCCAGATCCGCCATGCGAATAAGAGATAACAAATCGTTTTTAGAACGTTCAGTTTGCCTGTCTCAAAATGGCTCGAGGAATGCTTCAATCAGAGCCAGAGTCCAAAGATCAACATACCAGGAGGGAGCATACCTGAACGCTTCTGCGCGCGAGGCTGAAAATGATGATTAAAGGACTCACTGGTTGAGGAGAAAGACTTCTTCAACTGCTGCTGAACGGCACTTTTCAGGGCCAACCGCCATTCAAATTGTTACCCACCCACTGTTTGAGAATTTGCCTCAGTTGCATCGAATTGTTGTTACTAATAATGATTTTCGGGTGGGCTGACTTTAGCCAAGAAAGTAGTTGGCTCAACGTGTAGCAATATGAGGGAGAGGGAGAGGAAATCCTTATACAGTTAAGATTAAGACGACGGATGGTCAAAAGAATAATCATTTTCTTCTTAGAACAATAACTAGTATATATGTATATAAAATTAAGGAGTTTGGTCAACAATATCAAGGAATAAAAAGGTGAAGTATTTTCCGATAGCCTTTTCTTTTTGTGGACTGTCAGAACTTTGATTCTTTCGGTCGAAACTTTGTCACGTACTGGGTATGAAGGTAAACTACATCCGCGTCCTGGGTACGGCGATAAACTGCATCCAACAGCAAGGTCTCAGATAATGTTTTCAGAAAAAAAATGTTGCCACCTCTAAGTTTTTGAAACAATAACGTTGCCAGCTCTATGTTTTTGAAACAATAATGTTGCCTGCTATACGTTTTTTTGCAAAAAAGTAATGTTGCCAGCTATGCGTTTTTTTTGTAAAAAAGTAATGTTGCCAGCTATACGTTTTTTTTGTAAAAAAAAATTAATGTTGCGAGCTATACGTTTTCTTGTAAAAAAAAAATTAATGTTGCCAGCTATACATTTTTTTGCAAAAAAAGATGAATGTTGCCAGCTATACGCATTTTTGTAAAAAAAAATGAATGTTGCCAGCTATACTTTTTTTTGTAAAAAAAAATTAATGTTGCCATCTATACGTTTTTTTGTAAAAAAAAAATTAATGTTGCCAGCTATACGTTTTTTTGTAAAAAAAATTAATGCTGCCAGCTATACGTTTTTTTTTTGTAAAGGAATAATGTTGCCAGCTATACATTTTTTTATTCCATACAAAATAGGCATTTAAAATTCGTATAAACTGGATTTGACATTAAATAACCCACAGTGGTTGATATGCCATAAAACGCAAACAAACAAACAAACAAAAATCGAAATTTGTTCATGAATCAAACGGACCGGAGTCGACTTCATTAGTCGTGGCTGTGGGTTCAGGAGGCCAACTGGCTAACTGGTGCGAACTCCTGTTTATATATTTTTTTGTACCCTCTACAACTCCTGCAGCCGCGCTGGTACCAAACTGTATTGGTTTATCCTCTCCTTTGAACTCTGTTTGAAAGGCCGAGAGGAGGAACTAGACGTCCGGGCAGCCCTAGTTCTCCATATACACCGACTAGGTTCGTAGCTCACTGCGCTCCTCCATCATCTCTCGAGAAGGACAGATGCCGATGACGAGAACCCATTAGAAGTTTCTAGAGTTTTCGTAAGGTAAAAAGGGCATCTAGTAGTTTAAGTTATGATTCTAAGCTATGTTTTGTATTTTGGTGTGTAAGTGTAAAGAGGTAGGGCAAAATGGGGCCTCGTAACAATATATATATATATATATATATATATATATATATATATATATATATTGAGTACTGTTGCCATATCTGGTCTGGTCTTCCTCCTATTCATCTCGAGATTCTTGACAAAATCCAAAGAAGGACCTGCAATATAATCGATCCTAACATCTGCATACCCGTCACTTTCTTCCGGACGTGACGTGCTTTCTCCCTTTTCTACAGATACTTTAGTTCAAATCAATGCTATAATAAATTTACACTTCTGATATGAATTACCATTGTTACAGAACGCGAAGGCCAGAGCCAGAATGGTCAGCTATTAATATGTGTTCTTTTTCGAGCGTGGTATTGTGGCAGTTATGGATTGCCTTTGCCTAGGTTTTGAATATAAGTTCAAAACGAATTCAGAAGAAAGCCACAAGAATTTTGAAGCACCACTACACTTCCCACAACCAAGTTGAGAGACCAACTATTACCACCCGTAGAACAATGCTGGGTGAACGTGAGACATGTGTTCCTCCCGCTGCCTCTTAGAATCCAAGCTGCCACGTTTGACCCTCTTCTAATAAAAAACGAATGAGAAAATGAAATAGTCCTGTTCAATGCATCTAATGCAAAAATATAAATTTTATTTAGATTTATTCTGAAATAGTATACGTTTGAAGTCAGTTTTTTAGCAAAAATCTTCGGAGATTACGTATTTATGTACATTTTTTGCAGACGATTTTTAAAACTACATGCTCTAATAGGCATGCATCTAATCTTTGGTAGTAGCAGTAGAGTTCAATAGAAATTTTCTAAAAGTTTCTAGAGACTTCTAGAAAGTTCCATTCTATTATTATGAAATCTAAAGGGTTTGGTGAAAAGGAGCTTTTCGTAAGGTAAAAGGGCATCTAGTAGCTACAGATTTAAGTTATGATTTTAAGCTAGGTTTTGTATTTTGGTCGGTTAGTGTAAAGAGGTAGGGCAAAATGAGGCCTCGTAACAATATATATATATATATATATATATATATATATATATATATTGAGTACTGTTGCCATATCTGGTCTGGTCTCCCTGCTATTCATCTCGAGGTTCATGACAAAATCCAAAGAAGGACCTGCAATATAATCGATCCTGACTTGACATCTGCACACCCGCCACTTTCTTCCCGACGTGACGTGCTTTCTCTCTGTCTTTTCTACAGACACTTCCATGGCAAGTGTTGTTTCGAGCTTTTTTCCCCTGGTGCCCCGTCTATATAAATTGAAGCGTGCTACTGGGCTAGCATCTAGGTCCCATCCTTTTAACGTTGAAAAAATTAAATGTAACCGCCACTTCTACACCAGTAGTTCTTTTCTCGCACTTCCTGCCTGTGGAACATCCCCCGTTCACTTGCTTCCTTGATAACTTCAAACTTTAAAAAAAATTTAAATTTAACGACAATCGACATCTTTTGATATCTTGAAGACTTTCATCTTTTCCTCATTCTCCATATACACAGTTTTTCACTCTATGTAACCCCTCTGCGAATTAGTGGTACTCCCGCCTTGATTGGGGTGAAATGCTTAAATATATATATATGTGTAATAGATGCAAATGTCAGTGTGTCACACTTTTTCAACATTACTCCTAGAGGCGTTAGCCCAACATATCATACCATTTTGTAATCAAGCCGATTCCGTAAGCAAACTCAAAACATTCCGGGTGGGATACCAACCCACAATCCTGAAATTTGGATTCTCAATTTTTTTTTTATTACTGCGATTGTTGTTGGTCATTTTTTACGTGATATTTTGCGACGAATTTTTTGCAAGAAAACAAATTGAAAATAATTGCGAAATCCGGAGAATGTCAACCAGGAAATAAAACTAATTGATTGTACGGAAAGTAAAGACCTACGTACCTCCAATTGTCTTTAAATTAAGTGGAGAAGAAGAATCATCGTTAAACATTTAAAATATAAGCTTAATTTCTAATACAATAGTTAAATCAATTTTGATTTCTTCTATAGTTTATTTTTGCCTGTTGCATCTACTCCTTCCTGTTTTGATGAAATGAAGGCCTAATCAAGATCCCTCCGCAGGAGCTACCTTAAATGGCGTCTGATAGACCGGATTTTAAGCTAGAATATATATATATATATATATATATATATATATATATATATATATATATATATATATAATTTAGGCTCTACTTGTGTATTGGGCACAGTTTTTTTTTTATAGAAAAAAATACTTCGGATTATTAACCTAACGGTTCTTTCCTATTTTTTATATATTTGCACACACACACACACACATATATAGATAGATAGATAGATAGATAGATAGATATTATTTAGTATTTTCCTTCATTTACATGGGAAGATTTCTTAGTATTAGAAATAGGGACATAGGAGCAAATTCTACAAAGCTTCAGCGCCATCTCCACTACATACCGGATTTTCTGTATAATGGGTTGAATTAGGTCAATAATGGATTATGTCATGTTAATGGACAAGTGGTGAGGGTACTTTGCGATGAACACATACACACACACGCACACCCCCACCACCCAAGCACCCCCCCCATACACACATATATATATATATATGTATATATATATATATATATATATATATGGAGGAAAGATATTTGACAAACTGGGGAAAGCATTTCGTTCCTGAAGACTTCATCGGGCTAGGTTTATTTACGTTGATGTGACTACGTATGCTCACTCACGAAGAGACCCTGGGAATTTAAATTAAGAAATTTAAAAAAAAATATTTACGTGTTTTGGATATAAAATTAAGCCAAGTTCATTTAGATTCTTTTCCTTTTTGTATAAATCGTCTTTGTCATTAAATATCGCACATTGTGATAATGGATCATCTACCAAGAATGGTGAAATATTTTAAGAACCTGGACGCACATTTACTGTGTATTGACAACCGATTAAAGTACTAAACATTTTCGTGTAAGTCAATTACTTTTTCTTTTAATTAGTGCTGCACTTTTTATATCAAAAGTGTAATCAGTCTTGTTACGGTGAGCAACTAATGCGCTTAATGTTTTTTTTCTTAAAATGTCTCTTTCGGGCTCATATACTCTTTTATACTTCTCGATGTCTCTGCAAAACATTCTTTCAGTCAATCCTTGCAACTGATAAATTCCTCCTTCAAGTTTTGGCTCATTCTTTTGTTTTGTATTAATTATGTCTTTTATTGTTTTTGATGGAGTTGAAAAACTTTCTGCTTTTCATAGTAGTTGAGTTAGAGTTACTTGGTAGAACAATATTCATCTCGAATCGAAAATATACGTGTACGTATATACGTAAACGGCTTGCCTACAAGCAGGATTGTTCATAACCATTTTCGATTCTCATCCGTCGAAGTGCAGTTGAAATGCACTGAAACGAAGTTGCATCTTTGTAGTGAGTAAAATGGTTTTGTCTACATGATAAAATTATAATAAATACTTATCGCTTTACTATCGGTATCAAGCCCTCTTTTGGATTAATGCTGTGAACGTTGGAATTTATATATTACTTTCGTTCTCATCACATCGGATATATATATATATATATATATATATATATATATATATATATATATATATATATATATATGGGAAATGAGGTAACACACGGAGTAAATAGTGGTCTCGTCTTCATAGATGCCAACTTGGGAACTGATGACATCGGGAAGATCGTTAATGATGATAAGGAACAGTGTAGGACCCAGGATAGAGCTTTGGAGAACACCTGCGTTCGTGATAAAGGTATTGGAGGAGAACCTGTTAAGGACGACCATCATTACACGGTTTGAGAGGAATGATTTTATTAAGTCAAATTATCGTTCTGAAATGCCGTATCCCTTGAGCTTGTTAAGGAGACTTGCATGCCAAACCCTATCAAACGCTTTAGAGATATCTAGAGCAAGTGCACGAGCTTCTCCGTTTTTGCGTTTTTGAATTCACTTAAGGCCGTGAGCACATCTGCTGTTGATCGGACAAAGCGGAAACCATATTGCTTGTCAGAGAGAAGATCAAGGGATGTAAAGTGCTTAACCACTTCGGCGTTGATTAAAGCTTCAAATTGGGGACCCTGTGGCACGTAGTGCACCAGGTCTCTGTTTTCGTCCCTTCAAAAAGTGTGGATGATCCTGCACGAAACCTTCACCACTATAATCAAATCTCATGTGCCGATGTCGGGCTGTCGGTTTCCTCGAAACTGATCTGCTTGGCCCTCATACGTCGAATTTCGACGGGAGAGTCGACTACTATATATGCATTATATGTGTGTGTGTGTGTGTGTTTGTGTGTGTATTTGAATGTGAGTGCGTGTATGCTTTAATTTGATTAAAAGTGTTTGAAAATGATAACATTTATAAACAGCTATCCAGACTATTTTATTTTAAAGAAATATTCTGAGAAGACAAGAAGTTATTGAAACTTATAACAGCAGGAAGACGGTGCTGTTGCAATAAGCCATCTGTCAGCCTCATGTCAGACGCATTCGAAATTCAGAATTTACCTAGTCTTGAAACTAGGCCACGGGCTGCAGAGACAAGAGATCCTTGCGCTGTAGATCGATGAACAGAAAAAAAAAGACACAGACACCGATCGATATGAAATTTACTAAACGATAAATTGATTTTAGTTTAAATCAATGCTATAATAAATTCAGACTTCCGATATGAATTACCATTGTTACAGAACGCGAAATCCAGAGCCAGAATGGTTAGCTATTGACATGAGTTCTTTTTTGGGCGTGGTATTCTGGCAGTGATGGATTGACTTTGTCTAGGTTTTGAATATATGTCCAAAACGAGGCGAATTCAAAAGCAGGCCGCAATAATTTTGAAGCATCACTACACTTCCCACAACCAAGTTGAGAGACCAACTATTACCACCCGTAGAACAATGCTGGGTGAACGTGCGACATGTGTTCCTCCCGCTGCCTCTTAGAATCCAAGCTGCCACGTTTGACCCTCTTCTAATAAAAAACGAATGAGAAAATGAAATAGTCCTGTTCAATGCATCTAATGCAAAAATATAAATTTTATTTAGATTTATTCTGAAATACTAAAAGTTTGAAGTCAGTTTGTAAGCAAGAATCCGCTAAGATTACGTATTTTTGTACATTTTTTGCTGACGATATTTAAAGCTACATGCTCTAAAAAGTATACACCTAATCGTTGGTAGTAGCAGTAGCAATGTTAATTTTCTAAAAGCACGGAAAAGGTCAACTTTCCCACTGCCCTTATCTAATTAAAAAAATAATGAGGCTCGATAGAGCCACTGGTAATGTGCTTAAAAATGGTTTCTTAATTTTCTTACATAGTAATTGTGACTTCGATCCCCGGGCCGCCCAGTCTTTACAGTGGAAATGGACAAGTACTAAATTTAAAAAAAATAGATGATATACCTAGACATGGATTGTAGGACGAAAAAAGATAACGCCGTAGATTAAATAAACCACACAGTTCGGAATTCCCTGATGAAGATCACATGGTTCAACGTCCGAAACGTTGTAATAGCAACAACAAATATAAGGACAATAGTCTGCATGTAGATAGTGTAAATAAGGACAAATTCTCATCCCAGAAATTCTCTAATAAATATTTTTGGTATATATGTCAGCACGAACGGGATGATATCTCACAATGCTGAGTATATGAGATTTGAAACAAAAACATCGCTGCACTTCTTGACATTACTCCTTGAATGACGTCCAAAAATTCACAGTCGCCCCCCTACAATTGGGGAGGTACTATCAGGTGTACGATTCCCTAGAACTGACCATAATTATAAGGACAGCATAAAATGGAAATATGCTTTAAAAACAGAATCAAGCAAGAGTTGCTACATTTGATAAGATACAAATCCCATCCAAGAAGAAAAATAAAACAAAATCTCATATTTTAGAGGTTTACCGTTAGAGTAGAATCCCTCTTATAAGGAGTGTCTCCTATCCGTAATCTCGCATATCCGGACATGATTTTGATGTGTATATTTGAACTATTTGGGTGATATGTAACTGATTTGAAATTTCTGTTTTTCAGGAAATCTGCTTTTACTTATTTTTATTTCACGCTAATGGCTTGTATTCGTTCAAAAGATTATGGAAATAAAAGAAAAGTAACAACATTGGAGATATCTTAAAAAATAATATTAAACAGACTAGTCGCTGGAGAAAGCTCATTGTAACTAATGGCTAAGTTCAACATTGTATGATATAAAATTTAAAGAAACAATTTTCCAGCGTTCACACGGTCACAATAAACAAAGAAATTAAAAAGAACATGATTGTGACGAAACCTCGAATGGATTGCAAATTTTAAGTCGGTGTTCCACGCGTATATTTAACCAAAGGACAAACAGTCCATTCTCCTATTTGTTTTTCAAATTTATCGGTTTCCTCAAGCGCTATGAATTGATTCTCCTTTAGCAGTGGAGAAAAATGTTTTTCAAACTTTTTTTTTTTTTTTTTTTTTCAGGGTAAACTTTTAGAATAGCTAAAACTCTGAGGCGAAATTTAAATCATAATGAAGAAAAATTAGTCATGAAATTTGAAAATAGGAAAATTATAAAGATGTCTCCCGAAAAAAAGAAACGCATTTCTTTTTCAGCACATTACGAATGCCTCTATCCTTTTTTAATAAATAATTTTTAAATTTAAAAGTACTTCATAAATTACTCTTTTTTTAAATTGTGGTGCATAAATGCTCTCGAGCGCACCCAAAACACACTGACATCGATGAAGTCTTTCTTACAATGAATGTAATAATACAGTAGAATCCTTGACAACCTGACTAAGAATGCTTTCCGGATATAAAGAATACAAAGTCCGGTTATGAGGGGTTATATTTAGATTAAAATAAAACGAACTGAAATTAGGTTTAACATTTATTTTCAATGTTTTATAGTAAACAAAATAAACTAATAGCGAGTGAAATATGACGGAATTGGTTTTAAAGAAAAAATTATGTAATGTCAATGAAAATTCATTAAGTTAAGTGTGTCACATATGCAAAACAAATAATGTAACGAGAATTTTTTTAATCGCTATTGCATTTATGATTCTTTCTCTTCTAATGTCTTTCTCAACTTTTTCCGCATTTCGTTTTTCTTTTGTTCTTGAATTTTTTTTAAAACGAAAGACAATTTTTTAACTCTGCGTGCGTTATTGCAATCGTCATATCCGAATGCTGGATTTCTTTCCATAAAACTGACAACCTCATTTTTCAATTTCAGCCCAGGTTTCATTAAAATCATGTTTTTTTTTTATTTTCTTGATCATTTAATATAGATAAACTGCGTAATGTGTGCTCTGTACTTGTGAGTATAATTCTGTTGTATTTCCTTAAGACTGAAACACATTCAATGGGTCTATTGGAAGCATTTCTAATCAATCCTAGGGTTTCAACGAGAATTTTTGATGTCCTCATGTGACACATATTTTCGATTTCCACTTCAAGATCCCTGTAATTTGATGGGTCTTTTGAAGATCTTCAGATACATTACAATCTGAAGGGACTGCTCTGTCAATAAGAAAGCACATCCTGTTTATTGTGGACTTTGATCAAGATGCCTGGGCGATTAGCTTTTTCTTGTTACAGGTCCCCTCTTTGTAACCGGGTCTATGGAATGTTCATACGGTTTCTTGGAGTTTCCTTCTCGTAAAAAGTTGCATATTTTCCAGTCTAGATATTACTCCAATCTATCATGCCGAGTTTTATATTCAGTGGCAGCTAACATTGTGCAACCTGTTACAAGATGATCAATTGTTTCTAGATATTTATCACTGATTCTGCATTTCGGGTTAAGACGTTTTTGCATGTCTATGCTGGTAATTTATAGTTAGCAAGCATTTGTCCTGTGCAGCAAGAATAAAACCTTCGCTATTAGCTTAACTGTGCACTAAGTAATCTCTGATGGGTCCGGGGTTTGTCTACATCTGCTTGTTTAGTACGGACAGAGTATTGACCATGAAGATGCTTATCGTGTCATCATTTCAGCAATTACTACATTGCATTTACTTTGGCTGCCTTTTTTAGGTTCTTTACCGCTAAAGTCGGTGTATCATGGTTTATTTGTAATTCTTCGCCCACGTAAAATTCCTTTTTGAATTTGCTGGATTCCTTTACTAGTGAATAAATTATATCCTATTTCTTTCCTCTTCTTTGACACAGATCATCATCTTGTATTTTGTAGTTTCTAGGTATCATTGAAAACCGCTTTTTGTGGTTTTGAAAGACAGTTCGGTTTGAACCAATCTTTCGGAAGTCATTTTCGGATCTGGCGATCAACAACAGCTTTGGGACGATGCATGAGCTGGCAAGGGAGAAGGTTTCTCGTTTTGGCATCTATTCGCAGAATCTCAGTCGTGTGACGATAAACTACATCTGGCAGAAATACCTTAGATCAGATTTGAGGTTTGAGGATCGTAGGACAACCTTTTAATTGCTGCTGTTCACAGATCTATTCTGAGCAGGGAGATAGCACCGGCAAGGATTAAAGATATGGGCAAATACAATGAATTTTTAGAGCAAAATGACTAGCAATACATTTTATTTTTGAGTTACCAACAACACATTTTATCTGTAGTTGAAGATACACAGTTGCGTTCAAAATATATTTAGTTGAAGCCATAAAATTGAATGCAAACTGTTTAGATTTAAGTATTAAATGACCCATAGAAGTGTTGATATGTCACGTTTAACTCTGCACTACGGAATTACTGATGGGTTCGGTGCTTGTCTACATCAACTTGTTTGGTACTGACAGAGTTTAGACCATGAAGATGTTTATCGTGCTATCGTTTCTACAATTACTACTACTTTTGCTTTCTTTTTTATGTTTTTTGCCGCTGCGATAAGTGTATTATAGATTATTTGCTTTACTTCACCCCATTGAAATCAGTTTTAATTGGCTTTATTACTTACTTCTTTTATGTTTTTGATATAAATCATCATTCAGTCTTCAGGTACCTTTGAAAGCCGATTGTTATGGTTTTGTAAGATAGTTGTAGTTGAACTAACCCTCTGTCTCCTTCGGATCTTGGCACATACAGACGATCAAAATCAGCCTTGGGATGATGCATGACGTAGCAAGTGAGAAGCTTTCTCGTTTTGATATCGATTCGGTTAATGTCAGTTAGGGTTCAATTAAGGATGTTGAGACAGTATTACACCAAAAGGACAGTGAAGGTGTTTATAGCTGATATTCAGTTCTGAATTCAACTCTATATTTAAGACGAAACGCATACACCTGTAGTAGTCTTTCCTTGCGTTCTCCTACATTTGGATCTGCTGTATTCCGTCTCCTTCACCGACTCCTAGACATTTATAAGCTTATTTTGGTTCCAGTTCCCTAATCTTTGTGACGCAATCTAGATCTAATGTGTGTGCTTCTGTAATTTTCCCTTACTTGAATTTTATTTTTTCACATTTATCTAATTTGAAATCCATACCGATCTCATCACTAAAATTAGTTTCCAGTATTGAGGATACCTTTCAACACATGTTTTTCTTTTTTCAAAGAGATTGATATCAACCATGTAGAATAGATTACTAAACACTTTCTTTTTTGGGTTTGTATACAAAGTTATTTCTGTTCTGTTCATGCTAAAGGGAGCGTAATTAAAGACAGAACAGAAAAGGCGACAGGGAGTCTCCTTAAAAGATTCCTCGCCGGATATTCAAAAAATTGGAAGTGACAATAACTTTGGTGTGATTTAGTTATAATCTGTTCTTTCACAATTCCATGCTATATTTAAGGAAATTTGCTATCACCGAAGAGACTAAATTTCCAAAGCCTTACGGATCCAAAAGTGCGGCACACTATCAAAGGCTTTACGGTAATGTATCGTAGCTGTGCTAGATTTCTATATTGTTTCCTGAAATTTTACAGAATCATTTTATTTATTAGTAGTTGATCTTGGCAACCATATGAACCTCTTCGACATCCATTTTGTTCCAGGGAAGGAATGTTGTTTCATAGAGAAAAGTGTAAGTACTGTTCGTTAGGACTGACGTGACCAATTTATATGTGCTGGACAGTCAAGTTATTGGTCTATAATTGTTTTGCATTACTGGTTTCATATGTCTTTGGTAGAAAACATGTGATCCATTCTGGAATTTCATTGGAGTAATTAATTAATATTGAGAATTTTATGGATTCATGATAGATGTTAAAGCCAAAAGTTGTGTATCATGTCATTTCCAGGGATTTCCATTTTTCGGATTTTATTAAAGCTTGCCTAACATTATTCTTGTGATGTTATATTTATATTTGTCCATTCTTGTACAGGTTTATCATTCGGTCTTTCTTGTTCTCATTTCATCCACTCTGCATTGGGATTATATTCCTTTCGATTGCTCCAAATATTCTCCCAAAACTTTTGCTCTTCTTCAATTGTTATTATTTTTTGACTTCTGTAACTGATTTTTCCTGTAAATCTCCTTGAGTTGTGTTTGGAATATTCTATTTTGTTGATAGAATCTACAGATCTTTGCATATGGTTTTGTTCTCTGTCCATTTAATTACATTTTCCGTCTAAGTATTTCTTTGATTATTGGAATTTCATTTACTGCTTTAATTTTATATTTCCTCTTGATCTTCTTGCTTTTCATTGTTGAAATATTTGCATTTCTTGAAATCTTTTCAATATCGATAACGAACAAGAGATTTCCTAAAAATTCTCGTTTTAATTTTGTCTTCCAAGTGTCCTCTTTTTATTATTATTATTATTATTATTATTATTATTATTATTATTATTATTATTATACGTAGAGTTTATAAAATTCATGTGGCATCTAAAAAAAAAATAGTTTTGTGGCTATACCGGAAATAATTAACCTTTTCAAAAAATCCTAAGCCACTCTATTTATTCTGAGCGATAAATGCAAATATTTTTCGCCCGCATGCGCAAGTGAATTTTTTTTCGTGCTTTTTTTTTATATAGTAGACAAGTGGATTTACTAATTACGATTCTACCTTTCCAGTAGGGCTTCATGCATGAAAACTAATGCTAGTGATGAAGTCATTCTCTTAGAGATTTTTTTTTAATTTCTATTTTCGAAATTAGATTTTATTTGTAAAAGAATCAGTACATAGACCCTTCCAATCGGTGTTCTGCCATAGAATAGCGTATCATTCGCAGTATTAAAAGCAGTTTTAGCATTGGAACTCTATTAAAAAACATTGGAATGTCTATGCTGATATTTTCCGCACGAGGATACTTCATTAAATTCAGAAGAGACATTTCTTCTGCATGGCCGTATCGTATATTTGAAATTAAAAAAAAGTTCTAAATTGAAATACATTAGAAAAATAAAAAAAGGAAAAAACTTTGGACGTTCAGCAGTAATTTAAACCGCTAAAACCTGGGAGAAATGCGAGTTGTTAAGCCAGGAAATCCAGAAATGATAACAACTCCCAGAATATTTTGCAGCATTGTCAGGTGCCAAGCTATATTATTTTGGTAAGATTTATATAAGAAACAGAGAAGCATTAAGTTCTCCAGGAGATTACATGTACAGCAGGCCCCACATAAGATTTCAAAGACCCAAGAAATGAAAGAATTTAAAATTAGCATAAATGACCATGAACAAATAATTTTTTTAATGAGGGTAAAACAGGAAGATATTTTTAGGGATTGTTCCAGGAAATTAAATAATAATTTCAAGAAATAAATATCAGCAAAATATTTGTTTATTGTAATATTGACTTTGGAGAGGGCTGGAATTACTCGATAGCATGATATGCAAACATTCTCTCGGTAAACTTCATGTGGTCCCCAAAAATTCACATTTAATTTAATAAAAGCATACTTCAACAAAATAAAACACAGGTCAACGCCTGCCTGTGTCATGCTTAAACACATACATGGCCTGATGAGTTCACTTTTATGTTTACATACACTCTATCCATGATACTGAACACTTTAACACATAAATATAACATACCTTAACACTATAAATTTATCATGTGTATATATATATATATATATATATATATATATATGTGTGTGTGTGTGTGTGTGTGTGTATTACATGGATAAAGCCCTTCGTAAAGTGTGGGCTGTACTTGTCAGAACAATTTTTTGTATCTCTTTGAGGTATGGACTTCCAAGAATCCCTTCAATTAATCTACTGAAGTCTTTTCCAACCAATCCTAGGGATTGTTGATGTTCCCATATGCCACATTTTTGAGATTTTGAGGTTCTTGTATTTTAACAGTTTTTTCAATATCTTCAAAGATACATTGCAGTCTGCAGGAACTGCCATATCAATAAGGATGTATATATATATATATATATATATATATATATATATATATATATATATATATATATATATATGTTATGGTCCGGTTCCTTGTACCACGGTGATAGTCAAAGGTAGAACCAATAAAGAAGAACTCGAACACGGATATGGAATAACACAGATATATTACATCAGGAATATATACAGAGAAGTTGAAAGTGTTAGTACGAACAATCAGGTTTAGTAGTAATTGTCTGAACGCGAACCTGTTTCAGACTGCCTCTGACTCGACTGACTGACTCGCTCCCTCGCTCTGACTGACAGACAGACAGACTCCGGACGACCTCACTGCACATTTCAGACCTCACTCCAGACTACAGACTGAACGGTATTTAGTCACCACCCACGAGGGCATCATGTGGCACAAGGCCGGTTTAACGTGGGATCTCCGAGACCGTGGGATCGGCCAAAAATATACCCTTTGAACCCGTATAAACGGGTTCAGGGTCGGTTTACCTCCCCGAACGAGACTCCGCCCTTCGGCGTAGCGTCGTTCGGGTTCCTCCCCACCCGAAGGCAGAGAGTTCAACTGATCCACCGGTCGTCCGACTTCACATAAACTCTCACTCTCTGCTTCCTCTTGAGAGGTGCAGTATTTATTACGTATGGAATAGTCCATTATGTTATTATGAGTAAAGTCCCATGACAATATATATAGATATATATTATAAATTAGCTGATTTAAAATATTGATTCTTCGCTACACAGTAATATATATATATATATATATATATATATATATATATATATATATATATAGATACCCGATGTGATGAGAACGAAAGTAATATATAAATTCCAAAGTGCCACCATTATTCCAAAAGAGGGCTCCATACCGAGAGTAGAGCGATAATTATTTATAATTGTATCACTCCGTTAACTTTTTTTAAGTATATTTTTCTTCTCAAACAAATGGAAAAAAGGAAGAGACGTTTCACATACGTCTTGCCTACAAGTAGGATTGTTCATAACCATTTTCGATTCTCATCCGTCGAAGTGTAGTTGAAATGCACTGAAACGAAGTTGCATCTTTGCAGTGAGTAAATTTTTTCTATATGATAAAATTATAATTATATATATATATATATATATATATATATATATATATATATATATATATATATATATATATATATGTGTGTGTGTGTGTGTGTGTATTTAGGCATCTTTTTTTCATTGATGCATTCTTCATTAAAATAATATAGACAAGTTTTGTCTATTTTATGTAAATTCTTTTCATACCGTCTGATATGCTTACTAACATTATCATTAACAGAAGAAAGAAAAATCACAATATTGATACATATTTTTTTAATGCTATCTAAGATTTCGGCTTACAAAAGAATTTTCAAAGATAACAATTACATTACAACATATTAAATAATACATGGACAAAACAATAATGATAGTCTATTTTTGTTTACATGGAAGACAAATTATTTTCACTAGCATTCTCCTCCTAGGTCTTCATTGGACTAAATTTTTGTTGATACAACTACCCATGCTCACGAACGATGGATGCTGAGAATTTTAGATTTTTTTTTTTATATTTAGTCGATTTTATTAGTTTATTTTTGGTGCAAAAATAATGTCGTTTTCTCACATATGTTACTATGTGAGAAAACGACATTATTTTCGGTGCAAAAATAATGTCGTTTTCTCACATATGTTACTATGTGAGAAAACGACATTTTTTTGCACCAATCTAATAATTAGAGTCTTCGTTCCATCACTTCTGGTGTAAAGGAAAAAGACGCAAAATGAAATTATCTGTTTGTAAAACAAAATTCTAAAATTTCCAGCATCCCTTGTTCATTCGCAAATTTAGTTCGTTTATCAATCTTACATATTTCAATTTTATTTAATAATATTTAATAATGCATCATAGAATTATGGTGTTTTTTGTTGTTTGATTTTTGTTGGTTAATCAGGTTTCACGTACATTCGACTTGTTAAACAAACGTTAATATCAATTATGGCGTATCAGATTTAAGGAAAGACGACGAAATTAACGGATTTCCAAGCCTAACTGAAGAACGGAATACTAATAATTATTCTACCAAATATAAATGGACGTCAAAATCATTATCTTACTTCACCAGCCTTTATTGAATCCATTATTAAAGAAACAAATATATGTATATCCAAAACAAACGGTGTGTACATATAAACGTTCTCAAATCAACATGCAACAAATCGCGAAATATCGAGCAAATATATATATACACGCACACACTCATACACACACACTTACGAATATACATTATCATCTAAATCCCACATAGATAATCTACAATTATTATACACTTACATAAATAAAGTATTTTTAAGACATTTTTATGTTTATACATTGTTTTTATAGATACACATATTTCAGTAAAAGCTCTGTTTATAATAAACAGTTTAATACATTTATCGGCCTGAATATCCGAGAAATCTTCACAGAAAATATTTGTCCTCCGACAGGATTCGAACCTGTATCCTATACTGAACCGTCGTTTAGCTTGATGTGTCTTTTCATAATGTGTGACGTAATTTGTTTACATTTGGATACGCTTTGAGCAGATATGAATGTACGTGAGAGATTCATGGGAGATGGAAGTTTAAAAACAGTAAATTTGACCTTGCTAACCGAACGCTATTAAAATTAATTGTCGGACTTTGTCCATTTCATAAATAAAGTAATATTTACGGTTTTTCAATTGAAATACAAAATAAAAATACCAGAATTTCTTTCTTCTTTTTCTTCATATTTCAGCCAACGCAAGGTGGGAATGACACTAATACCCAGGGTTGTAAGGGGAGTGAAAGTGAAAGAGAACACTGAGAATAGGAAGAATTGAGAAAAGGGAAAAAGATGAACGGTATGCAAGAAGTCAGAAGATAGTGACTGATGATGCATTTACATTTTTGAAGATTGTAGTTATCAGGGAAGTAAACGGAAGGGAGTGTAACACTTTGGAAGTGCGAGGAAAGAAACTGTTGGAGTAGAAGTGGCGGTTACATTTAGTTATTTCAACAGTAAAAGAATGGTACCTATATGTCAATCTAGTGGAACGCTTTAACTAATGTATTCGGCGTAGCAGTAAAAATAAAAGTAGTTACCATGAAAATATATGTAGAAAACAGATACTTTGGATTTTGCCAAGAATTACTATATCAACAGCAGGAGCACCACGCTAGATATAGAAACAGTATTCAATGCACAAGACGAATGGTAGAGTTTTAATTGTACAAGATTGATTCCGACGGGAAACATTTTCTGACACTACACAATAAGCCAACTTTCCTTGCAGTAGATGCAGTTATTGATTTGATGTGGACGCTCCACTTTTCCTTGGAAAAGTTGAGGCTAAGAAGGCGCAATGTGTTGCTCCATTGGAGTCTAGCGTCAGCCATGCTGATGGCTATACATTTAACGTTGCTTAACTTCATTGATCAGGTGTTTCAAAGTGATATGGCCGTAAGCCATCTTTGAAAATGGCTAATGAGTTTGGCGAAAACGCACGAGACAATAATAATTACTGAAACATTCTGAACTCCCTCGATAAATGTGTAATTAATTCAGAGTAGTTTACTTTGTTTCTGTGGCTCTCGTGGGGCGCAATAACTCATTTTCCCTCATCCGTCAAGCCAGATATTACTTCCTATTGCAACGGCCACCTGACTTAAGAGAATCTTTGACCTGTTATTTCCTCTGATAAATGTCATGGAGAATTCATAATGCAAATTCGATTATTTGAAAGTTATCTAATAATATTTAAAAAAAAAACTATATGCATTTGTATTTGTAAATTAGATAAACTAAGCAAAAAAAAACAAAAAATGAAATAAAACATTTGTCTATCTCATTCACTGAAACATTTTATTGAAATCAGAGAAAGTTCATTGAGTGATTTTTAGTAAGTTTTAAATGCTAAAATGAACACTATTATTTACTGCCGTTCTTTGTCTTCAGGTGGGATTTATCTAGGCAAATGTAACGATGTTATTTTGCAACGGGTATGAATAGAAGTGAAAATATCGTTACAATTTCAAAATGTTTGAAATTAAAGAACGCTTATTAAATATGTAAAATCCTTACGCCATTTTTTCTTCTGTTGCAAAATAAAATCCTTACAATTGCTTTGATAAAGTCTATCAGATGATGAAACGCGTCCGCTAAGATAAGTTTTCCTTTTGTCTATATACATATTGTTTCCTCAGAGATATTTTATTATTTACATCTTAATTTTTACAGACATATACACGCACATAAACACACACACAAACACACACACACAAGCACACACAGAAAGACACGCAAACAAACACACACAATGGATGCATACATACATGAATATCGCTGTGTATATATATTGAATGACATTGAGTGTTGGTGCTAATAAAATAAGACACGTTGTATAATAGCAAAGCTATAATTTATACTAATAATAAATACACATATTTTTACCCACAGGTAGCAAACGCAATCATCAGGTGATGATTGATTGTGTTTTAAATAAGAAGCTGATGATTGCTTTCTGCTACCGGTTAGGAAATATATAATATAATATGATTATTTAGTAATGAGTAAAAAGTCAAAGTAAACATTATAACATAGCTACAAATAACACATTCGGATCCACAATTATTTCAACTTAATAGAATAGATCGCTTGAAGATCGCGATGAATGACACAGACTTTCGCCGTTTGAGGTTGTCCTCTGTGTCCAATTTTTTTTTCATACGCTCTATCTCGGATACCGAACACTTTTACCCACAGCATACTTGAAAACTATATTTTTTATCGTATATAAATAATGAAAACAATGCCACAGAAAAATTTGCTGTGTTTATAACGCTTTCATGACCTTTCTATTGGCAGTTACTATTAGTCTAACTCCATTGCAAAAATAAGTATTTAAATACATCTCATCTCAGTTAAAAAAGTGTTATTTATTAGTAAATATTAACGACTGTTAAACAAATTACCTTAAATTGAAGCGTTAAAATTCAGTTTTCAAGCCTGAAAAATATTTCGAAAATTCGGGGTCGACTTATATGACGGGTATAAAATGCAAACCTTTATCACCAAGTTGTAAACAAGTGGTATAACACTCCTAAAAACTACTGTACATCACTTATGTATCTCCAGCACGCCGCTATAAAACTCTAAATCCCTCTAAAACATTTGGTGAATATATTAACACAGATTGGTGACGTCAATTGTTATTTGTTTATATCACTAATAAAATGGCGGGTTAGTTAAACTGTTTTGTACAATAACATATGATGCATAACAGTAATATACAAAAATCACCCAGTATGCTATGCAATCTACGGTATTAATATTTCATAGGAGTTGATGTTAACCATGATGTGTTTAACAGTAGTTGAAACTTATAAAGATAAAATATGCAGTAAGTACTAGTGTGTTGTAAGTTGTTTTCTATACAACGCATATAGAAAGATTTTACAGTTAGTGTTTCAATATGCAGTTAAGTGGTGTCAGATTATCTGGATTTGGCACAGGTTATCCTATACTGTAGCTTACCATCATTTATGCCTAAGTTTGGGCCCCTGATATGCCGTATATTTGGGGTTTAACCTATAGTGTAGGTATTGGTATATTTCAGATCTTCAGGTCGACTTGTACGCCAGATTAACATATACGCTGCCATTTATAGTATTTATTACTGTAAGAATCCTGATCCATTCACAAGCAGTTCTTCGATATTTGATCCTAAACAGAATCAGCTGGTAAAAATATGTCATTTTTTCCCATTTGATAGTAATACAGAGAGATTATTTAATAAGTTTCACTAGGCATGGTGGAAAATGGATAGCGGCTCGGTTTGAAGGATCGGTGAGCCGAGTTCGAATCACAGCTGAATTCATTACATTCACTTACATGCTAATACCCTTGGGAAAGTTATGAATCCTCTTCTTCTTTCCCACATCTATAGGTAAATAGCAGGACAGATTTCTATAGACTTGGATGAAACTGAGGAACATATGGTGCCTGCAGGATGCTTAAGTCACTTGGGTGAACCATAATTTGTCGAGACTTCGATCCGGTGTTTTGCAGCTCGAGCTAGGGCTAAAATATTGGAAGACAACCAGATGGGGGAGGAAATGAAAATACTGACTTCTTTCTAGCTTCGACAGGTTGTAGAACTAAAATGGAAATTTATGTTCTGGTAAACCCGCTAACAATTTGTAGAATTTGAATTTTATCGAAATTTCAAAAATTATAAAAAATGTTTACAACAAAAAGAGGCTTCTAATAGAGAAACGGATAACATTTCTGTTCATTAAACAGAAACAGGATGAAACAATTATGCGATATCATCACAGAATAAGAGATTATGCAAATTTGAGAAACTTGGAATTCAAGATTTGACGATTGAGAAGGATTCAAATACATTTGATTGAAGGTACAGCTGATAGAATTCATAAATATAAGATACTGATATAATTACAATCTAACTGCATGTGTAGAACTTATACAAGAGCTGAAATTCTACTAAGGACACTATTGAAACGTACAGTATAAAATAAAGAACATAAGACATGCAAATACTGTAAGAGCATGGTATCGACAAAAAAAAGTACACTGATTTTGGAAAAAAAAACTTGCTATAACTGCGGAAAAATCATTGTGTGTGTAATGTTAAAAAGAAAATAGTATAGAACAGCGTAAATAGGAAAAGAATCCGAACATATTTTGTGATTAGCGCCTATTTTAACGATATATAAAGTAAGAAAAATAAGAGAACTGATGGGTTTTTTTCAATACAAAACCTAAAGAAAATAATTCTCTTGAAAAATTGAATTATTAGGTTGGTGCAAAAATAATGACGTAATAATGTCGTTTTTTGACGTTAAAAATACGTCAAAAAACGACATTATTACGTCATTACTTTTGCACCAACCTAATAAATGGCATGACTTTTCTAATGCAAGGGGATAGGGAGAGAGAAGTTATTTCACGGTTGAAATAGATAAACCGAAATTTAAAATGGCATCTGAAATTTAAAAAAATTTATTGATCTTTTGGATAATTCAGTGGAACTTTTGAAATCTGTAACCGATTTGAAATTATTCCCATTGCAGTAGTGTAATGTTGTGAGGGACGCAGGTAGCCTAAACACGCATACACGCATATATTAAGGTTAATTTCCACCTAGCAACAGAAGAGGTCACGTGGAAGTCTTATGACATTTTGGGAAAGCAAGTCAAGAGGTTGGCTGACCCAATTACCTGTAGCAACAAATGTCTAGACAGAAGCTAAACAGGGGACTGATGTAAGCTGGAATTCGCGCCAAAAACTGAAGACGCGTGAGAGTTAGAAATTTACTTGGGAGTCAGTTGCTGTCTTGTCTTTGAAGGAGCAAGACTCGAAATCGAAGTGCTGATAATTTATGAACGGAAAGATAAGACTCATTCGATAATGATGGAATTTGCCCGATTCAACCCAGGCAACTCCAGACAAGAAATATAATAACAAGTATTTCTGTTCGATAACCCCAAATTGAAGACGCAGAGAAATTTGTACGCTGAGAATACAGCCTGTGTTTTAAGAAAAGAGAAAACCAGAGAGGAAGAAAGTATATATCTCTGTTACAAGCTGAACTGTGTAAAGAAAAAGAAAAAAAGGAAAACCAGAGAGGAAGAAAGTATATACCTCTGTTACAAGTTGAATTTTGTAAAGAAGAAGAAAGAAAGAAAAAGGAAAACCAGAGAGGAAGAAAGTGTATATCTCTGTTACAGTCGGACAGTGTGTGAAATAGTATTTGTGTCAAGAAAAGAAAGGACAATGATAAAAAAAGAGAACTGAATATAAAGATAAGTAATCATATATTTTGGACCCGTATTAGAAAGATACACATACATCCATAAATATTATGTTCTTACAAACACCTTTCCACATGTCAAAATAATAATTATAACTCCTATCCCATCACTTTGTTTATGCGTTGATTTCTGCAATCGTAGTTATTCATACTTATATATTTTTTGTCCGTTCGGGTTCAGTCGAATCCATTTGGAGTTAGGCGAATTTTGATATCCCAACCTAAGTCTTGAGATCTGGTCGTCGGTTGTTTTTACACATGCTTATATTTTCTTATATTTTAATAATTTGTATATCTGTACATATTAAAGTTTTTGTTCAAAATTCGCTAAGCCTTATTGTTCATCCTTGAATTGTGGATCAGTATTCGTGTTGAAACCGAAGCGAACCTGGGAAAAGATTACTGTTCGATTATCCTAATCGAACAGTGTTCTTAAAATATTTTTGTTTACCAATTGTCCATTGTCACGATCTGAGAGAGATAGCCTGTATCTCTCCACAGGTGTGAGAATGTATATATCTTCTGGTCGGCGTATGATCGCCTTATAAACCCATTCGTCGACTAGGGCATATGACAATGTAAAAAAATTATGGACGACTAGGTAGAGATTATCTAAAGGTGAATACGTCGAAAATTAATCAGTAGCGTAAAATCAGAAAAAAGAAAAATGGTAGTGGTAAAGAGGTATAAAATGAGCATAGTATTAAATGAAAATAGTACCAGTCTTATTTTGTATCTCGTAAATTACCTATTCACCTTCTACGTTTGGTAATGCTAAGTTAAAGAAAATGGAGGAGAATGGAATTTTGGAGCACGTTCCTCCAGGTAAATGGGCCTATCCCATTGTAATTTTACGAAAAGCAGACATATATTTAAGATTAGGGGGTGATTTTAAAATAGACGTAAATTATAAGATATGTTGAAACTACTAGTCACAAATTATCGGGCATGAAATGTTTTTCAAAAATTGATTTAAATTCGACTTACAATCAAATACAGATTGATGATAAATTTATGGAAATTACCACAATAAACACTCCTATAGGATTATTAAGATGAACGAGAATACCTTTTGGAGTGAAAGGTGTTAACTGACGAAATAAGTAATATGATTATTTATCAACATGATATTCTCCTTGACTAAAAACGAATTAATACAAAAACAGAACATCTGGTAAAGAAGTATAAAAAATGCAGGGATGACAATAAACAGACAAATCACATCATATTTTGGTACCAAATTTCAACAGATGGAATTGAACCAGATCAACTTTAATTAAGAATATTTCAGAAATATCTATTTCTACTACTAAAAAAAAGGATTAGAATCTTTTTAGGATTGGTTAATTTTGAAAACAGACACGAAAATACGACGGCTTAATAGAACAATTTGCTGAACTGCGTAAAAAAAAATAGTCAGTACAAATTGACTAAAAGGAAAAACTTACCGTTCATGGATTTAAAAGAGATACTCACTGGAAAACACATTGTAAAAATATTTGATTCAAGAAAGGAGATTATGTTAATTACGGGTGCGTATGAGCGAGCTGTGGCAGCAATTTTATCGCAATATGGCCATCCAATAATGTGCATTTCAAGAAGATTGGCAGCAGCAGAAATAAATTATTTAAATATTAAATAGGTACTAGCCACTGACAGACAGAGCTCGCCAATTTTTATTATGTATGAAGTTCCTATTAAAGTCAAACCATAAACCTCTAGAAATTTTGAACCATAGAAAAGACCTACCAAAAGTTCCTTCTGCCAGAATTGTTAGGCGGACAATAAAAGTAATGGCTCGCGCGTTTGACGTTAAGTACGTAAAAAAAAAAATACCATATGTCGATGCTGTCAAAGTTACAATTTAATAAAGATGAAAAAGAAAAAAAATATCAAAATTCCAGATGAAGAAATATATTGAATTGGAACTGTTATATTATCTCGACAAAGACTAGTATCGAAATCTCTACAGAATCCGATATTAAGAAAGATTGCGGAGATAACATTACGAAACAGGTGGACTGTTCCAAACCGAAAGATCGTATATAGAAATAAGGCATAAATTAAGGATAGGAATCTGTGTTATATGCAATGGCGATGTAGTAGTACCACAAGAAACAGTAAGAAAAGGTATTTTTAAAAAGTGTACATGATAATGTGCATCGTGGGAAAATGCATACACAGGAAAGATTAAAATTGGAGATATAGTGGCTAGAGTATTATCCTGATATAGAAAGATATGTGCACAAAGGCCAAAAATGTGCAGAAATAAAGAATTTTCGACAAAGGAAAATACACTCATAGCCTAAAGAAACGGAACCATGGCGTGTGTTGTACACATTAATGGTATGGCACATTTTTTAGTAGACACTTCTCTGGAGTGTCTGAAGTCGTTAATGTTAAAGATAGGAAACCAAATACAAAGTGTGGTACTAGAAATAGGGTCCCTAAAGTAATAGTAATAGACAAGCCACAAGAATTTTGTGATGTAGATCTTTGTAATTAGTTGAGTCGGATTGGCTGCTTCCATTACAAAACACCACCGTATCATCCAGAATCTAATGGAATTGCAGAAAGAGTGGAATTGCAGAAAGAGTAAGATGGGATTAAAAGTATTTTCCTCAAGTAGAGGTATTATAGACAATTACTTACCAAGTTTGTCACTATAAGTCAGTTCTTCATGCAGGCATATTGCAAAGCCCATATGCGTTAATCGGAAGAGAAGATTTCCATTAACAATGTCTTACTTGACAAATGAAATGATGTGATATAAAACAAGATATAAAGTACTACGGTAGCTAATTCGATCCTGCAAACGAGACATAATACACTCATTATATCACAAAAAGGGAAAAAAGCCTAATGGTCCATTCTGTCCAATCAATACTCAAAATTAAAGAGGAACACGCTGTGATGGAAGAAGATCTTGATAGAGAAGAAATGATGAGTTCTTCAGATCAGGATAATGCAATAGAAGACGATGATGGCTGGAGTGATTCAGAATAAAATGAAAGAAGAGCAAGATATCCATTAAAAAGAACAGGGCATGAACCTCAAGGGGGAGAGGCGGTTGTAGAAGTTCGAGAACAACCAAAGTCATTAATCTTCTTCGGTTACTTGAGGTGTAGTAATTAGGTAAATAGGATTATACGTATTGCATATGTTGATTGGAAATAAAAGTGTATAGTAAAGAAAGCGAGAGGGGAAGTGGACTACTGATCACGTGTCGTAGAACAGCACAATACAACACATTACTTTTCCCGCGCTTCTCGTTTGTGAAACCCTCCTTTTGGCTTCTTTTCTTCCAGTCAACTACGCTCCTCAAAAATTTAAGTGCAATCTCAGTTACCAAATTTTGTCTCCTTAGATCCTGTTCTTTTCTTGTCGACTGTATTTCTTTCAGTCTCAGTAACACTTTGCATTATCGTGGCTTTTATTGCATTGCTTGGTTCAAAGAAAAAAGACATAATGCTATTTTCAGGAAGTTACTGTAAATATTACAAGAATCAACCCTTAGTTTGAATAATTGCGACAATGCATATGTTTGAAATTTTCTTCAGGTATGAGAGGCCATTATCTGTGATCGAGCTCACACAACTATTCAACGTTGCGTGAATTTTTCTGATGAACTCATCTCTATAGATCCGTCACATTGACATCTTTATTTCAGAAAATCAGTTGGGTTGCACGCTATAAGTGTCATGAGGCCCGTCCACATCTGGTATCAAATGGTCCTTCAGCAACCGGATGTATTTTGGGCTACCAAGCTCCTATCAATTTTAATTGGATATCTAGAATGGAGCCATTTTGTATCCGCACCGCATCAGGCTCTTAACGTTCTTGGCCTTCATGACCAAGCGATGGAAAAATAAAGGGAGTGGTGTATATTTAAGTAAAAATAATTGATATTTTGAAAGAAGGAAAACAAGGTCTTGGTAATGGATAGTTTGGCGTTATTCTCAAACCTTTTTTTTACATACAAATCCCTGGATACACCATGTAACAATTAGATAAGGGAATAACTTCAGATAGTGCCAATGTGTCTTATCGTATATAAATAGTGTGTATATATATATATATATATATATATATATATATATATATATATATATATATGCGTATATCCAAGTTTAGGATTGTTGTATACGGAATAAATAAATAATAGAGATTAAATTCTGAAATGGGTAATTTTTAATTTCAAATTATATCGTATAATTTAATTCTTATTAGAATAAATTCTATTTTAGTCTAACCCCAACATTAAGGCATTGAATAGTTATTATAACCTTAGTTCGCTGTGAAGTTTTTGGGAATCTCGTATACTTGTATTTTGATTGGTCATTCCAGCTTATGTAACAGCGTTTCCACTTGAGAGTGTTGGTTAATTGATTTGAACCTTTTAAAACCCTTTATTCTAGATTCAACATCATCACTTTATAGGACACCAGAGGCGTTGAAACAAAATGGCTATTTTTGTAGTGATTTAATAACATATTTATGTTATAATTTTCGAATAAATAATTATATATATATATATATATATATATATATATATATATATATATATATATATATATATATATATATGCATATATATATATATAGATATATATATCATATATATTATATTATATAATATATTATATAATATATATAATATATAATATATATTATATAATATACTATATAATATATTATATAATATATATTATATAATATATATTATATGTAATATATATTATATAATATATAATATATTATAGGTTATATATATAATATATTATATAATATATATTATATATAATATATATTATATATATATATATATATATATATATATATATATATATATATATATATATATATATATATATATTCGTCGTCCGCATCTGCTCACATAGAGATCATCATAATCTATCCTTAATCCCTTTCTTCCCTAAGTTAAAAGATTGGCAGGAAGCATATGAAAATAAATTGTAAATAAGTTAGAAAGTCTTGTGCCATGATGTCTTTTGTAGACGTTTAACTATTTGTTACTATTGTATTTTTTTCTTTTTCTTCTGTTGTTTTCTCTATAATGTCTTCAATTACCATTCGTTCTTTGTCGTTATTTTCTACTTTCCATTGCTATTTAATTATCAAACCTTTTATTTAGCCCCTCCCACCAAATTGTTTAATTTAAAATATGCTTACCCACTGTTATTTATGATGAAAAATTAACTTCTACAATCCTGATTTTTTAGTAATTATTAGTCATCAAAACCTAAGTCATTACTTCATATGAATTCTGTCGCAAAGTTTTTACAAGCTATTAGAATAGGTAGGCTTACTTATCAGTCCGCATAATTTCCATGTCTATTGAACAGGAGTAGAGGTTCATCCCTTGTTTCCTGTTCAGGCTTTGGTTTATCAGTTTTCTTTCATACTTTCTCTCACAACGGCCACAAAGATTTAATTATCTTAACTTTTTGGTGATCAGACTAAGAAGTGGCTTTCCATTATGATGATACCATTTTAAAATTATATAAAATTTAAAAATGAAAAATACGTAAATATTTTGGTTGTCAAGTATTACATTATCTAAGTAATTAGAGGAGTGCTAAAAATAGACGGTTATAAATAGGTAATTTTTGTAATGTAAGCCAATAATAAAAAAACATAATTGAATATTTGTCTCTTAAAATTTGATTTTTTCAATGATTATTTTGAAGGTCTTAAAAGGAAATTTCTGTTATTTTGTTAAAAAAAATAAACTATTTAAATAGATACATAAATTTACATTTATTAAGAAATATCGAAATATAAAAGTTGTCTGCATTTACTAAACGTGGAAGGTAAAGTCTTTACAATGCCGATGAATTAAAGAATATTATAGGTATTTGGAATAACATTAATAAAAATTTAATTTCTAAGTTAATTATGTGAAGACCAAAAAAATACAATCAGGCAAACCACTCAACAAAAAACATCGAAATATAAAAGATGTATGCATTTACTATGGAAAGATTGTAAACAGAATTTTCAGGTTAAAGTATTAATGATTATGATATGTTTGGAATTGAAGCGGTAATTTCACAGTACCACTAATTATATGACGGACAGAAGAATGCGATTCGGCAAACCACTCTAAGTAAATTTTTCATAAACAGCAGATGAATAAACATTAATTCATAGCATTTTTAGTGCATCTCCTTATATGTTCCTATATTTTAATTAGAAAGAACGCAAATTAGATATCAATTGTGAATGAGACTAAAATTTTAGGTAGAAATTACGTCATTTTCTACACGTTCTAATATTCGATTAATGCGTTTTCAATTTGGTTTGTTATGCAGCATATCAACCTCAGTGAGTTATTTAATGCCGACAACATTTTTATTGCTGGTAGTATTTTTATCTATCTATCTATCTATCTATCTATCTATCTATCTATCTATCTCAGTATATATTGGTTCAGTTTGTGTTGTTTTACGGCATATTAACCTCAGTGAGTTACACATTTTTTATTGCTGGTATTTTTTTTTTCCAAAAATTTACTGCTGGAAACATTTTTTCCAAAATAATATTACTGGTATTAAAACATGTTTTTATACTTTCCTAGCGTTTTGACCCCTTTTGGGTGGTTAACTATTTCCTATAGCTGAGACCCTGAGAGGTGCTACCAACCCGGGACAAGGTGGACCTAGAAACACCAGCAATTTAAAGGTGGTTCCATGCTCCTTAAAAGCTCCTGATCAAAGACCTTGCTGTCGGATGTACTTTATCGTCTTACCCAGGACGCAGATGTAGTTTATTGTCTTACCCAGGACGCTGGATGTAGTTTATTGTTTTACCCAGGACGCGGATTTAGTTTATCCTCTTAACCAGTACGCGGATGTAGTTTATCGTCATACCCAAAACCAAAAATATTTTCCGTGATTTGTTATTACGACTTTCGGTTATTGAGTGAAGGAAAAAGACAGTGAATATGGAAGTCATCAGAAACTGTGGTCAGAGCGTCAAAGATGTCGCCAGCAGCATGGAAGTGTCGCCATATGCGGTGAGAAAGACTCTGAAAAAGCTAGGCTGTTAAAGAAGACTTTCAAGAAAGAAGCACTTGATTTCAAAGTTTAATAGAACAGGCGTATGAGAATTCGAGAGGAAAGATTATGAATTTTGGCAGGTCTGTAATTTGGTCAGATGAAAATAAATTCTGCCAAGGTTTATGTTTGGAGAAATCAAAATGTGATTTGGAACACTAAATGCCTGCAGCCTACCGTGAAACATGGAGGCATTGGAGTAATGGTGTAGGGCACTGTCTTGTTTGGAGTGAAATCTGAGTTGATTCTTGTTGAAGAGTGGTTGAATGATTCAAAATACTGTCCAATATTAGAGAAATGACTACTCTCACAACTTGAAACCAATCAGATTGACAAAAATGTCTACGTTTTTCAAGATGGAGCGCCATGTCATACAAGCAAAGTAGGAAAGGCCTGGAAGGAATTGCAAGGAATCAAGTCACTGCCAAGGAAAGTCCAAAGTTCTGACATGAATCCAATAGAGCACGTTTGGGAGCACCTTGACCGAACACTTCGAAAGCGTGCAACAAAAATCACGTCAGTAGCAACTCTTAAAGAAACATTAAAGGAGTAACAAAATATGGCTCAGACGATTGTTGATAACTTTATCAAATCCATGAAAAATCGAATACAAGCACGGAAACAAGCAATTGAAGGACCTACTCTATACTAGCCCCAAATATTGTTTATTTATGTTGAATAGGGATTACGTAATTAAATTTTGAAATTAGATGTAATTTATTCTCTAACTAAAAATATGCAGGGAACATATAGATGGTACGTCTGCTCATCAGTGTTTGAACTATTGAAACACGTCCAAAGAATCAAAGACAAGATGAAGGTACTGGAAATTCAAATAAAGTTAAAAACTATCCAACTATCATTGCTACACATGGCTGGTAGACTAAGAAATATTATCCACATTTACAATTACTGGAACTAGCGATCGCCACAGAAAGTCAGACATTGAGAATAAAACTAATAATCTGTTGTAGAGTACGAAAGGTTTTTCTTCCTCCGTATGAATCCGAATCCCTCGTCGCCAAGTTGTTATGTAGTGGTTTCACATTGGAGGCTGGTATTTGTACTAAGTCGGTCCTAAAATAGGTTTGACGTACAAGACTTTGGGAACTTGATATAATAGGTAATGACGCAGTAATCTAGTTGTGGTGGCTGATACTTTAATATCCGACTAACGGTCGTCCGACATCGACTGATTGACCAACTCACTGAGCGACTGCTACTACTACTCGTACTTATTATAGGTGGGAGAGTCTATTAACTATAGAATAGGTGTGTTCCACGATAACATAATCTCAAAGATTATCGTAGAAAAACATAAGATAGAAAGATAAAAGATTACATCCCATCGATAATTTTAGATACCAACAAACAAAGAGCCTAAATAAATAAGAATTTTGATAAAACTAACCTCACAAAGAGCTGCTTGAACTGCTACGTAATTATAACATATTTGGGAAGAATATTAGAATAATCCAGAACCTATGCTGGCAGCAAACCGCCTGCATATGAATATGAGATGAATTCAGTAACTATTAAAAAACAAAAAGGGGTGTAAGACAAAGATGTGTCGCCTCACTGAACTTATTTAACGTATACAGTGAGGTGATTCTGTGAGAAGTAGAAGTCCTATCAGGATTCATTACTGGCAGCAACAATCTTACCTACATTAGGTATGCAGATGACACAGTGTTGAGAGCAGACAGAAAAGAAACTACAAGAACAAGACTGCAATCAATAAAAGCGAGAAAGTATTAAGCATCAATTGCAAGAAGGCAAACTGCATGGTTGCTAGCAAAATTGACAGCTCAACATGCAAATTACAAATTGGGGATACCAAGATCAAACAAGTACAACAATTTAAATATCTTGGAAGAGTTTTTACAGAGGAGGGAAAGTGCGAAACTGAAATCCGAAGGTTCACTGAGATTGTGAAATATGAATTTCAAAAGCTAAGATAATTATTAAAAAGAGGAAAATTATGTTAGGAAAGAGTACTTAACACTTCTTTAATACCAGTCAACGCCTTAATACTTTAGGGGTAGCGAGTAATTTAAATAGAAATGATATATATATATATTGCTATTAACTTTTAGACGAGTAAGATAACATATGCAGAAAGGAAAGAATAAGAAATGTTACTGAAGTTATTGAAGAAACATCGAAGCCTTAGTTGCAAGAAGACAGAATGCATGGTTATTAGAAAAAAGGACAGCTCAACATGCAAATTACAAATTTGGGATACCAAGATCAAGCAAGTACAACAATTTAAATGCCTGGGAAGAATTTTAACAGAGGACAGAATGTGCGACACTGAAATGTGCCTCCTAAAATCTAATCCAAATCTTAAGAATTAGCAAAAAATTGTTAGAAACAAAGAAAAAGAGTATTGAACTGTCACGTCATATCAGTTCTTCTATATGACAGTGAAAACTGGACAATCTCATCACAGATGATGAAGAGACTTCAAACTACAGAACGTGTTTCTACAGAATAATGTTGAGAATACCATGGGCCCAAAATAGGAGCAACAACGAAGTTTTAGAGAAAATAAAAGCAAAACTGATACTCAACATCAGGAAGATACTGTTGAAATTACTCGGGCAAATATTGAGAAAAGAGGGCTTCGTAAATTAGACAATTAGAGAATGGACAGAAGAAAAAAGTGCATAACCAACCTAGCAAGTGTGTAAAAGGATAGCGGAATAGGGTTTAGGAGATATAACGTTTATCAAGAACGACAAAGGACAGGGAAATGTGGAGAGCCATGATCGCCAACGTCCTGAAGAGACAAGGATCATAGGAAGAAGAATAGCACTCATTGATGAGTATAAATGTAGGAGGAATAATCAATAGTAATCTTCATTTGTTTTGTTACTCACCTCTTTAAGAGAACTATTTCTGTTTACTGGGACTATAAAAGGAAACTATACGAGAACCTTGTATCCTCAGTTGAATATAGCTTTCTTAAAGCCTACACCTGCGTACTTTTGTCATTACAATCATGTTTCTAAAATTGACTTTGATCGACTAGTGGGGATTTTCAACGAGCAAAAAGAAATGTAGCACGTTAAACACGAGAAAGCAGTTAAGTCAGAAGGATGCAACATTTTGTGAGCTATTTCAATACACACAGATAAGAAACCAGGACACAAGAGAAAAAGAAGAATTAATAAGTGATCCATCGTGTTCTTTTGATAGAAAGATAGAAGAAAAAAGAGACGAGAAAATAACCAATCAGGAACCAATAATCGTTGAACACGCAATGTTTGGAAATTGAAAATGGTCACAATGAAACTAATTTTGAGTTGCGCAGCCGGTACTACGATTGACTGAATGAAGACACAAATGAAGAAAATTGGAAGTGATTGCTCCGTTGAAATTTTGCAGAAAGTAAGCCTCTCAGGTACAGCACAATTAATCCCGGAAGAGCTGAAAGATGAATGATACGTAAGGCTTCTGTTTGTTGACTAATGATGAATTAATTTCCAGATTTTATATCGTGGTTGTAATTGGTTGAGTATACATCGCGTTTGTGGGCTATTGTTATGGTCAAATATTCTCGTACCACAGTTATGGTCCAAGGTTAGAACCAATGAAGAACAACACGAACACAAGAGTAGAATAAAAAAGGTATATTAAAACAGAAATATCATAAAAGAAGTTGTTAGTAATGATTGTCCGTCTAGTTTAGAGTGAACAAATATTGTCTAGACTCGTTACACCTTTCATTGAATTTAATACCCCACCGACGAGAAATATATGTGGCACGAGGCCAAGATTAAAGTGGGTTTCTCGAGCCCGTAGGCTCGGCCAAAAATGTACCATTTGAAGCCGGGTTCAGGGCCTGTCTAACTCCCGGGACGAAACCTTGACATTCGTCAAAGCTTCGTCCGCGTTCCTCTCTGACAAAGCAGAGAATTCAATTCTCATGACCTGGTACTCGTTAAACCATTCATTGTATTTAATACCCCACACACGAGGAATATATGTGTCATGAGGCCGAGATTAAAGTGGTTTTCTCCAAGCCAAAAATATGCGCTTTGAACCCGCCCAGACGGGTTCAGGGCCTTTCTACCTCCCCGGATGAAACCTTGCCCTCCGTCAAAACTTCGTACTTGTTCCTTTCTGCCAAAGCAAAGGACTCAACAATCATGACCTAGTGCTCCTTACCCCATTCATTGTATTTAATATCCCTCCCACGAGGAATATATGTGGCACGAGGCCGAGATTAAAGTGGGTTTCTCCGATACCCTTTGAACCAGCCTAGACTGGTTCAGGGCCTGTCTACCTCTCCGGACGAATCCTTGCCCTTCGGCAAAGCTTCGTCCGGGTTCCTCTCTGCCAAAGCAGAGAGTTCAACAGTCGTGACCTGGTCCTCGTAACGCCATTCATTCATTATACCTCTCGATTGGCGCAGTATTTACAGTGTCAGGAAGAGTCCATTGTCGTTATAGGTAAGTTCGCATAACAGTTATTTTATGCTGAAATCTAAATTTTTTGTACGCAGCTTTATGGTTTCAACTACATATATTTTGGTCATTATTTTATACTTTCATTGTCGACGTATGTTTTTTTTTTTTGTTTTTTACTATATATTTTGTAGCTTATAACATGTATTTTCCAGAAATGTTGTTTTAAGAGAAACATTTTATAGATTTCATCCAAAAACAGTAATGGCTACTCGTTCAAATTTCGCCTTATAGGAAAACTGATAATATTAGCATTACCATTTTGCCTTGTTTTGAGTGAACTAAATTTTAAAATTATTATTGTTATTATTATTATTATTATTATTATTATTATTATTATTATTATTTGTATATGTTATGTTTCCTGCTTTATATCCTGTAGAACTTAGGCCCGATAGGAGAATTTTCATTTAAATGATAGCTCTTTTCTTATTATATGGGATGTTACTGGTAGGGCGATTTCCTGGGCAACCTGTATTTTGATGTTACCTGGAACCCTTGGCAAAATTATGCATTCCTTTTTTCAAGATCCGATTCCTGTTTGTACAGTTTCAGTATTCATTCGCCACATCCTGTTAATCTCGATCTCCAGGTCCTTTTATCTGGACAATTTCCCGATATTTTTTAATATATTGCAGGTAATTGCATTACTAAAATGTATTGTTGGTAATTTTTAATATAAAGTGGATAATTTTACTACTAATATGTATTGTTTTTTCATTTTTTATTAAAATGTATTGCTGGTAGGTAAGTCTACTATAAAAATCTATTTTTATACTGTTTAGTTTTTATATTTTTGAGTCATTTTGCTATCAAAATGTTTTGTTTGTAATTCTATTATAAAAAAAAACTATTTGTGGATTTTTTAATAAAATGTATTGCTGGTATTTAAAATATACTGCTAGTAAATTTATACATTCCTGGTGATTTAATTTTTTCTTTGGAAATTCACTATTTGAACAAAACTAGGACCCTAACAAGTGCTACCACTCCGTCAGGCTGGAACGACAGCATTTAAGAGGTGGTTCCACGCTCCTCAAAATTTCTAATCTACTCATCAGAGGTATTTCTGACAGATATAGAATATCGTAATATCCAGGAACAAAATACTGCAGTAATAATAATAATAATAATAATAATAATAATAATAATAATAATAATAATACTCTTCACTATACCGAAAAAAAGTATTGAGGGACTGTCAAACTACAGAACACTAAGGTAAATGTATCCTCAGAGTCAGTGTTGGCTCATATGTACACGTAAGAGCACCCCAAATAAAAAAACGATCTCTTGTCATAATTGGCAACTGTGGGGGCAGCAAATAAGGGGAAGAAAATATCTATACCACACGGATGACCACTACGAGCTTCAGAGGCTGATGTTGTCAGAAGAAACTGACTCATTATTAGTTAAGAAACACTATTGAAATCAGAAACAGAAGAATATGTTCAAAATATTATCGCCCTCTCTACCTCCCTTTTATTTATATATTTACGTATTTCTTCATTATTATGCATGATTTCTTCTCACTAAAAACGGGCAGTTTCTCTGATATTATCTTTTTTTTTCGTCTTTCCCATAAGCAAAATGTACTTAGCTATTAGGAAATGGCTGGCGTTTAGCTAACGCATAACCACAATCATTCAAAAAAGAGCGCGCTGTAAGAAAAAACAAAAGACACAATGTTCCGACAGTAGATCTGTATTATTCATCTTATTTTTTCAATTGCCTATAAGTATGGAAATATAAAAAGAAATTCACAAAAATTACAAGTCATTGTACAAACGCTGCTTGTCTTGAGAAAAATGGTTCTACTGGTAATCAACGTCTCAAAATGTTTGAAATGCAACCAGACAAGTAGCGACGTTTGTAAAAAAACAAATGTAATTTTTGTCATTTTAAAAAATATTTTTATACTTGTAGGAATTTTTAAATATTAACTTGAGCATAGTTTAACCCTGTATCGTTTATTCTTTTCGCACACTTCTCTAACTGTTGAAGAATATTGTTTTGTTGATTTCCATCTATGGGTTATTTAACACGGAAATCTAAGTATTTTGTACTTGAATTTAAGCTTTTTATTACGAATATTATGTCCACAATTTTATATGTTCTCAGTAAAGATATGTTTTATAAATATATTTGTGGTGGTGGGGTATTGTGTAAAATAAGCAATTTAAAATAAGACGTTTTATATCGGAGAGCGAATTAACTTTCGACGTTCTTATGGGTGGATGATTATTGGGTGAAGAAACAATTGAAAATAAGAAGTTTTAGATTTGAAGCTAATTAACTTTCGGCGTTTTTCGTGGGTAAGGATTATTAGGTGAAATAAACAATTTAAATTAAGACGTTTTCGATCGAGAGTGAATTAACATTCGAAGCTTTTGTAAATGGAAGATTTTGCGTGAAAAAACAATTGAAAATAAGACGTTTTAGATCGGATGTGAAAACTTTCGACGTGTTTTTGTAGGTAGATGATTATTGGGTGAAAAAAAAACAATTTAAAATAAGAAGTTTTAGATTGGAAGCGAATTAACTTTCGACGTTTTTTGTGGGTGAGGATGATTGGGTGAAATAAACAACTTAAATTATGACGTTTTCGATCGGAAGCGAATTAACTTTCAACGTTTTGGGGGTGTAGGATTATTGGGTGAAATAAACAATTTAAAATAAGTCGCTTTGAGATCAGAAGCGAATTAACTTTTGACGTATTCATTCTGCTAATCAAAAGATGAAACCCTAATCGTCGCTTGAACAACTTCATTCCCAGTTGCCAATTTCCCAAACCTCGCCACATTTCCAGTATCAATAACGTATCTGCTGGCAATGTAACATAGCGTGATAAAGACAGTTAAATCTCGGCCTTCGCCTACATTGCATAATCTCTATCAAACGTGATTCATCGCAACATGGGGATTTTCTAAAATTGTCCTTTCCCAAATGACCGTTCACATCAACCTGTATGAGTCACCCCTGCTTCCTTTCCGTCGTCAGAGAAATTTCAATCGTTTTGTGGTCGATAGCGGAATTCAGGAATCCCATGCTATTTGATGGTGATTCATTAATTTTCACATTGAGCAGCAGATATTTACGTTTAGGAATCTGACATTTTCAGGCGTTCGTAATGGATTACACCGAGACGCGGTTGAAATTAACTCGCTGTTTATACAAACCTTTATAGAACATGCAGAAGCTATGAAATAAACATGTCAGAATGCCCATTTGCACTGATAAATGTTCTCATCGGAGAAAATGTAATGAAGCATTTGTATTACAGTTGCAACTGCATTCAGAAAAAAATATTAGCATCCAAATCGCTTATTCTGATCTTTGCCATTTGTACTAATTATTCGGTGTCCTCACGAGATAAATACTTTGGTATTGAAGAAAAAAACATCGAATATTAACATGAAATTATACAATTATTGATATAGTAAGTTTAATCAAACGTCCTGAGTAAGACGAGAGACTACATCAAGTAGCAAGATATCTGATCAGGAGGCTTTGAGAAGTATGGAATCACTTATTAATTGCTAGTGTTCCCAGATCCACCTCTACCCGGGGTGGTAGCATCTGTTAGGGTCCCAGCTATGGGCAAATAGTTAACCTCCAAACTGGAGTCAAGACACTATGAAAGTGTAAAAATAGATTTTAATACCAGCAACACGTTTTTGGAAAAACATTACCATCAATAAATTTAAACAAGAGAAAGTTATTATCATCAATACATTATTGCTATCAATACATTATTACCAGCAATACATTATTGAAAAAAAATGCTATCAATGCATTTTGGAAAGAATATTGCTAGCAATACATTTTTGAAGAAAAATATTACCAGTAATAAAAACCTTGTTGACATTAAATAAGCCATTAAGGTTGATATGCCTCAAAACTGAACAAGCGAAATCAAATCAATTTTAATCAAGTTTCAGCATTAGCACTATAGTCTGAGTCTTGGATATTCAATTACACGCACACAGAGATACACAGACACAAACACACATATACACAAATCAATGCTACAGCTCTATATTATCTAGAAAATGCTTCTAACGGTTTGGGACACAATGTCAATACCACTAAAACTGGATTCATAAAATTCAACCAGAAATGTTAAAATGTCTTTGGTTAATCAATAAAACCTGTCGAATCATTCACATACGTAGGAAGTGCAATAAATTCTAGTGAAATGGATATGAAAATTCGCATAGATAAAGGCTGTTTTGGCTTGAATAAAATGAATGTTATCTGGAAATTTGATCTACCAGACAACTTCAAGCTGAGATTTATTCGAGCCACTGTAGAGGTTGTTTTAATGTATGGTACCGCTGCTTCGATATTAACTAAAACCCCAGAGTCTAAGCTTGATGGAACCAAAACTCACATGCTGAGACCCTATACTTCACATCTCTTGGAGACAACATACAACTAAATCACTGATCTGTGGAAGCATCATACATATTTCTACAATCTTACGCGAACGCAGAATACACATTGCAGGAAATTGCTCTCGACTAAACCAGGAACTGATGAGTGATGAGCTACAGCTCTGGACACCTAGCCATGGAGAAAGTCGTATTGGCCGCTGAGTATTGAGTTATATTGACCAGCTATATTCTGACAGAGAATGCCACTCTATTGACCTTCCGACTTTGATCCAGGACCCTGATGGTTGACCGTGTTAGACTTATGAAAGTCCAAGCTAGCTCGACGGAATAAATAATATACAATTAAAATACCGAACATTTGACGCAAAAATAATAAATTCTTAAAAAAAGAGAATATTAAATAAAAATAAGACTGAATAAATAATATACAATTAAAGTATCGAAAAAAAAAACTTAATAAAAACTTAATTAAATCTTTCTTGTCTGCTGTATTTAATGAAATATGGTATTCTCAGTATATCTCTATAGAAACATATCTCTATGGTTACGAGACGCTTTTGAGGAAATTGGCCAGCAACACTGTCATAAGAAGGTGTGGATTTAAGCCGATAAATCTAGAAACATTTTCAAAATTGAACCCTCGAACTATCACAATCTCCTCCTCAATAAAATCACTAGTACTTATAAAAAAATACAATTACAATAGCACTATTTCTTTAACAAACAAACATGCTGCTGATTTTGCTAATAAATTTGATATGAGAGACAGAATGAGGAAAACACATATAAAGAATGCATACTTGCTTTTTAAAGACCACAAACCTAATTTCAACAATAATCTACGATGACGCTTATTTAATCGTTCTAAAATGGAATTATGCTTAATTTTTAAAAATATACTGAAAAAAGTAAGACAGACTATACAAGGAACCTATTATAATAATCTTTGGCAAAATTATTCAGATACTATAAAATGGTTCCAGAATATTAAAAACAAAAATAAAGGCACTACTCTCCAATTTTTAAATTTCTACCCCCACCATTTCAAAAGATCTATTATCAAAAAGTTTAAATATTGCTAAAAAGTATATAAACATTACAGATGATGATTTCGAAGTTATCTTATCTTCTAGAAAATCTTTACTAATATATAACATTTCTACTTGGGTTAAAATCCTAAGGATAACTTTAACGTTCCTATGGGCCCATATGATTCAGCTCAAATTTCTGATTTAGTTGACATCTATGTATTACACAGTCCTAGTAAGATTAAGAATCCTAAAGAAGTAGGTCTTTATAGTGATGATGGACTTATTTTCATCCCAGAGAATAATGGTCCTCTCTCTTATAGAATACAGAAGATTATAAGGGCTTTCCAATTCCTGGGTTTTAAAATTGAAATCTCATCTAACCTTAAAATAGTTAATTTCTTAGATAACACTTTCATCCACTCTAGCAAAACATTTAAGGCATTTAGAAACAAACAATCAAAAACCTATTTGTATTAATGTAAACTCCAATCATGCAAACACAATAATTAGACGAATCCCTAACACTATAAACACTAGAATTAATTGATTATCGTCTAATATAAAATCTTTAATGCGAATAAAACGTCCTGGGTATGACGGTAAACTACATCCGCGTCCTGGGTACAGCGATAAACTGCATCCAACAGCAAGGTCTCAGATAATGTTTTCAGAAAAATAATGTTGCCAGCTCTAAGTTTTTGAAACACTAATGTTGCCAGCTATACGTTTTTTTGTAAAAAAATAATGTTGCCAGCTATATGTTTTTTTGTAAAAAGTAATGTTGCCAGCTATAGGTTTTTTTGTTTTTTGAAACAATAATGTTGCCAGCTATACACTTTTTTATTCCATACAAAATAGGCATTTAAAATCCATATAAACTGGATTTGGCATTAAATAACCCACAGTGGTTGATATGCCATAAAACTCAAACAAACAAACAAAAATTAATGCGAATAAAATAACTTATAAGGAAGCCATCAATAGGAAAAATTTGAAGCAAAATTGTTTTGCCAGGAATCTTTGAAAAACAATAAAACTAATAGAACCAAAAACTGAAAAAGAATAATAACATGATTTAACCCACCTTACTCAAAACTGTCGAATGTAAATATTGGCAGATATTTTCTAAATTTAATCAACAAGCATTTTTAATTACAGCAACCCCCACAAAACATTTTCAAACTTTAATAATTAGTTAGTCCTGCATTAACAACATACATAATATTATTGACGCCAAAAACAACCAAATATTAAAATCATTTTATGTCGGCAACATACCTGAAAAAGGGCATATTTTTGGCGGAGCCCACGGGCTCGGAGATTCCATGTTAAACAGGCTTTGTGTCACATGATGCCCTAGTGGGTGGGTGACTAAATACTGTTCAGTCTGAAGTCTGTAGTGAAGTCCGTCAGGAGTCTGTCAGAGCGAACGAGTCAGTCAGTCGAGTCAGAGGCAGTCCGAAACAGAGTCGCGTTCAGACAATTTCTACAAGACATTGGAATAGTGATACTGGTCGAGACTACATTGTTCTCCCTACTAAACCTGATTGTTCGAACTAACACTTTTTACTTCTCTGTATATATTCCTGTTTGTAATATATCTGTGTTATTCCATATCCGTGTTCGAGTTCTTCTTTATTGGTTCTACCTTGGACTATCACCGTGCTACAAGGACCTTGGACCATAACAAAAATATATGGATCTCATCGCAGGAACGCTAAATTAAATGCAGATTGAAAGATCAAATTTAAAATAAACTAAATATAATAGAAAGTAGAGTGTTGGTAGGGGGCTACTTTAAAGAAAATGAAAAAAAAGCAAGCTTAAAGTTTAAAAGAGGAACGCTGGTTAACTCGTTAAGTAATAATAGACGTGAAAATATTTAAAGGGTTTAATCAATATGTAACCTAAAATATAGGAATGGCATGTGATATTTGGATAATATATTTATTCAGAATTAAAATATTTTAAGATAATTTTTCCGGTGTTTACAAGCTAACATTTGTTCATTTCGTTTATCAAGCAGATTTCGATTACTAATATTTTTGACGATGAATTATTTTTCCATCAAACACAGGTTGCATCGGTCGCCTCACCGGGAAAAAGGGTTTAGATTTGCTGACGAATTCCAATTTACGACTGGTGTGTAGTCATCTGTTTTAATATCCCAGTAAAATTTTGAGAGTGCCTTCGCATTTGCATACTGCTTGTTAAGAGTAATTTTGTGATGATAAAATCTTGATTTCCAGCTATTGGCTGTGGAACCGAAATAATTTTTTTCTCACCATAATGTTTAATGCTACCCTTGCAGAAGACGCCTTTATACATACATTTATTGTTCATCAGATAGTTGTCTTTTCGACAATTACACATTTTTTTTCTGGGTTAATCTTGCTACTGGTGTTGCTTATGTATTTGTTTAAAGTTACGTTATTATACTCTGCTATATGTTGCTCAAGGTTTCTAGTGAAGCTGTAACTAGTATTAATATTGTTCTTATTGAATATATTGTTGAGTAAAGGGTTATAGCTGAAATGTTTGTGAATTAAATTTAGGAAACCCTACCGATTTTGGTTTTGACATTATTGTTAAAAGGTGGGTTGAACTAAATTATGATACGTTTTCTATTATTACGTTTATTGTTACGGGGACCTACCTTCCTGGACAAAATGGACTCGGCTTATGACTATATTATGCCTCGCATATACAGAAGGCGAGTTGGCTGCGTGTGCGACTTCTGTCGAATTCTGCTTTGGCCGGGTAGTTAGACAGGTCCTGAACCGTCTAGGCGGGTTCAAAGGGTATATTTTTGGCTGAGCCTATGGACTCGCAGAACCCCACGTTAAACTCGGCCTTGTGCTAAATACAAACTCGTGGGGGAACTGTTAAATACCGAAGACTACTCTCCTTAGCCGTCAGACGGACGTGCAACACTTCTGTATTCGTTCTTTTTGTTAATAACACGTTTTCACTGAATTGCTGAGTTCGAGTTTTCTTCCGGACCTCTTCCGGGTCCACAACACTGGCGACGAGGATTTAAAGAACTCCACAGGAGAACTATAAATTTTTTTTTTTTTGGTTTACCAGTATCCACAACACTGGCGACAAAAATTCAAAGAACTCCACGAGAAAACCATAGAAGAAACAAAATTTGCTTACCAGTGTCTACAACACTGGCGACTAGAATTTCACGAATTTCACGTGAAATCATAAAAAAATTTAAAAAAAATTGGTAAGTTGATTTATTATTCTTACTAATTAAAAGTGATTTCTTTTTTTTTTTTTTTTTTCTCGCAAAGATAAAGTTAATGTTCCTTGTTCTGGCATTGTCTTAACAAGTCGGAAAATCTTTTGTTTCGCGTGCCGAAGTATAAACTTTACGTTTCGCAGTTGTCCAAAAATCCATTGTGTCCTCGAATAACATATTTAAAGTAAGAAAAAAGTGATTTGTTTTTTTTCTTCTCTCCCCCGAGCAATACAAAGGCTTGGTACAAGTAAACTTAAGTAGAAGCGTAATACTGAAAAGTAAAACATGGAAGAGTTTAAAGCTACTATGTTAGAACTGGTTAGACTCCAGTTTGAACAACAGCGAAGAAACGACGAAAAACAATTAGAATTACAGCAAAAATACGAATAACAACAGCGAAAACATGAAGAGCAATTAAAATTACAGCGACAAATGATAGAACAACAGAAAAGGTTTGAAGAATTGCTTCTACAAACAGGGTCGAATAAGGGTCAAAATACCGAGAGCGAAACTACTTTTTCACAAAACGCGATTTGGAGTGCAACTGACAATTTCACTCATTTGCCAGACGAAGATAAAAGCTTCGCTTCATATTTCAGAAATAGATTGTGGAAAATGGACAGACGCTAAAAAACTACGCCTAATGCTCCGGAAATTAGAAACTATTGAACATAGCAAATTCGTGGACTACATATTACCTCAAAAAACTAGTGATTTAACTTTCATTGAAACTGTAAATCTTCTTACAGAACTATTCAGCCCAAAACGTCGGTGGAATTGCTTAAACCTAACCAAAAAGACAGCGAAGAAGTCTCGACGATCTCATCGGTAGTTAACAAACATTGTGACGATTTTAAATTAGCCGAACTTACCACGGACAAATTAAAATGTCTAATATTCGTACAAGGACTTGTATGGTCGAAAGATTCAGAACTTATAAGGAGCGTCCTAACCAGGTGAGAGGGAGAACGAAATTTAACCTTACAAAATATAGCCGAAGACTGCCAAAAATATATAAGTGTAAAAAATGATTCTAGAGTCATTGAAGAGTCAGGCGTTGCACATATAAGAAAAATACATGGGAAACCATATTTTTCCTCCCCTTCAAAAACAAGTCAAACCAAAAAAGATTATTTTCACTCTCCTAAGAAAAAATGTCAACTAAATCAAAAACCGAAAAAATTACCGCGTAGTCCATGTTACCGTTGTGAAGCACTTCATTGGATTGCCAATATCGGTTAAAAAGTTGTCTAACTTGTAATAAAGTTGAGCATAAGAGTTCACATTGCAGAACCCTATAAAAGTGAAAAAAACGGATTAGAACCACAAAAACAGACCGAACTGGACGTCAAAAATATAAGAAAGTATATGCAAGTAGAAATATAGAATAAAAAAGACTGGTTACAATTAGACTCCAGGTCTGATTTATCAATAATCAACCTTCATACTTGGAAAAGATTAAATAAACCAACCATGCTAAAACCGACAAAATAGCTAGGTCGATGACCGGTAAAAAAATTAATTTTGAAGGTGAAATTATCGCGAACGTTACTTTGAACGGAACAACCAAAAAAATAAAAATGTTCTAGTTAAAAAACACAGACAATCTATTTGGCACAGATAGGATGCAGGTGTTCAATCTGTGGAGGCGAGTTCTTTTCAAAAATTGACCTCAGCGAAGCTTATCTCCACATACTCGTTGAGGAAGAAAGCTCAAAATAACTATGTATAAATACACATAGGCTTATACAAATTTGAAAGGCTTGCATTTGGAGTAAAAGATGCACCAGCCATTTTTCAGCAGATTATAGACAACATGTTGGGTGGACTTGACTTTTCAATGGCTTACCTAGATGACATCTTGATAAACAGTAAAAGCTTGGAACAACACCGGGAATACATCCACAAATTATTTTCACGAATACAAGACTAAGACTTCAAAATAAAGGTAAGCTAATGTGACTTCTTCATGAAAGAAATTAAATATTTGGGTCACATCATAGACAAAGACGGTAGGAGACCGGAACCAGAAAAGGCCACTGCAATTAAGAACATGCCGACTCCTGAAAACGTCACAGAGCTACAGTGATTTTGGGGGTTAGCGAACTACTATCAAGCGTTTATCCCAAAACAGGCATAACGTCGTTGCCCCGCCGAACGAGCTTTTAAGGAAAGATAAGGTTTAGGAATGGACACCCGAATGCCATGAGGCATTCGAGAAAACTATCAAAATCCTAACATCGGATATATTCCTAACGCACTACAACTCGAACCTCGAGATCGTAGTTGCTAGCGACGCAAGCTCGCATGGAACAGGAGCGTGTATCTTTCATAAAATGCCAGATGGAACGTAAAAGCCCATCGCTCATGCATCAAGGACCCTGCTACCAGCGGGGAAAAAAACTATTCTCAAATAGAGAAAGAGGCATTAGCGATCATTTACGGAGTCACGGAATTTCACTGTTACATAGACAGAAGATTTTTCACACTACAAACGGACCATAAACCGCTACTTAGTATTTTCGGGTCAAAAAAAGGATTACCCGGTTATACGGCAAATAGACTGCTGAGTTGGGGGACAATTCTCCTAAGTTACAACTTCAAGTTGGAATATCTCCCCCCACCGAAAAAAATTAGTCACGCTGACGTACTTTCCAGACTGGTTCCAAGACATAGGGAACCCCTAAAACATTATGTGATCGCTTCACTACAAACGGAGGGGGAAATAAATACTGTATTGTGTAGCACTATAAGAGAACTTCCTGTGACGCTACAAAAAATAAAGAATGAAGCCCGTAATGATGAATTCATTAGCACAACAAAGAAAAAAAATTCAGAAAACGACCAACACATTTCAGACAGTTTTCTTTCCCTATGTGACGAGGTACTCATATACAGTGAGAGTCGTCATTCCAAAAAATCTCCAAAAATGAATTTTGAAGGATTTTCATATTGGGCATCCGGGGAAAAATAGGATGAAAAGTTTAATGCGCAGCTACGTATACTGGCCTAAAATGGACCAAGACATGGAAAATACGGTCAACACATGCAAGAACTGTGCATTTCCGGCAAAAGCCCGACCTATCACACATAAACCGTAGCCAAAGACGGACCAACCTTGTTCAATGATCCACGTGGACTTTACGGACCGCTAGAAGGATTCTACTATCTAATAGTTATTCAAAATAGCCGGAAGTGCCCCGATACAAAAATACCACTAGAGAAGCAACAATAAGCTACCTTCACGAACTATTCGCTCGTTTTGGGGTAGTAGATTGCTTGGTCAGTGACAACAGAACTCAATTTACTTCGACCGACTTTAAAGAGTTCTGCGAGATTTTTCAGATAAGATACATTACTATCTATTGTACCAAAGAAAACGTACAGCCCAGGAGAAAAAGTATCCTTTAGGATGTTTAAAAATAACACATCTTTCTGGGAACCTGGTACGATAGAAAAGAGCATTGGAAATAGGGTCTACATAATCCAAGGCCCACGTTTCTCTCATAAGAGACACCTGAATCAAATCGGGAAACGACTGTTGAATGATTGCAGCAGTAATCCCCAGGAAGAAGAGGTTATAGATACCATCTTCGACACCTTCGACATGCAAATACCCTAAGCAGCTCCGGAACCGCGAACATCTATCAGGTCATCCCATAAGTTCTGTCCGAATTTTGAATAAAGAAAACAAGTGACCAAATGTTACATTTAATTACAGATTCAATGAACAATATATTTTCAAGAACTCACAAATATCAGTTTTAACCTCTTCATGTATTACAAAAGCTGTTTCTTCCAAATGATTATGTAAGCTACGAAACAAATGGCAGTCTGAAGGAGCAAGATCGGGAGAATAAGGTGGATGAAGAATTTTCTCCCAACCAAGTTCTTCGATCTTTTGTGACGTGATTCTTGCTGTGTGTGATCGCGCATTGTCCTGATGAAATATTACCTCTTTTCGATTCACTAGAGCACTTTTTTTCCTCAAAGCTTGGTTCAAACACTCTAATTGCTGACAGTATATTTGGGCATTAATTGTTGCATTAGGTGGTAAGAATTCAAAGTGGATTATTCCTTGGCGATCCCACCAGATTGAAAGAAGAACCTTTTGCCCATGAAGTTCTCTTCTCGGCTGTGGCTGGGGTCCTTCCCCTTTACCAAGCCACTGTCTACGACGCTTAACATTTCGATAAAAGATTCATTTTTCGTTGCCAGTCACAAGTCTATCCAAAAAAGGTGAAACAAGTTGGCGAGAATGGAGAGAAGAGCAGATGTCAACTCCGGATTTGAGTTTGTTTTCAGACAATTCACGAGGCACCCATTTTCCAAGTTTAGGAGCTTTTCCAAGTTGTTGAAGATGGCGATGAACAGTTGTATGGTTTGAACTGAGAACCACTGCCAATTTCTCAACTGATAAATCAGGATTTTCTTCAAGGGCTTCAAGAAGCTATTCATCAAACTCAACTGGACGTCCGGTTCGATCTTCATCTTCAATCGTGAAATCTCCACCTCTGAATTTTGCAAACAATCTTCTGCAAGTTTTTCATTCACACATTCCTCTCCATAAACTGAGTGAATGTTTCTAGCCACTTCGGCAGCTGAGTTTCCTTTCTTGAACTCATAGAGCATTATGTGCCTCAAATGATTCTTGGGTACTTCCATGTTAGCAGGGTTTTAATCAAACAAAATTTAATTTTATTGTTCTCTGAAATAAAATTTGATCAGTTTAAATGCATCTAAACATAAAAATAATGTTCAGCTCCATTAGAAATTATGAATTACTCTTTAAATTTCTTTTATTTTAACAAAAAGTTCCTATATTATTATTGTAAGGATTAAGCAGTCGGAACTGTTGATTGTTGGAGAAATTATCTTTACCGTTCTTTACGATAATAAAATCCCGTTTCTTATGAAGGTTATGGACCCTGTGGCCGTTCTTAAGTTTACTGGCTGTACCTCGTTGTTAATATCATTTTACCCTTCAGCTGGGGGCCTTCTTATTAATTTTATTAACTTCTTTACGAATAGCTTTGATATAGTCGTTGACGTTATAGTAATATGACTTGCCAGATTTATCAGACTTGATGATTTTTTTTAGTATTATTTATCATGGCAATGTCTTTTTTCATATTCGTCTGTAGGTTTTTTATATGTGGTTGCGTATTTGATTCTTTTCTTACAGAGAATAATTTATTTTTTCAAATTCTATGTGAAGGTCATCACTAGTTGCTGTTTTCAGGGACGTAAATCTAAAGGAATCGATAGATTCATATTCATTGTGGGGTTCACTTTTGGCGAGAAATAGTTTCCATCTGATTCGACTCATGGGACACTCAATTTTATATAATAAGCTGATTTCCTATTAGTTTCTTTTAGGGACAATGATGTTTTTGATTGAATAATCCAGAATACAGGGATCCATCATCTATAAAGGGGTCGAAGGTTTGCTAGGATGTCTTGAATGCGCAGGCACACACACAGTACACACAGTTTGATAAATAAAAACAAGTTGCCCACTATAATAACGTTTGTATTAAGAAAATATATAATTACATATAGGGATGGAAATGAAAAAAAAAGTGTATTAATATATATATATATATATATATATATATATATATATAGATAGATAGATATAGATATAGATAGATATAGATATTTACAGTATTTAAACATATATTATTAAATAACTGTCTGTTGTCTGATAATAGCTAATTAGTTCTAATGTTCGAATGTTTGCTTTGATTTCTGGTGAAAATACAGACAAAACTTATTCAACATTTGAATATTTTCTTATTGAATGAGTGTCTATATAGATATGAAACAAAGATAACCACAGACAAAGATGATATTTTGTTATTTTGACAGAAAATTGCTATTCGATGAGAACGGTCTCGGAATCGTAAATTCAAGATGCTGTTCTATGACGTCATACCATGCGATAGACCGAAGTATTGCAACGAAACCAATGCCTACAGACAATGTAATGTGTTGTGACTAGTTTGAACTGTAATCTTTTGAGTGGGGTTTGCTTCGTTTTAATGTATATGGCCTCCAATATCTGAAGGTTCATATTCCTGTGTGAATGTGGGAGTATTATTGTGTTATCAACTAATATCTCTGTCTAATATTATGTACATGGCCATACTTTACTGAGAAATGTTGTTTAATAGAACCATGTTCAAAAGGCTGACATTTAAGATGCGCTTCCCCAATACACTAGATATTTACAGTATGTGTGTGTATATATATATATATATATATATATATATATATATATATATATATATATATATATAGTGATATAGGTGCAGTGTAATGTGATGTGACTAGTTATATATATATGTATATATATATATATATATATATATACATTTTGATCCGCAGACAGACTGTTTCGTTGTATCACAGCTCTTCAATGTAGCTAGACGACCGGTAGCCTCATTCTAGGATCGAAACCCGACTGAATTGGCGTCAGTCATCGATTCTACCACTAAGCCATCGGAAGGGCTGAAGGTGATTTTTATTTATTTTGAAATAAAGACACAGCAACTTAGAGGAATCGATACCTTTTCCGAAAGGTCTTGCTATAATAGCCGTAATAGTCACTGTTTACAAACCCACACTTCCTATAGTTGGCAGGCAATGTGTGGGAAGGATTGTGAAAAGTACACACATATATATATATATATATATATATATATATATATATATATATATATATATTTATGTATATTTTGTGGTATATATATATATTGTGATATATGGTGATATATATAAAAAATGCGAAAATCTAATAATGAAGCTATAGCCTCGATTGAACTTGAAAATATATTCACTTATTAGACATTTTTGATACTATTGGTATTATTATTAGTAACATATACAATAATCCATCTATACCTCCGCTTATTAGGTTGGTGCAAAAATAATGTCGTAACATAGTATCATATGTGTGAAGACATTATTTTTGCACCAACCTAATAAAATTAAACCTAGTATATTACGGTAACTATTGTTAATATATATATTTTTGCTGTATATATATATATACTGCAAAAAAATGACTTCAACAGGCTTGACGATTGCGTCTAGCATGAAACAGACTATCGCCTCTAAGTGTTAACTTCTATGTTCATTTTTATATTTACACACGCTCTATCCTTTTGATATTGAACATTTTATCCAAACAGATAACCGCGACGTGATCATATTTAAACGGAACGCTGATCTTATAAAAAAGCCCATCTCTATTGTAGATGCTTGCCCAAATTCATTTATATTTATTAAACACCCACTGAGCCAGCCTGTGTTTTATACTACATTATGCTGTTACAGTTACTGGGAAAGACCGTGTTATGTAGCGGAATCAACAATTTGAACAAGGTCAGAACCGTCACGTCCTCGACCATATGACTTCGTGCTAGCACAGCTATCGACGGCCCCCAAGTGTAGCGTCTACCCAATTTCACTCACAAGGCTTGGTTCAACCCGTGATATGGTTTTAAGGTATTTTCCAAAGGTTTCGCACATTGGGACCGTCCCTCCAGTCTGGTAACATCAGGAACTCTACTTCCTGACAAATTGACCATAGTGGCAGGATAAATCAGAAGTGGTGTTTGTGGTTTTTGGATAAATGAAAATATGCCTGAACCGGCGTCTGCAACAGGGATTGGCTATCCACCTTAGTAAACAGGCATATTTGGATATAAGCGGCACAGCATCCCGGTTAACCGTTTAGGAGAGATAAAAAAATAAAGAGACGAAATTTATTAAGCGCTACAAATGACAGGAAATAATGGAGAGATATTAACCCGGCATCACGGGGTTCAAATGGTGAAATAATCGTACAACCCAGTTACAATAATTGCGCTTCCTAATAACGCCTCTGAAAATGCCGCTTCCAACGTTAAGAATGAATGTTATACAACGACTGAATATGACAGACATTTTTGTAAATAATTGAAATTAAATGTAATGTATTTCCCTACGAATATATATATATATATATATATATATATATATATATATATATATATATATATATATATATATATATATATATATAAATATACATATACATATATATATAGTTTTCCTTATAACTTTTTTCCAAAGATAAAGGAATACGAATCTTTATATTTGTTCGATGTTTTAATTCTGTTACAGGAAGATCATTTCCTGTTTACATCATAATGCGAAAGTGTATACATTTGGATGTATAATTATTTTGGTTGTATGTTAGAAATGCTCTCGTCTTTTTAAATTTGTAAATATTAAAGCTAAACTTTATGCCCTATAGGAAATTTAACCAGAGATAATGGCAGAATTTGCAAGAAAATAAATGTACTAGAAGCAACAAAATATAAAGAAAAAAAAGCAAATAAACTAACGTCTGACTGATTTATTTTTTTTACGGTTTATCAAAACATTATTGATGTTATCATATATTTTAGATTATAAGAATAATATTTTTTGTGAATAAATATGTTTTGAATAAATATGGCATTAACAATGTTTTTGAGAATAACAATGATTTTTTTTCGCTTCCCTTGTGGATTCCAGTCGAGAGCCTGCATACATGGTGATACTAGAAGCAGGCTTGGTGCTTGCCTGGTCTTGTCCCACAGGTGGTCGTTGGAGACGACTTCCCTTGTGGATTCCAGTCGAGGGACTGGCTGCCTGGTGATACTAGAAGCAGGCTTGAAGAGTATGTGGCCGTCCATCCCCATTTTCTTTATCTTGATGTCAATCTCGCTTGGTGCTTGCCTAGTCTTGTGCCACAGTTGGTCGTTGGAGACGACTTCCCTTGTGGATTCCAGTCGAGCGCCTGCATGCCTGCCTGGTGATACGAGAAGCAGGTTGAATAGTGTGTGGCCGATCCATCCCCATTTTCTTTTCTTGATGTCAATCTCGATTGGTGCTTGCCTGGTCTTGTCCCACAGTTGGTTGTTGGAGACGACTTCCTTAGTGGATTCCAGTCGAAGGCCTGCCTGGTGACGCTAGAAGCAGGCTTGCGTAATGTGTGTTCGATCCATCCCCATTTTCGTTTCTTGATGTAAATCTCGATTGGGGCTTGTCTAGTCCAGTCCCTCACTTGAATTTTGGAGACGACATCTGGCCACCTGATATTGAGAATGTTCCCAGGATATCGGTCGGTAAATATCTGAAGCAAGACCCAGTTCGTCTACATCAAGGAGACATTGAAATTAAATCTCGTTATGAAATTAAATCTCATCCAAATCTAACGAAAATGGGGATGGATCGGCCACACATTACGCAAATCTCCTTCTAGTTTTACCAGGCCGGCTCTTGACTTGAATCCACAGGGGAAGTGAAATGTTGGTCAACTAAAGCAGACTTGGCACAGAAATGTTGAAGCAGTTGTAAAGGCAACCGGCACGACATGAGCCGAGCTGGTAGGTGTTGTTTGCAGCCATATGCAGTTGTAAAGGCAACCGGCACGACATGAGCCGAGCTGGTAGGTGTTGTTTGCAGCCATATGCAGTTGTAAAGGCAACCGGCACGACATGAGCCGAGCTGGGAGGTGTTGTTTGCAGCCATATGTTCCCGAAGGAATCAAGAGGCATAACATATATATAATATAGATTTTTTCTTTTTTGTTCGTATTTACATCTTTTAAGATTTTGCCTTTCTTTGGAGGGCTTCTAGTATTAAAATATGCAATATTTAATAAGGAAAGTGATATCTTGAAATATCATTTATTAATTATCATTTTCTGCTGAATAGACGTAGATAGGCTCGCCTGTCGCCCGGTTCCCAGGTCTCTCATGTTATTGAAAAGGACTAAGTTGTTATTCTTTGTTTTCTGATTCGGAATGGATTTTGGGGTCGTTCTAAATTCTTCTTCAACTCTAAACATCTAACGTTGCCGTCGAAACCCTGAAATTTTATTTACTATTTTTTTCTTAATAGGAGTCGAAAGGTTCGCCTACCTTCTGTTTCATACTGCTCTTCGGTCTTTTGGATAGGAGTAGAGGTTTATTCCTTATTCCAGGCTTAGGATTGGGTTTTCTGTTCATTTTAGATTCTTTACGTCATCTTTAAATCTTAGTAGCCCCGTGCGTCCTAATTGCATTATCACCTTGCTTGGGTTCATTTGATAAAAAAAAAAGTTTTTTTGTCTTTTCTCCTATAGGAGAAAAGACAAAATGGCAAACCAACTTTTCGCTTCTTTTGTGGATTTCAAGGGCCTGTCTGGTGACATTAGACGTAGGTTTGCGGAATGTGTGGCCGATTCCATTTCCGTTTCTTGGTTTTGATCTGGATTGGGGCTTGTCTGGTACTGTCCCACGGTCGGTCGTTGGAGACGACTTCCGTCCACATTATATTGAGAATGTACCTTAGGCATCATTTGGTAAATGTCTGAAACAAGACTACATCAAGATGACATCGAAATTAAATCTCGTGTGCATGTTTTTTCACGGAATATCTATTTCCTTATTTTTTTTAATGGAGTGTAACATAAGGGTCGTCAATTAACATGCAGGACAGATGAAGACGAGTGGCGAATCAACAACTCCGACACACTTTTAACACTGCGGCCAATCTGGGAATCAACAGCCATCTCAGTTTACAACAAGATCCGGATCTTCAGCACCAACGTCAAGTTGGTCCTTCTTTACGGCTCAGAAACCTAGCGGGTAACCAAAACCAACACCCACAAACTTGAGACATTTACCAACCGATGTCGCAGAAACATCCTCAAAATCAGGTGGCCGGGACAGGATCAGACAAGCCCCAATCGAGATTGACATCAAGAAACGAAAATGCGGTTGGATCGGCCAAACTTTCTCATTGAATGGTGGACGATAACCTTACAGATGAGCAAATGACTTGAAAAGACAGAGATATGGTTCTGCCGACGTATACTTGGAAAAATATTGAATGTGTTTGCAGCGAAAAAGTTTTAAGAAAAAATACAAGTTAGCTTAGCTTCAGAAAAGGACGTTTTGTCGGACACACCATGAGGAAAGAAACCCTGGTGAATTCAGCACTCATAAGTCATACAAGGAGGATATAGAGGATAAACTTCTGAAAGTATTCGTGTGAATGGATGGCAGCATAACGATAAAGATATATGCAAAAGTTAGCGAATCTGATGCAGAGGTAAACTTTGATCACCTTCGACCTGAAAGGTCATGATAAATAAAAGTAATCTCTATGTGTAGATTAATAAATAACATTTTGTTTGTAACGTTGTGAGATTTCTATCATTGTACCTTGCATTTCAGAGGCTTAGATATCTAAGAATGCTGTGGTAAGCTTCAGTGTTTGTGAAAGACTACAATGCGAACAGGTGTGATGTCCCGGAGATGAATATATTTCCGTTGTTCAATGAGATCTGTCGGACTGGTATCGTAATGTCGGTTTTGAGAGAACTGCTGGTCATATTGGATATGAGGTACCGGCTGAGCTTTGGTATTGGTGAAATTTACAGCGCTATACGTGCACACACACACACACACACACATATATATATATATATATATATATATATATATATATATATATATATATATATTAAATAATAAGAAGGAAAATTAAGATTTATAATCCAGTGTTCTTTGAAATTATTTTATATATTATATATTTATACTTGATAATATTTTTAAATACGAAATTAAATTCTAATATATTTATTTGTAAAAATACCGAAATAGTCTATTAGTTATTAGAAGGCCGAATGGTACTTTAAATCCGTAGAAAGAAAATTTAAATGTTAAAAATATGACTTACTCATATTTAAATGATCCTTTTAGAAAATCTTTGTGTATAAAAAATATGTATTAAGCGTTTAAATAAAACTGCCATTTTTTGTCAGACGACAGGTACCCCTCAGTGAAGTGCCGATGTCGTTTACCCGCTCTTAGTGAAGTTTCGATATCATTTTCCCCCATCCCAGTGAAGTGACGATTTCATTTAAACCCCCAAGTGAGTGCTGATATCATTTCAGTATGGGATAAATTCATGTAATATCTATTTCTGTTTTAAAATAACTAAGAATGTAAACATTTCTTTTTTAATATATTAACATTTATATAGTTATGTATTTTGGCTTAGAATAATAGTAGTAATTCTTCCAGGAATGGAGATATTTGAAAACATCTTGTGCACAGATTTATACAAGTAGTATTAAAATCAACCGACAATGACGAGTTTGTGTATTTTTATTGATTTCTTTTTACAGTTTTCTATGATCGTTTTGGGCAATTTTATGCTCGTATTCTGTTTTTGTTTGTGTATATTGCACTGTCTGCGTAACTCACTGTCAACTTTAGATAGTACGCCTCAGATAAGCCAGAATTCATTGGTGTAAGATCGTGTAAGAATGACCTAAGGTCGTTGCTCCAATCGAGTCATCTAAGATCACAATATAAAAGACTGAGAGCAACACATTTTAAGTGCATTTATTTAAAGGGACGAATATACACACCTATAAGCATAGAAATAAATTCAAAAACACGAAACACACACACTAAGGGCAATATAAATCGTAGATATTCACACACTTTCAGACATTCAGAATCAGGCAAACCTGAAGAGTGTGAATATGTGAAGTTGACTTCACATATTCACACACGTACGGACGAGTATACATTGGCGCACACCAAAGTTAATATGCAGAAGAAAAGGACAAATGAAAACTTTTTTTTTATTATTTTAGAGATAAGAACGTTCATTTTTTAGTGTAAACAATGTTAGTGGCCTTAACCTGGCATCTCAACTTCAGTCACTTTCGCACTCCCGTAATATCACTCCTCTATGCCTTTTCTATAAATAATTTCATGGTAATTTTTATAACGAACGACTCTAGGATTTTAAGCATAGTACTAGACTTGCAGAAAGGACTCATCGTTTTACAATTTAATTGGTTAGTTGTAACTGTAAATTCTTTGTTATCAGTTGACTTTCTCGCACTAATCGCCCGTGGAACTCTGTTCCGGCTTCTTTTTTCCATCTAAAATTGATCTTCAAAAATGTAAATGCAATGTCAATCGTTATTTATGTTTCCTCTTCTTTTATTGTTCTCGTTCTTTGATAATGTTTTTCTTTCTTTTTCTTATTTGTTCACACTATATACTCCGTTGTGTTGTCGTGGCTTTCTCGTGGTGAAATGATTAGAAAGAAAAAAAAAAACTATTTACATATGTGTCAATATGGAAATTAAAATTTAATACAATTAGTTTCAGGAGTTTACTTTTTAGGATTAAGGATTTAACCGGTTTAGTTTAGTCTGTTTTGTTTTACGGCATGTCAACCACACTGGGTTATTTAATGCCGACAAGTTTTTTTTATTGTTGGTAATATTTTTCCAAAAATGAATGCTGGTAATATTTTTTCTTCAAAAAGATAATTTCTCCTCAAAACATTTATTGCTGGTATTAAAACATATGTTTACACTCTCGTAATCCTTTGATCACAGTTTGGTGGTGGGTTAAATATTTGCCCATAACTGGAAGCCTAACATGTGCTACCACCCCAGCTCAGTGTGGACATGGTAACACCAAAAATTAAGAGGTGGTTCCACGCTTCTCAAAACCTCCTGAACAGAGACCTTGCTGCCGGTGTAGTTTGTCGTCTTACCCAGAACGTGGGATGTAATTTATCGGCTTACCCGTCACGCGAACGGGTTTGGGGGTTAATTATTTTACCATAGCTGGGACCCTAACAGGTGCTACCACACCGTGCCAGGGTGGACCTGGGAACACCAGCAATTAAGAGGTGGCCCAATCCTCTTCACAACCTCCTGATCAAAGGTCTTGCTGTCAGATATATTTTATCTTCTTACCCAGGACGCGGATGTAGTTTATCGTCTTACCCAGGACACGGATGTAGCTTACCGTTTTATCCAGGACGGAGGAGTTAACAGATAATTCTAGTATAGAATAGTCGTTAATAGTAAATTACAAACATATACCAATGTTCTGTAGATGTTTTCGGGATATTTTCTTTATTTGAAGAATATTTTCCTCGGATAAAATGATCAATCATGTTCGATTAAATCATTTTTAAGGAGAATAGGTTGGTAATTAGAATCAAATACACCAGATTTCGAACTGTATAGGAAAGATTTCGATTTTCTGTAAAAAAAAATAAAGTTGTTTCTCTATAAAATATGTTCTTGCAAACGGGGAAAAGTTTCGTTTAAGAAGTATTGGGCTTACAGCCACATCGCCATGAAAGCCTGGTTCTCGTACGATCACCGAAGTTAAGCAACATCGAGCTTGGTCAATACCTAGATGGGTGATCGCTTGGGAATACCAGGTGCTGTAAGTTTGTATATATGGGTGGTGTGACGATATGCCGCTAAACAAAAAACAACCAACCAATATATCTCAGATTCTACTCGATTTTAATACTATTAGATTGGTGCAAAAATAATGACGTAATAATGTCGTTTTTTGACGTATTTTTAACGGCAAAAAACGACATTATTACGTCATTATTTTTGCACCAACCTAATATTTTATCTTGTTGACCGTGATATTTCTAGAAAATGTTAGTTGCTGGAACTAAGAGAAAATGATCGATCTTCCTTTCTGGGAAAGATGGCAGATACAAAATCGAAATAAATGAAGAAAGAAAAACGTATTTCAATTAAATTAATTTTGGATTGGTCTCCAAAAATATTTTGTAGAACTCCTTTAAAATGATTGATAAGTGCGATGTAAGACGCCATGACGCCATATGATCACCGGAAATAGACCGAAACAAAAACAAAAAAACAACTGCAAAGATTAATATTTGATTTTGATTTCTATCAACATCTCTCCTATCGCTCGGACGAGAAGAATAAACGTATTCGACCAAATTAAATTTCTTTCAGTTGTGTGAACTTGTTTCTGGTTGAATCTCTAAACACGATAAGGCCTTTAATTAACCCTTGTAGAACGCTTTTTAAGTTGCATTAAATCAAGCAGATGTTTCCTTGGCATCAGGAAATTGTAAACCGTTCAGAAGCGATGATCATTAGTAATGTAAAACATCTGAATCCATCTGCAGACTTTTAGGTAATTTGCGTCCTCGATAACAAAGTGATCATAATTGCCGATTTCACTTCCCAAATTTAAAACCTTGTGTCAGACTTAGATTATGACATGCTCATAATACAGGTGGAGTAGCCATAATTTCCAGTGTGTTTTTCAACTTCAAACATGAAGTTTGTTTTAAGGGCGTACAAGGAGGAAGCAAGGGTGTATATGATGAGGATATGTAGGATAGATAACGGTTCACCCTAGACTTGAAGAAATCGTTGTTATTGGGGAAGCTTCGGCGGAGCTTCCTCCTAACGAATGGAAATTGATCCCCATCGTTGTCGTTGTCATTAGCACGATTTTTGTTCCCAACGGCCTTAATCAGGGATTTGTCGATTCAGGGAATTTCAAAAAGATCTCTTTATTTGATCTAACAGGGTTGATTGTTCTCGTTCAATTAACAAAGTCTAGAGATATTTAGTTTTTTTATACAGTACTGCTCAGCTATTGTGCACCCTGTTTTCAAGTACACACTTGAACTCACGATTGCTACGTCTCTAAATTCGAGAAACAACGCTTTCACCTATAGTCTATGGATTAAATCGTTGCTTCTTGAAATGTCCAAGTTTCCGCGTTCTGAGAAAGAGAAGAGAAAAAAAAGAAAAAGAGAGAGAGAAAGAGAAAGAAAAAAGAGAAAGAGAGAAGAGAGAGAAGAGAAAGAGAGAGAAGTGAAAGCGGGAGAGAGAGAGAAAGAGAGAGAAGTGAAAGCGGGAGAGAGAGAGAAGAGAGAAAGAGAAAGAAAGAGAGCGAAAGAGAAAGAGAGAAAGAGAAAGAAAGAGTAAGAGAAAGAAAAAGAGAGAGAAAGAAAGAAAGAGAAAGAAAGAGAGACAGAAAAAGTGGGTTAGAGAGAAAGGGAAAGAGAGACAAGGGAAAGAGAGAGAAGTGAAAGCGGAAGAGAGAGAAAGAGAGAGAAGTGAAAGCGGGAGGGAGAGAAAGAGAGAGAAGAGAAAGAGAAAGAAAGAGAGCGAAAGAAAGAGAGAAAGAGAGAAGTGAAAGCAGGATAGAGAGAAAGAGAGAGAAGAGAAAGAGAAAGAAAGAGAGCGAAAGAGAAAGCGAGAAAGAGAAAGAAAAAGAGAAAGATAGAGAAAAAGAAAGAAAGAGAGAAAGATAAAGAAAGAGAGAAAGAGTGGGTTAGATAGAAAGAGAAAGAGAGAGAAGAGAAACAGAAAGAGAGAGAAGTGAAAGCGGGAAAGAAAGAAAGAAAGAAAGAAAGAAAGAAAGAGAAAGAGAGAGAAGAGAAAAAGAGTGAAGTGAAAGCGGGAGAGAGATAAACAAAGCGAAAGAGAAAGAGAGAAAGAAAAAGAGAAAGAGAAAGAAAGAGGGAAAGAGAGAGAGAAAGAGTGGGTTAGAGATAGAGTGGGTTAGATAGAGATAGAGAAAGAGAAAGTGAGAGAAAGAGGTGAAACTTCAAGGCCTACTCGGTGATGATGAGAAGTTACTCGTCTGACTTGTTCCGCCATCCATCCATTTACATAAGCTCTCTAGTTAGATTATACGTTCTTTTCGTCCGTCTCTCTCGTCTTCAATCTACCGTTTTAGTATCAAATTATCCAAGCACTTTTTCCTCATTATGTGCCGTATGAACTTAACCTAAACTTTCTAATGTTAAGTATAAGTCTTCTTTTTGCTTCCATTTTCTTTAAAACTTAATCTTTGCTCATATATTCAGTCCATGTCAATCTCAGCCCCTTTCTTTAAAGCCACATTTCAGTAGCCTCAAATTTCTTCCCCATCTATGAGACTATCTAGCATTTACTGTCATACACGGACACCGACATTACGTAAGAGATCAGTTCTTTTTTTTTTCTAACGAAATTTTCTTCTTCCTTAATACTTTGATTTTACGGTTAGTGACGTCTTCATACATTTCCAGGTTGACATGGAACATAATTTTCAAGACACTATCTCCCTTAAAATGGATACATAGATCCACTTTATGTGACATGACGTGGGCGATCATGGCTTCCTACAATTTCTTTTGATACTCTAAGTAAACGTTTGAACTTAACTATATCTCTTTGTCCTTATTCTGTTAACAATTTACTTGTTATCTGCGTTACTTGCTTTTTTGCCTCCAGCTATTTTGTTTCCAGTATGTCGTGTTTGTGTTGCATTCTAAAAGCCATCTTTGTTCATAAAGCATCATAGAAATTTCTACTTTTTCTGTTAGCAGAAATTTTCTTGCTGGATCTATTTAACTTAAAACCATCTTTTTGCTGACATTTTTTTGTCTTTGCTAATCTCAGTAGCCGTCTGTAGAACGACGTCTCACTTTGAGTCACTTCTTCATAGGTGAAGAAATTGTCCAGTATTCATTGCTGTATCAGATATTTGACATTACATAGCCGTTCAGCACTCTTTTTTGTTTTGTCAAGAACATTTTCTTTTCTTAGCATACTTTGCTGATTTTCTGGAAAGCATCTTTGGCTATTCTTAGGGGCAATAAAATTTTGGTTTCCGTCTTTCCATAAAAAAAGATAAAAAAAAAAATGACCCCGGCAAAGATCGGACTGGAAATTGAACGGAAAATAACAGAGAATGAACATGAAGAATTCAGCAGCAAATAAATAAATAGATAAATAAAAATAAAAATAAATAAATAAAAACCTAAGCGAAGGAATGCAGAAATTCCGACAAGAGACGAAAACAGAAATTCAAAATGGAAGATGGAAGAAAAAGTTAACAAGTGAGAAAAAATGAAAAATTAAAGATGAGAAAAAATAAAGAAAGAACATTTGAAAAAGAGAGTAGATGAAGAAGAATCAGCAATGTAACTAGTCCTGACCTGGCATCTCGGCTTCAGTCACTTTGCCATAACCAACTTAACTGTTATCTTCCCCATAAAAAACTGTACCTCTTCCACTGTAAACCTCAGTAATTCTTGGTCTTTGTAAAGGCTGACCATCTTTATCAAAAGGTGTCATTGCCTTTTTTGCCTCCATTTATATTAAAACTTCCTTGTTACTCACATGTTCGGTCTATGCTAATCCCATCATATGTCTGCAGAACCACATCTCTCTTTGAGTCTCTTCTTCATATACTATGAAATTGTCCATTATTTTCATTTCGTTTTTCTAAGGATAGTTTCTTTTCTTATTTTACTGATTTTCTGGAAGGCGTCTTTCGTTATTCTTAGGCTCCTTCGAATTTTCGTATCCCACTTTCCGTAAAAAGAGGCCCCGAAAAAGATCGAACGGAAAGTAAAAGAAAATTAACCGGAAGAATTCAACACCAGCAAAAAATCTAAGAGAAAGAAAACAGGAATTACGTGCCTTTTTGTTTCCGTTTTCCTTAAAACTTCTCCATTACTCACATGTTCACTCCATGGTATTTTCAGCGATGGTCTGTAAAACCAAGTCTTTGTTACTTTGGTCCTCTGTTGTAGATATGAGGAAACTGTCCAGCATTCTACTCTTTATAGGCAATTAGATACGACATAGATGTTCCGAACTCTGAGTTTTTTTAATGATATTTTTCAATAGCTTAAGACTTGCATACTTGAAACCACTATTCACTATTTGCATGCGCTTTCAAATTCGTCCAGGTGAAGCTATTGTAGTCAGGGTATAAAATAGAGTGGACATTTCGTGGAATACATCTCTCACATGGTCTGGCAAACGTAACCATATTTTTCAAGCCGTAGATCATTCAGAGGTTCGGGTCTTACAGACATACCAGTTCTCTAGGGTGTCCAAATCGATACTGATCGGATATCGACTTGTATGCCAGATATCAGCTGCAAATCTCAGAAAGTAACGATCATAACGAACTGCGACAAAATAATTATTTTATTAACCAACACAGATGTACATAAAAAAAACACACTTTCTATGTATCTGTTGCATGGGAAAAGTCCTATCCTTGGTAAGAGGGCAAACAGGTGCTACATCTAAACAAAAAGTCACCTGTAGTTAACAACATTCCGGGGTACTCTGATTCTCCCCCTCGTCAAGCTTCCATCGTTTGTTGTATTTTTAGGTCATAAACTAATCCGTTAACTAAATTTTAATGAAGCTGGGATACGTACAACTTAGGCAGATACGAATATAATTGGATATTATTCATGTGTATAGAATAAGTTCTGTTGTTAGTATCTGTCTTTATTTCTGAGATGGGGTATTATGTACACTATTTACATTATTCAAACTCGTAGTCCTTGTATTTGTCGCCATATTTATTAAAACGTTTCGGCCGTTGTACGCTCCAGCCTTCTTCAGGTGGTTAGAATGTCGAACTGAACCCTTCATTTCACTCACTGGGGTAGACTGTTCTAGTTCCACATGCCATGTCTAATGGATTTCAGTTACTAGTTATCTCCTCTTAATTCAACTCTCCAAGTTCTCCACTGCCATAACCAGGTATTGAACTTACACTCTTTTGGTTTTTGGGTCTCCTGAACCGACCAAGCATAGAAATAAATACAATATGGGAACCAGTTATAATGAGAGCCAGAGAAAAGCGATAATAACAAAAAAAAAATGCAATATGAGATCTGGTAAAAATATGTGGTAAAAGCAAAATTGCAATATGAGAATTGGTAAAAAATTGGGTGCTAAAGACATTAGGTTTATAATACCAAGAAATTCACACAGACATGTCCCCAAGGACACATGGCACAGTGAGTAAAGGAGTTAGATCCAGTGACAGGACCTAGGGAGTTTGAGTTCTATACATGGCTAAGGTGGTGGAGGGGAATTAACAGGAGATAACTGATAAACGACATTCATTAGACATGGCATGTGGAACTAGAACCATCTACCCCAGTTCAGTTTGACATTCCAACCACCTGAAGGAGGCCGGAGAGTACAACGGCCGAAATGTTGTAATAAATATTGCGACAAAGATGAGGAGAATAGTCCGAATAATGTAAATTCTGATGTTAGGTTGTTCGGAAATTAAAGTCTAATTTTAAGATAAACTATTCAATTGTGTTCTAACATATTATTGTAATAGTTGAGCAGGAACATATTACTAATTCCTAATGCTTAAAATGTCATATTCGTCAATTTTAGATTAATCTCTTTAAGAATTTAACATTTTTGTAAGTATTTCACTCGATGCGAGGCAGAAGTGTAGCTAGTACACAGGAGGTTACAAAGAGTGAAAGTAAGAGAAAAGATTGTCTGTAGTGGGGATTGAGGAAAGGGAAAAATAGATAAGGATCAATGCAACGGAATATAGCGATTGACGTTGCATTTAAAGTTTTGAAGATTGTAGTTACTAGTCAAGCCAGTGAGAGGAAGTAAATTCTAATGTCTGGAAGTAGGAGGGAAGAAACTTCTGAAGTAGAAATGGTGGTTACATTTAACTGTTTCATTAGTAAAATAGTGGGAGCTAGACGCCAATCTAGTATGACGCTTAAATTCATTTAGTTGGGGCACCAAGGAGAAAAGTTAGTCAGAGTAGTAGCCATGAAAATATTTGTAATAAAGACAGACGGAAGACACATCACGTCATTGAGAAAGTATCTGAAGTCGTGAAGGCAATTCAGGACCGATTATATTACCGTCTTTGGAATTTGTCGAGAACCTCGAGATGAACAGCAGCGCCACCAGACCATATATATGGCAACAGTATTCAATGTAAGGATGATTGGCAGATCTGCAGATGTGACGAGAAATACCTTATGGCACGACACAGTGAAAAAACTTTCCTTGCAGTAGATTCAGCTATTAATTCAATGTATTAGTTCCACTTCAAGTCAGTTGAAAACATAAGGCCAAGAAAAAAGCCTTTTCAGGACAACGTTCATTTCCCGAAAACATTATATATGCCTCGTCTTGAATATGAAATAATAAAAAAAAAATACGCGCCATTACTCTTTTGTATGCAATCACGTTTTGTCATAATGACCTTCACCATTCACAGAACATGGGGTGAAGAATCCACTTCGATCGGAGACGGTGGCGCTGATTTTGAAGTTCCTCAGTGGGGATATGAGTCTTGAAGATCACAGCGATAGAGGACGTCCATCTACAATTGACAATCTACATCTGAAAACGCCAATCCAATAAAACCAACGTCAAAGAAATGTCTCAAATAATGGATATCAGCAGCTCAGCAATGACCATCTCAAGAAAATTATCAAATTGAAGAAACTTGATAAATGGATTCCACATGAACTCAGAGAACGTCAAATAGTCCGGCATTTTGAAGTGTGTTCAATGCAGCATCTGCGAAATTCGAATGAGCCATTTTTTTCTGATTAGTACTCCCCAACTTTTACGCCCTTACAACAATGTCATTCAGCAACCATCTACAATGAAGAGCTCTTGAGCCTTGTATTGGATGAACAAGAGTATATAAAAAGGGATGTTGCTGTGATATAATGCATGAAGGCGAGATGAAATTAAAATATAATGAAGGCAGATTAAAATATCACTGAAATTCTTCCACGTGTATCGGAAAACTCTGCCAATATTAATAATTTAATATCTGTATATATTCATGTGCTATTGTAATTATTTACAATTTTTATATTTTTCAGAAAGTTGACCTCATCTTTGTTGCCAAATTCACGATGTTTTGGTCGTTGTACGTTCCGGCATTCTTCAGGTGATTTTCTTGAAGAACACATGACTCAACGGGTTGAACCCAGTGACTTTACGCAATGAGTGGTGAGTTCAATACATGGCTCTAGCTGAGGTGAACAAAATCTTGGATAGTTGAGTTGATGTGATTTAACTGATACTGAGACATACGGAACTGGCTTAGCACGTAAAACGAGAAAAATCTGGCGGTCGAAATAAACGCTTTAGTTAGAAATTCCAAACACCTGAAGAAGGCCGGAGTGTACAACGGTCAAAAAACGTCGTGAATATAGCATTAAAACTGAGGACGAAATCCCATGTAAATATATCTGAAAAAATTATCTGGAGATGCATATATCATACAGTACTACTGAAACAAACCATTCAGCATAACGAGATAGATATGCAATTTTCTCCAGGCTTGATCAGCGGGTGTGCTCTCAATCGAACACATTGCATCGATCGTCAGTTTGGATTAAACATAGCTTCAACCCACAAAACGTACTTCGTGCTATAGCAAAAGATGTTGGAAGAATTGCCGCTTCTTTGTATGTCTTTTAATGAAGGCAGAATATCGGCATACAAAAATATCTAACCATTAACCTGTTCTACCATTATCAATATGTACGATTTAATTAACTAGCAAGGTAATAATAATATTAGCCTTTTCCTTATAAGGTAACATTAGCATCCATTGACCGAGCAGCCAGAACCACTGTCGGGTGTGGTTTATAAAATCTTTCTCTTAAATTTTTTTTTTCAGGAAAATAGGTTTTACAAGTCCAGTAGTTATAAGGAAACATTAGCATTCATTGACCGAGCAGCCAGTACCGCTGTCGGGTGGGGTTTATAAAATCTTTCTATTAAAAGATTTCTTCAGAAAAATAGGTTTTACAAGTCCAGTAGTTATCTCATTTTCCTGTATTGATTGAGGTTTCATTCCGAATATTTTGTCCGAAGGAAAGTGAAACGTCCCTATTTTAATTATGTCCTTATTTGCACTTAAAGTTTTAACTTATATCCATTTCCATTGCTTCTGAGGTTAAAGGAACGTCAGTAATGTGGCTTCTGTCATTTGTTACGTTTCTTTCTTTGGGATGCTGTGGCGTTAATCAAGAAAGTTCAAAGATGGTCCTAACAAAGATTCACAAGATTGACTCTTAGAAAACCACTGATCTTAGAAATCACTTTTATACAGAAAACAGTTTATATATATATATATATATATATATATATATATATAGATAGATAGATAGATAGATAGATAATATTAGTGGTAAATATACACATACATATGCAAAATATATAAATATATATACATAGGTGCATACACATACATGAATATTTTTTTAATAAAAAATTCCGAGTGGATAGAATCCAGGTAGAACTCAATGTTCAGGACAGAATAAGGATATAATAAAAAGGCTTAAACACTAATATTCCATGATCATAATTTATTCCATTGGAATCGTAAATACGATCCAATTCATCAGACCTACAAATTCAAAAAAAAGACAGAAAAGAACAACTCCGGAAATAAAAATAGAATTTAGAGAGAGTGTAATTATGAGAGTGTGGGACGAATGTTAGAGCTAAAGAGAGGAGTAACATACGAGAGAAGGAGGGGGATGAAAACTTAACAGAGAGGGTTTTTTTTAACTGGAGGTGAGTGGAAGGGGGAAATATGAATGTTGTCGGTTAGGTATAGATATAGAGTCGTTTGTTTGTGACATAATATATATATATATATATATATATATATATATATATATATATATATATATATATATATATATATATATATTTGTGTGTGTGTTTGTCTGTGTGTGTGTATGTGTACGTGTGTGTGCACAAAATATAGAAAAATAAGAAAGAAGCGTTAGGTTAATAATCCAAAGTTCTTTAGTATTTTTGTTTTTATTTTTAAAAAAACATTGCTCAATACTTGAGTAGAGCCTAAATTATAATTATTTTTTAAAAATTATAATTCCATCGCTACATATGAGTTCTCATGTTTAAAAAACAAAAGCTAAAATGTCAGCTCGGTTTCATCCTCAAGCAAATTTTGGAATGTAGCGATGGAATCATATATATAGGTGTAAGGATGTGAGTTTGTAACCCTAGGTTTCACGCTTTTGCGATCCTCAGACAAAGGATCGAAAAGGCGTGAAACCTCGGGTACAAACTAACAAGTAAGTATGTTAGCTGTATAATTCATATTGAGCGCTTTCCAATAAGTACGACATAAGCACACACAAGTGCGCTCGCACACGCACACACACACACACACACACACACATATATATATATATATAAATCATAAATAAGTAATTCATCGAGTCTAATAGAAACCTCTACAGAATGCACTGGACGGTCGTTTTGTTCTATATTTGGGACTGTACGCATCCACTACCGAGAATTGAAATCCGGACAGTTACGATATCAGGCAAGCGTCATACAAACTGTACAAACGGTGACGAAGAAATAACGAATTAGACTCGATATAACGCCTCTCGAACACATCCGAGTTTCTCTTACCCATGGGACTATGGCCCCACGTCCCGCGGCTACTATCCCCAAGCAGCTCCATCCAGTGCATTAGAATCCGGTTCAAGCAAGGATATACACGTGATAGAAATACATACATACATACATACATATATATATATATATATATATATATATATATACCCACCTTCAAATCTCAAATCTGCAAATCAACCATTCATCCTTGCATGAAATACTGCTGCCATATACGGCCTGTTGCTCCCGCTCTTCATCTCGAGATCCTCAATAAAATCCAGAGATGGATATGCAACGTAATTATTTGTGTGTGTGTGTGTGTGTGTGTGCGCGCGCGCACGCACGCGCGCGCTGGGAAACGAAAATACAAATGATATTTTTAAGAATATTTATTTAGAGTAACTTTACAAATTTTACATTTCTATGTTTTTTTAAAAGTTAGGTCTAGATATAGAGTCGTTTGTTTGTGACATAATCACTTTTTGCATCTAACTGGAGTGGGAGAATTATTTTTGTTCTAAGCAGAAGGAAATGCGGTGTCGATTGCTACCTGTTTAAAATGGAAACTGAAGGGTTGATTATAATAACGCAATCAGCCATAGTAATTATGTCGACTCCATTTACATTTTCAGCTTCTTTTTCTATGTATGTTACACGGGATATATTTAAAACTTTATACATATATATATATATTAGGTTGGTGCAAAAATAATGACGTAATAATGTCGTTTTTTGACGTTAAAAATACGTCAAAAAACGACATTATTACGTCATTATTTTGGCACCAACCTAATATATATATATATATATATATATATATATATATATATATATAAATGTAGGAGAACGTACAGTTCAAAACATTAATTTAAAAATAGTGCTCAATACATAAAGTAGACCAGTAAATATTTATTTATCTTATGCAGTGTTACATTAGAACATGCACTACAAAATTGTACATTTTTGTTTCAAAGTCAAATAAATGGAAAACCTTTTTTTAGACGTCTCATAAGTTGCTAAAACATTTTATTCAGAAATACAGTTATCGAAACAAATACACATCTAAAGCCCGCTTCATGGAGATATGGACCTCCCCTACCACACATGCAAGAGGTATAAAGATCAACTTCTTACAGAAAAGGCTCGCGAAAACCATTTGACAAATGCAAAGAATCTCTTGAACAAAGTGAAACGTCTTGTTCAACCAGGGACAATCTAGTTCACTGATAAAAATAATTTTTGTCAGGAGCAGCTGCACAGCATCCAGATCAACAGATGGTTTTCTGAAAATCGATATGATGTTCCTTTTGTCATGGAGTTTCTCCAACCACTATGGTTTTGGGATGTCTTTCCAGTGAGGATAATGTTATGCCAGCTCACATCTTTGAACAGGGTTTCAGGCTCAATTTGTCTGGTCATATGGAGTAACTGACCACCGTAGTCAAGACTTGTTTGGAGAGGGTGGCAGCTGTAAATCCATTTTTGTGACAGAAAGAACCAGCTCTATGCCACAATTCCTGGAAGTGTCAGAAGTGGTTGTCAGATAATTTTTACGACATTAACATCCGCAATGTCTGTCTCTCCACTGACTGTTATCCTATCGATTATCATGTGTGAAGCGCATGTAACACCAAGGCCTAAGTGAATAACAGGATTAAGGAGACCTTTGAGGCTCTCCCTCAGGACACACTGTGCCAGATTTCATAGTCATATCGAGGCATGGTAAATGCTAAGTTTAGCCTCTTTGAGTAAATTGTCTTTTAATTATTATAACCTATATTCCACTTGTATATTTTACCAATAAATTGATTTTTGTCTTTGACATTTATTTTGTTTTTCATTAATGAAAATAACTGTTAAATTTAAATCGAACATCCTGTATATACCACCATTACATACTTTAACAGAAATAAATCCAAACAGATTTAGGAGTTATTGACTTTCATTAAACGATGACAGACTCGTTCAAAGAATAATATTTAATAATATTTTCACAATAATTGATCCAATACAGATATCTCCGTATGTATGAATGCCTTGAAGATTACCTTTTTGTTTCCATGGTACAGTATTCTTTGATAATGATTGTACATTATTCTATGATAATGATTGCACATTATTGTATGATAATGATTGGCCATTATTGTATGATAATGATTGCACAATATTGTATGATAATGATTGTACAATATTGCATGATAATGATTATACATTATTGTATGATAATGATTGTATATTATTGTATGATAAGAATTGTACATTATTGTATGATGATGATTCTACATTATTATATTATAAACGCCATATATCTGATGCGTTTCTGATGAATTTGGTGTTCGCTTTAGAGAGAAAGTAAGGTATTTTCAAAAGTTGTCTCAATGGTAAATGGTGCTTTATTATTTCTTAATTTTGTAATAGCTTTCTTAAGTTTCGCATTATTAGATTCATTATCGTTTTTGTTTGGCGACGAAATATTAACAAGTATCCGTATGTTGGTACATGCTCCATAACTGGCAGGTTGGATGTGATTAGCATTAAAAAAAGCGATTCATTGAACATTTGAGACCAGGATGTTTCTTTGTTGGTTTTTGATTGTGTGATGTTATTGCGATTGTTCAGTTTTCTCCACATTTGAACACCTTCTTTATACGGCTTGGCTTCATTAATTCCGTTTCGAATTAACCAGAAAGATTTCTTTTTCAAAGAATTAATTATTATTTTTTATCTTTTTTGTCGTTTTGTATTATTCTTTCAATAATTGCCCTTCTGTTTTATTTCCTATTTTCATTTTTTTACCAACCCAGGATATTCCTAAGGGTAAATTATTTCCCTTCTAATGGAATGACCTCATGCATTTCATTATTTGATACCTCTATCCTGTTTTAATCCAGATTTCTTGAAATTAGTTTGTCGTATGCTGTCAAAAGTCTGTGACAATGAAGTCAGTAATATTTTTCTTACGTTATCTGGCCTATGTTAGGTCATTGTTTCATGGGATGGCCGAACCATGTGTTTAAAGATGGACTATATTTTAGGTGGTACGGTGGAACAATGGATAGCGGCTCGGATTAAGGAATCGCCAGAGCCGAGTTCGAATTCCAGTCTAATTCATTACATTCATTTACGTGCTAATACCTTTGGGAAAAGATATTAATCCTCTTCTTCTCCCCAGCTATGTTTAAATAACGGGAAAGGCTGAGCTCTAAAGCTTTGGGCGGCAATTTGTCTAGGATAATAACTCTAAATTAAAAACTGTATGTAGCCCTGGGGTAGCACATACTATTCATCTAAAGAAAGGATCATTCGCATTGGCTCGATCATCCGATTAAGATCGTCCTGGATTGATGGTCTTTTTGAATAAAAAATTAATAAGAGTTCAACATTACTGCTTTAGGCCTCTATTTAGAAGGGAGACATCATCTTGTCATCAAACGAGCGGTGGCGTTTAAAAAACTTGAGGTAGCTTTGAAATTCCCATTGATGTACAGTTTTCTGTATTCCTTTCTAATAAAAATAGAATAAAAAAGATAGTTGATATTCTTTAGGATTTAGAATACGGGAAGACGGCTTGGAAATATGACACTCACTGAAGATAACGGTCAGGGGTAATCAGCAAGTAATCTACATTTCGTTGTGTAAATAGATGACCGAAATGGAGTTGGAAGGAAAAGGAAAAAACAAACATTACTATGAGCTACGAAGCAGAGGAAGTTACGGAGACCCATGATCTATGAAGTCTTGAAAATTTATATGCATGCTAGCTGGTAATACACTTTTTAATAAGCTTTTCAAATTATTCAGCCATCTTCAGTAGTAGCAACCTGCATAGCAGTGAACTGTTTGTGTTTCAGTGTTAGGAGATGACACGTGCGATGAGGCCACTGGAAGCAGGTGTTATACCATGGAAATAGAGGGACGCTATTTTAGGAATTAAAATCTTACTTATTATAAAACGCAGATTGTGTGTGTGTCTGTACGTTTATATAGTGGATCGGATTTCCTACATTTTTCAACCGATTTCAAGAAAACTTCACAGGACTGCGTAAAATTACCTTGCGCTGGTTCTGACAGCGCCAGAAATTGAAAAAACACAATTATTTTTGCATGAAATCAATTTGAAAATACGATAAAACACGATTCTGTCGCCAGATTGAAAGAGGGACAACACATATCGAGTTATACTTATTATAAAACCCAGGTTGTTTGTGTGTGAGTGTGTGTGTGTTCATTTATATATGGGATCGGATTTCCTACATTTTTCAACCGATTTCAACAAAACTTCACAGAACTACGTAAAATTACCTTGCGGTGGTTCTGACAGCACCAAAAAATTGGAAAAACACAATTGTTTTTGCACGAAATCAATTTGAAAAGACGATTAAGAGGCATTAATGAAAGGGGGACAACTCATATCGATTTATACTTATTAATATCGAGTTATACTTATTAAAAAACCCAGGTTGGTTGGTTGGTTGGTTGTTTGTGTGTGTGTGTTCGTTTATATTTGGGATCGGATTTCCTACATTTTTCAACCGATTTCAACAAAACTTCACTTGGTACTGGGACGATGATGATGATGACCCTTTTCCTTGTATTGAACGAACATTTCTTGCTTCTTGCTTAGCTGCAAAGAACGCACATGAACCATGAGTGAGAGCTCAAATATAAGGGCATTACTTCAATGGAGAAAAATACGATACATCAACAGTTGGCAAAAAGCGGGGTCGCCACAAGCGAGAGTCACATTTTCAAGCGAAGTGATAAATCGACGGATAAGGACAGATACTGAAAGGAAAGCAGGTCAATATATATATATATATATATATATATATATATAATTAGGAGGATTTGAACTAATCATGATTAAGTAATTCATCGGATCTAGAAGAAACTTCAACAGAATGCAGTGGACGGCCGTTTCGTCCTATATTTCGGACTCATCAACAGTGCGCATCCACTATCGAGAATTGAAACCCGTACAGTTAAATTATCAGGTAAACGTCACACCAACTGTACCAACGGGCCTCGGTGACGAAGAGGTAACGAATTAGACTGGATATAGCCCCGCTCGATTACATATTCCGTGGTGGAACTCATCCGAGTTTCTCTTTAACCATAGGACTGCGCCTCCACGAGCTACGACTACCATCCCCAAGCCGCTCAGTCCAGAGCATTAGAAGCCGGCTCACGCAAAGTTATACAGATAGAAATAATTCGGAGGATTTCAAATAATCATAATTAAGTAATTGATCGAGTCTAGAAGAAACCTCAACAGAACGCAGAAAGCACTGGAATCTGCATTCTATTGATTTTTTTTTAGACTCGATGAATTACGTAATTAAGAATATATATATATATATATATATATATATATATATATATATATATATATATATATATATATCAGAAAAAAACAGGGTTGATATTTGTTATGGTAAATTCATGAAATTTGACCGTCAAAATATTGTTGACATGTTCAGATATTTCAGTTACAGTTGTTTTATTTCAAAAGACACTTCAAAATTCCTCACTTAATGTCCGGGTTTCTTTTCAAGGAGTTCACAGCTAAACCAGCTCATGAGATGTTGCATCTGATTCAGACATATTTTGCTTTTAATGGGCTTGTGGCAGAAAGCTTCAGATAGTCACATGTCACATTTCGAAATTATTTCTCTCTGTTTATAAAGAAGAATTATGTACGGAACAGAAAACTTAGGAACGAATTTCAAAATGAACCCTTTATTTATTTGTTTTACTTTTATTCTTTTTGAAGAAAGAAGAAAAAATCTCCATCAAAATGTTTGCATAACGCTGGTTGGAATTTTTAGCGGCATATTGAAACATCTATAGGTTATTTAAAACTGAAATGTAAATATTTTGAACTCAATTTTATGGCTTCAACTAAATATATTTTGAACGCAGTTGTAGGACTACAACAACAGATAAAATGTATTGTTGGTTATTTTGCTTATAAAGTGCGTTTCATTAAGACGGATCAAAGCCAGCAGTAAATAAATCAGTGTTATTGGTGAAAATCTATTTATGTCTCTAGTGAATCATGTTATTTACGTCATAGTTATTATGTGTGAAAAATAATATCACTCAAATGCCCGCCAAGGCTTCGGTGGCACACCACACAATTGTCAAAATTATTTGGTACGTGTCTGCATAGTTGCTCCTCGATCTCACTAATGTGCCTTATTATCTCATCTTTCTGCTGTTGAATTGTTGTTGGCTTGTTGGCATAGACATTACTTTTGAGATGACACGAAAGGAAGAAATCTAAAGGTGCCAAATCGCACAATCGTGGTGGCCAATTGACTTCATTGTTTCGAGAGATGATACGACCTGGGAACTTCTCATTGCATTTCTGTTTGAACGTCCATTTTCGTAATAGGCTTCGATAACTTTAACACGTTGTTTGATTGTTAATCTTAGGAAAAGAAAAAAAAATCATTAGACGCTTAAACTTAATTCACATTTAAAATCGGTCATTGGAGCACCCTTTATGCTTAATTTGTTTGTTTAACGTCATATTAACTCTCTTATTGGTCACTTAATGCTGAAATTTAATCTTGTTGGGAGAGTTGAAGTAATAAAAATATGATATATTTTGTTTTACTTACACAGTGCATTACATAGAAGATGACTGATTCTCAGCTTTTGCGCATATAAATGTTTCTCCGGACATAATTATTAGTGTCGGTGATTTGTGTGTTTTATATTAGAATTTTGTTGAAGTTATATTTCAGAATACAGGAAATTGTACGATATAGCGATTAATGTCATAAAATCGTTCTTTAACGTTGATTGCTTCTTTGATGTTTTTAGTAGCATATCGAACTCTACAGGTTATTTTATACCGAAATCTTAATATTTTGAACACTTTCAGCTAGAGATGAAATATAGGGTGTTTCAAAAAGAATACGCCAAAATCATCACGTGATGTGTCAATAACAAAAAAAATTACAAATCTCTAGCATGAACACATGTGTTGTATATACATTCAAGTTTCATTTCATGTCTTATAAGTGCTCAATATGGCCACCACCTGCAGCGCGGACAACATCAAGACGATATGAGAATTCCTCCAAAACACGCCTCAGCATGTCACGGTCCACCGTGTTGATTGCAGCTGTTATTCGATCTTTCAAGTCATCGATACTTGCTGGAAGTGCTGGAACATAAACTTGGTCTTTAACATACCTCCACAAGAAAAAGTCACACACAGTGAGGTCTGGGGACCTGGCAGGCCAAGCACAGAGAGCAAGGTCTTTAGCACCTCTCCTCCCAATCCATCGCTGAGGCAGGTTTTCATTCAGATAAGCTCTAACCCCGAGATGCCAATGGGGTGGTGCTCTATCTTGCTGAAAAATGAAGTCATTCAAATCTGCCTGCATTATGACAATGGCATTTGTTTTCACAAACTCAAGCACTGTTTTTGCGTGCTTGAGTTCGCGAAAACAAAAGCCATTGTCGCAAAAACAAATGCCATTGTCACAAAAACAAATGCCTTCTGCTGAGGAGTTGCGATTTTGATTGATCTTCCCACAATTCAGCTGAACCAGAAGTTATACTAACGACAGTGGTGAAACTGACACCTAATCAAACTTTGATAACTACTCTATCAAATAACCACTGATTGAGTCCACTACAATGCTATAGACCTGAAAAAACAGCGCAATGATTTTGGCGTATTCTTTTTGAAACACCCTGTATATTGTTGGTCATTTTGTGATAAAATGCATTGTTGGTAATCTTTAAACAAAATGAGAGCACAAAGAACACTTATGTACAAAATCAGGAAGAGACAGTTGAAAATTTTTGGACACATAATGAGGAAGGAGGGCTTGGAAAATCAGATACTCACAATGTATATTGAGAGAAGAATAGATAGAGGAAGGCAGTATGCCACCTGCTTCAGAAACCTTTTTGAATATATTGTGGAATGGCCTTAGGTAAATCTAAGCAACTGCTAAGGGTCACAGGGAATAGTAAGTTTTGGAGAACCATGATCACCCACGTCGTAACGGGTCACGACACAGAGAAGAAGAATATCCATCAGCGATATTTGACGAAACCAATTAACATTCCTTTGACGAAACTACATCGCAAAGGTAAGTGCTTCCTTATAATTTTGTGGAAATCCCATCATGATGCTACCGCGAGTGGCTAAAAGATGCCGGGCAACGCATCTAAAGAAGTAATTAGTAAACTTTCAGTAAAGGGATAATTCCTTTGACTTAGAATTCTGAAGTCGTTTTTCTTAGAAACTATCGTCGAGAAAGGAAAGTTTCTAATATACTTGTGAAATATTTATTCACACAAACAGTTCTGAAATTTGTCTCAAATTTTAATGGCTACGTAGCGCTAAACATTTCCACTGAAAACGCGATCACAAATACAGCACATTCATAAAGTGTATAACGTTTTACTAGTCGCTGGTGGTTTCAATCTATATATCTATATATCTATCTATATATATATATATATATATATATATATATATATATATATATATATAAAACAGAGGATGTCTGTGTATGTGTATGTGTCTGTCTATCTATATGATACGTTTTCACTCGAGATCCATCCAGCCGATTTTGACCAAACTTGACAGGTACATTTGTGGCACCATTTAACGAGGGAGAAAAGGGAAAAGAAAGAAAAGAAGGAAAGGAGATGCTAAGAACCGAATCGTGAGTGATAAGCAAGAACACACACACAGCTAAGAGACAATGGATAAAAGGATATTTTGATAAGTAACAAATGGCGAAAGAGTGTCATTACAATGACAGGGAAATTCTGAGTAAAAAGAAAGGGAAAGAAGAAAAGAATCAGATATGTTTTGGCATCGGCTGTGTTATCTAAGGATATGAAAACAAACTATTGTTACGGGAAGACATCTTATTATCAACTACAGACCGGCTGGCCAAAGAAAAAAAAATTCAAATCAAAATGTTATTTCGTTAAGTGACGAAAAACAGGCAACTAAAAGGACTCGGACAGATATGAAAAATTAAAAACCACCCACGAGCGTCCGACGCCTGCGATAATAAAATTTTGTTATCAGGAATTTGTACCGAAGGAAAATGAATGTGTTTTTTTTTTTCTTTCTTCGAGGCGACAGACTGACTGGAACTTTGGAGATGTTTCTTTTTGAGACCGTGTTAAGAAGACCACACTTTCTGATAATTAGCGATAAAATACCTGACGTAAACCACGTGTAGAACAAGAGTTATGACCGCCATTGTCATATTGTCCCGTTCGCGGCTGGAGAAATGATAAACCATTAAGGGGAAGAAAAGGGAAAGAGAAGAGATACTTTTTTTTTTTAAGCAAGATATTTTTTCTCTTCCTGAAACAAAACCGCAGATCCGTCCACGCCCGACTAAGACATCATTGGTCGAGTGGTGATCACGTGATGCACGAGGGAGGCTGTTGCCGCCCATCTTGAGGATGAGTAAGAGAGGTTGCCACGAAGATGTGGGGAGGGCAGTTCACGCCCCTCTGAAGTATGATGAGAAGGTGGGAGTGAGGAAAGGTTCCCAAAAATGGAAAAAGGTGGAAATTCCTAACAAGAGAGGTGGATATGTATTTAGAATTATCGAGGAACCCCCCGGCGCCGACAAACTCACCCCGGCTTTGGTCGGCGCCCATATAAACGAAGCCACAGCAAGCAGAAATGAGTCGAGTCCCAGCAGTTCCCAGAGTCAGTCTTCGGTTGAGACAAGCCTCGCAGATAGCTGACCAGGATTCACGCACATTCCGGACCCATCTTCAAACCAAGAACAATTATTTTGAAGAGCGACTTAGATCCAGATCACCGAAATAAGTTTGTTTTTGACTTACGTCCAAATACCCACCGAAACACCAATTTCTTAGAGAGCAGACGACTTGAAGTGTTAAAACTTGCCTAGCGGAAAACGATGTGTCACAATCCATAGAACGGGTCGGGAGATAGATGCAGTCCTATGTATCGAACAACTAGACATAAAGTTTGTTACCTTTTTCTTTGATACTTTGGACTTTTGAGTTTTCATTTTATTGCCTTTTATGCATATTTGTGTGGTATCACCCCCGTTGAACTCGGTTTGCAGTACGGCCCCGACGACTGATTGATTTCCTCTGCCTAGATCATTTCACAACGTGGGTAGGCAGACTGGGAATCAAAGTAGGACGTCACAGTTGGTGCCGTGGTAGACTGGGATAGAACGACGCGGTTGGCGCTGCAACCCGGGGACGACGTCACACATTGTTCAATGTAAGAGATAGGTTTTTGGCGTAAATAATCCATAATTAAAAAAAAACTACAAAAAACCCCCAAAAAAACAAAAACAAACAATAATCGATAAAGCCGATCAAATATTGATTAATTCAACTTTTTTTCCTCCGATTTCGTTTCGGTATGTAGGTTACTTACATCATGATGAGCTCAACGATACCTTATTTTTCTTTTTACGCCACTGTGTTTAGAGAGAAACCGCGAAAAACGAAAAATCGATTTCAACACAAATTTTAAACTAAAAAAACTCCTTCAATTTTCAAGTAATCTAATACAAACTTCACTCAATTTTAGCCAACAAGAAGTTGATTGTTTACCAGCCATTCAACTTGACAAATGTGTCAACCCATATAGTGAAAACCCGCGTAAATACGAAAATGGCGATTTTTACTGGTTTCTTTCTTATTTTTCGTTGATCTTTCAACCAATTTTCATGAAACTTAACAATTGCTTTATAAGTGTATCCTCTTTTAGATACCTGGTAGCACAGTGATGAATTGAATTTCAAAAAATTCAAAATAACTGTATTCTGAATTGGATCTTCATGTTACCAGTTTTACCCCTTCATGACTTCCGTTAATTTCGATTGAATAAATAGACTACTTCTGTTATATCATATTAACTGCATTAATTCAAGATGTTTTTAATGAATGAACACGAAGAAGTTAGGCTCTGTTACATCTAAACATAGTTTTGTTTTTCCGCCATTCTAATCGAACGCTTTTTTTTTTGATCGACCAGCTGCGTATGGATGCTAGTAAAATATGTCTGTAATGTTTTATTTAACACGACAAGTCTAAATGAGGAGAAATGCTGCACTTTTGTCCAAAAGTTTAAGACAATCTAGCAAAATGAACAGTTCTTTGTTAGTGCAGGGTATTGCATGATCAACTTTTAGTTAATGGAAAGAAGGTGCAATAATGCATCGTTCTCAAATTTGAAATAATATAAAACGGACATTTTCTCGAATTGCAAGATGTGATGTTGTTCTAAAGAATAGTTTTCAGTAATAATTTAGACATGAAAAATGTACAGGAAATCGTTACATCCTGCTAGTCAAAAGAGTCCATAGATTAACATTAGAGTAAGTAGGATACTCCGAACATGAAATCTTAGTTTATATGGGGTGTATAAAGACTGCAGTTTACAATGCTGTCACAAAGTACGAATCTAATGGCTCTTATTCTAACCGAAAGATCAGTAGATATTCCAGATAACCAAACCCTTGGAATGGTTTTATCACGGAATACATCGTTTCCAGATCCTTGAAAAATTCATGAAAAAGGGTACGAGTTACTCTACTAGTCAGCGTACAGATGTTAGTCGTCGGACTGTTCCTAACAATTTAGTTTCAATTAGCATCCTGCATCTACTTCTTCTTATGTGTGCAGTACCTCCTTGTTTAATATATATATATATATATATATATATATATATATATATATATATATATATATATATATATATATATATATATAGTTGACATTGAAGTCAACACCTAGAGACGACAGTCTGCAATCATCAGGTCTGTCCATTTTCATATTCTCGGGGAAATAATTATAAGTTCTTAAAAGTTATGTAACCCTGATATAGAGCATTTTAACTAAACACTGGCCCATAAATATAAGATACCTTAAAACTACATTTTATCATATATATATATATATATATATATATATATATATATATATATATATATTCATACATGTTTCATTAAATAATATAGTCAAGTGTTGTCTATTTATTTTATGTAAATTCTTTTCATAACGTCTGATAAGCTTAATAACATTATCATTAAACGAAGAAAGAAAATCGCAATATTGATACAATATTATACTTAAACATGAAAACAATAAACAAAAACTAAAAATTCTTGAAGCGAAATACATAAAACAGAACAAACCTAACCTGAACAAATAAAACTATGAAATCTCCACAAATATTCTTAAATGCCTACAATTGGTAACAGAAGCCATTGGTTTATACCAATGGCATCCCATACTTAATACTTCTCGAATTCCCTGTCGCGTGGTTATGTGTGACGTCATGAGCTGAGGTGAAATTTTTGCTTCCAGCGTCTTATATGCACGTGTTTATCGTTGCTTGGAAATCATCCATGTAAACAGAAAAAGACTACCATCACGTTCTTGTCCGTGTATTGCTTAATATATTGTACAGTAATTGACATCATTTGATAATGGCTTATGTAAGACGAAAGCTTAGGTTAGATTTAAAAGTATGTATCAATATTGTAATTTTCTTTTTTCGTTTAATGATAATGTTATTAAGCTTATCATACGTTATGAAAAGAATTTACATAAAATAAATAGACAACACTTGTCTATATTATTTAATGAAACATGTATGAATGAAAAATGCTGCCTAAATACACACAATATATATATATATATATATATATATATATATATATTTATTAGAGGTGACATACTTACCTTAAAAACTTATAATTATTCGCACAAAATATTAAATGGTTTTGCATATTTTCGATTGTTGTATAACATTGATGTTTAAAGTTGAGAGTGACATCTTCAAGGCCGTTTCTGATACAATTATTGGAGGATTATTTAAGGGTTATTTAATCCTTTGAACCCTATAATGCCGGCTTAATGGATATAGCTTGCTTATTCAGTGTTCCGAGTCTCTTAAGCGAAGAAAACGGCGACTTACCTCGTCAAACCAAGTGACAGCGTGTCGCGTGTATCCTAAGACCAAAAATGTGGCGAAAAAGAAAATTACTTACCCAAAAAAGGGCACTTATTCCGGATGACATGCTGAAGACGTAATGTTTAAATTAAAAAAAAACAAAAACAAAACAACTCTGTCGCAGGAATCGCTATAAAACTATTCTGATATGCGAAAATTGGGCGTCCACTCCCAGTTGTCGGCTAATGGAAAAAAATTCTCGGCCGATAAAAGCAGTTGGTTTTTCTCGAATCGGGGAGAAAAACAGATGTATTTTGTCTACTGTGTTCGTCGGAGAGTGAGTTATTTTTCATATTGGTTACGTGTATTTTGATTTGTGAGATAGTACCTGCGAATCGAGTTTTCGGCATTTCTTTCTGCCCCCGATATTCAAGTCTGAACTTACAGTGATTTGTTCTCTGCGTCTTGTAAATAATCTGCTACAAACATTTCCTTTGCTTTCAGAACGCTTACAAGGACGTAGGCGATCATTACTCTTCACAGTTTCCTGTTCTTCATAGTTCTTAGTAAATGTTCTCTTTCTCTTATTTCTTCTAAACCTTGTCCCGTCACACATTTACTCAAGTTCACCAAGTATATTCGGCGTTGTTTCCTTTTGTTCCACTTGCTCTCAATCACTCATGTGGCTATCAGATTTTCCGAAACCCCTTTCCTAATTAGATGCACTAGAAATTTCAACTGTCTCTTCTTGATTTTAAGGATAAGCTTCGTTTCAGTTTCGTTTTTCTTTAAAACTGTGTCGTTGCTCACATGTTCTGTTCATGGTATCCTCAGCATCCTTCTGTAGAACCACGATTCTCTAGCCTCAATTCTCTTCTTACCTGCCCAATAACCAAAATCAGCATCAGATAGAGGGACAATGAAGAAATATTATGTTTTCCGATTTTCTTTAGTCATTTGTTGTGTGTCCGCATTGCCCTCAGGAAAGAGATATGAAAACTGTCAAGCGCACAAGCAGACAGATGAATAAGATTCAATGCCATAACTGATTAGGACACATAAGCCTCTGAGTAATTTATATTTACTCTCACGGGGTCGGGTTATAGCACAGGGTCGGTTTAATGTGGGAAGGCGAGCACGTAAACCCGGGCAAGGAGCAAAAATTCCTCGAGACCCCGCAACCGTCGTTTGCGCTGGCCTCGGTACGTGCACCGATCCTTCTCTCTAGTACAATGAGAAGGCGCCGCCCCAGGAAGCTGTTTCACAGAGCCGGCACCTCTCAGTATAATTTTCTCAGTTGCGACACTGTCCTTTGAAGGAGACGCCCCTGAGCGCACTCTGTTTAACGACAGAGACGCAACTGAGTGATGATAAGAACTGAAATTATTGAAAAGGAGTAATTTAGACGCTAAAGCCTCTGGGTAATTTTGGTTAACCAATCGCATGTTCAGGCATATTTCTGTTTGATCAAAACCTACAGCGTCCACATGTGGTTTATACTGCAACTATACTGTTAACCTTAGTTACAGTTTCTGGAAAATATCGCATAATTTGGCTTGACAAACAGTCAGTACAAGACTAGTATACTCAACCCGTCGGTCAAGATGACTTTGTCCCAGCACAGCCATCGACGCTTCCCAAATAGGTATGTATACCAAACTATATTTACAGTGCTTGACTTCAATTCGTTGTATGGTTTTCCGGCACTTTTCAAAGGAGCCGCGCTCTGGGATCACCGATAAATTGACATGGGGTCAATAACATCAATAGGTCACCTTCCGCATAAATCGACCACGACCATCAAACATGGCACGTGGAACTAGAACAGTCTACCACATTGAGCGAAATAAAGGGTTCAGTTCGAAATTGCAACCACCTGAAGAAGGCCGGAGCATACAGCGGCCAAAACGTTGTGATAAATATGGCGACAAAGATGAGTCACGATAGTCCGAATAATGTAAATAATGAACGAGGAATTGTTTAGTATATACTAGCCGTCCCAAATTTTTATTTTAAGGGATGTGGCATCAACACTTTCATTCCACTTACGATAATATATAATTTCTTTTTAAAATGTAGGGGTCCCAATCCGCGGAATACTCGGTAGATGATATGGATTTTCTTCATTATTTACATTATTCGGACTATTGTCCTTATCTTTGTCGATATATTCATTACAACGTTTCGGTCGTTGTACGCTCTGGCCTTCTTCAGGTGGTTGGAATATTGAACGGAACCCTTTATTTCGCTCACTGGGGTAGACTGTTCTAGTTCCACGTGCAATTTTTTTAATGGATGTCAGTTATCAGTTATCTCTTGTAAATTTCCCTCTGAAATTTCTGCACTCCCTTAAACGGGTATTTAACATACACTCTTTGGGTCCTCTCATTGGATCTAACTAACGCCTTTATCCACTGAGCTATGTGTACTTGAGGGTTCAGTTAGACATTCCAATCACCTGAAGAAGGCCGGCGCGTACAACGGCCAAAACGTTGTAATAAACATGGCGTCAAAGATGAGGACAGTAGTCCGAATAATGTAAATAATGTACATAATACCTCATCTCAGAAATTTTCTTGTTTAATATATTTCTTATCCCAATTATGATGATGAAGGTCATATCACGTTGAAACATCGGTCCTTGTAAAACCAGCGATGTTAAGCACAGAAGGTCTCGGTCAGTACTTATATGAGATATAAGATTGGGCAGGGGTCGGGTGTAATGGTTAACGGCCCGGAATTACCAGTGGTTGAGCCTAAGTCTGAATACTTCTATCATCTGTATAGCTCCCCGTTACTCATTTGTACACTTTGTTAGGAAAAATCGATACCTATTAATAAATTCAAATGATTTATCTTAGCCTAGATAAACGGGTTATTTTCTGAAAAAATTTAATTGGGGAGATAATTTTTTTATTCTAATTTGTTTAATAGAAGGGAAATCAAGAAATAAAGACAATTTACATTTTATATTCAATGATTATTGATTTGATTTTTTACATTTTATCCAAACTTTGCAGGTTATTTAAATCCTGAAAATTAGTTTAGAATGTAATGGAGATAATAACGAATTACTGATACAAGTCCTACTTATTAGGTTCTACGGGAAATTTTTGGCCGAGCCTACGGCATCGGAAACCTCACATTAAATTCAGTCTTGTGCCACATGCGTCTGCATGGGGCAGTAGCTAAATACACTACTACTACTTATTAAGCCATAGGTAAAGGGGGGTAGGTGAATTCCCGCATTTCCCAAGAGTATTTGTAAATATAACAAACCAGACTAGAATTAGAACACGTCTCTCCAAATTGTGGAGAGCTATGATCTTCTTCGTTCTGAAGGGAAACAGAACACAGAAGGTTGTACTGAATTATTTGGTTCACTTAGTAATTCCTAGCGCGGTCTTTGAACAATATTACGAGAATTGGAACATTCTCTTTGACACTTTTTGTGTTTCTTGTTCAGTTGACGGCAGTAAATATTTTATAAACTTAGTGAAGATTTTGTTTCCAGGAAATTGAATTCTCCATCGTTTTACAAATCAAAGCCTTCACCATTTAATGTTTAAACACCTGTATTTTTTGTATCGTGTTATTTTAAGAGCAAAAAGTCAGTGGCAAATATAAGCACGTGAAAAGAGAATTCAAAAGAATACTATACATTTTTTTACAATTAAGTTCACCCATATGCAAGACCCAAGAGTCACTCGAGTTAGAGGGTTATAGAGTAGAAGGCACAGTTTATGCGGATATGCGAGGAACATAACGGTTGACCTTAAACTTGAACTGCTTAAGATTGTAGTGTTCGAGAAAGGCATCATCTTAAAAGTCTGTTTCACAAAGCAACACATTACCGATTTATATTTAGGAAGACTTCGAGTTGATGTCATGGTTAGCAATCTAGATCAATTACAACTGAATAGTGAGTTCGATCCTTACACTTGGTGCGCCAATCTTTCGGCCGAACCTACGTGTATCACAAAGCAGCGTTTCTTTGCCAATTTATATTTCGTAAAGTTATGGGCTTTGTGCCACATTTAAGCTACGCTTAGAAAATCCCAAAGCCTTATGTACTTAAACAGAATTTACTAATATAGAAGTTACTAGGTAAACAAAGTGGATTTTTTAATGAATTCCTGGAACATACACAAAGTAGGATGTGTGGATAGCATAAATGTTATCGGTGGACAGAGTGGATTTAGAATGGTCTATTTTCATCCCTTTCCGACTATATTCTTAGAAAAAATCACAAATCCATCTGTACCTCTATCTATGGGTTAAATAACAGAAGGGTTATTTCAGTGTTTAATTTTTTTACATATTTTACATGATGGGTGATTTTAATAGGACACTAGGGAATATGGTGTATTGTGTTAGATGTTCGAACGAATAGAGAAGAATGTGTTCTTTGGTGATTGGGGAAAACATCTTAGAATCTTCACGAGTTGAATTAGGTAGGCCGAGGATAGTGAGTGTGGACCAGACGTTTCTACATTAACATGCTTTAATCTTTAATGTTTAAAATAAACACAGTCGATGATACGTTTGTTTGGATATTTCAAAGACTTCCACATATTCGACCGTATTAAAGCCATAAGAAGTCATGATATAAGATATGCTGTATGGGTTATATATATATATATATATATATATATATATATATATATATATATATATATATATGTATTAAAGAAAAACAGACCACTTTTAGGCTTCATTGTAATAGTTTATTTCACCAGAGACCTTTTAAAAGACGCTGGATCATCAGACATCACTTCCAAAAGGTGGAATAAAAATGTAATTGTCAAAGACTGCAGTTCATGCACTTGTTAAAGGATAGCAGTTCATTCAAGTTCGGTCAGGACTGAAGAGGAACAGGAATTCACAGGTAATTTCCAAAGGATGACAATTCAGGTAAGTTTGTTAAGCATCTAGATCAGTTTAAATCTACTGCAGTGACAACATTTAGAAATTAATTCATTTCTTTGGTTTTACAGCATCTTTAGATTTTTAAATTTAGTAATTCTGACTTTTCTTGTAGGCATAGATTGCATCTATCATTAAAACTACTAAAACTGTGGACAAATCCTATAATTATCCAGTCAGTTTAATTTCTAAATGCCGTTACCTCAGTAGATTTAAATTTATCTGCATCAGTTATTTTCCGGACTCCTCCTCCATAGTAAGTGAAAGTATATCCTATGTCTCCGGTCGACATATTTCACTGTATAATCCTAGTCAACTAAAAACACCGGTTGAAGTATGTTACTGACGGAGTATTCTTTGGTAAGATAACAAAATAAATTAATAAGAAAATAACGATTGTGTCATCAGGTCTACAATCAAAGTAGTTTAAAGTAACGTATTTAAACCTAGTACTAAAGTGGCAGTTATGTCTCATCATTTTACACCTTGAAATTTTTATATGCGACCGTAAGTTCTATGCTTAAAGTTTCTTTACTCACACTTCTCGCTTGTGGAACTCTCTATCGTATTCTCCCCTTTCCAGTCAGCATTGATCTTCAAACTTTTAAATGTCATGTTGATCTTTTTATATTCTGTCTTCTTATTTCCAGTTTTGTTATTCTTCTCTTTTCCTAATAATATTTTTTTTTCATATTCTTTTCCACTCTGTAACCCCTTGCTTCTTAGTGCCTTTCTTAGAGTTGAAAGGATTTTTTTAATTGAATTTTGTAGTCAAATGCATTCTTCCCTGTGTCTATTACGTTACGTCATATGAAATTTAAAAAAAAATACTATTAAGCAAAAGTAATGATCAATGAATTTTATCCCCATCTAGTTACGATTCCACTTGATAATGTCGTAACGAAGATCCGAAAGCATTCCGTCAAAATCTTGTGGACCTTTCTTGGATACACTAACAGCTGGCCTATATTTAACAGGAAGAAAATATATTTATGTTGACAGAAAATAGATCCGCGTTGAAGAAGATGGTAAACGATTGGTTGTAAGGCGTTCAAAGAAAAACGAGTTGAACATGTAATCATTGAAAAGGCTCTCGAAAAGCAGGAAATGAATTCTATCAAAGTTTATTTTCAGCCTGAACAGACATGCATCATCTTTGGTGTCTTTTTCTTTTCTTTCCGTTTCTTTTCTTTTCTTTTTCTTTTCATTTACGGAGTAATACTTGCCAGCTATCGAATTCACAAGCAGGATTTTTTCGTGAGTTCATTAACAAAGTATCTGACTCAGGTAGAAGGTTCGAAATCACATAAGAGTCGATAAGGATCATACCTAAACCTTTCCTTTCGGGGTCGATCTTAGAATCATGTTAGTGCACTCAATTTGACACACACGGTTCGACATGATAAATAATGCCACTAGGGTTTTTTTTCGCAAATTATTGCCGTTAATATAATGACTAAATCCAATTGCAAAAAGCATCTAAGAATAATGAATGTTCTTATCACGAAAACAAAATAAAATCCCTTAACAACACTCTCAACACGGCCAAACTGTACTAGCCGTATTCGGGAATTAAGAATTTTAACAAATCATAACATTGCTCTTAACAATGAACCAGTGTACGTATATATGACAGACCACCATTATAGTTTCATGCGATTTCAAGATAATTATCATATAGTCAGCATTTTATTTAATGAAAATACCCCCATACCCCTCTCACATAGCTCAAGATGTTTTAACGAGGGTAGTGTACGTTTATCTAAAATGAAAACACCAACTTATCGAGGAGTGAAATGGGCATACACCCACGTTAAAGGTGTCAACTAATAACCAGTAACCCGGGAAAACAAACATGCACCAGATTATATACATACCTATATATATATATATATATATATATATATATATATATATACCATCCCCTGAGGAAGTACAATCATAGTATTGAAACATGAAAGCTTTCATGTAGCGATTTAAAAATATTTCATTATAACCTCTTACAATAAAAACATAATAATAATAATAATAATAATAATAATAATAATAATAATAATAATAATATGTTGTTCTACTTTGTATTGAGCAATTTTTTTCAAACTTAAATGTTTCGCATTGCGGATTTTTGATTCATTCGTTCTTTGTCTCATTTGTATATATATATATATATATATATATATATATATATATATGTATATACACGATACATCAAAAGGATCACTACCTGTTGAGATTGAATTATATATATATATATATATATATATATATATATATATATATATATATATATAAAACATTAGGCAGCATATAATTTATATACAAAGAAATGATCACACATAGAATCAATCAGCAATATTGTTGATTGATTCTATGTGTGATTATTTCTTTGTATGTATATATATATATATATATATATATATATATATATATATATATATATATATATATATATTAACACAACAATTAGCTCGTACCCAAAACTATTAGTGATATACATACGAGTTCTGATCTAAAAAAAAGTATCACGTCTTTCACTGTGGTAACGGAGCTAAAGTACGCAGAGTGAGTCGTCCTGGCACCAATTTACCTTCAACTCTGTTGTGCATTGTAGTTTCAATTTGAAAGGCTGTCTCAAAATTCCTTAGCAGACGATAATTCTGAGTGACAAAACGTAGATGTATTTCACGTATTTTTTGGCTGTTTGTAAACTAAATTCCTCTTCTCTCACCGTATTTCGTACAATCCATATTTTTAGCTTTTTTATAGACTAAATTCCACTTCTCTTACCGTCTTTCGTACACTACATCTTATTTTTTCAACTCCCGTCCTATGAACGCCGTGATTCCGCGTTAATTTCTTTTGCCGGCTTAAAATAAACAATATATAGCTTTCACATGAGACTCTTTTTACGTACAGACGCCAATGAGATCATTTTTTTTTTTAACCACATGCATTATCTCTAAGTTATAACGTTTGCACTTAGCTATGTTTCTCAATCATTGGAGACATCTTTCTTTTTTTCTTTCTTTCCTTCTGTCTTTCTTTCTTTCTTTCTTTCTTTCTTTCTCAATCATTACAGATATCCTTCTTCATTCTTTCTTTCTTTCTCAATCAATGGAGTCATCCTTCTTCTTTATTTCTTTTTTATTTATTTCTTTCTCAATCAGTGGTTAAATCTTCTTTCTTTCTCAGACATTGGTGACATCCTTCTTTCTTTCTTTCTTTCTTTCTCAGACATTGGTGACATCCTTCTTTCTTTCTTTCTTTCTTTCTCAATTATTGGAGGCGTAGATATACTTTTTTTTTCTTTCTTCCTTTCTTTCTTCAGTCACTGGAGACATACTTCTTCCTTTCCTTCTCGCTTTCTTCCATTTTCAATCATTGGAGACATGCTTTTTCCTTTCTTTCTTTCTTTCTTTCTTTCTTTCTTTCTTTCTCAATCATTACAGACATCCTTCTTCTTTCTTTCTTTCTTTCTTTGTCAATCACTGGCGACATCCTTCTTTCCTTCTTTCTTTCTTTCTTTCTTTCTTCCTTTCTTTCTTTCTCAGTCATGTAGATTTTGTCTTTCTTCCTTTCGTCTGCGTTTGTAATTCACCAACAAGATTGGTAGCGCCAATCTGGGACCCTTCGAACACAGTTACGAACGCGCTCGCGCACAAAAAAAAACTTTAACCAACGCTTTTTTCTTTAACGCTTCGGGACGCTAATAGATCGCAGCAGATGTACATTGTTACTTTAATACATATCTTGAATCTAGTTCGGTTGATATTGTGTAAGAATGCATTATTATTCGCTACAACCTAAACATTTGGCAAACATTAAAATGTAATAACAATATTTACCAGCAAAAAAGCCCTAAAGAAGATATTTAATATATTGTCGCATGACAAAGATAAATTTTGTAGAAATGAACTATCTCCGGATAAAAAATGAGAGTGAAATTATGAACGTGATAAAAGGCGTAGAAATGGTTTATTATTCATTTTTGGCAAATTTTGTAATCTTGGTTACTCGTTCTCAGAGCGCTATTTTACGACCTTTAAATGGGCAAAATGGATCGGTGATAAATAAATCTCAAATGCGATTTAAACTTGTATCTGTTCTTTCGTGACAGCAACATCGGCGGTTTTGGACCCGAATGGTTATTTTCCGTTCGACGTCGCTTCATAATTTAAGTAGTTTCCATATTTTGATTTCTAAGCCAGGATAGTTCGAGATTTATTTATTCTCGTCTCATTACACGCGCGCAGTAGGAAAGAAAGGGTCACCTTAAGCAAAGCATATGGCTGAAATCAGAACCATATTTTATTTCATATCTATAACATTATCGTTCAAATGCAGATAGAAAAACAATATTTGTAAAGAGGTGGAAAAGGAAACGCAAATACATTATATATATTACACGCTTTTTAAGTTCTGCCATTTTTCATCATTAGCGTACGGTGTTCCCTTTTTAAGATTGTTGAATTTTAAATACAATGTGAAGGTTTCACGTCTGTTCTACCTAGAAAAAAAAAACACGCCCACAAGAGAACAACAGATGTGTTCAATTATAAATTTTCTACTTCGTAACAATAATTCACGTTAATAGTTTTGAATGGGCGTAAATTGCAAGAAAGATCTCCATTAGTAATTATTCTTTTTATTCAACCTCAAGTGGAGACCATTGAAAGACTTTACGCCTCACTTAATACTACTCAATTATTTCAATAGCTGTATATTACACGCTTCGCCAGGCCTATATACAATATTTGTTTTAATGATTTTTGAGTGTGAAATAACCCGATAAGGAGAAATAATTTATTGAAACGACAGAGCAACAAAAGAAGACGTTTCAAAAAGATATATGACGAATGACATTGCCTTTAAATTTTTGAAGATCATAGTTGACCGGGAATTAAAATGTCAGAAGAGAATTCAAAAGAAGAAAACTTATTATAACTGCCATGAAAAGATTAGCAGCAATGTAACAGAAAATATATAATAAGACGTTGCGAAATTAATTGCAGCCGAGATGCCCTATCAGGCGCAATAATATTGCAGATCTCCTCTAAAAATGATTACAATAAATTTTTTTAAAGTTTCAATTCACGCTTGTCCTTTTCCTACGCTGATTACCTACGACGGCTCGAGGTTTTAGCCTTTCATATCTGAGGGCGACGAAGTTCATACCTTTCTGTAGGTCATTTATTCGAAGGTGAATATAACGAATTCGGACAGAATTTTAATACAGCTCTACGATTTCTTTTTTCGAGTATCTAACCATTAAACTAAACAGCAAATGAAACTAGCCTTTTACGGGATCCAACCTGATCGGGTGTTTCTGCGTAGTAAGCACCCGCCATGCATATACGATACATATTATTTGTTCATGACTGACAATGTAACGTCAATTTAAAAATAATTTAAGAATTTTAATTTTAAAAATAATTTTAAAAATTTCGGATGCGAATAAAAAATTGGTGAACAAAATTTCAGCGGCCTCAACTGCCCCAGCTACGTCTGGGATTTCGAAGGTAACCCTTGCATGGAGTATTGCTGCCATATAAGGTCTAGTGTCCCTTCTGTTTGCCTCAAGGTCCTTGATAAAATCCAGAGACGGATATGCAGTGCAATTGGCCCTGATCTGGCATCTCGTCTGCAGATGCTCTCTCACAGACGTGCCGTCGCCTCTCTCTGTATTTTTTACAAATACTTTCATGGTAACTGCTCCGATGAGCTGCTTTCGCTGGTTCCCAGACTTCATGAATTTAAGCGTTCTACTAGGCTGGCATCTCGATCAAACCCTTTCACTGTCGAAACTGTTAAATGTAGCCGTCTCTTCTACTCTAATAGCCTCATGTCTCGCACCTCTCGCCTGTGGAACTCCCTCCCCTTATACTGTTTCCCTGATAGCTATAATCTCCAACTATTCAAATGTAATGTCAATCGACGTCTCCAGTTGCCTTGATCTATCCCCTATCCTTCTCTTCATTCTTTCCTCTATCACTCCTCTTTGCTCTCCATCCAACTCTCTGTAATCCCTTATGGCTTGCTTGGAGTGAAAGGCTTAAAAAAAAGAAAAAGATAAGATGCCCAGGATTTGATTAAGAGGTGATCTCATACTCTTGAAGCCTCATACCAGAACTAAGTCTTGTCTATACTGCAATATGCTAGAAAACAAAAACATTAAAATGACAAGACGTATTCTTTAAATAGAATCGTCAGATGGAAACATTCATGCAGATGGCATGCATGGTGTTCACCCCTTCAGAAATGTCTAATCCGTCAGCTGTATACAACTGCGTCTTAAGAGAAATGATTACACTGTGCGAATGAGCACTGTACTTCTGAGAGAGGAAATTCATACCTCAAATCTTGTGAACTGTCGCTAACAAATCAATAAAAAACAACTGTACCAAATAAACATAAACTACGTCAATTTAAGGCATTCAAATGCGGCAAAAACTAAAATGAACAGGAAATTCAAAGAGAAAATAATGGCATCATTAAGATGCTGATACTCCACCCAGCTTCGAACAAAAGGTTGGGAAGGAAAACCCCATCAACAATTAAAAGAGTTAGTGGGCGTGGGAAGCCTATTTTCCTGAAAGATCTTAACCGAACGATTCTATAAACTTCAAACTCACTCGATGTCCGGTTAATGAATGTTGAATGTTTCTACATAAAGAAATGACTAATTTTACAATTACAATTATTCTGTTTTTGATTATTATAGGTTTTATTAAACGTTTTAACTAAGTACACTTTGGCAATCGTCAGGTGTCCATTGTTTTGGCTATATAGGATATGTGTTAATTATTGTGTTTTTGTGGACTTTGATGCAAGTTCGTGACGGATTATTAATATATGATCATAAGAAAAAATGGAAATTGGTTAATTTGCAGTATAAGCAGCAAAAGGCCACGGTAATGAAAATGTTCCATTATGATGTGAAATTGCCTGATTATTTCGAAAATGACAATAAAATTTTGCACTCGGTTACCGTTTAGTATTCATCGACAAAGTAAGTTCGATCTCTTTCACGTTGTCGGACCGCCATTAATGGAGATTTTTATTAGGTTGGTGCAAAAATAATGACGTAATAATGTCGTTTTTTTATCTATTTTTAACGTCAAAAACGACATTATTACGTCATTATTTTTGCACTAACCTAATACATGTTTGCCTCTCCCAGTAATGCGCGGAAGCTTACTTGTTAACAGCTTTTTTACAGCTTTTCGTATCTTCTTACACGTCTTGATTACTGCGCAGTTTTCGCGAAAGTTATTTTAAAATGCGCTTTCTATTCTTTAAAATAAAGCTTTAAATGAATGTTTTTTTATTTAACTGGTATAAATTCTTTTTTTTCCAGTTAAAATATTGTTTCATTGTAGAAGCGAAGTTTTATTAAATGATGAATTCTTTTTTTTTTTTTATTAAATTGATTTGATTTGTTACAGAAACAATTAAAATCTTTTCTAAATAAATATAATGTTATGGGTGAAACTTCTTCCCACTACCCAAAATTTTAATTGTCTGATTTTAAGGAAACTTTTCACGACACAATTAAAAAAAAATATAGTTAAAAAAATAAAGGAAAACTTCAGTTTTTTATCCTTTCAGGCACGTAATTTTTATTTTATTTTTTTTAATTTATACTGCTATACTTGGAATCGCGCAATCATTAAAGACTTCGTGCATTGCGCAGTAATCAAGATAAAAGAAGCTTTCGCGCATGGTTCTTCGAGGCAAACGTTTGTAAAAAAATGTCAGTAATAGCAGCCGCTCTGTCGACGCGAAAGAAGCCGAAATTTCATTAGCCATAACTTCTAAATGGTAACAGAGCGCCAACTTTTAATGTCATTTTCGAAATATTCAAGCAATTTCACACCATAATGGAACATTTTCATTACCGTGTGCCTTTGGTGCTTATACTGTAAATTAACCAGAAAACCTTTCGTAGGTATCAGTATATAATCAGGGACAAATTTTACTCCCAATATAATCTAAGACTAATACAGTTCTACAGGGTTTCCTCGAAGTCTGGACACATAAGCAGAAATGCATATTTACAAGCAACATTTTATTTAATAAGAATATTAACAAATAACACCTTCAATGTAATTTCCATCATTTGTCATGCAAAGGTTTGATGCGCTTTGCATAATTCTATATTGGCGTCAATTTTAGCACATTCACCCTTTATGCGTTTTATCAAGTGTGTTGCATCTGTGATTTTCATTGAGTACACCTTCTCCTTTAGCATACACCAGAAAAAGAAGTAATTTCTTTCTTCTTTCGACAAAAATATGTTTAATTTGTACAGGTAAAAATATTATAGTTAATAAAATTTCCTATGTATTCAGACTTTAGGGACACCCTGTATTTTTTTTAAAATTTTCATTTATGAAATATCTATTCTGATCTACGGAGGTTACTTTCTATGCTCTCTTTGATAAGATGTTAGCTCCCCCACCTGCCGCCAAATCTGCTAAAAGCAATGCGGCTAACATTACTGAAGTAGCTCTTCTCAAACACCGAAAAGATGGTAACGAAACACATCTTGAAATGCTCTCGAATGTCTAATATTGTCTTTGGGGGATAAAGCGCTGCGATTAAACATAAAGAGATAATGTTGTTTCAGTAGAACTTTGCTTCAGTAGCTACTGGATTTATTTTTGGAATCAGGTTGAGAGTTAACAGGCCAATTAAAGTTACTCGAAGAGCTCCATCTGCCACACAATTTACCCGTTACCGAACCTGGGAGAACTTGCCGTGCCAACACCTACTTACCGTGCCGACCCCTACGTGGGTGATCATGGCTCTCCAAAACTCCCTCTATCGTGGCTCTAATCTTTCAGCCTATACCACCGCATTTTGCCCCTATTCTGTCATCCATTCCTTTGTTTTTCTTGCTTCTAATATGTCATTGCATTCTCTACGCCATCTTTCTTCATTAAGCGTCCTCCAAATATCAGCTGGCATTTTCTAGAAATTGTTTGGACATACGCTGCAATTAGATGTGCATTCTCCTTTTCATGAAGCTATGCTGTTTTATTTCGACTCGAGCACACTTTCACGGAAGATCTTGTATACATACTGAACAGCGACATTAAAAGAACTGTCAATAAAAAAAACTATCATCCCCGTTGAACCCCTGTGAAGAGTGTGGAAGACCTGCAGCACTTTCGTGAGTTTGCACAGGACGAGGCAACCCTTGAGACGGCCGATATGAGTTATTGAAGATATTTGCTAACGATGAGAAACTACACAAAGTCAAAACATCTCTGATGATGACCTTTTTGATTTTAAGAACTCCTTTTTTGTTGTTCCGAATTTGCTTTAATACTTCCTCATTCCTGATGAGCAGTTAGTAAAACTTCGACACAAAACTGTCCCAACCAGAGTTCAATATTAAGATGACATTCCCAGTTTCTCTGTTAGGTCACTCGCACATTCCAACAACTATTTTCCGTGATAGCCGTTAAATCCTTGGCGCTTTCGTCAGCCAAACGAACTTCCAGACATATTCCCGTCTCTAGTTATCCGTATAATATTAGAACTCACTGATGAATATGCATAAGGACGGACAATGTAAAATTCAATCAAACCGTGCACTGATACATTTTTCCCAGGATAATTGTCAAGAGTTACACTTGTTCTAGTCGTGTTAAAAGCAATTTCCACAAAGAGCCGGAATTAAGCGCTGTTGGCAATGAGAGATCTTTTACTGCAGAGCATAAGTCAAATATCGGAGCTGAGATAGTATGTCATAGGATGGTCTGACTTCTCTTAACAGCAATAACGATGAACGTAATCAGTTGAAAACTGCATGCAAGAAAATTGATCTAAAAATAAATCAATATAACATTATTAAATGAGTCTAATACGACTCAGGGCGAATATCTGTGTGATTTCCATCAGAATGTATCGAATGTTGAATTTATCAACCTTCCCTAGGTAACTGTCGTTTATTGGAACGTTTTAGACATTCGCGTTAAGGATGTACATATCTTTATATAAAGATGTCGCTGTACGTTTATCTTCTAATAAATATCCACTTTACCCTGTCCCGCTATCGATGCTGTGAGGCTGTCCTTCTTAAACCGAGCCGTGCAGCCTTCTTTAAGCTGCTATCGTATGTCAGTTCTTTATCGATACATAGACGTATTCCTCTTGCTATAAACCACCGGTTACCATATCCCACTATGGGCTCACTTGGAGCTGTCTTCCCAAACCGACTGTTGTAGCTATCGGCAGTTTTTCTTAATTGCTTTTGTTCCCAGGTTCAGCTTGGCCCGGTATGGTAGCCCATGTTTCGGTCCCGGCTATGGGTAAATAGTGCCCCACTCAAAAAAAAAAGACTATGAAAATATAAAATAAATTTCTATAGTAAATATAACGGCTTACATTCCTCTATTTAAAAAAAAATACTAACAATGTAGAGTAAAAATTATCAACAATTTATATTTATAGCAAAAATGACCAATGCCTATTTATAGTAAAATGAGCATTAGTACATTTTATAGTAGAATTACCAACAATAAATTCTATCTGTAGTTGAAAGTATATAAATGCACTCAAACTACATTTTTCTCAAGCCATAAAATTGCGTTCAAAATATTTAGATTTCGGCATAACATAAGCTAAACAAAAGCAACCAAGCAACCGGCATTTTTAAGGATTCATTGTCCTTAAAAATAACAGTGGCATGTTTCTTGGCCTTATACACATATATCTCCGGTAACAGTGTGCCACAATGTGTCCTGTTATGGTCCGGCTTGGTTCTACCTTGGACTAGAGATACAATAAAACGCACCTTGCTGATATGCTTCAAATTTATTGTGGATAATGTATGGCGTTTGACAGTTTTACTCTCTGAATCAGTATGATGGGAATTAAGAAAATTGCTTTAAGGAATTTAGAAGTACCAAAGTGTTATGGTCCGGTTCCTTGTACCACGGTGATAGTCCAAGGTAGAACCAATAAAGAAGAACTCGAATACGGATATGGAATAACACAGATATATTACAAACAGGAATATATAAGTAGAAAGTGTTAGTACGAACAATCAGGTTTAGTAGTAATTGTCTGAACGCGACTCTGTTTCGGACTGCCTCTGACTCGACTGACTGACTCGCTCTGACTGACTGACAGACTCCTGACGGACCTCACTCCAGACTGAACTCCCTGCTTCATCTTGAGTCGCAGTATTTATTACGTATGGAATAGTCCATTGTGTTAGTATGGGTAAGGTCCCCTAACATGTCCCCTTGGAGTTGTCCTATTCAAACTTGCATATGTATCTGCTGAACATTTGAGGCCACATCGTATTCTGGAAACTCAGTTTTTTTTCTTTTATTTTTTGTTTTTTATCTAACAGTGGTCATATGTATTTCTCATCCCAGAAATCTCCGGTGACATTGTGTCCCTCTATCAGCCTTCTTGGAAATGTCCTTCCCAAACAGACAGATGTATCTGCCAACCGTTTTAATAATACATACTGTATTAGAATGTCAATTCTTTAAATCTAATGACTTGCATTTCTTTTCTCATAAATCTCCGGTTCTACTCTGCGTTCGCTTGAACCCCTCTCCTCCCCAAAACCTCCGCTTTCCTACATGCAGAAATTGTTTTTTTGAGATTAGACTTTGCTAATAGTTACTCAGTTTTTATTTATAGATATACAGGGAGTCCCCCGTATCCGCGGGGATTAGGGACAAGAACCGTCCGCAAATAGTTGGAATCCGCGAATTCTTGTAACCTTCCTAAAAGTATTTATAAGTAGCTATTTTGATTGTTAAAACCCATATGCCTTCAACTTTCATCCTAAACATTTTAGAAACATTTCAGACACCTTTTAAAACATTTTTGAAAAAAAGTATTGGTGACTATACACTTAGCGTAAATTTTCTTTCGTATACACAATAACCGTTTTTAATTACGCATAGATCGATACAACCATTGAGAATATTGTATAACATATGTCTAAAAAGACATAAAATATAAAGATTAAAAAATTTTCTAAAAACAGAACTGTGAGGATGCCTGCAAACTGAGCATAAGTGACCTTTAAGTTCCCAGTCGAAGCCCCTAAAAAAGAAGGAAACACAAGCACTACGCATGTTTTTGCGTTTGTTTGTTTTTTACAATGAAGATGTACAATTCTGCCAATTTTTACAATAAAATGGACTGTTATATGTTTCAAGTCACTTAAATAACAAGAAAATAATACAAGAATATTTAAAATATGTTCGATCGAAAAAAAAAACGTGAATCAAGGATAATTTGTACTAATGTTCTTCATAAAAACACGCGAATATTAGCGGTTTCCGCGTATAACAATACATATGTTCTAACGAAAAATCCGCGTATGTGTGCAGCCTCGAACGCTGAAACGCAAATAGGCAGAGGCCCACTGTATTTGTTTTTAGATTCCTATCTAGGCTTTTTTTTTTAAAGCTATAGCTATTGTGACGTGTTTTGTGACGTATTTCATACGGAGCACAATCTTTGTCCAAATATAGTTAATGTCATCTATCAAACAGGAAAGACAACCTTTACAATAATTAAAAAGTTTCGATATTTGTCTGATTTTCCTAAACATTTTATGATTATTAAAATAGATATCAATTGTAATTATATATTAAACCGAATAAAAGCTTATGTACATAATACATCATCTCAGAAATATAGACAGATATTTACGTTTTTTTACAATGCTGGAAAAATAGTCAGTTCTCTGTACGGCTATGGAGCAGAGAGAGAATTGGTGGGGGAGCCTGGCTCTTTTTGCATCTTGGCAATCCTCGCCAGTAGGTGATTTTATATAAAAATAATGTAATATCTAATCTCATATCGCGAGACTGTCATCGACTCCAAGAGCCATATCACGTTGAAGCACCAGTTCTCGTACAATCACCGAAGTTAAAAAACGTCAAGTTTGGTCTCTACATAGACGGGTGACCCCTTGGGAATACCAGGTGCTGTAAGCTTGGATAGGCGGAGTTTGAAATAGATAACAGCTCGGTATTAGAAATCGGAAAGACGAGTTCAAATTTCAGTTGGGTTCGTTGCATTCACTTTCATTAATCAACCTCCTCTACATCCAGCTACGAGTTAATTAGTAGGAATTTTATCAGAAAAATATTATTACCTCATTATCATAACATTCTTGAAGAGGAGACATGGAGCAATGGATAGCGGCTCGGATTGAGGGGCCGAGTTTAAATTCCAGTCTTGGGAAAAGGTATGAATTCTCTTCAAGACAGACTGGGTCCTATAGCCTGGTCTAGGAGAGTGACAATCTCTGAATTCAAAACCGATGCTCCAGGTTGTAGTTGTACTGTAGGCTAACAACCTAATCACTTCAAAACTGGCTTGTTACCGAAACCGCATATCTTGCTTCCCAATGTTCCTCAAGGAATTTAAAGGTATAATGAAATATATATAATATTCTATGTATCAATCAGTCAATCAGTCATCCTCCCCCAAGGCAAAGATAGTTCGGCTCATGATCCGTTTCGAAAACGATATTTCAATAAAAGTATCCATGACCTAAAAAAAATAGACCAATCATGGAAGCTGATGATATAATCGAACGGTATGAATCTGTTCGCAACGATAGTCACCCAAGGGGCACGGAACAGTAGAATAATAGGAATAATAACGAAAACAAAGGATTTCTTCGCCCATCAGCGTTGCAGTTTGTGTTATAAAGGAAGGTTGGTAATTATGTCATCAACCCAGAAGATGCAATAAATGGTTCCAATATTAATGAGCATCCATACTTTGCATGCCTCTTGGGTTTCAAGTTAACTACAGCCTTCGATATACGGATAATTAGGTACTGACCGAATTTCTAGAACATTACGACACTGAGATCCTGGTTCGATTCAAGGTAAGGGCGTCTTGATAATAAAAGACTGGTGAACAATCCTAGTGAGTGGCACCGTTAGGGAGTACCTGAAAGACATAGAGAAAATCCATTCCCAAACATGCTGGAAAGATCGTCAACATAGTCTTTCTCTCCAGAACGTGCCTGACAATTTCTGAATGCTTTATGTTATATGGAGGCTGGGATATTAAAGCAAATAAAGCCGGAGTCTCCAAAGTTTTGCTTCTCTGGCAACCCTGTTCCTACTACATATAAATGATCTGTGTAAGGATATATTCCGATCATTTGTGAATATCTATGCTGAAGATAAAACGTTATATGGGGTCATCTTGATGACCAGCGATTATCAGATGACCTTTTCTGTAATCTAGCTCACACGTCGGAAAATGGCTGGTCATAGAACTTTCAACAATCACGATGATCGGATTTCCCCACAGGGAAGTCCGTGTCTTGAGAGACTATTAGTACTTTAACTCAGCCCAGAGCTCAAGTGGATCTCGTACATACGATCCCTCGCTGAAGATGCTGGAAAAATAGCCAGTTCTCTGCACGGCTGCGGCAATTACGTCACCCCTCCTGCTACTTATGAGAGACAGATCAGGCTGAAAATGTAATACTGCTGCTATGTATGGACAAGAGATGCCAAGTATTCACTTTCCATTCTCGATAGAGCCAAAAACTTCTACGGGTACTTGCAGGTGACGAATCATTCTCCACCTTACAACTCCTTTCTCATAGACGATACGTCGGAAGCCTTTCCGTAGAATGTCTTACGGTGATGTACATTTTTTTTAGATCCACTAGTCCTTCACGGCTAAAAACTAATATTCTACGTGAATTGTAGCGAACCACCCTCATTTCCTTCGTGTTACCTTTGTATAGTTGTAAGTTCAACTTGAGCAGTTTTTTTTTACTATTAACGACTGCCTTGTTGAAACCGACTCCCAAGACATTGCTTCACCTATCACTACATTCTTAACCTGTTCAATTCTAAGGTTAACCGTTATATTCCACACCTAAGCTCATAATCGGTGCCTCTTACTCTGTAACACTCTACCTCGAGTGGCTTTCGGGCTTTGTACAAATTGAACATCATTGTAACGAAAAAAAAAAGATTTCAAAATAATTGCGTGCTAAAATATTTTTTGGTTTTCACCATTTTCTTTCTGAAGCAATCTGGCAAGCCTATCCGTAATGCGTCTCTACATGCAGGGTATCTTTTCAAATAAGTTGTATTCTTTAGCTATACAAATTCAGATATTTACAGCTTGGACATTCCATGTCATAGAAGGTCATGATATAAGCGGACTGATAGCAATGATAAAAATCGAATCACCCTCATTTCATCCGTGTTCCAAATTTAAGAGTAAAGTTCAAAGTCAGAGATTTTTTTTTTCCAGGAAATGATATTTTCGGAACAGGCTTCAGCGCGGATGGCTTCCCTGAACACCTTAAACTTGACCTATTCATGTCAAATTTCAGTCATCAGCGCTCGTCTTTTTTCCTCATATTAATTTCCTATTAACTTTTCTTTTGTTCATACATCGCACCTCATTGAACATTTCGTTGAGAGTAATCCTCTACCTTGAGTGGCTCTCAAATCCTATGCTTAGTGAAATTTTTCAAATTTAGTGAAATTTTGTAAATTGAGTCGTTTTTTTGTCTTTTTGTTTTTTACATATATTAACGTATTTTTACATTATTTACATTATTCGGACACTTGTCCTCCTATTTGTCGCCATATTTAATACAACATTTCGGCCGTTGTACGCTTGTTTGGAATGTCGAAGTGAACTCTTTAATTCGCTCACTGGGGTTGACTGTTCTAGTTCAACGTGCCATGGTTAATGGATGTCAATTATCAGTTATCTACTGTTAATTTCCCTCTGAAAGTTCTCCACTGCCGTAACCGGGTATTGAACTCACACTCTTTGGGTCTGTCACTGGATCTAACCAACAACTTTATCTACTGTGCCATGTGTCCAGAGGATAATTAACAGGAGATAACTGATAACTGACATCCATTAGACATGGCACGTGGAACTAGAACAGTCTACCCCAGTGAGCGAGATAAAGGGTTCAGTTTGACATTACAACCACCTGAAGCGTACAACGGCCGAAACGTTGTAATAAATATGGCGACAAATTTGAGGACAATAGTCCGAATAATGTAAATAATGTACATAATACCTCATCTCAGAAATATATACAGATATTAACGTTTTTTGCCCTTTCTTCCACAAACGTGTTCATTCAAATCGATATATAGTTAACTGGGCTCATGTCCAGTTGACTTGAACTTTAGCGCGACGAGAATGAGACCCGGGTTCGATTCAACCTAGGGACTTCTTGATCCCAGCGAGAGGAAGCGCTAGAGATTACCTGAAAGACATAATAGGTGCTGACTAATTCATTGTAAGTGACATAGTGTAGAGAAAGCTATTCGGAATCCGTTGATGGTAGTGATAGTACGGAGTTATAAGTCGTCGTGACCGAGGATGTGAGGGGACTGTCCTGGTTCAAACTGGGTGAGCATGCTGAATCGTCACTTTCCACTCGTGATAGATTTCAAGTTCCTTTCCGCGGATTTATGGCAGAAACAATTCTTCATTCTGCGGTCTCTTTACCATAAACATTAAGTTGTATAGTTATATTTAACAGCCCTCTCCCCGCGTGAGATGTATGTGGCACTAGGCCGAGTTCACCGTGGGTTTTCCGAGCCCGGAGGTTCGGCCAAAAATATTGACTTAGTACCAGCATAAACGGGTTCAAGGCCTGTCTACCTCCCCGGACAAAACTGCCATTCGGCAAAGCCTCGTCCGCGTTCCTCTCTGCTCAAGGCAGAGAGTTCGACAGTTTGAACAATCTGGTCGACTGTTGACATTAAGTTTTATGGTTGTCGCTAGTCAATCACTGTTTCCATGTTCAGATAATCTCTATGTTTATGCCAACAGGCTTTGATCAAATTCACTGATCACTCCGGAATCTGCGCTTTCCGCAAGAATCAATAACAAACTTCCGCTGAGTACAGTTGAAACATAAACCGCAGTTTGTGGGTACTGAAGTAAAAGACATTTGTCTCAGCTAGAGTCTGCAAGGAGAAATAACTAGCCAGGTATTATCGGAAACTAGAAAACAGCTATTTACTTTAGAGATTGGTAAGAAAAACTGGATTAATTAACAGAAAATATAGAAATTAACGTGTAAAAGATATTTCAGCATAACAAGGTAATGAGGAGATACGAAATTAAATGACGAGATACGAAATTATAAGACTAGATACGAAATTTAAAGACTAGATACGAAATTATAAGACTAGATACGACTTTAAAACACTAGATACGAAATTAAAAGACGAGATAAGAAATTATAAGACTAGATACGAATTTAAAAGACTAGATACGAAATTAAAAGACGAGATACGAAATTATAATACTAGATACGAATTTAAAAGGCTAGATACGAAATTAAATGACGAGATAAGAAATTAAAGACGAGATACGAAATTAAAAGAATAGAAAATGACGAGATACGAAATTAAAAGACTAGATACGAAATTAAAAGACGATTTAAGAAATTAAAAGAAGCGATACTAAATTAAATGACGCGATACGAAATTAAAAGAGGAGTTAAATTAAATAAAAAAGATACGAAATTAAAAGACTAGATACAAAATTAAAACCTACATACGAAATAAAAAGACGAGTTACGAAATTAAAAGCCTAGATACGAAATTAAAAGACGAGATGCAAAATTAAAAGCCTACATACAAAATAAAAAGACTAGTTACGAAATTAAAAGCCTGCATACGAAATTGAAAGACGAGATACAAAATTAAAAGCCTAGAAACGAAATGAAAAGACGAATTACGAAATTAAAAGCCTACATACGAAATTAAAAGACGCGATACAAAATTAAAAGCCTACATACGAAATAAAAAGGCGAGTTACGAAATTAAAAGCCTAGATACGAAATAAAAACACGAGTTACGAAATTAAAAGACCAGTTACGAAATTACGAAAAACAAGGTACGAAATTAAAACACTATTTACGAAATTAAAAGACGAGATACGAAATTAAAAGACGATTTGAGAAATTAAAAGACGAGATACGAAATTAAAAGACGATTTACGAAATTAAAAGACGATTTACGAAATTAAAAGACGATTTACGAAATTAAAAAAAACAAGATACGAAATTAAACGACGAGATACGAATATAAAAGACTAGATACAAAATTAAAAGACTAGATACGAGATTAAAAGACTAGATACGAAATTAAATGACGAGTTAAGAAATTAAAGACGAGATACGAAATTAAAAGCCTAGATACGAAATTAAAAAACGAGATACGAAATTAAAAGAATAGAAAATGACGAGATACGAAATTAAAAGTCTAGATACGAAATTAAAACCCTACATACGAAATAAAAAGGCGAGTTACGAAATTAAAAGACGAGATACGAAATTAAAAGACGATTTTCGAAATTAAATGACGATTTACGAAATTAAAAAAAGACAAGATACGAAATTAAAAGATCTTGTTATTATTTTTTGAATAGATTATCAACTGTTTCTTCTCAGTTTGATATTTAATGATTCGTCATGCTTGTTTAATGGTTAGAATCTTTTATATTGGATTCTGGACTAATCCTTACAAGAAACATGTATTTTTCAGCGATTTATCGAAAGTGTAAAAAGCTTAAAGTGATTATTTTATTTAGTTTTTAAATGACTTCCTTTTAATTCCTGAAATGAATATATTAAGTTCACTTTCAGGAACAGGAAAAATCGACAAAGAATAATATTAAATTAAAACGTAAAAGGACGGAGGAATGCAAAAAATAAAAGGCCTCAAGGATTATTTGATCGATAAAAAAGCAGATTTAAATTCATAAATATTCAAAAGGATACTTAAAGTCTTTACGCAGGAACCCGCAAACAAAAATGTTCTGAATATTAAAAGGTGATTTTTATTTGATATATATACATTAAAATGTACAGGGAGGTCAACTAGACGTGGCGTAATGGTTAACGAGTTAGAACAATTACGACTCAATAATGAGTTCAACACCCCGCTGGTTTCCCTGTGTTTTCGATTTTGGGCAACATCTAATCCGCACTTATAAAATCACCGTGGATGTTGCCATTGTCACTTGACCGATTGGTTAGGGTGTTTGCCTTTTTTTTTTGTTTTTTTTTACTGACAGGTTCAAATCTCGCAATGGCCTATTTGTCAGGAATTTTCGTTTTATAAAATCACCATGCGCATTGCAATGTTCACTTGCCCGATTGGTTAGAACTTGTGTTTTTTTTTTCTGACCAAGAAATCCGGGTTCAAATCTCGCTATGGCCGATTTGTCAGGAAATTGCCTTTTTGGTGTCGGAGTCCTCTGGCGATCGCAACGTGTGTCACTTTTGCAATTTGCACGAAAGCTATTTCAGGAATGAAAATTGGCAAAACGTCAATATTTGGGATGCATTGATGGCTGTACCAGCTCGAAAACAGAAGTCATCGTGACCGAGGTCTTGAGCATGCTGGCCTTGTTAAAACTGTTGCTCACATTAGATAATACTTTCTCCCTCTCGCTCTGTAACTACAAAGCAATGTCCGCTAAGCATAAATACAATATAAAGCACAGGCAGACTGTGGGTGTGGAATAAAAAATAGCGGGTGCCTGAGCATGCGTTTGCAACAGGGATTGGCTGGTCACCAGAGCAGACAGCCATACTCAGATACCAGTAAATCGTATGTTTAATATGCGTGAAATATTATGAAATAAGCACAGACATTTTTATTGAATAAAATCACAGTCCTGTATTATTACGCTACTTTCAAAAAGAAAATTTTATTTTCATCTACATGAAAATGTAAAGGAAGAGGTTATTTTGCCGGTCCCGTTAAAATAGACAAATATATTATTAAGCTTATTTTACCGCTCTCGTTAAAGTAGACCCCTCGTGCCTTTTTGCCGGTAAATATTTTTTTTTATTATGAAGGTAGGTAAAGTTAAAAATAAAAACACACAGATTAAACACCGAAGTTTATTTATTTTCACCATCAATTGTTAAGACGATTTAAAATGTTTTCCACCATCTCTATCTATAAAAGGCAGGATGCGTGTGTGTGTGTGTGTGTGTGTGTGTGTGTGTGTGTGTGTGTGTGTGTGTGTGTGTGTGTGTGTGTGTGTAACGAATGCACGGCCGCAATTTTCGACGGATTTGCACCAAAATTTACATGCACATGCTCCAAGTTAGCGGGAAGCCAAGACCGACTTTGCATTTCCCAACTCCCATCGATAGTGGAAATAATTTTTTCATGCTTCTACGGCAGTTTTCATGTAGTTTGCGGCCATTTTCTACTGGCCAGAGTGAGAGGCAATAGGTAGCTGCCACAAATAGGCAGGAAGATTCTATTTGCCACCGTGAGAGCCAACAGCTGACTGACACGAATGTTAACTAGCATGCTAGCATGCCAAAAATATCGATAGCTGCATTCGTCACAAGTGGGAAAAATTTAAATCTGCATGGCACTTTACTCCAATTGGCTCGTTCGCTTGCTTAAACTCAACGTTGATTCTGATTCCGCAGAACTGGGTCGGGTTTGAAAAAGTATTTAATGCAAACATTCTTTTTTCATTCGGTTTTTCCAGTTACGAGTCCTTTGTTAAAGCTGATCTTTTTGTGTTCATTTTGTTTAGTTCTTTTTTCGTAATAGACTTAATGTTTAGTATAGAGCTTAGAAAAATTCGCAGTGTGAGATAGGCAAGAAGTAAGGCATGTAGCAACATCAGCACGGCAAAGGGCACTCCTTTAAAGGCAAGGAAGGGCAAAAATATTTTAAGTCAAGTGATAACGATTGCTGTATTTTTTGAATCAAGCACGGGCAACGCCGGGCCATGCTGCTTGTCATTTCTTAAAACACAAGTTAAAATCATTTATTCATCATCAATTGTTAAAAGAAATATAGAACTCTTGAAATGATTTAAGCAGTTCATGCATAACAGTTTCTGCAAATCCAAAACTTGACCTTAGTTGTGGATCTCTTGTAGATAAACTTCAGGTGCACTCACCGAAGACAAGTTATTGACAACAGAATCCATGTTGTTCAACACCTGCCTACACAGCTCAAACAACAATGGCGCTGACGATCTCAAAGATAATATATTCTTAGTTCTAAAACACTATTTATATTTAAAGGCAAAATAACCTTGCTGTCTATTTACAGGGACCGGCGAAATATCTTATTCAAAATGTAAAACCTTACACACAATCATGGGAAGAGATTTCGGAATATCACTTTTTTGTTGTTGTTGCATGTTACTTATTTTCTTTTCCAAACTGGTAACAGCAAGTTTACCGTAGTTTTCTGAGAAAGCCACACGAAAGCCAGAAGTTTCGACTCTCAAATTTAAGAAATTGTTTTCCGTTTTCCTTGATAATTAAATTAATGGTTTCATCAGAAAGTTAATTCGAGGACACATATTTCACTTCACCTCTCAAATGTTGTTTGAAAGGACTTTATAAGCTTTAACGATGATATATATATATATATATATATATATATATATATATATATATATATATTAAAGACATTTTTATGTTTAACGTTCTTTTTATAGATACAAGTATTTAAGTAAATGCTCTGTTTATAATAAACAGTATTAAATAACATTTACCGGCCTGAATGTCCGAGAAATTTTCATAGAAAACATTCGTCATTTGACAGTTATTAAATGTTATTTAATACTGTTTATTATAAACAGAGCATTTACTTAAATACTTGTATCTATAAAAAGAACGTTAAACATAAAAAATGTCTTTAATAAATAAATTGTCGGACTTTGTCCATTTCTTAACGTGTGTATATATATATATATATATATATATATATATATATATATATATATATATAACGAGTAAGGAAAATCTTGGTAATCCGTATGGATAATGCAAAGGAGGGTGAAATCCTAATAGTTCAGTGTTAAGTCAGAGCGAATAATTTAATAAGTTGAATTAGAGGGGGATGAGGAATGGTGTCAGAAACATGGTTGAGTTTAGAGAGGGAAGGGAGAGTTTAAAAACGGATATTTATATTTCTTTTTATTACAATACTTAATATTGAGGAAGGAGGAGGTAAGGACCAGGCATTGACTTATTTAATCGGTCAACTTAATGAAAAAGGATATATGCGAAAAGGAAAAAAAAGAAAAAGGGAAAAAGAAAAAAAAGGGGGAAGTAAAGAGATAAAAGATCTACGTAGGGTTTTTGGAGGAAGGAGAGTGGTGGTATAACTTTCGCAATTTAGACAAAAACAGATTTTAACTCTAAACTCGACCATGTCTCTCTAATTCAACTTATATAAGTTTAATACTGCCCGTCAAAAGTGTGAATTTTAAATTCATTTTTTGTTTCACCTTTGAAAGTGAAAACTGAAGATCCAGAAAAAATGAAATTCTCTGGTTAAATAAATTATTACAATGGTGCCTTAAAGTGGTCACTTTTTCATTTAAATTAATATATATATATATATATATATATATATATATATATATATATATATATATCCTATAGTTTAATAAACGTCTTAAAAGCTTAGCCAAATCATTAAATAGGAAAACCCCTTTCCGTAGTCGTCAAAAAAACAAATTGAAATTCAGTGCAATACGGTTTGTATATAAAACACCCACTTGAATAAACAAATAAATAAAGAGATAATCAGATAGACAATAATAAAACATAATTCTCCCGACACGTAACGACTTGTAGGTGCGCCATAAATATATCCCTCACTGGAAACTAACTAGAGGATGACCGCCAACATTAGCCTTGAAATATATACCCTACCCAACCTGAGCAAAACCTCACAGAAGATGATGAATCTATAGATAAGAATTAACTCTCTGACCACTTAACGAAGATAACTCGCCTAGCTACTCCCACAATAACGAATGTTATAAAGAACCATACCTAAAAACACACGTAAACCAAGAGATAGCTTATTCCTAAAATTTCGCTTGAAGATTAAACGGGACTAAACACCTCAATTCAACTTAATTTTAATAATTATTTGGATGGTTTCGACTCTCCTTTTTGAAACATGAGAACTCTTATGCAGCAAAGGAATCATATTTCTAAAAAAATATTATAATATAAGCTCTACTTCTGTATGGAGCACTGTCTTCTTAAAAATAAAAACAAAAATACTAAGGAACTCTGGATTATGCACCTAACGTGTTCTTTTCTATTAATAACTAAAAGTTTTGTGCTTTTCTATAACAGGTGGCGAAAGGTATAATGAAATAGTAATTTTCAAGTCTCGAACTCGCAAAAAAGGATGTCTCAAAAGGATGGCTTTTCTCTTGACACCGCTATTATTTTAACTACGTTCACTCCCCGGTAATGTTTATTGTCTCCAAAAGCAATGATTAGAATTGTAACAAAATCTGAACATATAATGAAAAGGATTTTATATATTTTTGTTCTTGAGAATTTAAACCAAAAATATTAAACTTAGAAAAATATTTAAAATATATTTATTTATTTATTAGATTATTTAAAAGAATAATTTTATATTTACAACATTTTTAAAGCTAATACAGTTAAAACTAATGCAATGCAATATGTATCATTTACCAAATTTTTAAAGATGTTAATATGAAAAATAATTTATTTCAAAACAATTTTTCATTCGTAAATTTATAAACATTTACTAAATTATTAAAATATATGAATACACTCTAAGGAAATCCTTATTATTTACAATTTTATAAAATTCGATCAGCTGGCAATTAACCGATGTTTTGCCAATCATTTGAAAAAATAATATAAATAAATGGGTTTTATTATATTTGTTGTCAATTCTCAAAATAAAAAAAAATGTATAAATTCACTTTCATCTTATGCTTTGATTTAATGGTCGAGCGGTTAGAACGTGCGCATTTTCACCATGAGACCCGGGTTCGTCAGGAAGTCATAAGTCATTGTAGTCGAGGGCTTTGTTCAAATTGTTGGTCACACTAGATAACACGCTCTTTCCCAGAAACTGTAACTAAGGTCTGCTTAGCATAGTTGCAGTATAAGCCACAGGTGGGCTCTGTGGTTTTTGAACAAACACAAACGCGCCTGAGCAGAGAAATAGGCTAGCCGCCCTAGTAGAAGGGTATCCTCGAATACGAATGACCCGCTATACATATATGTTTAGATTTTATTACAATTCTCATTGTAGTTTATTAATAAAATAAACATTGCTGAGGAGTAAAAAGTACTAGTATTGTGCACTATTTAAGATTTATCCAAACATTGTTTGCAGCCAGATTAATATGATAATATTAGCCGTTTCCTTATAAGCAGGCGTTTGGCATTCATTGACTGAGCAACCAGTACTTCTCTCGATTGAAATCATTCCCTTAAAACATTTTTTTAGGAAAATAGATTTCTTAAGTCTCGTAGATGTTATCGCTCTTTCTAATCTCCATAGAACTACTGCCTATCATTAGAGTCGCTAGCCTGAAATACAGTTATTATCGATCTGAGCTGAGATTGCTTACATTGTTTTAGCAAATATCAGCCTCTTTTCCCTACGATGACATTTTAGCATTCATCGAGCAGCCAGTACTGATTTCGGTTGGAATTTATAAAAGCTTTTTCTGAAAACAATGTTTCAATAAAATACGTTTCTCAAGCCCAGCGGCTATTGCCGTTTTTTCTAGTCTCTCGGAGGTTTCCTTCCTAGACTTTTATTTGAAGTAGTGTGGAATATCAGCATCTTGATTATGGCATTTTTTTTCTCATCGCGTTACATGTGATATCCATTTTATCTGTTTTGCTGTCCTCGGGTGAAGTGGTTTCCATTATTTTCAGTTCTTTGTGATTCTGTAGCGACAGTTCACAAGAAATATGGTTTTCTTCACAACCCACAGGCTTCACTTTCTCAAAGTGATTTTTAAGCATTGATCTTAGAAATCGGTTATATATAGCTGAGATTTTACACATTTTTTAAGTGTTTGACGCCATGGACAGAAGTTGCAATCTGTCGAGGTTACTAACGATATGACTCGAGATTTCAGATTAATGTTTAAGTAAATCTCTCTATATAAAGATGTCTCCTATGTCTGTCTGTTATCGAACTCTTCCTAGGGTTTCTCGAGATAGACCCCAGGAAATATATATATTCTTAAACTGCATTACCCAGGGTATTTGGTTAAGTATATTTCATTTTGATCAAAGAGGATCGATGGCGGAGAGGGGGGGGGCACATACCCCCGCTTGAAAGTTTTCTTCCCTTTGATTTAAATTTAATTTGAATTTGAACAAGAGGATGACTCCTATCCAAAATATAGGAGAAAGCCAGTAGATGGAGGTCACATCGTGAAGATCCTTTTGATCAAAAGTGGCTTGCACCCCGCCGCTGAATTTTTTTCGTTTTGATTTAAATTAAATTTGAATTTGAACAAGATAATGACTCCTTGGGTATTAGATAAGTATATTTCATTTTGATCAAAGGGCGTCCCAAGGGACACAGCCAACCCCACTAATTTTTTCCATTTGATTTAAATTAAATTTCAACAAAGGACTGACTCCTATCCAAAAATTATAAGAGAAAGCCAGAAGATGGAGGTCAAATCGTCAAGATCAAAATGAAAATTATCGACGTCAAATTGAGCAAGAAATCACCAATCAGTGTGTAGTTCTTTACAATACATATTTGTTGCGACAATACAATTGTCATATCAATATTGAAATCTGCTCATCAATTAATTCAATCAACTACTGCATCAAATATAAGGGGTCAGATCAAGCAATTTTCCCCCTCCCTACTGAATTTTTCCACTTGGATTTAATCTAAATTTGAACAAGGGATTGACTCCTATCCAAAATATAGAAGGAGAAAGCCAGAAAATGGAGGTCACATCGGCAAGATCATTGGGTAATATCGAAATGCATCATTTTTCTCCTCAAAATTATGCCAATGGTTTTAAATGTTGAAATTTAAAATTATAAATTAGCAACAATTTACACATCGGACCCTATATGCACAGCCCTCACTAAGTTTTACTGGAGCACCAACACAGAATTCTACAAACCTCAAGTAAATTGGGAATTCGTAGCCGAAACCAAGCCATTTTCCGAAAAGGCGTGGAGGCGATGCAACGTATGTCTGTTAGAAAAAAATTCCTCCGAAAAAATATTGGCAATGTAGGTCTACTTATAAAAGGAGTGAGTTCATGATAGCCTGTAGGCACAGAAAATCGGTTCTCTTAAAATACTGGAAGCCGAATTAATTTAATCTTTGTTATTAAAAATAATTCTTTTTATTAATTTAATATTTTTATTATATATTTTCGTTTATTAAACCTTAGGTTCCACGCCTAGTTAACTCCCTCTAACCCAGCTAGCGTTACCGTATCTTGAGTAGGCCATCGTCTCCAGTATTAATTTCAAATTTCTCTTTATTTATTTATTTTTTAAATGAACACTACCTACAATTTATTTTCCTGCATCATTTTTTTCTATTTTCTTTTCTTTTTCGACTATGAAAGCTTTCTTCCCATGTGTTATCTGTGTATTATTTTTTAAACAAAACATAAGATATACTTTTTGCCCGATGAGCTGGAAAAGCAACGAAACTTAAGTCGCACACCTAAACGTAGGTATTGCATATGGATTTTTATTAATATATATTTTGCTCTGTTTAACCACATTGAGAACTGTTATGCTTACACTTCATGAATAAATTTAATAAATATTTATTTGCTTGCCTGGCTATGCACGCCAACATGTGCGTATACGGTTGCTTATAACTGATCGTTTGATTTATCCTAATATATATATATATATATATA